>CM077879.1:21809915-22423487 GCA_039720435.1 Amazona ochrocephala
CTAAAAAAAGAAAAAAAGAAAGAAGAAAAAAAAAATAGCTGATGACTACATCTTTGATCCTGTAATGACTCCAGGAGTCTAAATGAAGATAGAAAATTATATTTTTTGGATAAATTGCAAGACAGAAAAGATCAAACTGTGTATGAACAATGAGTATCACTGGATAAGTAAGAACTCTTTGGAGTTTTGTATTATTTTTTTAATTTGTTGCTTGTCAGTACTCAAAAAAATTCAGCAATATATAATGATCTCTTGGAATAAACACTCAGACTGACAAATTCCTTGTCCCAAGGAACAGCAGAAACATGATAAACAAATACCATAAATGAGCAACATTAAAACCTCAAGGGCTTGCTAGTGCTGTCCATTTTAAGTTTTCTACTATGTTTTTTTCCTGTCCATTCTGACCATTATACAGCTGAAGCATAATTTAGATTACTATCAATTCATCTCACATGCCAAAGGAATAATAAGAAACTCATTTTCTACATACAGGAAAATAAATCCAATAAACCACCTAAACAGCAGAAGTAAGTTCTATTTTTATGATACCTTTCCAAAGCAGAATTGCACTGAATAAATCATGGATACACTGCAGGTGTGAAATCTATTGCTTTCTGCTTATACGTCTGTGCACTCTCTAATTCCCTGAAGTTATTGATAATAATTCTAACCAATAACCTGTCTCTGGCTATAGGAAACAAAAAAAAAATAATGTCATTTTATTCTTTTCCCCTTGAATAAACATCTGCCTACACCATATTAGGAATTGTTGTTCTTATCATAGGAGGTATATTCCAATACTGTCCTTAAAAATCACTCAATAAAAATTTTTAAAATGACAGGTTTTGACAAGTATAAAATATTTGACAGTCATATTGCAATTCTCAGTGACATTTTGGCCTTTCGACTGGCCAAAAGTTAAAAAAGATTCTGAATGTTGTAGGGTTTGGATTTAGTAATATAATCAATGCCATCAATCCAAATTATTGTTATTTTGACAACTATTGATTCTCAGAGGCTGTAGCAAACACCTGCCACACTTGTAAAAGTGTAGGATCCTATTTCTCACTTCTTATGCAAGAAAATGCTATTTAGTACAAATTTTAGGCAAATAGTGAAAAAATAAGGGAATATTAAAACCCACTGAGACTTTAAGCCTTTTTTCAGCAATCTGTTGGTTTGCCAAGGGCACACGGCTACCAGAAGAAATCTGTACCTTGAAATAAATTGCTCATATGCAGACATTAAAACATCAGATAACCAGCTTCAGAATATGAGGATCAGATCTCTACAGTCAAGTAATAAATGCATTTCAGGACTTGAGGTGCAGATAAGCAGATCTAGGTGAATCACATTTAGTTAAAATTACAATGTAAGTGGGCATTAAAAAAAAATAAATCAAGAAGCATTTTTGCCCCGCAGAAAGTGTATCTAAAAACAAATTTCAAGTCATTAGACCTGAGCTAACAGTTCAGATACAGAAAAGTCCTAATGATATCACTGGGATTAACAAAATACACGTTTTATAAGTACACAGTTAAATGCATCTTATGTGGGAAAATCTGTGTCGATCACAGTGGAATAGCACCAAGACAGCCAGTATGTTGTACTGAAATATGCCACTGGGACTCCAAGTTGAGATGAGAATACTGCAACAGAAGTACTGTCCTACATATGTGCTTTCAGATTTATGTTTACTCTTTCTTCTTAAAGACTTCAGGCTATGTCATACTAGTTATGAAAGGGTACCTAGGAAACACAGAAAGGAAGCAAAAGCAGGTGTTGATCATTTTGTGATGCTCACACAGATGGGAAGAACTGTTCTGATGTACTGTTAAGCACTGCATTATCACTGTGTGAAATATCCTCAAGCCTCTATTTCTGCAGAGCCAGTTTTGAGAAATCCATGAAGTAGACAATATAACTTCATTTTCGCTATATTGCTCAGATACGTTGAAATTTCTATTACACATTTCCAGGTTCAGAAATCCTTACCTAATACTGTGCTTGATCTTGAGACTGTGATGCAAGAAGGACATGTATTTTTATTCTTTAATAATGATATCTTCACTCTGAACAGATTTACTTTGTTGTCCCATCCAAACAAACATCTCCTAAAAGCATAAAGTTTGGGTGTTAATTAAATTTTTTTAATAGAGGCATGGGACCAATTTTTGCATCGAAGAATTATCAGAGTTTATACAATCTTATATATCATAATGAAAATTGCATATTTACTTTAAAAAAGATAACATGAGATTTACTTTAAGTGAGATAGCTTGATATTTAAATATCTTTAGCTTAAGGAAGAATTGAGGCGGGGTTGAACAAATAAGCATCATGTGAAATTATAATGAAAGTGTGTGACTTCTGAATAATTTTGCTTTCCTCTTCTGTAATTTTGTTTTAAAAAATATTTACAAAAGAAATATAAATTGGGACAAAACTTAGTGTGACTATCTGGGAAAAAAAAAATAATCAACCTAAAAGCATGAAACCTTTTGGACTGGATTTATGTTATCTTTGAGATTTTACAAAGAACTCCTAGAAGATCCTATTTATTTCAGACATCTAAAAGTAGACTAAACAAAATACAGATATATTACCAGAAACAAAATCTATGCAGCAGTGACATCAGTCTAAACCACCTGTTGTCTTCCACTTATATTTAGAAATTAATAGAACTAAGGAGGGTTCTATGGTAAATTGCTCATTGCTCAGTTCTCTCCAAGGCTGACATTGGAGCTGCAAATTTATTTCAGGTCTTATGCAGTATTTAGATAGATAGACAGACAGACAGATAGATGTCTAAAATTCAGTATAAATTTTTACAAAACCAGGAAAGGCTTTAGCGGTACAAGACTGGGTCCTAAGTTTTTTAATCCAGTACCACCAGCAAAAAAACTCCACTCTTACCTATCTTCATAGTCTTCATATGCACAAATACTGACATGCTTTTTTTCTTCATATTTTTTTGCATTTATGTTTTTTAAGAACATTGATTCTGAGAGTGGGTTTAATTAATGAAATTGTATATATGTTTGTGCTATAAGCATTTTGAGATACATATGCTTGCCTTTTGCTTGCCTTTAAACCAAATTGCTGTACATAAGTTAGATTTCTTCTTACATTAATCAAATCTATGCACATTACATAAAAATATTACACCATGGAGGATGAAAACAATTTTAAATAGCCTGTTGATATCTAGCACAATATTTTCTAAAACTTCAGTTCACATACAGAGTTTTGATTTGGGACAACCTAGAAAGATTAAAATTTTAGGTAGAAAATTTATTTTTATATATCAAAATGTATTTTGGGAATAAATATTTCCATCCTCAGGTTTTATATAAGGTGCAAAGGAAAAAGGAAACCAAAAGAGACAAAGCATTTTGGAATCACTTTATCTGAAAGTGCAGCAAGAAGTTCTGATAAGGGCATAACTTCTGTTTTGACTGTAAAAATTATTAACAGAGTTGTTTCCTTGTAAGAAAATCCTGTAATAACCTCAATGATGGAAAGGAGGGAATCTCTTGTATGGATGGGGATCCTCATGGCATGCTGTACATGGGTTGGATTACTGTTCAATGCTACATTGGCTGGGATTCACAGCATCGGAAGGGACATAAGGTTATCTGCTTTTCTGTGACATAAGGTTATCTGCTTTTCTGTTCTTATAGCATTAGCTCTAATAAATAGCATTTTAAATTACACCTTACAGTCTATTTCTTACTAGAATCATAATGGACCAGCAACTCCTGGTGCAAAACACCTCTTCATAAGTGCTGTGTTGCTGCTGTTAGGCCTGTCTGTTTTCCAGGCTGAACAAATCCTGGTCCCTTAGACTCTCCTTACAGGATAGGTGCTCCAGCTCCTGCCTGGCTGAGGGCTCTCTACTGAACACACTCCAATTTATCAGTATCTTTCCAGTATTTGATTTCTAAAACTGTATGCAGTCTTCTAAATGTGGTCTCACAGGTGCCAGGCGCAGAACCTAGGACACTTCAGTGAAGGCTGACATGGAAAAAGCATAGAGTACTTCAGCCATGTCTTCAGCCACTGTGGCTTAAATTACTTATCCAATTCAGAAACTAGCTTAAAAATTTACTTGCTTATCCTTTTACTACCAACATAATAGCAGAGGCTCTTGTTGCTGTTAACATCTTCTGCATACTTTAAATTACTGCACATTATATAAGGCAATAAACAGGCCAATAATATTAAATATTGCAGGATTTTATTCTAAGTATTTCAAGACTAGTTTAACAAAAGATTAATTTAATAAACTGTTTTGCAGAAGTACTGAATCACCACCACTGGAGGCAGTAAGAATTTTAAGTCATTAAAAAGAGAATTAGTTCCATTACTAATGAGGAAAAAATCCCCACTTGTTTATCCTCTTATTAGCTTTCTATTACAGGAAGATAGTGTCCTAAGCAAAGAATACAAGAGTAATAAAAAATTTTCTCCTAATAGGGTTAATCTCACCAATCTTTACCCTATAAATTCAGCCACCAAGACTAAGATAGGCATCTCGTGTAGTGCAAGAAGAGAAATAAGATGCTTTTAGAGGAAATGTCAAACAAATAAGATGAACTGCTATTCTTCTTCTTTCCCATAATGACAGGAGTCTGAACAATTTACACTCAAAAATAAAGTTTTAGGTAGTCAAAGTTACGTGAGGTGTACCTACTCTCAGTGTACTATCTAACCGTGTAAAATTCAATCATGTCACTGCTTTATTCATAGGTAAGTAGTTTCTTGTGTTTCATTCCCTTGCTTTTCACACTGTTTGAAATCCTGAGATTACTACCTCCAGTATCAATATGACGCAAGATGGAAAGCTGCAAGAACGTAAAAAATTCTTTTCTATTCTTCTTCAACAGGAAATATTAAAACTGGTTTTAACTCAAAACCCAACAAATATTCTGACCATCTATTTCCTTCTTTTTGCTTGAAAATAAACAAATAAAACTAATTTCGTAGAAGCTTGAAAGAATTGTAAAAAGCAGAGTGGCTTAGTGGGAATATTAGCTGTACCAGGACTTTGTTTTGCTTTGTGCTTACAAGATGAAAATATTTCCAGGAATAAAACATTCAACATTATTTGTATTTTTTAAATTTCAAGCATTTCTCGTTTTATATTTCACTTTGACATTTCTTCCTCTTATTTGTTAAGTATTTCCTTTCTCAATGTCTTTCAAGTGGTCCAGGAGTTACAGAAATGTATCAGCTGATAAGGAATGTAAGTCCATTACTCTATGTACGTCCATGTCTTCTGGCAACAACGTGACAAATGGACAGGCATTTAGCCCCTGAAAGTTCAATAAGCTGGTATTGTCCTGACATTGCCAACTGTTTACCACAAAAATCCTCTTCATCTATCACCCAGACCCAGCCTTTGCCTGATTCCAATTCTACTGACGTTGAAACCTGAAGCCCTTTGTGCGTCATTTATCACGCTTATTAAAATGTTCCATTGTGCATTAGAATAGCAATTCACTATTACTTCAGAATGCTGCCCAAGAGCTATTCTATGCAGGAAATTCTAATGCTTTATTAAAACAGTGGTTTGGTCCTAATAAATTGTTCTTTGCAAAAGGCACCATGCTTTCAATTGTGAAAAATGATGCTGGCATTTCAAAAAGCTGGCATCAGTGCCCAATGTTATGCAAATCCCCATACTTATTGCTTCATTTAAATCTGGCCTAAATATTTCACACTTAATATTTTAACAAGTATGCGTCAATGGGATTATGTAGAAAATTCTTAAGTAAGGAATGGCTTTCTGCTAACTGAACTATAAACAGAAGTCCAGCGCTTTGGAACATAATATAAATGAGACTATCCAAAGAGATATTCTTTCCCCATTAAAACCTGACATATTCAGAAACCTTTTCATGGTTATTTTCCTAAGAAGCTTAATCTTGTTCTTCCTAAAACAAAATACTTACTGGGAGCAAAGTATGCCTATGAAAGAAAATCTGAATCATGTCTTAGGTGACTGATACACATTACAAATGTATTTATTAAAGTGATTATAAATCTACATTTGACAAAAGATCTAATATCTGGATGGTTGTGTTAACTAACACAACTGACCTTCATACATGTGAAGCATATATAAAGTGTGTATATTCAGCACAATTAATTTATTTGTGTATTTAGCTGCACGACAGTAGTCGCTTCTTGCAGATTTTAAGTCCCCTCATATTACTGACACTGTTTGTGAGAAGTGTTTGATAGAAGTTGTGATGCTTTTAAGTATTATACTTGTATATATAACGCCTTTATTTAGAAAGGTACTTCAGCAGACAGGGTGCTAGCCCCGGCTTTCAAACTCTGAACCTAATTTCAGCTCTGCCAGTCTTTCACTGCATCCATGACTAAGTCACTTAAATATAGATCTTCAGGACCACTACATAACTTTCATGTTCTCACAGTAATTTCACTTTTGTGTCTTACTCTTCTCATTTTTAAAAAGAGATTAGTAGTGCTTTTCTACCTCAAGAGAGTTTCAAGAGTAAATACTGTAAATGTTTTGAGGGTCTCAAACACTATATGTAAGAAGTATAAAAACTACTTAAGAACAACAGAGCAACTTACACAAAATTGCAATCACTTTATCTCCTTCAAAAACATCTGGGAAAAAAAAAATTCACCATGGTCCTTATTCATCACCAGTACTTTTAAAAAGTGAGTATATGCCACTGCAATGTGTTCACTGGGAAGAGTTCCAATGAACTTGATGAATTGGAATGAATTTGGATGAATTCTCATACACAAATGACATTTCAATGGCTGAAAACCAGAAATTACATCCTTGATAAAGAAAACCTATACCTTTACTGTAGAAATAAATATGTTCTAAAAAGATAAATATTATGACTATATCTTACAATCAGTATGTACTCTATATGGATACATAAATATACCTATTATAAATATATAAATATGTCGATTTCATGGGTGATTTACCTTTTAATGTTGTTTTATTAATGGCAAATGTGATTTTGCTCAATCAGAAATACATATCTGTGAAATGAAAATGTGTCATTTACTACATTGCAAAGGCAGAATAAGACAAAATACTGTTACTTCTTAGATGCCTGTCATTATGCCCTGGCATGTGTCTAAAAATAAGGATGTGTTAGGTGAGCAGAGTTAAAATGCTGACTAAGCAAGGCTATTAATTTTACAAATAATATTACATTTAAATTGCATGAACAAGAAGTGAAGAAATTATAAGTAAGACTCTAAACTTCAGCCCTTGACTCATAATGTGGCTGTCTTTTTGAACTTTTAAGAAAACGTATAATTTTTTAAATTTACCTAAAAAATAACTGAGGTTGTCTACAGATTAAACATCTGATTCAGTTACCGCTGTAGGAAGTGGGAAGACTTGCTGTCCTCAACTTGCCTCTGACCAGGATTCAAACACTGACATTGTACACATATGAACTGTGCCACAGGATTTCCACCAGAGTGAACCAATTAGGATTGATTATAAATACAGAGGAAAGCACTTGCTGCGAGTACAAAGTGCCTTGAGTACTGGGCTCTTCTGCAAATGTCATAGAAGATATAATAAGTTTGAGTAATAAAAATCCAATAAGCGCATCCCAACATGAGTATCTAAGCAAATATGCACATATTTCATATTGTCTCTATGAGCTGAGTAGGAATGCTATATTTTATTTATACAAACATTTTCCCAGAGAGTCACTGGACAGCAGGAAAATTTCTGCTGCCATACATGTACTTTAACTCAAACGTAACTTATGAGGAGTTCTGAAAACACAGCTTGAGCACAGAGCAAAGCCTTGTACACAGTACAAACCCAAACATTTCCCTTAGCTTTGCGCAAGGATGGTGTCAAATGGAAATCTTAGTAAAACTGCTTTTGAAAACATCAAAAAGCATTAATTTTGCATCTCTTTTTAAAAGTTTGCGATCTACACCTGATTTTCAACGCGGCTTGGAGTATTAATGTGAAAATAGATGTGTTTTTTATACTGAACACATTTTCAGAGAAACATAGAATCATACAATGGTTTGGGTTGGAAAGGACCTTAGAGATCATCTAGTTCCAACCCCAGCCATGAACAGGGACACTTTCACTAAGCCAGGCTGCTCAAAGCTCCATCCAATCTGTCCTGAACGCTTCCGGGGTGGGGCATCCACACTTCTCTGGTCAACACATTCCAACGTCTCACCACCCTCATTTCATCCTAATTTCTTCCTAATATCTAATCTCAATCTACCCTCTTTCAGTTTAAACCGACTGCCCCTAACTTCTATCGCTACATGCCCTTTTAAGAAGTCCCGCTTTAGATTTCTTGTAGGCCCCCTTTAGATATTGGCTTTCTTTGTAAAACAAATAAATAATAATGGATATAAAGGACAATGCCATGACCTTTATTATTATTTATCATCCTCATCAGTACCATTTGTCTGTAATGAACATCTGAACTTTTGGAAGACAAAGCAGTAAAGAGGTTAGGAAGATGAACCTTTTTTCCTATGCCTTATGCTTTCACTTCTTGCAGAGCTCATTTTAAACAATGAATCTGTCTTTTCCTTGCTTTTTCTGATTGGTTAGAAGCACCACTTTACAGTTTGTTTCAAAGAGATATCTGCTTTCCCCTCCTTATATAGTTTAAGGGCTCATTAAAACAAGATTTGTCTGTGGGCTTTCTTACAAGTATCACAATACAGGACCTCATTTAAATTGAAATGTACAGTTTCTTCCTAGAATCTCTTCCAAAGCTTGATAGCATATGATGAATCATTTTTTTAAAGGGTAACCTTATCATTTTTAGCATCTACTATGCCTACATTTTGAAAAAGGAAGAAACTGAAATAACTTGTTGCTTCACAGCACACAAGGATGACATGATCCAATAAAAATCATTATCTCTTCCATTCTCCCTCCTATAGTATCATTGCTTTTAGTATTAAAAATGTTGGCAAAAATAGTCTCTCTCTTAGAGACAGTTTAAAATAAATGTGATTAAAGGATGTTTTGATGAGCAGCTCTCTCTCCCTGCCTTCATGGGGGAGAAGACTTATTATTCAGTTTCATCTTTGTGTTTTCATATACTTCCCCCTATATTTGAATACCCTTTCAAGAGTCAAATGATATCACAAACATTCTTTATATTGCAAAGTATAGCTGCTGATCTCTTATGCCCCAAATCAATTTTTACTGGCATAATCATGAGCATATAGTACAGCACAAATCATAGAATCATAGAATCATAGAAAAGCTAGGGTTGGAAACGACCTTCAGATCATCTAGTTCCAACCCCTCTGCCATGGGCAGGGACACCTCACACTAAACCATGACACCCAAGGCTATGTCCAACCCAGCCTTGAACACTGCCAGCGATGGAGCATTCACAACTTCCCTGGGCAACCCATTCCAGTGCCTCACCACCCTTACAATAAAGAATTTCTTCCTCATATCCAATCTAAACTTCCCCTGTTTAAATTTGAACTTGTTACCCCTTGTCCTATCGCTACAGTCCCTAATGAAGAGTCCCTCCCCAGCATCCCTATAGGCCCCCTTCAGATACTGTAAGTCTGCTAGGAGGTCTCCATGCAGCCTTCTCTTCTCCTGGCTCAACAGCCCCAACTTTCTCATCCTATCTTCATACGGGAGGTGCTTCCGTCCCCTTATCATCCTCGTGGCCCTCCTCTGCACTTGTTCTAACACTTCCATGTCCTTTTTATGTTGAGGACACCACAACTGCACACAATACTCCAAGTGAGGTCTCACAAGAGCAGAGTAGAGGGGCAGGAGCACCTCCCTCGACCTGCTGGTCACGCTCCTTTGAATGCAGACCAGGATACGGTTGGCTTTATGGGCTGCAAGCACACACTGCCAGCTCACGTTCATTTTCTCATCGACCAACACCCCCAAGTGCTTCTCCGCAGGGCTGCTCTCAATCTCTTCTCTGCCCAACCTGTAGCTGTGCCTGGGATTGCTCTGACCCAGGTGGAGGACCTTGCACGTGGCATGGTTAAACTTCATGAGGTTGGCATCAGTACACCTCACAAGCATGTCAAGGTCCCTCTGGATGGCATTCCTTCCCTCCAGTATATCAACTGAACCACACAGCATGGTGCCATCGGCAAACTTGCTGAGGGCGCACTCAATCCAGCTGTCCATGTTGCTGAAAATGATGTTGAACAAGACCAGCCCCAACACCGATCCCTGAAGGACACCACTTGTTACTGGTCTCCAGCTAGACATTGAGCCATTGACCGCAACCCTTTGCGTGCGGCCATTCAGCCAGTTCTTTATCCACCGAGTGGTCCACCTATCAAATTGATGTCTCTCCAACTTAGAGACAAGGATGTCATGTGGGACATTGTCAAATGTTTTGCACAAGTCCAGGTACATGACATCAACTGCTCTGCCCCTGTCCATCAGTTCTGTAGCCCCATCACAGAAGGCCACCAGATAGGTCAGGCAGGATTTCCCCTTAGTGAAGCCATGCTGGCTGTCACTAAACACCTTGTTGGTTTTCACATGCCTCAGCATGCCTTCCAGGAGGATCCGCTCCAAGATTTTGCTAGGCGCAGAGGTGAGACTGACTGGTCTGTAATTCCCCTGCTCATCCATTTTCCCCTTCTTGAAAATGGGGGTTATATCTCCCTTTTTCCAGTCATCGGGAACTTCACCTGACTGCCATGATTTTTCAAATATGATGGACAGTGGCTTAGCAACTTCATTTGCCAGCTCCTTCAGGACCCGTGGATGGATTTCATCCGGTCCCATGGACTTTTACATATTCAGGTTGCTAAGATTGTCTCAAACCAGATCCTCTCCCACAGTGGGCCCAGGGTCTTCATTCTCACTGTCCCTGCATCTGCCTTCCAAGACTTGGGTGGTATGGTCAGAGCACTTGCCAGTGAAGACTGAGGCAAAGAAGTCATTAAGAACCTCAGCCTTCTCCAAATCCAGGGAAGCCAGTTCTCCCGATAGCTTCTGGAGAGGGCCCACATTGTCCCTAATCTGTCTTTTATTGGCAATGTACCTATAGAATCCCTTCATGTTATCCTTAACATCCCTAGCAAAGTTTAATTCTAAGTGGGCCTTAGCTTTCCTAACCTGGTCCCTAGCTTCCCAGACAACATCCCTGTATTCTTCCCAGGCTGCCTGTCCTTGCTTCCACCTTTTATAAGCCTCTTGTTTCCTTCGAATTTTCCTCAGCAGCTCCTTATCCATCCAAGGAGGTCTCCTGGCCCTCCTGCAGCACTTTCTTCTAGTAAGGATGAGTCGCTCCTGAGCTTGCAGTAGGTGATCCTTGAATACCAACCAACAGTCTTGGGCCCCCCTTCCCTCTAGGGCTATATCCCATGGAATCTTACTAAGCAGGTTCCTGAAGAGGCCAAAGTCTGCTCTCTTGAAGTCCAGGGCATTGAGCTTGCTGCATGCTCTTCTCACTGCCCTGAGGATCTCAAATTCGACCAGCTTATGATCGCTGCAATCAAGGCTGCCCTGGAGCGTCACATTTCCAACCAGCTCTTCCCTGTTGGTGAGGACGAGGTGAAGCATGGTACCTCTTCTTGTTGGCTCTTCTATTGCAGAAGGAAGTTGTCTTCCACACAATCGAGGAACCTTCTGGATTGCTTGTGCTGGGCCGTACCATCCCTCCAACAGATATCAGGGTGGCTGAAGTCCCCCATGAGAACAAGGGCCTGCGAGCGTGAAGCTGTTCCTATTTGTCTATAGAGCGCTTTATCCACAGAGTCCTCTTGGTCAGGGGTCTGTAACAGATCCCCACAGTAATGTCACCCATCACTGTTCTCCCTTTAACCCTGACCCACAAACTCTCTGTCGACTGCTCACCTGTCCCCAGACAGAGTTCCATACTCTCCAGCCTACCCCTAACATAAATAGCAACTCCCCCTCCCCACCTACCAAGCCTGTCTTTCCTAAAGAGCTGGTAACCTTCCATTCCAACACACCAGTCATAGGAGCCATCCCACCATGTTTCTGTGATGCCTATGATATCATATCCCCTTAGACATGCACACATCTCTAATTCCTCTTGTTTGTTCCCCATACTACGAGCATTTGTGTAGAGGCATTTGAGCTGAGATCCAATTGAAGTCGGCTCATTGGCTGGAGCAGCTGGAATATCTCTATATTGCTCTGAATGTTTACTATATGTGCTGACAACTGACTGGGTTTGTTGGGATGGAATGATGCCCCCCACCCCCAACACATCTAGTTTAAAGCATCCTTGACCAGCCTGGCAAGCCTCCTACCAAATCCACCCTTCCCCTTCTTTGTCAGACCAGTTCCAGCAGCCCCCTGTAAAACTGGCCTACTAAATTGAGCCCCGTGTTCAAGGTACCCAAACCCCTGACTATAGCACCACCCTTCTAACCATTTATTAACCTGCCTAATCCTCCTAGCCTTTTTAAGGTCCTGCCCTGTATCCTGGAGAATTGACGAAAAGACAATCTGTGCTCCAGAGCCCCTAACCACCTCTCCCAGAGCTCTGTAGTCCTTCTTTATGTTCTCTGGGCTACTGCTGTCTATATCACTAGCACCCAGCTGGATTACTAGAAGTGGGTAATAGTCAGTGGTACCGACTAGAGCAGGCAGCTTCTCTGCAACATCCTTGATCCTAGCCCCTGGTAGGCAACACACCTCCCTTGAGACTGGGTCAGGCCGACAGATGGGTGCCTCTGTTCCTTTCAGAGTCCCCTACTGCTATGACCTGCCGCTTATTCCTGGCAGCACCAGTAGTGATCTTCTTTACCAGTGCATCAGCCGGTTGTTCCTGGTGGTAGTGTGGTTCCTCATCAGCCCCCTGCAGGACAGCAACGCGGTTCTGGGTGGGGACAACAGAATTAGGAGGAAGCTCCTTGCTTTTAATTGTCCTCTTCCTCTGCTGTTGTGTTTTTTTTTTTTTTTTTTTTTTTTGTTTGTTTGTTTGTTTGTTTTGTGTGTGTGTGTGTGGGTTTTTTTTTTTGGTTACTGTTTCCCAACTTCCGGGGTTAGCGGCCTCCTTTCCTGAATGAGCGACAGTAGTCCCTTGAGGCCCCTGCACAGTCTGGTTCTGGAGCAAGTAGTGCTGCTTCCCCTCAGCTTCCCTGACACCTTTCAGCCTGGTAACAGCTTCCTGCAGTTCAGCCACCTGCTGCAGGAGGACCTCCACCAGGGAGCACTGAGTGTAGCCCTGCCCATTGCGCACCCTCGCCTCAGGAGAGCAGTGCAGGCACTCTCTACACCCCGAGCTCGGCACTGCAGTCTCCCTTCTCATCGGCTCTGTCTGGGTGCCTACGCTGGCCACCGCCGGGGCAGCCAGAGCAGAGCTCCCAGACCGGAACCTGGTCATCCGGCGAGTGCTTACCATCCCGCTCGCCTGCCCGCGCAAACTGCCCCTGGGGCAGGTTTTTAACCAGTCAGGGTGGTGCCGCTCCTCCTGGTAGCGCTCCCTCTGAGTCAGCTCCTCGCATCCGCTGAGCTGCCGGCTCCTGGACAAGTCCTGTCGAGGACTTGAGGCTCCTGAGGTGCCTGTTGCTGCTCCGAGGTGAAGGTCCTGGACGCCGAGCCTCCCGCCGATCAGGCGCTGCGGGCGCCCCCTCTCGAGACAGTCGCCTCAGCAAATCCAAACTCATAAGTCCTTGTGCCATCCCGAGCTAAATCATGTTTCATGTTCTTTTTTTTTTTTTTTTTTTTTTCCCACCAGTTGAGCAACTTGCATTTTTATTTTTCTCTGATTCCTTGAAAAACACTGCGAAACTGCTACCTTTAAAATGAAAATTGTCATTAAAAAAATCTCACTTCAGAAATCTTGATACTTCTTCTCTAAGATGTTGTTTGAGCCTCCTTTTCAAACATCAGTTCATTTCCAAAGAACACAGATAAAGCTCATTCCCCACTCTTTCCCTGACATATTTATCTATATCTATATATATATATATCCTTTCTAAAAAACAGTGGGCAGATTTTGCATAAGCAAGAGAAAGTGTGCTCTGCTGCTATTGGAAGGGCTGGCTAGTTTTAAAATACTTTTGAAGATTTTTCTGCTGTGTTCTAAAACCAGCTAATCAAGCAACTTAAATCCCAAGTAAAACAAGATCTGTTTCAGTATTATCATTCATTCTTGCTATCCACAACTGGGAAAATAAACTGGTCTACTTTTCTTCTTTGTATCTTCCTGAGAGACATTTAGCAGATTATCTGCCTGAAACAGGGAATTTCTACCTCAGCCCAGGAGAAAAAAACCATATGGATTGCTGAAGCAAATGGATTTGTGTGAGGGAAGGAAAATCTGTTAGCTCATAAGTTTAGGAAGTGAGGACTATGAATTAATGAGCTTGGGGTAAGATTATATCCTGGAAGCAAAGAGATTTATGAACACCTGCAATTGAAGGATTTGTGAAAATGGATGAAATACATTAAAAATTATGATGGATGAGGGGTGTGATAGAGGCAGAACAATAAGGAATAGCTCAAGTTCCTAATATCATGTTTAAAGATAAAATGACAGATTTTACCAAATGCCTAAAGAAAGATGAGATGGATAAATATTGCATATGTCTATAAACATGCATATACATACATAAAATATTATTGTGGGTAAAAGAGAACATATCACATATGCATGGAAATTGCAATTATCAGGTTAATTAAAACTTGAAGAGTCTAAACAGAAAACCTCACACTTATCTGCAGACCAGCTAAGGTAATTCTTCTACTCAGCACCCAGACTAATGCAGAGGAGCTTCATTCTACATCTTTGTATCTCTCCATTACTAGGATCCATTGTGATTGTGTTTATATCTTCTCAGATCATAGCCTTTCTCCTTTGCACTGGTTCCCAGCTACAGTTCGGAAATTGCACAATAGCTTCCTGAGCCACAACAATATAAGGACATTTTGCTTGTTGCTTACTGATTACACTGTGGGTCATTTTTTTACCATAGAAGACAATGTTTCAACTCAAACAGCTGAAGTAGTGGGCAGTTTGCCACCACTCAACTGTTTAATCAAATTAGAACCAGTTCAGGCTGAGGCAACGCAAAGCAGTCCTGAGACCCCACAATGTCTGTTTAATACAAAGTATGGGACCTTTTGCTCGTAATGGCCAAAGGTACTGTTATTTGGGATACATTACACATAATCACGTATGATGTGCATATTTGCATAGAAAGGACATAAACTGAGAGTTCAAATCGATTAAACTGAGAGTTCAAATGGGTTGACAGCTTCTTAAAGTATTTCATTTAGGCTGTGTGAAATGGCTTGTGTGATGATACTGAAGTGAGACTGAGACTCTAAGACAAGGTAAGTAAACACAGTCAGATTTTAGCATGGTTTGAGTTCAGAGCTTTTGCATCCTGTCTGTGTTCTTTTGTATTTACTATTATTTTTCTTTACTCAAAGTTTTGGAATTTCAATTCTAACTTTACAGTCTCTTTGGCATATTAGAGTGTATTATATTTCCTTATGGCAACACAGTTTTATGCAGAGCTTGTAAGTAGAGTATATAGAGTTGTGTTAAATTGTAGGAATCTTTTTTGTAACAATAAGCTAATAAGTAAGACCTTAGTGCAACATCTGTCAAGATTTTTACAAATTAAGTTACATTTTGAGTAGATTTAATGAACTTCATTTCACTTCTGATAGTGAAAAAAGAATATTATTATAGCTTCGTTATCTAAGAAAAACATTGCAGACCAAGAATTTGACAGTTTCAAAATGCCCTGCTTGCTTCTGCAATTCTGGCAATATCATTTAAGAGGACAAGGAAGAAAGGGAAAAGTACTTGTATTATTTAAGAAATATACAGCGACACAGGGTTTCTGAATATAAACTGTCTGTATCACATACAAAATCACTACGAAAAATACAGCATATTGCAGTAGAAAATCCTGCCTATATTATAAGAAAAAACATGACATATTGTGCAGCTTTCAAGGCCAAAGTGAATCTTTAAACTCAGTTCTGTCTGCTCATGTCCATGTAGGCAAATTCAAGGTGTCACCGAAAGTCTGCCAGATAAAGGGCTATCAGCTTTGGGTAACAGTGCAAGTAGAATGAGGGCTTCAAAGAGAGACTTAGCAATTTGTACCAGATGTGACTTACAGCTCTCTGGTAGTTTTGAGCAATATAGAAGAATGTTTAAAGACAGAATTTCCTTTTTTTTTTTTTTTTTAAGAGGATGATAATCAGTCCTAGAGCCTCCCAGCAGCCATGGAAGTAGTGTGAAATCATTCCAGCAATACCTACAGGATAATACTTCTTACAGAGGTAGAGTGTTAGCTTTTCTCTTTTAGAATTTCTGTGCAAAGGTGATATTTTTGTTTCCAGCAGATGAGTTTCCAGTCATTAGATTACACATGCAAGACGGCAGAAACACAAGCCTAGCATAATCCTCAGCCATGATGTTTTAAATGCACTTTTCTTACCCATCTAGATATTTCTCTGCCTTAGTTTTAACATATTCTCAACTAGTCAATCAGATTTTTTTTCCTCCACTATTGAATCATAGAATCATAGAATGGTTAGGTTTGGAAAAGACCTAAAGATCATATATTTCCAACCCCTTGCCATGGACAGGGGCACCTCACTCTAGACTATGTTGCCCAAGGCTCTGCCCAGCCTGGCCTCGAGCACTGCCAGTGATGAAACATTTACCACTTCTTTGAGGAACCTGTTCTAGTGCGTCACCACCCTCACATTAAAGAACTTCTTCCTTATATCTAATCTGAACTTTTCCTGTTTAAGTTTAAAACCATTACCCCTTGTCCTATCACTACAGTCCCTGACGAAGAGCCCTTCTCCAGCATCCTTGTAGGTGCCCTTTAGATATTGAAGCTATGTGCTTGCGTAGAATCAGGACTTGCTAACTAAGGAAGGGAAAAGAGAGCAAGATGAAGCCAGAACAAGAATGCAGTATGCTGGTTGAGATGCTGAACTTAGAGGGAGTTTTCCAATTACAGTCTTCAAATAATGTTCCTGTTTTAGTATTAAACATTTTTTAATTAAAAGGTCTGGGACTATGACCTAGATATGGTGTCTCAAAAATTGCATTATCTGTCCACTGCCTGTGTGTCCTCTTCTTTTCCAGAAATTCTCAATTTATATTTATTCTTCACAGCACAATTTTAACAGGGAGAGAGAATATCTCTCAATTTCAGAACTATCTGTACCACTGAGTTTGGAATAATCTCCGGGAAGTTGGAAGCTGTGGATTTGAATTCCCTTAGAAACAGGAAGGGACTGAAACTCAATAGAAGGAAAATACTTTTGCTGGCATTATATAGAAGGGGGGGACTCTTCTCTTGATTATTCTGTAAGAAGGAAGTAAATGTTGTGATTTTATTTTGGAAGAAACCTTAAATAGCTGGTGAAGTCAGATGTGTTTTCAGAAGACCTGGGAGATCAAGCCTTGGAGGAAGCTTCTGTGAAGAAGCACTTGCCTCAGGACTGTGTGCTCTGATCAGCTTAACCTGAGCCAAATTATCACTCTGAACTTGAGTGATAGGTTGCACAGAATAGCATAACTATGTCTGTTAGAAGACTATATGGACCTCTTGGAGAAGATCCAGAGAAGTGCCACAAAAATTATCAGAGCGGTGGAACACCTCTCCTATAAGGAAAAGCTGAGAGAACTGGAGCACTTCAGTTTGGAGAAGAAGCTCCAGGAAGATCTCATTGTGGCCTTGCAATACTTAAAAGGTGCTTATAAGAAAGATGAGGACAGACCTTTTAGTAGGGCCTGTAGTAATAGGACAAGGGGTAATGTTTTAAACTAAAATAAGATAAAATCAGACTACATACAGGGAAGAAATTTTTTATGATGAGTGTGGGTGAGGCACTGGAACAGGTTGCCCAGAGAGGTGGAGGATGATCCCTTGAAGGATGATTTCAAGATCCCTTGAAACATTTAAGGCCAGGTTGGATGGGGCTCTGAGCAACCTGATCTAGTTGAAGATGCTCTTGCTCATTGCAGGGGGATTGGACTAGATAAAATACTTTTTATTTCTGCAAAAGGAATGAGGTAGACAAAACTGTATAGTAAGCCAGACACCTTGTTACAATAGGACAAGAGATAATGGGTTCAAACTAAAACAGGTGAAGTGCAAGTTAGATATAAGGAAGAAGTTCTTCACTGTGAGGGTGGTGAAACACTGGAACAGGTTGCCCAAAGAAGTGGTAAATGCTCCGTCCCTGCAGGTTCAGGGCCAGGTTGGA
The DNA here is from genome assembly GCA_039720435.1 of Amazona ochrocephala. Taxonomy (NCBI): domain Eukaryota; kingdom Metazoa; phylum Chordata; class Aves; order Psittaciformes; family Psittacidae; genus Amazona; species Amazona ochrocephala. The sequence goes on from CM077879.1 coordinate 21,828,151, forward strand.
CAGAGCTTTGGGCAGCGTGGTCTAATGTGAGGTGTCCTTAACTGTTCTGTGATTTCCATATGTGTCTCAAGTGCAAAAAAAGAAGCCTATTTCAGCTGGATGAGATGGAAGCCTCTAGGCAGAATTTTATTCTCTGCAGGAAATTACACAGAGGTTAACGTTTGCTAAGGGCATATAAAACAATATTTACTTATGATGCATGAGCGCTATTTTAAATTACTCCTGCTGAACTTTATTGTGGTGGTAAGGAGTGATCATTTTTTATTAATACTTCTTTCCCCATTTAACAATAATTATATCTTTACTGCAGATTCAAGGCCAAAAGTCAGGGGCATTGGCATGAAGAAGCTGCAGCGAGAGCTGTGTGAGATACAAAGGTGAAATTTTTCTTGTAGTCAAGAAGCAAAAAACCAAAACCTATAATTTTCAGAATTCATGATTAAGTTCTGTGAGGTTTCTTCATTAAAAACAAATTGCTTAAAATTACACAACATCAGACAAAAATATAGCTACTGTCCTAGAATTCTTTTCTAAGGACATATCTATGCTCATCACCTTAACATCTTGTTACCATAGATCTTTCTCCTGAAGCTCTAAGGACTTATGGCCAAAATAGCTAGGAAACTTCAATATTCTCCTGTTCCATCTCAATCCTCCCTCTTCTCCTCTACCCTCCCCCTTGCTTTCTCTCTCACAAAAAAACATCACAAATGCTATGTAAAGTTATTCCCACAGTACTGCATTTTTGTTTTGTACTTACCTTTAAAAAAAAAAAAAATTGTAACATATTTTGTCCGCCCGTAACTTTTTTCCCTCACTCATTCTTTTATCTGACTCCTTTGGGATGAAACCTAAAACTGAAATTTTGAAAGCCCTAATAAAACTGTCTTAGGCATTTCTGAGCTCAAAAATTAAATCAACTCTAGAAACAGAAAACCAAATCCTTCATAAGCTATAATCAGTAGTAAATCCTGTGTATTTTTCAATTCCCAATAAAATATCCATGTATTTTCCTGGCATTTCTTAGGTTAGAAAGTCATAAAATTGTTGCAAAATTGTGCACTATTTTATGTTAAATTGGCTAGTTTGGATCAGATGTCCTGTCTCTGCTTCCTCCTGGCTTCCCCTCCTCCCTGGCAGAGCATGAGACTAAGAAAGTCCTTAGTTGGAGTAAACATTACTTAGCAACCACTAAAATACCGATGTTATCAGCACTGTTCCCAGTCTGAAAGTCAAAAACACAGCACTGCACCAGCTACTAAAAAGCAGAAAAAATGACTGCTATTGCTGAACCCAAGACAGCTGTCAGTGCTAAACCTGTAGCAAGTTATGCTGCTAAGCAAACATAGAGCTATGCTTCATGCTACATAATACTCTCTTCTTAGCATCACCAGCCTTCATCCTCATGCATCTGGCCTCTTCCCTTATCTTGAAATGGTGACTTAAATTCTAATATAATCACATTTAGATATTATGCACATATATAGGAATTAATAGGAAAATATGTATTTGTAATGATGAACTATTCTGACTGCATATGACCTGCAATCAAAAATGATGTGGTTTGTTTTCTTTTACTCTCTGTTATATCATAGATTCACAGAATAGTTGAGGGTGAAAGGGACCTCTGAAGGTTCTCTTTCACCTGGTCTAACCCTCCTTGTTCAAGCAGGGCCACCTAGAACAGGTTGCCCAGAAGTGAGTCCAGACAGCTTTTTAATATCTCCAAGGAACGAGACTTCATAACCTCTCTGGGCAACCTTTGCCAGGGCACAGTCACCCTCACAATGAAAGACTATTTTCTGATGTTCAGAAGGAACATCCTGGATTTCAGTTTATGCCTATTGCTTCTTGTTTGATCACTGGGCTTCACTGAAAAGAGGCTGACTCCAATTTCATTGCACCTTCTCTTCCGGTATTTACATAGATTGGTAAGAACCCACTGAGCCTTCCAAGCCTAACAGTGCCAGCTTTTTCTGACTTTCCTCACTGGAGAGATGCTTCAGCTCCTTAATCATCTTCAAGGCCTCTTGCTGTACTGTGTCCAGTGTCTCCATGTCTCTCTTGAACAGGGGAGCCCAGAACTAAGTGCCTCACCAGTGCTGGACAGAGAGGTAGGATCTCTTCCCTTGACCTACTGGCAACACTCTTCTTAATGTAGCCTAGGAAAACCTTAGCCTTTTTGTTGCAAGTGTGCATTCTTGTTCTTATGTTCAACTTGGCATCCATCAGAATCACATACTTTATATGAGGTAAATGTCTAATTTCTGGTATTCAGATTACTGTATATGCTAACTATTCTATATTTTACCAAATAAGCATAACATAACTAAGAAAACGCAGAAATAAGTCCAAGTTAAAAGATGGAGTTTAAAGCTATTTGATGTTAGTTTCTATCATCCGACAGCCTGAATTTCAGAAAGCAAATGGAATACAGAAGGTTTGATGGCAAAGGTAAGGAGTAGAGTGGTAGTGGATTCTAAGGTAATCTTGAGAGCAAAAAGAGTAGCTGTTGAAAATGCCAGCTAAAATAATGAAGTAGTTGATGAGTTTAGGGGAAAATAGGAGAGAAGTAAGGAGAGACAGAAGATAAGGTAATGGAAAAGCATGAAGGATGCAGCAGCAGAGAATACAGCTATAGACGTGGAAGCTGAGTGAGGGGTGGCAAAGAAAAATGGATGAGGGAAAAACAAGGAATAGAGGAAAGTGGGAGTATTTCTTAGTAATGGATATTTTTTTTGTCTGTATTATCTCTTCCTGTCTAGCCGTTTCTGCATTTACATGACATTTTATGAAATTGTAAACCTTCTTTCCTTTTCCCTATTGACTATCCTCCAGCTATTTCTGCTCCCTCTTCTATTCTGTTTCTGTCAAAGAGCTCAAATGAGACACCTACATTCAAGCACTATAAAAAAGTATAAATACACTATATGAAAAAGTACATTTAAAAAGTCTAATACACTGTATCTGAAACATATTATAAAGTGGAATTTTCATAATTATTTGTTTTACTATTCAGAAGGTCAAAAGTATAGGCATGGCACTGATCATTACAGTTAAGACTGCATAACAGTTACAAATCAAAATTTTGCAAGCACTTTATGAACAGTTCTAGAAATAAAACAGCTGGGCTTAGCAAATTAAATTTGGTTTTGGAGTAGAAAACATTTGAAGATTTTGCCAAAAATTTACTGATTCAACAGTTATGACCCCTTGCCACAATACACTATGCTTGTGCGTTTCACTTTGTATGAGATCTTTCTATTAAATTGCAATATGTGTTCCCATGAAAAAAGATACGAAGCAAATTTATAGTCTGATACAAAACCTGCAATAACAAAACCAAATATACAATAAAAGGTTTAAAAATCACTTCATATACTATAGTTCATAAATCCATCACAACCTACCCTGCAGTCTTAGATTAACGCTTGACAAATATGAAAATATCTGCTGGCTGCACTGCAATTAATAATTAATACAACACATATGCTGAGATGTACTTTTTTGAGAGACAATGTAAATAAAAGTTATAATCACTACAGCATAGACATTGATATCCGTTATATATTACTATACATTCATTTAAAATATTCTTATTGGTCAGTTGCATTGTCCTAAAAACATGTTATAAAACATGATAGACAACTTCATAAAAATAATGACAAAACTTGATATCCTGTGAAGTTATTTTCTTTCATAAAGACTGAGAAATCATTATTGCAAGAATAGTTAAAACATATTTGTACTGTGAGTGGCACAGGAATATTCATGTTAACTGAATGCTTAACTGGCCATTTGAAGCACTCTAGCTGAAATCAGCTGAGGAAGCCATCTAGTACTTTATAATATGCAATACTTAGAGTTGGAAATAATTTCAAATTGTCCATGGCTTCTCTAAAACGTCTAAAATCAAGGTTAAGAGGAAGATCAAGGTAAACTTTGTGTCAGGACTGAAATAACAACTACAGATAAAAATACAACACTGATATCAACTTGCAATGGAGAAAATAACCTATTTCTTGAAAAAAGACTGAACTTTACAATGAAAGATGATTAGAAGCACCAGACAGGTACTTTGAGTGCCCTTTCTAAATCTAAAGTACACTAATAGTCTACTGACTTTAACAGCAAAAGGCATTAAAGCTCCATTAGGTTGCATTCCAGTGGACACATTGAAAACAAAAATTGCAATAACTTTTTAAGTCATTGGTATGTTTAAGTAACAACTACTGCATATCACACAAAAGGGCATGAGAGGACATAGTCATGCTGAATTTTCTGTGTACAAATCCAGTTTTGTCCTTTATCACTTTATAAGCAGCCTAGAAATTAGTTTCTTCTCATACTGCAGAAACAGCAGTTGAGACACTAACTTTTCAACTTTTATTTTCACCTTTGTCCCAGGCATGTCTTTAAAATCTTACGTTTCTATGCTCAAGCTGTTTTCTGCAGCGAGACTAATACTTTGAGTGATCTCTTGTATACAAAGCTTAAGCAGTCAGCTGTCACTAACTCTATAGTTGAACAAATAAGATGAATAATTTATCACCAGGAAAACACAGTCCTATTCCTTGCCAAAATAAACTATGTTGATATGTAGAATTATTTTAGGGCTTTTCCTCTGTTTTTAGTTTTGTTGTCAGTTTTGTTTGCTTGCTTGTTAATTTTGTCTGGTTGAGGGTTTTAGAACTGAAAGACTCTTTGAAAACTTATGGGAATATGTATCAGGCGTTACTCAATATTACTTACAAGTATTACTAGAGGCGGAAATCTTTTTTCTCCCTGACTTTTCTTTTGTCTTCAAATGCATTTGAAGTGTATAACCACATATCACCTAACTAGCACTATCAATTTCCTTTCTAACTACAAATAAATTCAGTTTTTATTGAATAAATGTTGTTTGGGGTTTTTTTGTAATGTTCAGGTGCAAACAGTTATTGCTACTATTACTAAACATTCCCAGATAACAGTTTTGGAAAAAAAAAAAAAATTCTGGAGATAGCAAAAGAAATTGAAAGTTTCCAGAAAAAAATAATAATCAGTTCTTTAAAACCTAGGCTTTCCCAAAAGATGATTGAATTTTTTCTTCAGATGGAAGTCCACTGTACTGATATTCTGAACTCTTTTGAGTCCTTGTGTAACTGTTAGTGTGGAAATGTACATACTGTGTCTGGGAAAATATTGTCCTCTCCTAACAGTTCTTCTAGGCTGCATGTGAGGGTGGTGGGGCCCTGGAATGGGTTGCCCAGGGAAGTTGTGAATGCTTCATCCCTGGCGGCGTTCAAGGTGGGGTTGGACATAGCCTTGGATGGCATGGTTTAGTGGGAGGTGTCCCTGCCCATGGCGGGGGAGTTGGAACTCGATGATCTTGAGGTCCTTTCCAGCCCTTACTATTCTGTGATTCTGTGATAAACAATCTTCAAAGTCCGTCATTAAAACAGGATCTAGGAATAAGCACTGGAAATTGCTTCTTAGTTGATTACATAAATATTACTTGAAGTGCTGGACAGCTCAATCATAGCTCTAAGAATACTTGGGATCCAGAAATTAATTCTCAGTTGTCTGTGGTCTACCAACTCACACTGAAATACTAAGATTAAATTAGCTGTCAATGACTAATGATTACTGTCACAAATGATGAAATCACTGGCTTCTGAGAGGACTTTAAGTAGGTTTATTATGTTGTAGTAGTGCGTAAACAGCATATTTATAATTTGGTTGCTTATGCATTTAGGAAAGTATCAGGGAGATATAAAAATAATTAGAATGAGTTCCTTATTTTCTTGATAATGAGAACAATAACAAAGCAGAAATAGCAACAATAGAAATGCATTAATAAAAAAAGAAAACAGCCAACAACAAAACAACATTCTGTGTGCTATTAGATTCTAAATATCTTCTTCCACTAATTTAACAGATATTCATAATTACTGGAAAATTAAAAATAAATGGAAAATGGGTGTAATAGACTTGAATTCAAAAAGTTAGTAATATCTCAGTCTTATGACTCAAACTGAAAAAAGCAAATGATGTGCAGAAAAAATAACCATTTGCCAGAGTTAATTGAGTCAGTGCAGCAGCAAAACACAGATAGAATGACATGATTTGTTTTCCTTTTATGTGTTTTGGGCAGTTATTATTAATTGTTTTCAAAAATGCATGTCTCTTCTGTTTTGCTATCACACCAAGAAGTGCTTCTGTAGGTGTTTAACGTAATTCTGATGAAATTGTCGTGGTGTGTATCAACACAGTAATTTCAACCAATCATTTCCTCTTTGTTCATCCTCAGGTGTACCTGTTTACAAAATTATTTTTTCTTTTCTTTTTCCCAGTGGCTCACTTTTCCTCATAGACTAAGGAAATTCCAAGTAATATACAAAAGAATTTATTTATTTGTCATTGGTATTTAAAAGGTTCACAAATATTTTTTTATTTATTCACAGTTGCAAATATGCTTCTATGTATATTCATGTGACATATGCAATTCAACTTTTTCTGATGTCTGTACATAGACAGACATAATTGCCATTATTTTTTTCTTTTATATCTCCAGTGACCCATCCAGTGGCTTGTACCATATTTACACCTATTATAATTCAAAGTTTTCCATTGGTACTGCAGATAATCTTTACACACATAGTATCTTTCTCATTTCTAAAATAAATATTTTACTTTTACTGTACAAACATACCTTGTTATGTGAGGTATAGGCTGTTAGGCTTTACCGCTGTTTTATGATGAGAGTAATGTTATGTTACAGGATTTTTGGTAATGCTAGATCATTTTTACATATATTAATTGTGGAGAGCTATTTGACTGTGAATGGGCATGTGAGCAATCCAGACAATTGCTTGACAATTGTAAGGTAGTGACCCGCAGGCACTGAGGCCTCGCCTGAGGGTTACTAAAGTTCGTGTACGTGCAGAAGCCTTGGGAAAAGTTAGCACGGAAAACTACTGAGAGAGATACGCAGAGGAGAAATGTTAACTGTAACCTTGAAGCATATGCTGTCATAGTTAACCAATCATTAAGCTGTTACTGAGTGAATCCTATTCTGTATTTAGTCGTGTGAGCAATACATGTATCCAATTAGAGTTGTGTGTGTTAATGATAGACAAGTAGAGTGCCTATATATACTGAGCTATCTGCGCAATAAACTTTTGCACAAGCCTGATCATGTTGGTCTGTGTGCTGTGTCCGGGACTTCTGCGTCAACAATTAATCTGTGTTTTGCCTAGAGTGCAAACTGTAAAATAAATAAAAAATTACATACATAAAAAATATAAAAATATAGTATGATGGATCCATGAATACAGGCAAGTAAGGAACTGACAACCATATTATCATCAAGATAGGTGGTTAATTAGCATCCAAAGAGTTAGCCCAACCTAATTGATTTATCTGTCAGAAGAGAGAGAAATACAAATCCGCACCAAGAAGACAGCTAAAATATGTGAACACAAACACAATAAAATCTGAAGAATAAAGGTAACAGAAGAAATAAAATACCATGCTGTTTTGTAAAGCTGCATAACATAATAACTTTATTTAAATGTTTAGCAAGAAAAGCCAATAACCTTCTCAGAGAAAGTTTCTGTATGTACAATTTTGAGATTGTCAAATATGGTGATCAGGTTAGGATCTCTCAAGAGGAATATTGTCAAAAAAAAATGAGGAGTTTGTTTAAAACTGGACAAACTGGAAAGTTGCTGAAAGCCTTGATAGATTACGGAGAAGTGATTCCTTTGGTATTCATCTTCTTCCCACTTCCTAATCAATCAAATGAATCAAATTAATTTGAGACAGGCAAACAGGCAAATTTTAATTTCTGAAGTGAAGGTGAAGATATGATCTACAGTGCTGCAGGATATTAATCAAAATAATATATATGTATATAAAAAAATGGAAATCTTGTCGTGTAAGATGTGTTACTTTTAAAGCTGCACTTTAAAAAGAAGTATGGAAATGACATATAGATCAATGGTAAATGTGCACAGAAAGAACTACAGTAACTGACAGAAATATACAGATAGGTTGTTAAGTTACTGTTTCCTGCCTGTATATCTATACAGACTCAAGACCTGTAAAGAGACCATAATATATCATCCTAGTGATTTGTTTGTGTCTATACTATTAAATTTAAAAGGTTGGTTTCTTCTCTTACCACTTAATGTTATTTTCCTTTGAAAGAGAATACAGTTATGGGGCATCTATGGATCTATATAATAACCCCAAAGTCCTAACTTTATTTCTGAAATATTTTATTAATTTCAAAAAAGATTTTATTTTTTTTTAGTAGTTTGACTTCCCATTCTCATTTAATATTGTTAAGTGCATCCATGTTTAATTCCTTGGAATAGTGACATCAGAAACATAGTGACTTTTAATTAGACATAACATCTTGCTTACTATATTTTTCATAAAAAGAATACATACTCGTGAAAAAGTTTATAGTTTTTTTTATCTATAAGGGGGAAATACAGTTCTTTTGAAAAGCAGATAATGAGCAAGTCATTAGAGCAGTCTTCAGACATGCCAATTATGAAGTAAACAAACGGTTAGTTAACTTTTAAGAAAGGGTGCTCTTTAACTTCTTACTAGTTTGCCAGAGATTTAATGATATTTCTTTCCTCCAGGATTATTTTATCTCAAAGCCATCCTGTAGTGCAAGAAAAGAAACTTGTTCTTGGTCATTTATCTGTATGCGGCCAATACTATTTAGTCTTATTTTCTGGTATCCCAACAACAATTTATCTAATTGAAAATTTCCATTTTCTACATTTCTGGCTTTTTGTACAAGAATTAAAGGCTATTTATCCTGTTGCATCATCAGGGCATATATTTGCCTTCAAGACCGCAGTTTTCACAATGAAGTTCAAAATTTGAGTTAGTCACTAAGAAGCTACCTGCCAAAAATGTATCCAGATGGCCCTTCACTCTAACTAGCCATGACTTTTATATCTTTTCATGATTGCCCACAAGGTAAGAATGAGGAAACTAGTACATTCCTCATTTTACTACACAGTTATTCACAGTTATTTTAACTGTTATGATTCAGTTTTGATATTATCAAAGCATATGAAATTGAAAGAAAATATGTTTTTTTATGCTATCCATTTACTTTGCAGGTTGTCTAAACTGTTGTATTTTACTTTCTTGGGTTTGACAAATAATGAGCTCAGTTACAGAAACCGCCTAGGAATTTGTATAGGCGGAGAAGTTTTGGCTCAGGGTAGCCTAGACAAAGCTGATAGGGAAGTGCTTGATGTACCACCACCCCTGCCCCTCCCACTTCCTGCATCTCCAAAAAACCCACACTGCGCATCTTTCATTTGAATTATGTGTGTGTGTTTCTCCACTGACCTATCTTTTCTGCAATCTTGAGAGTGTGCAAGCATTTGTGAGCTGCCATTTGTGATGTTTTAATCTTCTCTATGCAGGCAATCTAGGAAAGCAGAATCCTCCTAGGGCATTCTTCCTCTGTTTTGCAAACTGATATTATCAATAAAGCAAAAGAGGTCCCATTGCAAATCTGATAGTTGGATGACATTTCAGGTTTTTCTTTTTTTTTGGATTTGGGAGGTTTTTTGGTTTTTTGTTTTGCTTTGCTTTGCTTGGTGGGTTTTTTTGTTTGTTTGTTTGTTTTGTTTGTTTGTGTGTTTTTTGAGGGGAGAGGTTGTTCTGCTTTTCTCTTGAATCTTTAAATTATATCTATGAGGTCCAATGGTTTGAATGCCTGTTTGTGGCTGGAATGCATCATGTGTGCACATTTTCCAGTTTAGTTCCATACAAAAGGAATGCAGTTCATGATCAGACTGTGTGGCTGTCATCATCAAAGTACAATAAGTAGAGACAATTAGAAGGACTGTTTCAAAAACACATTTCTGATCCAAACTAAACCACTAACACAGGAAAATTCTGAATCCTCTGAGCCCAAATTCAATTTCATAGATACTTTAAAATCTGTTTTGAAGTGGTAGTAAAATTCCTGGAAACTGTTACAAAGGAGTACAGACAGCTTGAATTCAATCTCAGTTTCCTTGATGTAAGGAGTTGTGAGGTACCAGGCACCCGTCTTATTAAGAAGCTTGCATGAAGATACATCAAAAACTAGAATCCTTAAGTTAAATACTGAATGATGTGAAAAAAATACTAGTGTCTAATGTCACAAATGCCACAGCAATCAAAGCATAACATCTAACACCACTTAACCTTGTATTAATGAGTTTTGAGTTTTTTCATAAATGCATTGCTGGGCAGCCATGGAAGGGGGTTGAAAAAAAGACAAGGAAGACTACTGAAAAACATTTAACTGGATAAAATAATAATCAGTTTTAGTATACAAAGCTCTCAATTTCAAATATAATTTTTAAATCATGAACATTTGCATTGCATTTTAAATTAATTTTGTAACAACACAGATTTTATTTGCTGACATTTTAATTTGACAGTATTCCATAAGAATTTTCCTCCATTTGCCCAATACTCCATCAAGTTAGATTGGATATAATTTATTTTAAAACTAGAAAATGATATCCTAAGGCAATGCACTGCAGGAACATTTCATGTTTAAATGACGGCTTTGAAGGAACAAGACGTTCTACAAAATTAATGCTAGTGAATAAGAACTCCCATTATAAGAATACATTAAACTGATATATTACAATATCTCTTTGATATTCTATATCGTTTATCAACAACATTAAGCAAATATTTTATTCAGGATGACTGTATTATTGAATCTGTTTATTAACATGTTGCACAAAATAGTAAAGAAAATAATTATACTTAAAAAAAATGGTATTTCATTAGAACAGAGAAAATGTTAAGTTTCTTCTGAGTGTAAGTTACCCTGTTAGATTGTTAACTGAGATTAGCCAATGTTAATAAAAACTGACTTTTGTAATTGTTTAAACCCAGCCAGCAACTAAGACCCACATAGCTGTTTGCTCACCCTTATTTTCTGTCTACCCAGGGTGGGATGGGGAGGAGAATTAGAAGAATGTAAAACCCATGGGTTGAGATAAGAGCAGTTTAATAACTAAAACTAAAATATAGTGGTACTAGAAAGAATACCAACAATACCAATACTCATAATAATAATAGGGAACAAAAAACCAAGAAGTGAAAACTCAGAACATAAAAGTGGTGCACAACACAATTGCTCACCACATGTCGATAGATACCCAGCCCAACCCAAGCAGCAATCTTGGCCTTTTGGGTAATTCCCTCCTTTTTATATACTGGGCATGATGCGCTGTGACATGGAATACCACATGCTCACATTCTTTCTCTCCACTAAATCTTACTTGATAAAAACTTCAAATAAACAGCTATTCATAAATCAGTGTGTTTTTAAGACTGTAGACTAGCATCCTTGATGTATTTTTTGAGATTCCAAACAAATCATCACATATTTAACAGAAACCATGATTCAAAAGCAAATTAGTGATGTTTATAAAAATTCAGTGTTACCCACTCTCCTAATTTTGTCCCTGTAATACATTGTTTTGTTAAGTGCTTTAAAACATAACACTATTAATTGAAATGGACTGAAAATGAAAATATCTTGGTGCCATTACATTATTTTTAATAGATACAACGAAACAGTTTCTTTGGTTGGTTCTCCCACCCTCACAACAGAAGAGTGGAGTAACTTCCATTACTACATTTCCATCAGGAATTTACAAAGAGAAAGCAACTTTTAATCATTAAAACTCTTCCAAAAGTGACAAGTAATTCAGTGCCTACCTTGGCAACCTCATTGGGTGCTCTTTCAAGTGCATTCTTTCTAGGTAAAGGAAATGTTGACACTGATTTATACCATTTTTAACAAAGACACCTCTTCATGGACCCTAAACCTGGGAATTTGTTAGTACAGTCTGGTATCAAGCACAGAATGTGCAAATGTACAATATGTGAAGCGTTGAAGAATCAGTATCAGGTGGCCTGGGTTGAAGGGACTTCAAGTCAGCCATCCAGAATATGCCAGCTTATTCACACTGCAAAATAATTATGTAGTCATGAAATGAAAGGATATTTTATATCAGTAATCCTCTTTCTACCTGATTTGTAGGAGCAACCAAGGTAATTAAGTGCACTCTAAGGTGTCTAAATAATGCCAGGTGTGCCTGCAAATAATTGTATGTTTAAAAATAAAACATTCACTGAAAAAAAAAAAAAGATCATGTAGTTATATTGCATTGCTTATATAAAGACTGTAATCATGATTTCTGTACAATACCAAGGAAGAATGAACATAATTTTCTACAGAGTACACAGCCATGTAGTCAGGAAAATTCATAGAATCATAGAATCATAGAATAGGTAGGGTTGGAAAGGACCTTAAGATCATCTAGTTCCAACCGCCCCCCACCATGGGCAGGGACACCTCCCACTAAACCCTGCCACCCAAGGCTTTCTCCAACCTGGTCTTGAACACTGCCAGGGATGGAGCATTCACAACTTCCCTGGGCAACCCATTCCAGCGCCTCACCACCCTCACAATAAAGAATTTCTTCCTCATATCCAATCTAAACTTCCCCTGTTTAAATTTGAACTTGTTACCCCTTGTCCTATCGCTACAGTCCCTAATGAAGAGTCCCTCCCCAGCATCCCTATAGGCCCCCTTCAGATACTGTAAGTCTGCTAGGAGGTCTCCATGCAGCCTTCTCTTCTCCAGGCTCAACAGCCCCAACTTTCTCATCCTATCTTCATACGGGAGGTGCTTCCGTCCCCTTATCATCCTCGTGGCCCTCCTCTGCACTTGTTCTAACAGTTCCATGTCCTTTTTATGATGAGGACACCAGAACTGCACACAATACTCTGAGTGAGGTCACACAAGAGCAGAGTAGATGTTGGAGTGTTTCTTGTTGAGACGAACATGTGAGCAATCCAGCCTTTGACTTAGCCTCACTCGAGTAGTGAGCGGAGGGCTTCATGGGCTACTGAAAGGGTTAACAAAGGATGCGTACGTGCCGACATGAAGAGGTCCTTGCCTTGGGGAGGCACTGAGCAGGCTTACCACAAAGGCACTGAGCACCTGCATTCAGGTTACCACAAAGGCACTGAGCAGGATGTCGGCGCCAGATCAGGTTACCACGGAGCAGGCCTTGCTTGCAAGGCCTGGGCCTGTTGCTATGGATGTTTCATAAGTTAACCAATCAGATGTTATCGACTGTTCCAGTACTTTGCAACTTTTCTATAAAAAGTGGTGCTTGCGTTTAATAAATTGTCAATGTTTGATCACATTGGTCGTTGCTGTGTTGTCCATGTTCTCCCGCCGCAAGTGGCGCCCGAAAAGGGACCCTCTTGTCATCGTTTTCCAGAGCTTTGAAGACGGCTGGAATAGGAGGGGAGTGGGAAAGCCAACCGGAGATCCTTGCTGCCGCGGCAAGAAGAAGAAGCAGCAAGAAGTGAATCCTTGCTGCCCCGGCAAGAAGTGGAGCCTTGCTGAGCTGAAAGAGGCTGGAAGCACGCTGTGACGGAATCTCACCCTGATCAGGTGAGCGGTCGGAGAGGAGATGGGGTCTACACTCTCAAAGGAAGAAGAGGCAGTAGTTAAGCTCCTCAAACATATCCTTTCTAAGAGAGGGATTAAATATGAAGAGGACGCCCTGAGGGGGTTGTTACAATGGCGTAAAGATGAAGGATTATTAGATGGTGTAGGCACTGCTCTTGAACTCTCTATTGGGAGGCCAAAGTGGTGCAGTTATGGGACACTGTTAGCGATGGCGGCGAGGCTGGAGAGGAAGCACAGAAGTATTCCACATTATGGAAGCTTATTCGTGAGACTTTACGGACAATGAAATCAGAGCGAGCTGCAGTAGCGTCTGCTGCAAGTGCTCTTTCCTCTCCTATACCCCAGCGCGAAAATGAGCCTTTAGCGCTGCCTGCCGTCGCTGCCGGGAATCCCTTTGAGCACCGTCTTGCTGCCCTGGGGCCTCGGAAATTAACTAAAACTGCAAAGAGTGCCTTTCACAACCCACAGCAAGACAAAGGAAAGAATGAAAAGAGGAAAAAAGATGCTATCGGAGCTATCAGTAGTAACGCTGAAAAAGAACAGGCTAGCCCACAGGACGCAGATTGCTGCCAGCCAAGGGAACCTGTTTGTTTTTCCTTTTCATCGTCTGAGTCCTCCCTTAAAACTTCTGTTGTAACCACCCCGGGGTGAAAAACCCCTGGGGAGCCCAAGGAGGATGATCAGACGAAAGTTTTGTTACAGGAGGTAATAGAGAGGCTGGGTGTTTTTGGGCCAAGAGAGGGGTCTGGTCCAGGTTGTACTTTGTCTATGGAGGCAGGCAGCGGGGCGCGGGCTGGCTCCGTGGCAGGGCCTGCTGCGTGTGCGCGGACGCCGAGGCCCAAGATGGCGGCGCCCGGGCTCCCACTGCTCCTCCCACTGCTCTCCTGTGCCTGCCACTGCGCGCCCGCGCCGACGAGCACAAGCACACATACCAAGATAAAGAGGAAGAAATGGATGATATGGACAGAGATCTAGGTGATGAGTATGGGTCAGAGGTAGCAGATATGATTGAATTGGCCAATTGTGCTGCCCAGAGAGAAACACAGAAGGAAGGTGCAGTCTTTGTTGCTGCTGCATTAAAGGAAGCTGTGTCTCCCCTTTTAAAACGACCAGTGAAAGAAAAAAGTAAATGTTGTTAAAATTGTGGAAAGGGGGGACACTTCCAAGCTCAATGCCGAACTCCTAGAAAACAAAACTGGTATAAAAATTGTAATTCTAACTCACATGATGCCAAGGCATGCAGGCGGTTGGGAAACTGGAAACCGAGCGCGAATGCCCCGCGCACCACGACAAAAGTTCAAGGGGCTTGGGTAAATCAGAATCAAGGGGATGCCTTGACACTGTCCACTCCGCCACTTCAGGAAGTGTCGGAGTGGACGTGGAAACAGCAATAGATGTCACCCTTCAAAATTGTTCTGTCTATTTAGTAGACAGTAACATGACGGGGCCCTTGGGCCATGGGCTCAGTGCATTGTTGCTTGAAAGGTCCTCCACATCAAGACAAGGAATTTTTGTTTTGCCAGGTGTAATTGATGCAGACTATTTCGGTGTCATCAAAATTATGGTTTATACAGTAACTCCACCTGTTTATATTCCAAAGAATAGCCGCATTGCTCAACTTGTTCCATTTAGACCTTGTGTTCCACAGGAGGGAAGAGCAGATCACAGAAATAAGGGGTTTGGATCTTCTGGAATGCCACAAGTATTTTTAGCACTTGATACTGCAAAAGCCAAACCAGAATGCATGATCGTTATGACCCACAAAAATGGTGAGTAGAAACAAGCAAAAATGGTAATTGATACAGGAGCTGATGTCACAATTATTTCCCACGGGCAGTGGCCAGTGCACTGGCCTGTGATACCCGCATTAACAGGTATTTCTGGTATAGGAGGCACCCAATCCACCCTAATCAGTAAAGAACCCACTAACTTTCAATTTCCTGATGGAGCCGCTGTCACGACTAAACCGTATGTCATGAATGTTCCAGTCACCTTAATAGGTCGAGACATTTTGAGTCAACTGAACACTCATTTGGTCACACAGCCTTTTCCTCAACGGCCATTGTAGAGCAGCCTGTGCTCAAACTTAAATGGAAAACCTTAGACCCTGTTTGGGTAGATCAATGGCCGTTAAGGGAGGAAAGGCGGCAAAAGTTTCATGAATTAGTAAAAGAGCAGTTAGACGCAAAACATATTGTCCCATCTACCAGTCCTTGGAATACCCCTATTTTTACAATTCCTAAAAAGAGTGGCAAGTGGCGATTGTTACACGATTTAAGGGCTATTAATAATGTTATGGAAGATATGGGAACTTTGCAACCTGGTCTGCCCTCACCTGTCATGTTGCCTGAAAACTGGGAAATTCTAATTATTGATTTAAAGGACTGTTTCTTTACAATTGCATTGCATCCAGAGGATATGGAAAAGTTCGCCTTTTCTGTTCCCTCAATCAATAAGTCTGAGCCGGCAAAATGATATCATTGGGTTGTGTTGCCACAAGGCATGAAAAAGTCACCCACGATATGTCAGCAGTTTGTTGCTTGGGCCTTGAAACCTTTTCGGCAAAAGTTTCCACAGTTGATTATTTATCATTTTATGGATGATGTATTAATTTGTGGAGAAACATTAGAAAAGCATAAGATTTTGACCATCTTAAAATCTGACTTAGAATCAAGAGGTCTGAGAATTGCCCCTGAAAAAATTCAGGATTCTACACCATGGAAATATCTGGGTTGGGTTATTACCCACAGTGCAATTTGACCTCAGAAGATAAAAATTACCTCCACAGTTGAAACACTTAATGATATGCAAAAACTGGTTGGGGATATTCAATGGGTCAGAAATATTTCTGGCATTACTAATGATGATTTGAAACCTTTGATACAATTGTTAGGAACCTCTACAAAAGCTGACGAGTCCTGGTCTTTAGGCCCTGAACAACAAAAGGTGCTTGACATTATCAGTGAGAAAATTTGTCATAATCATGCTCAGCGAATTGTGTTATCACTTCCCATAATTCTAATGATTATTAATATGACAATCAGTGCACATATCCTTTTGCATTTATTATGCAATGGGATAGTAGCGTTGCCTGTAGACTTAGAATATTAGAATGGATATTTACTCCTGTCACACCAAAGAAAACCATCACCACAAAACCGGAAATTTTGTCTCAGTTAATTATGAAAGGACGTAGTCGAGCGTTGGAAATAGCTGGAAAAAGTCCTCAAAAAATTGTTATTCCCATTGTTCAAGAATATTTAGAGTGGTTGTTACGCACTTCTCTGTCCCTACAAAGTGCTTTAGCAGACTTTGAAGGTGAAATAAGCAATGTCTATCCTTCATATAAACTGTTGCCAATGTTGAGTAATCAGAAGTTTGAAACATTTCCAAAGCATTCGGAAACACCTGTGTCAGGTACTACGGTTTTTACAGACGCTGGCAAGCGTTCTAAATTAGCTGCTTGTGTTTGGCAAAACAACCAGCAGTGGGAGAGACATTTGATTAATTGTACTATTGATGACTCCTTGCAGACATTGGAGTTGCGAGCGGTTATTTGGGCCTTTGAAAAATGGAATGATACACCACTTAACATTGTCTCTGATTCATTGTACATTGTTGGAGTTGTGCACAGAATTGAAGGATCACTTCTAAAAGAAATCAAAAACAACAGGTTATATCAATTGTTGCTAATGTTGTTGCGTTTATTGCAAAATCGTGAATTTCCCTATTTTATTACCCATCTTCGCAGCCACCAATCAAATTATGGATTAGCCATAGGTAATAATAGGGCTGATACATTAGTTTCTCCTGCTTGGGCTGGACCACCCATTAATAGTTTTGCACAAGCCCGCGAATCACATTCCTTTTTGCATCAATCTGCAAAAATGCTTGCATGGCAGTTTGCCATTCCTCTAAGTGATGCACAAGGCATTGTGAAATCTTGTCCATCCTGTCAAAAAATTGGATTCGGTCTAGGAATTGGAGTTAATCCTAGAGGCTTGTAACCACTGCAACTGTGGCAAATCGATGTTACCCATTTTCCAGAATTCGGTCGACTTAAATATGTTCATGTTTGTATTGATACCTTTTCTATGGCTTTGTGGGCAACTGCTCAGACAGGTGAAAAAGCTAAACATGTACAACGCCACCTTCATATGTCTTTTGCAGTGCTTGGAGTTCCACAAAGTATCAAAACAGATAATGGTCCTGCTTATACATCACGACGATTTCTACAGCTTTGCACAACATGGGGAATTAAACATATCACAGGCATTGCTCATTCCCCTACTGGACAAGCTATAGTGGAACAGGCACACCAAACCCTAAAATCTCTTCTTTTAAAACAAAAAGGGGGAGAGGTACTCCCACCTGCAGAGAGACTGGCCAAAGCATTGTATGTATTGAATTTTTTGCGATTAGCAGGGGATAGGAATGAACCGCCTATGGTCATTCATGGGCTAGCCATGCAGTCAGGAGTAACAGATAATAAAACTGAGAAAATCCTAGTTCAGTACAAAGATTTAAATATAGGACAATGGAAAGGTCCTGCAGAGGTTAAATTAGCAGGCAGAGGATATATGTGTTTACTTACAGATAATGGGATTCGTTGGGTACCCGCCCGTTGGACTCGTCCGTGGAAGACACCACCCATTGTGGACGCTGTAACGGATTATGATGAGTCTGACTAAGTTTGTTGGGTTAATCTTGTTAAATATTGTTAATGTTATAATAAGTTTTGTGCATGGAATAAATCTGCGAGTAAATCTGTGGATCACTTGGGCAAATGAAACTGGCAATGATGCATTTTGCCTTGCCATGCAGCCAGCCACAGATCCCTTTAAAACTTGTTTATTGGGAATTCTGCTCTTTGATGTTTTAGCTTTTCTGACATGCCTTGCTGCAAAATTGTGCAGCCATTGATTTTTGCTGCTAGCACAGAGTCATGGTTGTACTGACTTTGACGGAATGTGTTGTATGAATCTAAATTTTTTGTTATTGTGATTGTCATGTTGATTATGTGTAGAATTATATTTAGTTGTGTTAAAAGGTCATTATCTAAAGCTATGCAACAGGTTTGGATTGCTCAAAAACAAAAAGAGGGAATTGTTGGAGTGTTTCTTGTTGAGAGTGAACATGTGAGCAATCCAGCCTCTGACTTAGCCTCACTCGAGTAGTGAGCGGAGGGCTTCATAGGCTACTGAAAGGGTTAACAAAGAATGCCTACGTGCTGACATGAAGAGGACGTTGCCTTGGGGAGGCACTGAGCAGGCTTACCACAAAGGCACTGAGCACCCACATTCAGGTTACCACAAAGGCACTGAGCACCCGCATTCAGGTTACCACAAAGGCACTGAGCAGGATGTCGGCACCAGATCAGGTTACCACAAAGCAAACCTTGCTTGCAAAACAGAAGCCTGTTGCTATGGACATTTCATAAGTTAACCAATCAGATGTTATCGACTGTTCCAGTACTTTGTAACTTTTCTATAAAAAGTGGTGCTTGCGTTTAATAAATTGTCAACGTTTGATCACATTGGTCGTTGCTGTGTTGTCCATGTTCTCCCGCCGCAAGTAAAGGGGCAGGATCTCGACTTCCCTCGACCTGCTGGTCATGCTCCTTTTGATACGGTTGGCTTTCTTGGCTGCAAGCTCACATTGCTGGCTCATGTTCAGTTTTTCATCGGCCATCACCCCCAAGTCCTTCTCTGTAGTGCTGCTCTGAATCTCTTCTCTGCCCAACCTGTAGCTGTGCCTGGGATTCATATAAAGTGTCTGAGCAAATCCAGGGGAAATTAATGATCATCTCTATTCAAGAACATCTGAAAAACAATGCCATCTGCTTTTAAGCAGAATACTAGCCAAAAGCTGGCAGCAAAATATGTTTTAAAAACCTGGACGTAAAAACTTCTTACGCTCAGTGCCAGTTATGATCTCCTTGCCAGTCCAAAAGCATATCTTTCCAGGAATGGCTTTTACCTTCTTCTGGTATCTGGAAAGCTACACAATCTTTACACTTATGCAAAGCACTGAACAGAAATAACAGAATAATCTGGACAAACATGCCAAATACCAGAACACAGTTCATTATGTTTAGAACTAGTGATAATTGGCATTGAATAAGAAAAAAAAAAAAAAAAAAAAGAAGCAGTGGTCATTCCTCTAGCTGGGAAATTCAGAATATAGTTTGTTTTAATTATTTCAATATTTTTTTAAATTCAGAATTCTCTATTTACAAAGGTCTTAATTGAACCTTGCTTTCCCCACAGAAATGGAATTTTGTCTCAGCTATCTATGCCTTAACAAATGCATTTTCCTAGATTAGTGGCAAAGGAACAGATAAAACTGAGACTGGTTTCTTTTGCAGTAATGTCTTCACTATTGAAAGCCTATGATGTACTCTGTACAGTTTTCAGGTACTGTTTAATGGATTTCAGATGGCTCAAATCATATTAATTAGTTCCACCTGCCCCCCCCCCTTTTTTTTTTTTTGACAGCTTCCTAGGCAAAGCTAAGACAAACACATGGCCTTAATTTCTCTGAAATTAATTTCTCTGTCTTAAAGCTTCTGTGCCTGGCCAGGAATGATAGCCATGGCATCTCTTCCTTCAAATGCAAGAATCCTATTTCAGTAAGCTACACTGAAGAATGGCTGTGTCATCTACACTCAAATACAATATTTCTATGCTCAAATGCAAAATACAGAATTTCACAGTGTAAAGGGAATTTATGGACAAATAATAGGATTTCAGAGATAGCAATGATCACCTTCCAATTTAACAAATCTTTATGTTAATCTAAGAAGCCACTTCCAATTTTTAAAATTCTTGGATATAACAACACAAAGGGATAAAATTTTGCAAGTGGCATATGACAATTTTCAAGCAATAGTTTTCACCTCTAAAACAATAAAACGCTTATATAGGACTTATTTTTCTGATTGGTTTAAAACTGTGTATTATTGAAGATGTTATGGTGTAAAATACACAGAATCAGTGTATGCAAAATTTTATCATGTAACTTGCATTAGTCACAGGCATTGCCAGGTGGATTCTTGATGCTCTGTTATTTTTCTTTCATTGTTACTAAAATTTAAAGTAATTTAATAGTGAAAAATATAAAAATATATGTTGCCCGTTCAGCAGAAGTATTGCGTTTGAATTTTGAGTATATGGAATATCTATGTCTTAAGAATGAACACTTCCTTTAAATAGACACAAATAAATTCATCACCTATTATCAATAAATATGAAAAATTCATTTTCTTTTAACATTTGAATAGAAAGAAATAGTAAGTGTATTTGCACTGTATTCCAAATGACTCTAAACAATGTCAGTTGTTCCCCTGCTCTTCCATATTCTCGGGTTCTAGACTTTTTAAGTGTATCATCATTAGCTCTTTCAGAATGAAAGTAGGAAAGAATAAGTAAAAAACAGTGTGGGTTTTCTTAACTAAATTATAAAATTTCAGAATAAACATCTCCATAATCGTTGACTCATAGAATAGTTAGGGTTGGAAAGCACCTTAAGATCATCTAGTTCCAACCCCACTGCTATAATCTGCATATATAATTGTAAACATCGGCTCATATTCATTTGTTAATTCGTAACTAAAACTGGTTCAGGCAAAAAAATATGCAAAGCTTCAAAAATAAGTCAGAAATAAAAAACAAAGGAGAGTACAATATCTGATTTGTGACCTTTGATCTGATTTACAGACCTGAAATGAACCTCAAATATAATATCAGCTTATTAAAATTTCACTTTGGGTGCCTCAATATCACTGAATCAGCAAACTAAGAATATTAAGCCACACAGAGGACACAAGACTGACATATTAAAAAAATGATGTGTACAATTATTTATATTCCATAGATGATTTATTTAGCTAGGTCCCCGTGAATATGATTTTTGAGTTATTCTGTCAAACACAGCGTTTAAAGAAGCTAATAACAACATACAGTTAGCAATTCCACTCAGAAGATAATGCTTCCTTGTTTCCCATGATTTTATGTAATACTAGGGAAAAAAAAGATGATTAAAACTAAAATAAAAAAGGGGATTGATACATAATGCTTAATTCAGAATTTCCAAGCAGAAATCAAAATAAAACATCAGAATAGCATATAGAGTTGACGGAACTTATTGACATTTTGTATCTATATATTTACATAACACAGTCCTGCAATATTTCATGTTAGTTCATGATGAACATCATCCAGTTCCTGCTAAACCACTGATTTATTTTTTAGTGAGAATTTAAACTAAATGCCTGCATGTGAAATACAAATGCAATTGACATGTTTCCCCCCAAATTAGGGCTTTTGGTGTTTCTTAACATGATCAATGGTAAAGCAAAAACTTTAAAATTCAACTCTTCTTTATAGTTTCCTCGGGAAAAAAAAAAAAAAAAAAAGAAAAGAAAAACAAACAAAACCCGAATCCCAATAAAAAAACAAAACAAAACAAAACAAACTATAAATTAAAATTGTATGTTACAACTGCTTAGACATTATATGACTCAGCTTTACTTTATGGGTTGGATTTTTCAATCAGGCCTCCTTCTACATGCTAAATTCATAGAACATTGGATGCAATATATCCCTGCCAAAAAAGAACCAGGAAACTAAACAGAGGTATTTAGTCCATGTTAATTACCCTATAGGAATTTTAAGATGTGAAATGTACTAACAAATAGTGTCTGACTGGCCAAATTTCCCGTCCCCCAGACCCCAGCATATTTCTGCATGTATTTTTCTCATCTCTATTCACAAATGTATCAGTGATATTTCCTAGATATTTTAAGGACCTCAGCCTCTAAGATGTGAATATCATGCTGCTCTGTTTATTGTATAAGTGAAAAAAATGAAACAGTACAGAATTACAGCAATTATTCAATATCTGCAAACCCTTCTATTCAGCAGAAACTAAACAACTCCAATTTATTATTTTCTTTGAAGGAAATTATTGAATTCTGTATCTGCTGTCATGGAAAGCTGAGTTTTGATGGAGTAGCGGTCTTACTGCCGAAAGTATGTGAAATAGTAGGGAGAAATCTGGGGCACAAAAAAAACACTAAAACACCACACAAAAAAACCCAAAACCAAACCAACAAACGAAACACCAAAACACCAATATCCTCTGTGGAAATAATTACTTATAGGAATACCTTTAAGGATGTGATAGAAACTCTGTCAAACAAACAAAAAAACCCACAACAAACTGGAAATTATATGAAGTTTGGTAATGGAGAATGGAGAGAGGAAAAATCGTTGGCAAACTCAGATGAATATATTTCACTGTTTGAATCCAGCAACTGAAAACAGACAAAAGAGCAATTTGACCTTCCAAACCAAAGGGTTTCCTGGGTAACTAAAAGAGGCACATCAAACATTGTTTGAGAAAATATGTGAGAAATAATTCGAAACATTTCCTCTCTGATGCTTAGAATAATTTTTAAATATTCACTATTAAATGGTCATATGTCACAGCTAAGTTGTGAGAAGCTAGCTAGTATTGAAAGAAATAACTGGAAAAGGAAGTTACATACAGCCTTCATCAGAGTGGTTGCTCACCTCACAGTTCCAAGCTAATCTCCACCTGCTCTATTTCTTAAAAGGCACTGTTCAAAATGCCTCACAAAAGATAATACAGATTGAGTTTCTCACAAATATGTAATAGATGTAATTAACTCTTGCTTGGATAAGGTTTTTCTTTCTCATTATAGCTCAACAGTATTTATTTCCTAATTTCATTCCCTTACCTTTTTTTGGATATCATCTTCAGCTGCTTTTATTCGAATGAAGACTGATTATTTTATGAATCAGTAAATAATTTTAAAGCTGTAACCTTGTAATTGAGGGTGGTTTGTTATGATACTCAGAATAAAACCATTTTTTATTGTGTTTTTGTTTTCCTTACAAACCCATTTTTTCTACTAATAACTAGTAGTAATTTATTAAACTATCATTGATTTCCTGGAAATGATGAAATTCACGTTTATTTCAATGCAAGCTATCTGGATTAAATACCTGGTGTAAAAAAGCCCCAGTATTTGAAAGAGAATATATTGAGGGATTTTTATATACAGTATTGGTTTCTACTATTGATTTCTATCTATTGATGAAGGAAAGCACAAATCCGTGGTTTATAAAATACCATGGTAAATGGTCATTCATAAGTAAATTTTCTGGGCAATGCAATCAAAGTCTAGCGAGGGGAAAAAAACGTATGATGCAAACGCCATGCTTGCAAGACATTATTAAGAAAAGGAACAATGACTCACTTCAGTTTATTTTAAGAAACTGACCTGGATTTTATTAAATTCAAGAGATTGTAGATTTATGTTTTAAGTATGAAAGTGCTGAAATACTATATCAATATAATTTTTTAATAAAAAAATACACTAACAAAGTCTTCACACTGTCTTCATATGTAGGAAAAAATTAAAATTGAAAGCCTTTAGTATATGTACATTTGTGCAAATAAAGTTGTTGCTTATGAGTTCTGCTTCTTTAAAGCAGGTGCCAGTAGGGAAAAGAAAAAACTCCCTCTAAAGCTAAGATGCAGTTAATCAAAGATGTAGAAAAGAGAGGCAGGTGTGGTAGGCTTATATACAGACAAAAACATACCTTAGAAGAAGGAAAAACCCAGAATCTTTAAAATTTTATATAAAATGACATCTTACATGCATTGCAATTGTCTCACTTTAAAAATTTCACCAGTTTTACAGGTGGAAATGCTAGTTCTGTTGCAAAATCTCATGTTATGTGGACTGCTATAAGCAGAAACTTGTACCATACCACAGATATGCAATCAACATTTCTTCAGCCTAGAGCTGCAGGTAATCTACACTTCACTGAGGCTTAACCTCTCAGATAAGCACTTGAAATATTTGCTTGATATGCCATTCTCATGCTCTAGTGTTTTGTGGGAGAACACACAAGTGGATTCAACAGAATGAAATTTAAAACTTTACTGGAAAAAGTATATTAATTATTAGTCCCAGTTTTGACCTTGCCTGGGAACAAGCTGCAGATAAGTTCTGTTTAAACAGGAAATCTTCATCCATTTTCTCCCAATTATTTTTTAACAAAAAATCATATCTGAAACAACACTCTTTGCTTGTCCAAA
This sequence comes from Amazona ochrocephala, assembly GCA_039720435.1. Taxonomy (NCBI): domain Eukaryota; kingdom Metazoa; phylum Chordata; class Aves; order Psittaciformes; family Psittacidae; genus Amazona; species Amazona ochrocephala. The sequence goes on from CM077879.1 coordinate 21,852,809, forward strand.
TCACAAAGTAGTCTCTGAAAATTTCATGTTATAGCACACTACAGAAAATAACTGCCTTACAAGAACTGGATATCTGATAAAACCTATTTTAAAAGAAATTTTTATGCAATTAATCAAGAAAAGCTTGCTGTTAGAAAATATCAGTGGACTAGAGAAACTGCTTTAAAATTCTGTATGTAATTTTAAGTAGTTAAACTTTATCTCAAACTTTTGTCTCAAAATGATTTTTTGACAAAACTGGTAGTGCAACAATATCAAGAGCCTGGAAGAACCTCATTACATATCAGAGTACTCCGTGTAGTCTAAAGAAGCAGTTAGGTCTATGACCCTTATTTTTACATAAGGGTAAATTAAAGAGAGAAATTAAAATAGCAACCAATTAAAAAATTCTGTTCTGGGTTATCATTCTCTTAGCTGCTGAGCACTTGCTATTGCAGTGTAACTGCAGGTGCTTCTGACATCTGAAAAATCTGATTAATGGACTGACTGCAAAACACATTTAAAATCAGTATCTGTCAGTCCTGGTGATTGCTATTAGAAAAGAGTGATGGAGCTTTTGATCACCATTTAGTATCCACAACTCTAAACTCCTGGAAGCTAAGTTTGAGCAAGCACCACCTAATGTAATCAAAGGAAAAGAGAAGATGGGAAGGTAATTAGTATCTTGTTTGCTTCTCTCAATGTATGAGGCAATCAGACAGACATTCTTCCCTAGTCCTAATTCCTCCCACCAACCACTAGGAAGCATTACACTATTCGAGAGGTGTGCCTACTCCTTGTAACATACTCCTTTTCACATATGGAAACTTCAGTTTTGTTTGAGGTTGCTAATAAAAAAAGTAAATCCTGACAATTTTTTGCTTGAATTAGTGGTCCAGCAAACAAGGAAAATAATTTTGCTAGCATCATACTGCACCATAACTGATGTGAAATAAATATCATGGAGAGTGCTTTCAGAATCCCATCCTATTTCCATTTCAGCAGCGAAAGGTATAGAGATCTGCAAAAGATATATACACTGGCAATAAACTTTGGAGAAGCAAATAAACTGGGAGAAGCAAAGATAAACTGCTTCTCATCCTCATTCTTTATTGTAGAGAAGGCAAGCAGATTATATGCAAAGTTCTACATTTTGGATTTAATTTGAAATTCTGCAGTTCAGACCATAATTCAAATCCTGAGAATGAGGAATATTGCAGACTTTCAAGGAACTTTTAGCCCTGAATTTCAAAGAATATTTTCAAATATTAACCAAACTCTAGTAACAATGCATTCTCATTAGCGTGTGACCCATGCTTCTATCTTTCCATTTTTCTTTTAACCTATACGTTCAATCAGTTGAAGTTTAGGAATTCATCTGCCAAAGGCCCATCCTTCCAATACATATGATGCTTTCAAAATGAGTACTAAAATAAGTAATCTTGAAAACAATACAGTTAACTGTAACTCATAACTTTGCCTTAAAAATAGAGTGACACTTCCTTAATAAAGCTTTTAGTTCTCATGCGCCTTGACTTAAATGTCAGGGTAGTAAGAACAGAGGTAGGATTAAAACTGTACGCTGCTGTTTTATGGTAGTGAAGTGACTTATTGATGAAATAGTAACAGGACAATTAGAGGACAAAACTTTTTTCTTTATGCAACATATAAGATAAATATATTTTTGTAAGGTAGTGAAGCAAATCTAGTGTAACATGTATCGTCTTCATACCAGCTGACTATTTTCCTATTAATTTGTAATTATATTTTGTTTATACAGTTATATCCATAAATAGTCCATTTTATAGATGAGTAGATGAGAAACACTTATGTTCACCCAGAAGCTGCAAAATTTAGAATACGTATTCTACACATACTAAAAAAAAGTTGAAATGACAGTCTTTTCATATAGTAGATGTTTCAGAGAGTTTTTATTCAAGGACTCTGAGAGTTTGTGATATAAAGGTATGTGAAGCCAGGTAGAAGAGTATATTTTAATAACTTCTAACATGTTGCACTGCCATGATGATATGAAAACATTAGGCAGATTTCAGAGTAGAATGGGAAAACTCTAACCAAAGGCAAGAATGAAAACAGCCATCCCTTAGCAGAATAACATCAGCGACTTCCGATACTTCTAATGCATGTACAAATTCCTTTAAGACCAAGTTAGGCAGAATCTGAATGCCTACATTATGCTTTTTTTTTTTTTTTTTTTTTTTTTTTCCCCTGGCATTTTTCCTCTACCTCACCCCCTCAATCAAAACAAAATCCTGTCATTATTCTCTTTCTGGGTCCTAAAAAAAATTCCCAAATGCAAGACGTGTGAAGCCACTGCTCCTGTGAGTGGAATATATCTGTATTTAGGGTCTACTGCTAATTCCTCAGATTACTTTCAGTAGACCACAGTACACCTTTTCTCCAGCTTGAAGCTGTAAATTTCTGGTTTGTGTTTAACATGTAAGAAGGCACAACATACACAGGCCAAAGCAATAAAACAGTGCATGTAGTCAAACACTTCATTTCTTACCAGTAAAGCAAATGAAGATACTACTCCTTAGAGAAACACAGCCACCCTGCATATAAAACCCCTCAGTCTAACTCCCATTTTTCTTTAAAATTAGTATGTTTTGATGATCCTTGTGGGACACAGCTTAAAGCTCATCTTCTCTGTCCTTTCTTAGGTATATTAGGAAGCTGCTACAAAAGACTAATACCAGTCTTCCTCTGTTCACCATTCCTCATACTGAAACAAAGCCACTGAAGACTGCTCTCCTGCCCTTTATAACCTCTAGTTTTCTTTGACAGATGCCTCCCTCATCAGTTCTAACAGCTAATCACAAGGCTCTGCTACTTAGCGCTATACCTACCACATTTCTTTCAAGAAGCTACTTGTTGGTTTTGTTTTTTTCTTTTTCATTCAATAAAAAAAGGAAAGTGAGACAAAAGAAGTCTGGAAAATTAATGGATAAATAAATATTTTATAAAAAGTTTTAGTTTTCAAACTAATTAACAATAAAAAAAAGTCAAAGCAAAATATGCATTTTATTTAAAATGCAAATAAAAAACAATAAAAAATGAGTTTCAAGTTTCATTTTGATGAAGATCCTGTTTTATGTGGAAAACATTGGTCAGTAGTTAGGTTTTTTTTGATAAATTCTGAAATAATAATCATTCTTTCAGAAAAAAACCTGTGCCTGTCACTAATATCTCACCATTTCCTTTCTAGAATTTATTATCTGTTTATATCTAGAAAATATGCCTACAAATAAGCAGAAGCTTCATAATCACTTGCATGTCAATTTTCCTTTGTATCATGGCCATTAATTTGCATAAAATTTTCAATTCACTTCCCATTTATTTATAAAGAATGAGAAAAAATGTAATTGCTCACTCGACCAGCAAGAGCAAAATTTGTGTTCCACAGAAGAAATTGTTTTCATGTATTAGAGGTTTTTTATTATCTATGCATCACCAGACAGAAGACACATCCACAGACCCACCTGAAGTAATTGGCAAGGTAGTTCTCCAAAGGCATTTTTATGTTGTTGCAGGTAGTTCTCCAATGGCATTTTCGTGCTGTTGCAGCTCTGAGTATTATTTTTATATACCACTTGCTTGATGATGTTGTGTAAACCATTAATGCATTTCAGCTTTGTTTGCAAATGCACTGCATCCTCTTAAAAAGTATGTTTATAAAGTAAAATTGTGTAAGGAAATCTTTAAAGCCTTAAAATTTGGATCAATTTACAGAGCTTTCCCTCTTCCTCCTCTCCTTCCGTGTTTCCGCAAGCAAAAGAGAATTTTTATATAGATTTCTTTTATCATTATTTTGTCACTGATAATATGAGAAAAATGGTTTGTTTTGTTCTTTTTTTAAAGGAGGAAAAAATATCCTTTGTGGTTATCGCTATAGAGTTTCTCTTGGCTATACCAATAGCTTAGAAAATCACAGCTTCCTAAGGTCCTTTCCAACCCTAACTATTCTATGATTCTATGATTCTGCATAATTATATATTTGATCAATGCTAACCAATGTCAATTTTGGTTCATAGTTTGTGATGGAAACATTTTCAGATCTTTCAAGTGTTAGATCTCAGATAATATTTTAATAAATGAAAAAATATTGTTTAAAAACTGTATACCTATACATTGATAAGAGAACTACATCTTAAAAATATAGCAACAGAATCCAAAGATTCTAAACAGGCTTAAGTTCCATAATAACAATTATAATAATTATGATAATTTTATTTACATCCCACATTTCCTATGACACTGTGGTGTATTTTGAAAATATTGATTGTATAAAATGATTTTATTCTGCAAAATCATTTTATTTCATGTATTTATTTTGGCACATATTTAATGACAAACAGCTCCTTGGTCAAAAGATTTTATGACTTGTGACAGTTTGCAAATGTAATAAACTAACAAAAAATAATCTGAACGGATAGTACATTGTGATGTGTGCTGGTTTATAAATACAGTGGGCTATTCTATGTATTCTCTCTTTCTGTCCATAAAATAGAACCTTATTGGATACTAAATATCTAAATCATCTCACTTTCCAAACCACCAAAATAAAACTAGTAAAACACACTGTTAGAGGTCTGTGATTCCAGGTGCTATTCTGTTACTTTTAGGAACCCTTCTTCCTCATTATCTTTAATTTTACATGGAATGGAAAAGTGTATACAGCATAATTATTCTAATTCTGAAATAGCTATGGAAAGATCATAGAAACAGGGAATCATACAGTGGTTCAGGTTGGAAGTGACCCTAAGGATCATCTAGTTCAAGCCTCCGTCATAGGCAGGGACACCTTCCTCTAGACCAGGTTGCACAAAGCCCCACCCAACCCAGCCTTGAACACTTCCAGGGAGCAACTTCTGTGGGCATCCTCTTCTAGCGTCTTGCTCCGATCACACTGAAGAATCTTTTCCTAAAATATAATCTTAATCTACCCTCTTTTGGTTTAAAGCCATTGTCCTTCTATCCTTACATGCCCTTCTAAAAAGTCATTCTCCAGATTTCTTGTAGGCCCGCTTTAGGTGCTGGAAGGCTGCTCTAAGGTCTCCCCTAAGTTTTCTCTTCTTCAGGCTCAACAGACCCCAACTCTCTCAGCCTACCTTCATAGGAGAGGTGCTACAGCCCTCTCATCATCTCCGTGGCCTTCACCTGAACTTGGCCAAGCAGGTCCACATCCCTCTTCTGTTAGGGGCCCCAGAGCTAAATGCAGTACTCATTCAATTGGGGTTTCACTCAGATGGGTTCTCACAAGAGTGGACTAGAGTGGGAGAATCACCTCACTCAACCAGCAGGACATGCTTTTTCTGATGCAGTCCAGCATACGGTTGGCTTTCCAATACGGACTGCAAGCACATATTGTTTTATTATACAAAATTTACAGTAAAAAAATAGGGAAAGATTTTATCCCAGATATTAGGTTTGCGTTCATCCCTGTTTTCTTATTTCACCCTGTGTCAAACAAGTACATTCACTATGTTGCACACCTCTGCCAAGGAAACTCTGGCGTGTTTGTTACAGTTTCCTTAGAAGGCTTAAGATTCAGATGTCTGTTTTTTGAATTGAAGCATAGTAGCTTGGCCTTGTGATAGCATTTGAACACCTTAACTTCCCTTTACACCAATAAATGGAGGACAAAACTGTCTTTTATCTGACTTACTTTCTTCCTCTCCCTACTGCCTACCACACTACACAGGAATATGAAAGATCCATTACATTACAACACCATAGAGTATATCACTCCTCACTCTACCAGCATCTGGTCCAGATTTAGATCATTAGCCATGAGCATCCCTGTCTCAGATCTCTTTTGAATCACAACACAAATATTTATCAATCAATGGTACTGCTATTACTATGTCACTTCCAATTACTTCGAAACACAACCCTGTCCCCATCCCTGTTCCCTACCTTAAAGTACACACTTCCCATCCAGATACTTACGTAGACCAAGTAGTCTATGTGTCAGAGCCATGCCTGGAGTTTGGTGGGGTCATCACAATAAGTAATTCTCACAGGTTCATTTTGGAGCTGATTTATCTGCATAAGGGAAGATAAGAAAATTCTGTATTTACTGTCCACTGGCATACTCCCAGTTTCACATGGGCTGTGTCCTAAGTTACCTTGGATATTTTTTCCACCCATAACTATTTTCATTCCAAAAGGGGGATGAAACTGAATAAAGAAGGGAACTTTCATTACTTTAAGGTTAAAAGGAACCAATATGAGGATTAGCCTGATCATTTAGAAACACAGAAATTCAAATTTACACAATAATTCACTCATTAAGCTGACAACTTTGTCATTCATCTAATTACACAGTGACAAATCAAACAAAAAATTATCCCATTCAGGGTGGTACAACACACACACACACAGACACACACACAGACACACACACACACACAAAGAGGCATTTAAAGTAGCAGGTGATCCCACTGCCAGTCAGTGAGCATGCAAGTCAGTGCAGGAAAAGGTGTCAGTGTCTAGGCAGACTGAGCAATGTGTTTGATGGAAAACATTATGTTATTGTGTTTACTTAAATGGCAATAATCTAACAGGAAAGAAAATAAAATGATGGTATGGCAAGGGACTGGGAAGAGGAAGAATGGTGGAGACATTATAGAAGAGGATATAAGAAAACTGAGACCACTGGCATACGAGCATTGGATAGCAGTCTGTGCAAAATATTCAGGAGATTATCTGAACGTTCCTCATTTTGGCAACTTCCATATTCATACCTCCTGCCTGCCCTCCTGGATTGGATCTCCCTGTGTAGACTTCAGTGTTTCATTCCAAAGGCTTAGATCCCTTAAGTGCTTTATGGAAGAGTCCTTTCCTGAGTGCAGTGTGTGTGTGTGCGCAGTCCTTGCTGGATATCTTTGCCTTGTCTCTGTTGGTACTACCTTCTATGGTAGCTGAACTTATACCACATCTCTGGCTGGTGTAATCTGAAAAGTAGTGAAAGAGGTGGGAGAAATACACATAGTCTGAACATCATGCTGCCTGTCTCTGCTTCTGTTTCTATGGAAGTCAAATCTGCCAGTTTCATTGGTTGAGAGGTGATAAATATTGTGCTGCTGTGAGGGTGCAATTACCCTTACTAATCATAACAACACAATAGTAGATTTATTTTACCAGACTATTTTCCATAAAAAGATTTATAAATTATTAAGTAATTATTCCACTTTAATTTTTGAATTTGCTTCACACATATCAATTCTATTTAACTGTAAAGAAATAATGCTTGGGAGTCACAGTTATTCATTTTATCATTTTGCTTTCCAAATTTTCTGGGATTTTTGTGATATCTCAAGATTCATGAAAATGTGCTTAAAGGGTCAGATGGTTCTTAACCAACTTTTTCAGAAGTCACAGATATTACTTATATGACTTGGCTGAAATGCTCCCTAAATGATCTTGAAATAAAGGACTTTTAATTGCAAGTTTGACATGCCCCATAGCTTATTCTAGAACATTTAGCACATTATTTTTTTTAATTTTCGGTACAATGATAGGTAATTTTGTGTTTTAGATCCAGTAACAAGTTTATAACACTGATATGATTTCTTTAACTCCCAGAGTGTGAGTAAAAATAAACACATTTTCAGCTCTTAACCCACTCGGACATCAATTTTCCACATCTGTCTTTGGCCAGTCCGATCACCTATTTTTCTTCTGTACATGTCAATTTAGATTTATAATATTTGTGTAACCCTTCCCTATTTTATGACAACTTCTACTCATGAGAGCAGAGTAGAGGGGCAGGATCACCTCCTTTGACCTGCTGGCCATACTCCTTTTGATGCAGCTCAGGATGCGGTTGGCTCTCTTCGACGAAAGCATGTGCTGACGGCTCATATTTGTTTTTTCATCAACCAACACCCCCAAGTCCTTCTCCACAGACTGCTCTGAATCTCTTCTCTGCCCAACCTGTAGCTGTACCTGGCATTGCTCTGACCCAGGTGTAGGACCTTGCACTTGGTATGACTCAACTTCATAAGTTTGGTGTCTGCCCACCTCACAAGCATGTCAAGGTCCCTCTGGATGGCATTCCTTCCCTCCGACGTATCAACCGAACCACACAGCTTGGTTTCATTGGCAAACTTGCTGAGGGCGCACTCAATCCTACTGTCCATGTTGCTGAAAATGATGTTGAACAAGACTTGTCCCAACACCGATCCCTGGGGAACACCACTCGTTACTGATCTCCAGCTAGACATTGAGCCATTGACCACAACTACTTGCGTGCATCCATCCAGCCAGTTCTTTATCCACCGAGTGGTCCATCTATCAAATTGATGTCTCTCCAACTTAGAGACAAGGATGTCATGTGGGACATTGTCAAATGTTTTGCACAAGTCCAGGTACATGACATCAACTGCTCTACCCCTGTCCATCAGGTCCATAGCCCCTTCATAGAAGGCCACCAGATAGGTCAGGCAGGATTTCCCCTTAGTGAAGCCATGCTGGCTGTCACCAAACACCTTGTTGGTTTTCATGTGCCTCAGCATGCCTTCCAGGAGAATCCGCTCCAAGATTTGCCAAGCACAGAGGTGAGACTGACTGGTCTGTAATTCCCCAGCTCATCCTTTTTCCCCTTCTCGAAAATGGGTGCTATATTTCCCTTTTTCCAGTCGTCGTGAACTTCACCTGACTGCCATGATTTTTCAAATATGATGGACAGTGGCTTAGCAACTTCATTTGCCAGCTCCCTCAGGACCCGCTGATGGATTTCATCAGGTCCCATGAACTTGTATATGCTCAGGTTCTTAAGATGGTCTCAAACCAGATCCTCTCCTACAGTGGGCCCAGGGTCTTCATTCTCACAGTCCCTGCTTCTGCCTTGCAAGACTTGGGTGGTGTGGTCAGAGCATGTGCAGTGAAAACTGTGGCAAAGAAGTCATTAAGTACCTCAGCCTCTGCGAATCCAGGGAGAAGTCTTTAAGTGCAATACAGACTTTTTTTCTCTAAAAATTGTGATCAATTTGAAGAGTGAATTAAGGCTACCCTGCTCTTATAACTCTTATAATGGCTTTTATTTCATTAGCATGGTAATTGAAGCTTTTTTAATAAGTTTCTGCTTTTGAGGTCTGTTTTACTTTTGAGCATGTTTCCTACAAATTTCATTTAAGCATGAGGTGGAAACATTGCTGACAATTTTCTTCTGTGATTTCCTGCACTTTTTAACCAGTAGATTAGAATTCCACAGTTGCTGTAATGGAAATGCATTCAGTAGTTTGCAAAATCTATTTCAAATATTTGTTCAGCATTGAAATTAGATCCAGTGTTTCTGAAGGAATGCAAAGACTAGAACTGTTATTTTCTTTTACTCTTTGTATTATTTTTTCAAAGGTAGACAATCAAAAGATGTATTTTTGCTTGAAATGAAATATGAAAAACAATCAGCAACAATGCAGTAGCATATATGGATGCTTAAGATTAAGGAATCATCAGTAAGCCTTGTGAGCAGAGTCAAAAGTAAGACTCCTCTCTGAAATAAGGAATCCCTTTGGTAGTAATGAGAGAATTCTGACCTTGCTGCATGGTAGTGTTTTCTTTTTTGTTTGGTTTGGTTTTGTGTTGTTTTTTTTTGCATTTTTTGTTTGTTTATTTGTTATTTGTTTGTTTGTTTGTTTGTTTTTTATTCTGGTTTTGGGTTTGGGGTTTTTTTTCAGCTTTAATTTTTCCACACCTTCTCTTCAAAAGCACTTACGAATGTTTTGGTACATGATAGGGTTTTTCAAAGCTTATCAAAGAAAACAAAATTCCAGTGGTTTCAGTGATCCTGGACTGAGGACAAAACTGGGAGGGGATCTATTTTCAAGGTCTTTTTCAGTTCTATTTCCTACCAGAAGTTGAGATACTATATAAATGTAGTTAGCCATAGAAAAACAGCACAGCAAGAAATTGTTTTTTTTATAGAGCATTAAAAGTATAAAACCATAATTTTTAGGGAACTGAAAATATGGCTTTGTTGTCTAAAACATACAAAACACACAATGGACTGCCATTAGATGCTTGTCAACAATATGTTTGCTGTTTTGTTGAATTTCATATTTTATATTGATGTATTATTTAAAAAAAAAATCAGACTGAAAGACAATTTTAGACCAAACTTGAATGCTTTAATTGTTAAAAAACCCACTGTTAATATTATTGGAGATTTGGTAAGAGCTGTTATTAAATCAGAAGACAAAAATGTGATAATATTATTTAGGTACCATTAGTACTGAGTGTTTCCATTTTTAATTTTTTATAATTTCCTTAAAAATGGAAGAGGAGTCTGTTGCCATTCTGTACTTGATTAGAAGCACTGCAGCAGGGAAAATATTCTGCAAAACTGAACAGTTAGTCCTCTACATACACACGTGAAATCTGCAGTTTTGCCCGATGTATGAGGTAGCCCTAAATCCAAGCAAATTGTATTTGTTTTGCTTGTGCTGTACGTTATGTATTTATGAGTTTTGCCATTGCTTTTAACAGGCCACAGGTGTATTGAGTTTGCAGGGCCTCAGGAGGATGACTTGCCAGGCTTGCTCTGTCTGAATTTGCCTTGATGTGCCCGGTGATTTGTTTTCACTTGATTCCAGAGAGGCTGGGGAATGGTTACCATTGCACCAGGTAAAGGGATAGATATCATATAGTGTGTATATAATGACTTCAGCTGTGCCGAAATAAAGCAAAGGTGATTCTGAAAGAATTTGCCTCTGTACCACTACTTTACCTCTACTATGTCTTTGCATGTTTCTTGCTGGGTAATAGCAGAACATCCATTGCCTCTTTCTCTATAGTTTCTTTGTTTTGGATTTGGTTTTTTTTTTCCTCAAGTGTTTAAAAAAGTTTTAATTTTTTTTTGTTCTGCATGAAAAAAGAAGATAAATTATGTTGACTGATATGTTTTCTCCTTTTCAACTGTGAAACTGAATTAGTCAGTTTGCAACCTGTAATTTCAAAAATTGTAGTTTGCACATGCTGATCATGAAAAAATGATATGCATAAAGGCAGAACATTGCGGCGGGAGAACATGGACAACGCAGCAATGACCAATGTGATCAAACGTTGACAATTTATTAAATGCAAGCACCAGCTTTTATAGAAAAGTTACAAAGTACTGGAACAGTCATTATCCGATTGGTTAACTTATGAAACCTTCATAGCAACAGGATCCTGCCTTGCAAGTAAGGCCTGCTCCGTGGTAACCTGATCCGGCGCCAACATCCTGCTCAGTGCCTTTGTGGTAACCTGAATGCGGTGCTCAGTGCCTTTGTGGTAAGCCTGCTCACTGCCTCCCCAAGGCAACGTCCTCTTCATGTCGGCACGTACGCATCCTTTGTTAACCCTTTCAGTAGCCTATGAAGCCCTCAGCTCACTACTCGAGTGAGGCTAAGTCAGAGGCTGGATTGCTCACATGTTCACTCTCAACAAGAAACACTCCAACAGAGCATTAGTTAATTGAATCAGTAACTTTTTTTTTGTTAGGAAAATCTCATAATTTTTCCATATCTAAACATTGCATGAGATCTGTTTTTAATAAATGCGTAAGGTCCGCTATCTAGTCCCATAATTTTTAAAGAGAATATATATGAAGAAACCAACAACAAATACATATCACTGAGGTTTATGCGAAATAAATTTTAAAAAGTTGTTGTATAGAAAAATCTACATTGAGAAATATCTGTGGTATATAATAGGCAAAAATTAAAGATTGTGTTAAAACTTCTTTTGGCTTCTCAGATGTGAACTTGGAATAAGGTTTCTTGTCTGAATCTACTCTTTTGTTTCTTTTCATCTTTAGTGAAAGACAGTCTAAAAAGCATGAAGGATATAGAGGTCCAGTACATGTAACTGAGTTACTTAACATTTCGGCTTAATGGAAAAAAAGAAGCCCTAAAAAAACCAAGCCAAACCACCACCAACAAAAAAGCCTCCCCCCAAAACCCACACAAAAATAAATGGGAAGATGGAGTTGAAGTAAATATTGACAAGAGGTTTGGGAGCATTTTTTTCAGCAGTATTTATTCATCCATCCAGAATAAACTTACAGCTTGACTATTTGATGCTGATAGCTCCAGTGTCCCTATTCCTCTATATCTTAATATTACTCTTTTGTACTATAAATACATACAAAATGAATTGATACACTATGAACCGGCGTGTAAGTAATTGCATTTATTTTTCTTCATTTTATGTTAACAAAGAACATTGCACAGTTTGAAATGGCTAATTAGTAAAATGTGACAAAGTGCGTCCTCTTATGTAACAATTCATGCTTTTGTGAAATTTTTTGGTTATTATGAAAGTTTTGATTCTAAATCAAGATTTCCTGAAGTTTTTTCTGTTTTAAAATAACTTGTTCTTTTTAGCATGTAGTGTCTGATATAACCAAGGCAAATGAGTTTTTTACCACCAAAATCTTTCATACTCACAAGTTATATCTGAAGTGAAAGAAATTACATCTGGATAGCTAGGGTTTGTTTGCTCATATGCTTAATAGACTTAGCCTCTTTTCAAATAAATGTTCTGTTTCATATAGGAAAAATTGTTGTTACAAATATTGTTTTTATTTTGCTGGCATTCACATTAATTATTTTGCCTCAGTAATTAATCACCTTTTTTAAAAACAAGTAAAAGCTGAATAAGATTTCTTTAAATGTATAAACTTCATATAAGCACATCTGTTTACTTTCAGCTTACCTTTTTCAAGCTTCACACCTTGATCAGTTTCCTTGCTCAATTTCCTTTTAACCTCCTCTGTGAGGCTATTTGACCAAATCTTGTTTTCTCTTGAAATGTAGGTGCATTATCAGATTCTTTGATCTTCCGCAACATGACAATTTTTTATTTACAGGGCTGCCAGGAAAGAAAGTAAAAAAAAGAACAAATGCTACTTGTGCCACAATTTTGTTTTGGAAAATTAAGGACATCTTGGAATACTAAGAGAGGAGCAGATCCAGTGTAAACAACTGAGTATCAGGATTTATATGAATATCATGTTTCCAAAAAGATTGGATTATTGATATCACTCTGTGATACAGGAGTGATGCAGAAATGCTCTTGCACTCTTGTAAATATGGTAAGGCTTAGTTAATTATCTTAGCACCTGCAAATTCCATAGGGAGCTTCAAAAAGTTTTTAAGTAAAATGTGTCTTGAAAGAAAAGTCTGACCAAAAATACCTTTCATCAGAAGCCATGGCAATGTGCACTGGATTAACAGACATGCATTAAATGACTAGGAGCTTTAAGAATAACCCAAATTTAGTGTGAGAGCCAGAAGACATTGCGAATTAAGACAAGGACCTGATGCAAGTACCAGCAAGGAACTTCTTTCAGTTATGTGAGGGCATATTGAGAGTTTTTTAAAAAGCTTGTATTGCACGTTAGAAAAGCGATATACCTTTGTTTACAGTTTTATCATTTTTCCAACTGAAATCATGTCTCACATAGAGTATGTCTCAGGGAAAACTTTAAAAACATGTATTTACACAAATGCCCGTAGTATGGGGAACAAACAAGAGGAATTAGAGATGTGTGCACATCTACGGGGGTATGATATCATAGGCATCACAGAAACATGGTGGGATGGCACCTATGACTGGTGTGTTGGAATGGAAGGTTACCGGCTCTTTAGGAAAGACAGGCCCGGCAGACGGGGAGGGGGAGTTGCTATTTATGTTAGGGATAGGCTAGAGAGTATGGAACTCTGTCTGGGGACAGGTGAGCAGCCAATAGACAGTTTGTGGGTCAGGGTTAAAGGGAGAACAGTGATGGGTGACATTACTGTGGGGATCTGTTACAGACCGCCTGACCAAGGGGACTTGCTGGACGAAGCGCTCCATAGGCAGATAGGAGCAGCCTCACGCTTGCAGGCCCTTGTTTTCATGGGAGACTTCAACCACCTTGATATCTGTTGGAGGGATGGTACGGCCCGGCACAAGCAATCCAGGAAGTTCCTCGATTGTGTGGAAGACGACTTCCTTCTGCAAGTAATAGAGGAGCCAACAAGGAGAGGTGCCATGCTTGACCTCGTCCTCACCAACAGGGAAGGGCTGGTTGGGAATGTAACGCTCCAGGGCAGCCTTGATTGCAGCGATCATGAGATGGTCGAGTTTGAGATCCTCAGGACAGTGAGAAGAGCGTGCAGCAAGCTCACTGCCCTGGACTTCAAGAGAGCAGACTTTGGCCTCTTCAGGAACCTGCTCGGTAAGGTTACATGGGATATAGCCCTAGAGGGTAGGGGGGCCCAAGACTGTTGGTTGATATTCAAGGATCACCTGCTGCAAGCTCAGGAGCCATGCATCCCAACTAGAAGGAAGTGCTGCAGGAGGGCCAGGAGACCTCCTTGGATGGATAAGGAGCTGCTGAGGAAAATTCGAAAGAAACAAGAGGCTTATAAAAGGTGGAAGCAAGGTCAGGCAGCCTGGGGAGAATACAGGGATGTTGTCCGGGAAGCTAGGGACCAGGTTAGGAAAGCTAAGGCCCACTTAGAATTAAACTTGGCTAGGGATGTTAAGGATAACAGGAAGGGATTTTATAGGTACATTGCCGATAAGAGACAGGTTAGGGACACCGTGGGCCCTCTCCAGAAGCTATTGGGAGAACTGCCTACCCTGGATTTGGAGAAGGCTGAGGTTCTTAATGACTTCTTTGCCTCAGTCTTTACGGGCAAGTGCTCTGACCACGCCGCCCGGGTCTTGCAGGGCAGACGCGGGGACGGTGGGGGTGGGGACCCTGGGCCCACTGCGGGGGAGGATCTTGTTCGGGACCACCTTAGGAACCTGAATGTATACAAGTCAATGGGACCGGATGAAATCCATCCGCGGGTCCTGAAGGAGCTGGCAAATGAAGTTGCTAAGCCACTGTCCATCATATTTGAAAAATCATGGCAGTCAGGTGAAGTTCCCGATGACTGGAAAAAGGGAAATATAACCCCCATTTTTAAGAAGGGGAAAATGGATGAGCCAGGGAATTACAGACCAGTCAGTCTCACCTCTGTGCCTAGCAAAATCTTGGAGCGGATTCTCCTGGAAGGCATGCTGAGGCACATGAAAACCAACAAGGTGCTTGGTGACAGCCAGCATGGCTTCACTAAGGGGAAATCCTGCCTGACCAATCTGGTGACATTCTATGAAGGGGCTACGGAACTGATGGACAGGGGCAGAGCGGTTGATGTCATCTACCTGGACTTGTGTAAAGCCTTTGACATTGTCTCCCATGACATCCTTCTCTCTAAGTTGGGGAGACATCAATTTGATAGGTGGACCACTCGGTGGATAAAGAACTGGCTGGATGGCCGCACGCAAAGAGTAGTGCTCAGTGGCTCAGTGTCCAGCTGGAGACCAGTAACGAGTGGTGTCCTTCAGGGATCGGTGTTGGGACCGGTCTTGTTCAACATCTTTGTGGGTGACATGGACAGTGGGATTGAGTGCGCCCTCAGCAAGTTTGCCGATGACACCAAGCTTTGTGGTTCGGTTGATACATTGGAGGGAAGGAATGCCATCCAGAGGGACATTGACACGCTTGTGAGGTGGGTTGATGCCAACCTGATGTAGTTTAACCATGCTAAATGCAAAGTCCTCCACCTGGGTCGGAGCAATGCCAGGCACAGCTACAGATTGGGCGGGGAGGAGATTGAGAGCAGCCCTGCGGAGAAGGACTTGGGGGTGTGGGTTGATGAAAAAATGAACATGAGCCGGCAGTGTGCGCTTGCAGCCCAGAAGGCCAACCGTATTCTGGGCTGCATCAAAAGGAGTGTGACCAGCAGGTCGAGGGAGGTGCTCCTGCCCCTTTACTCTGCTCTCGTGAGACCTCACTTGGAGTATTGTGTGCAGTTCTGGTGTCCTCAGCATAAAAAGGACATGGAAGTGTTAGAACAAGTGCAGAGGAGGGCCACGAGGATGATGAGGGGACTGGAGCACCTCCCGTATGAAGATAGGCTGAGAAAATTGTGGCTGTTGAGCCAGGAGAAGAGAAGGCTGCGTGGAGACCTCCTAGCAGCCTTCCAATACCTGAAGGGGGCCTATAGGGATGCTGGGGAGGGACTCTTCATTAGGGACTGTGGTGAGAGGACAAGGGGTAATGGGTTTAAACTTAAACAGGGGAGGTTTAGATTGGATCTGAGGAAGAAATTCTTTACTGTGAGGGTGGTGAGGCCCTGGAATGGGTTGCCCAGGGAAGTTGTGAATGCTTCATCCCTGGCGGCGTTCAAGGTGGGGTTGGACATAGCCTTGGATGACATGGTTTAGTGGGAGGTGTCCCTGCCCATGGCGGGGGGGTTGGAACTCGATGACCTTGAGGTCCTTTCCAGCCCTTACTATTCTATGATTCTATGATTCTATTTCAGAAACAAATGGCTCTTCACCTTATGTGGTCATTTACGTCAAGTACAAGGAAAGCTCTTTAGCATCTGTTTAATGTCAAGCATGTAAGCAGGCCACTTGGCACAATGTGTTTAGAATCTGTACTAGATTGTATAAAATTACTGTAATGTAACCTATATTACTAGCTGAATAGGACATAGTCATGAAAAAAACCAATTCCTTTATATTCAGATGAGATAAAACTGTACTGTCATATCACATTACCTGAGTATTTTTATGACCAGTTGGAGAAAATTCATCTCTACCTGAAAGCCATTTCAGTTGAATAAAATACCAACTTCCTAAGCCAACTAGGTCAACTGGGGGCCAAACTTTCCCAGTTAAAACTGATACTCCTCTGACTATATATACTTACACGAAGTTTAACCATTAGATTCACGATTTGGTGTCGACAAAATTGTAGGGATTGTCATGAAAATTACAGATTTTTTCAACCAGTTCTGTTATGTGTTCAGGGCACTTTATAGTTGGACTTCAGTCTTGCAGTTACAAATCTGAAGTAGGTAGAAACAAAATTATACTCTTCAAAAGCTGAGATGTGGAAGGATTTAAAATCCTAGACTCCCACTTTTTGTAAGCATCTATATTCTGTGCTGTGCATATTTAGAACTGACATACTGCTGACTATTTGAATGTTTAGAGTATGCTGCTAGTCATGGAAATGTCAATGTATGACACTTCTGCTTCAGTATCTTCTACCTGGATAAATATTCTAACTAGTAAAGCACTATATAGTATATGAGCACTGGAACTCCGTCATGGTTTGAAAACCAATTGAGAATAGAGAACTAGTGAGGCAGTCTTGATTTAGGGATGAAGACTCATTTATGGTGCTTGAACTGAGTGGTATTGAAGTGTCCTTTACATAGGTAACTATTATTTTGGACTGAAGAATATAACCTTTCCTGTACTGTACTATACTGTGAACTTCAGTTTCTAGTCCAAAGATTACACATCTAAAATTTAGGCATTATGGTATCAAAATTGTTAGCCTACCAGTGTCTTATATATTGCAATGAATTCTTACCTATGTGCAAGCCTAAGATCGTGGACTGGCTCTAGCAGGTAAAGACCTACCAAGACGACAATAAAGGCCATGTATAAATTGCCACAGCAGAATATAGACAGTGGAATTTTGTATGATACTTTGACTTTCTGATATCTTGTTGACCATTTAATCAGCACAGGATCTCCCTGAGATATTTTCTATATTTTTTTAGCAACTATTAATGATTTCTCTTCCATTAATTTCCCTACTCTTATCATAAACCTAGGTTGAGTTCTAAATCTTATTTCCTAAACATAGTGTCCTGGGTTCAGAAGTAGCAGTCACTTTTCTCCTTCTTAGCAGCTGGTGCAGTTCTGTGTTTTTCACTTTCAGCCTGGGAAAAGGACTGATGGTTTTAGTTGTTGCTAAGTAATGTTTACTCTGACCAAGGACATTCTGAGTCTCATGCTCTGCCAAGGAGGAGAGGAAGATGGGAGGAAGCAGAGACAGGACACCTGATCCAAACTAGCCAAAGAGGTATTCCATACCACAGCACGTCATGGCTGTTATATAAACTGGGGGCAGTTACCTGGAAGGGCTAGATCACTGCTCGGGTTGGGCTGGGCATCAGTCAGTGGGTGGTGAGCGATTGTACTCTCTTCCTTTGTTATACCCCTTATCATTATTATTATTGGTGGTAACAGTAGTGAGTTTGTGTTATACTTTAGTTATTGGACTGTTCTTATCTCAACCAGTGGGAGTTACATTTTTTCCATTCTCCTCCCATCCCTCCGGGAGTGAGGGGAGGAAGCGGGGGGGAGTGAGCGAGTGGCTGCGTGGTTCTGGGTTGCCGGCTGGGCTTAAACCACAACAATCAGCTATGTGTAATAAAGTCTACCCCCTTTTTGGTTCCTAATTTTCAGCTGATTCTT
The DNA here is from genome assembly GCA_039720435.1 of Amazona ochrocephala. Lineage (NCBI taxonomy): Eukaryota > Metazoa > Chordata > Aves > Psittaciformes > Psittacidae > Amazona > Amazona ochrocephala. The sequence goes on from CM077879.1 coordinate 21,871,118, forward strand.
TTTACACACTTCTTAAAAGTAGGTTCTGTTATTTGCTTTATCCTCAGCAATAAATAAGTGAATATAGTCTTAAATAAGAATTGTTCTGGCTCATAGATCAGATTGATGCACACATGACTGTTTCAGCTCTCCACAGTTTAGTTCCCATCCTCAAACTAGTATTATAGCATGCTAAAGCAGGCTTTTAGCTCAGGGTAGGACACTGCCATGGGTTCAGCAGCAGCAGTCATTTTTCTCCTTCTTGGTAGCTGGTGCAATGCTGTGTTTTTGATTTTCAGCCTGGGGACAGCACTGATAACACCAGTGTTTTCAGTTACTGCTTGGTGATGTTTAGGCTGGCCAAGGACTTTGTGACTCTCATGCTCTGCCAGGGAGGAGGGGAAGCCGAGAGGAAGGGGAGACAGGACACCTGACCCAGACTAACCAAAGAAATTATTCCATACCACAGCACATCATGTCCAGGATGTAGAACGGGGAGCAGAGACCCGGAAGGGTGGTGAGCGTGCACGGTGGGGAGTGCACTGGTAGGGGTGCACAGCTTGGTCCAGCTGGGTGGTGAGCTATTGTATTCTTTCCCTGTATTTGCCTTGTCATTATTGTTACTGGTGGGGGTGCACTGGGTGGCTGGGCTTGATATTGGATGGTGAGAAATTGTATTTTTTTCCCTTGTATTTCTCTTGTCATTATTATTCTTGGTGGTAGCAGTAGTGATTTGTGTTATACCTTAGTTACTAAAGTGTTCTTATCTCAACCTGTGGGAGTTGCATTCTTTCGGTTCTCCTTCCCATCCCTCCAGGAGCGGAGGGAAGAAAGAGTGGGGAGTGAGTGAGAGAGAGACTGTATGGGTTTATAGACTTAAACCACGACAGACACCTTGATAACAGATTTTTCAGATCAGATTTTGTTCTCTTTTGCTCTGGGTAGAGGAGTTAAAAATGTTTGCATGTCTCTTAAGAAGTTTATCACAAAACTCACAGGACTGGGAAAAACTGATGGAAATGATGAAGATCTCTAATAGTTTATAGCATAGATTTTTCATTATTCATGGAAGTCTGACCACTGCTGTAGCATGACCATTTATTCAGTCCATTCACACACACAAACTTTACACCTCTCTAACCATTCTACTTGCCCCACCTGGGCACTTCTTGCCACCACACATTCTAGCAACAAAAAAAGGTTACCATTCCAACACATGGCCTTTGGTACTTTAGAATCATGTCAGACTACTTTGGATGCTGTTTCTTATGAAATATATCTCTTAGGAATCATTCTGATGACACTCCTTTCACTAGAGCTGTCATGCTACTATTGCTTAGTAAGATCGAAAGTGGCCATTATCATTATTTTTTTTTTAAAAGAATGTCAGATTCATATAATCTGCAATTTCAGTGTGATATCACCATGAAGTTTAGATTAGATATGAGGAAGAAATTCTTTACTGTAAGGGTGGTGAGGCACTGGAATGGGTTGCCCAGGGAAGTTGTGAATGCTCTATCGCTGGTGGTGCTCAAGGCCGGGTTGGACATAGCCTTGGGTGGCATGGTTTAGTGTGAGGTGTCCCTGCCCATGGCAGGGGGGTTGGAACTAGATGATCTTAAGGTCCTTTCCAACCCTAACTGTTCTATGATTCTGTAGAAAAATATTAAAATTCATAAAGGACTACTCAGTCATTTTTTGAATAAATTAAGTTCAAATGTGTTTCCATAAATTATGATACATTATTTATTTTATACAAGTTTGTCAAATTTACTATGAATAATTTATTTCTTTCATAATATTTTCCATATTTAGTATTTCATTAAGTATAATGAATATGTACATTTATATCTGAAGTAGGAGCTGAGCTTTTTTACTCAGGACTATTTTGAATGCTACCTGCATGCATAATAGCAAGGAATAAAGGTTCATTAAAATGGTGAACTTGTGGTTAATTTAGAAATGCTCTCAATTCTTATAAAGAGAAGTATCCCGGAGAAAATATTTTCAGTGTAAGTTCTACCTGTACAAGGTTGTACCCTGGAACTCCTGTTCACAACTATGTTCCAAGTGTCCCAGCTTTTCATGATATCTAATAATCTTTCCACATATGTAAAAATACTCTCTATCTTCTTCTTCCTTTCTGTCTTTAACATTCTTTTTAATGTGCTCATATTTTCAGAGACCAAGACCCTCCTCTGTCATCTTTTTAGTATAAAGCCTAAATCCTTTTATTAGAAGAGGCAAAATTTATTTGCTTGGACACAAAGCATAATTCAAAGCCTTGACAGGCATTTTCCTGAAAAGTAATCAGGCTGCCTACAACTACTTCCAGGAGCATAGTAGAAAGGTAAGAAAAGTATAAAAATACCCATACCCGTATCCCAGTGCTGCTATCTTTTTCCTAATGTTTGCCAGAGCATATCCAGCTACACAGATCTGGGAACTGTATCTAGGTACAACATGTATCCAGAGTATTCTAGAACATTTCACTTTCTGTATTGTTATACACAGGGAGTCATTGTGCAGTCACTCATGCTAACATGTTGGCTTTTCAAGCCGTAAGTACAAGGTCTAATGGAGTGTGCATGGCTTGCCAAGATCACTAACTCCCTGAATAAAAGTTCTTCTGTAATACCGCTGATACGGTGAAGCTGTTTAACAGAGCAAGCAGTGCAGACCATCAAAAACTTAGGGGATATTTCATAGGATGACTACAATGCAAATTATACAGACACTAATGTAGCTGATTAGTGCTTCTTTGACAAATTATAAGCTGACAGAAATTTTAGATCATGATTTCAGTAGTCTGATTGCTTATATTTTTGATCTGGTACCCTTGGTACTCTTGAGCCAAAAAGCCTGGTAGGGTCTCTTATTAAACTACAGCCAGTGAACATTTGTTCTAGCACTTTATCTCCCCTAGAGTTAGCCTATTATACTTTCAATTTCTAATAATTTGTTAGCCTTTCCCATTGATAGTGTAATCTCCAGTTTCCCTTGCTCAAAATAATTTAGAAGTCCTTTACTTAAAAACTTTTTGACATATTAGATCTGGAACTTTGTTTTCTCTTTTCTTCTATGGCTGTTTCTTCTGCATCTTTTTTTGCCTCTAAAAGCTGGGAGGAGGAGTAAGGGAAGAACAGAAAGACACAACAGTCTTCTAACACCTATAAAGCTCATAAATCAGAATATAATTAATACTAGCTTTCCTGGAACCTGAATACGTGCATACTAAAATGGTATAACTAACAAATGTGTAAGTATTCTGTAACACTGTGATAGAATAATCAGACACAAATTTACTAAACTATGTAATGTGATCACCAAAGGAGAAAAACAAAAGCCTGCTTTCAGCTCAGCTATTTTTGTTGAGGCAAAACAGTTGTCTCATGCAATTTATTCTGCACTGCAAAAATAGCAAAGGTCAGAATCAGCATTTAAATACAGGAGTGTTTATATTTTTTTTCTTGTTTGTTTTTGTATACAAATAAATGGTTTGTTTTCCTCATGCCATATACTGACTCCAGAAAAGTTTTTCAGACTTTCACAACATCTTCTTTCAAACATTTTGCAGTAGTGAACTGATGGTGTTCAAAACCATATGAGATTCTACAAAAGTGCTAATTAAAACTAATCATTCCATGAATAATTAGCATTTACCCTGAATTCTACACAGTGCCAGGGAGATACAAAGCCAGCATCTGTGGCTAAATCAAGTTATACCTTCTAACATTTTAAATTATAAATTGTCATAGCTTGCTGTAAGACTGTGATAAAATTTACTTTTATTTTGAAACAAAAAATATGAAATGCAAATCATTAAGCTTTAAAATTTATAAATAAGAATGTAGGTAATAAACAAGTATAACTTAGTTCAAGAGTGTTTAAAAATGTATATAATATGGATACTATTTTTTATTATGTAAGAATTCTCCCAAAGTTGATGTGATTAAATATGTCTTTGTGTACAGTAAGAGAAGAATAATGAGAAATATCAGCTGCATGTCAGTAACATTGGCAACATTGACCAATTTATTGCTACGAGTATTAAGGTAACCTTTGATAGAGCTTTGTCTCCCGAATGTCTACCAAACACAATTCTCAGAGGCTAAAATAAAGTTATTTGATTTGCCTTCAGCTAATGGTCACAGAATCATATAATCATACAATAGTTTGGGTTGGAAGGAACTTCAAAGATCATCTAGTCCAACCCCTCTGCAATGAGCAGGGGCATCTTCAACTCAGTCAGATTGCACAGAATTGCATCCAGCCTTACCTTGAATCGATCCAGGGTGGTGCATCTACCACCTCTGGGCAACCTGAATATATTGTTTTAAATAAATGTGATTGAGTTTCTTCATATTTTGGGCTATATACACTATATAAAGATACCTGATCTTTATATTATGTTATGATATTCTTATTTATTATATTATGATCTTTGTATTACATTGTGAACCACAAGTTATTATTAGATATAACTAATAAATGGTAAAATGAATGTAATATATCACATTTCTACTTTCACATTAAGTAATAGCCCTAGGATCTTTCCCATGCTGTGGGCGAATTTATAAACTATAAAGACAAGACTCTCAGCTGAACATGAATGAGTGTATTGCTTTGAAGTCATCCAGATTTTCAAAGATTAGCTAAGAGCAAGTCATGGAAATGAGTGGGTCATCACCCAGCTACAAAATCAGTTATTTCTGTGACTGATAAATTTCAGCTTCAGAATTATACTCTGTTTTCAGTTCCTTACTTTATAATAGGTGTTGTGGTTGCTAAGAGAGACATTTTTCATCATTCACTTCCAGTTGATAGTTTATCTATCCACATTTCTTCAGCAGTTATGTAGGCTGCTTTTTGCAAGTTGAAATGAAAAGGGACACAAAGTAGATGACGCAAATGGAAGAAGATTACTTTCCTATATATGTACACCTCAGGCAACAACTGCTATAATATATAAAAACTAATGCTATAATAACTCCCTCTTAGAAGGCAATTTTGGACTAACAAAGTGATGCTTCTATATGTAAGCATTCCTGGAACCTCAATTTCTGAGAATTTCTGGTTCCCCAACTCTTCACAGTGTTATCTAGAGCACTTCTTTCTCTTCATATAACGCCGCTTTTGAATGCAAGCATCAGAAACGTTTTTTCAGTGCCAAAACTCTGACCATAACCGTAATCATTTTACTCTTTCTTGCATTAAAATAAATTATAGGCATCTATTTCTTGAGTCTCTTAAAAAGGCAAAAGGTTAGGTTTTCAAAATGATTAGGTGTCTTATATTTAGTAACATTTGCAAGGCTGATTTTTAGTCAGTAAATGTATTAATATGATTTTTTTTTTTAATATATGATTTATAAAATAGCACACTAACACATCTCTAAATGAATCTTCAGTCTAAAACAGTGAAGTCAATGAACAGGAGTTCCGAAGACTCAACACTGATATCTTTGTGCCTATCTATGTTTGTGCTTTTGTATGGCAGATATTGTAGAGACTGAAGATAAAAGATCAAAAGGTGTAGTTTGTCATAACTCCATCAACTCGATGTGCAAGGACCACTTGCACAATACTATAAATATATTTAAGAAAAAATTTACACTGTATAACAGTGTTGAAGTGATATAAGTACAAACTCCATTGTAATGCTGAGAGTCCTTGCCTGTGATAAGTTCCAGATGTCCATGACCTGCTGGTATTCCATTCAACATCCTTAACAAATTAAGGTTGCTGAATAATTAATCTGCACCTAATTTTCGTACCATGTCCTTATTAATCTGTCTATTTAAGAAGTTTTTCTATTCAGAGATTTCGCTCTGTATAAAGGATAAATCAGCCATTTTTTTTCTGTTGTGTATTTTGAATGTGCCATCTTGATGTCTGAATTATTGTAAACACTCTAAGCATCATTGTTTGCATTAGGAATTAATAATTCTTTTATTTCTATTGTATTTTAATGGCAGCCATTTTTACCAAACAATATTTTCTCACCAAGAATTCTACTTAGAAATTCTACTTAGAAATTAAATAGTTGGAATTTTAGTAATCCACAGTTTGTGCTAAGATTAACTTTACATGAAAAAAATATTGTTATATGGCATTGCAGTTTCTTGGTTTTAATAAAAATCACATAAGTTTACACAAGTAGAGGCTTCCTTAAAACTACATGAACTGTGTTGTCTATTTTTGTGGGAAAAAAATGTGATAAATAAGAGTGTTCCTATTTTAGGTGAAATTACTTATTGTATACACAAATTTTAATTTTCTATTCATCTAGACATTAGCTCACTCTAAACATAGCTAAAACTTGCATGATGTATTGGACATTTTTAATGATTAAAATGTTATGTGTAGAACCTACCCTATCCTTTCCATGTTAATCCTTTATGCAACTTTTAATTCCCATATAGTCACTTGCTTTCAATATATTTGAGCTTTAATATCTTGAATGGTATAGGAATGCAAGTTGGTTTGAGGGTCTCTGTTCGATGGTTTACCAGAAGCCTTGCTTCCTCTTCCATTTATTAGATTTCAAAATAATAGTGTTATTTCATGCTTTATATAGTCCCTTGATCATCCTTCAGCAGTTCCAGAATAGTTCTTACCATGCCTGTCGTCAATTGGAAATTAAGTTATTAAAAAACCTTTTAACACCCATGCAATCCTGGACTTCAAAAACAACTGAAAGGAAACACTGGCTTCCAACATCTTTCAGGCATCCTTATTTCTTCTTTAAAGGATATAAAAAAGCAGGATTGCCCAGCCACAGCTTAAAGGTAATAAGGAACAAACCAAGTTTTTCACTCAACATTTCTTAGAAACTACTTACAAATGCCAAATGGTTTGTATTATAATAATGTAAATTGTGCTTATTGTAATAAATAATAGATTACTGGGACTCTGTAAAGGACTGTAAAAAATTTATGCCTGAGAGAAGCAAAAACACTGGTTATTCAAAGTTTGACATGGAAAATAATGTGGTTTACCTATGGTACATAGTAAAGCACAAAACTATTATCAATCAATGTAATTATTGCAAAGATTCATATTTGATTTAGAAGATTTTGTACCAGCTCTCTAAAATATTAAAATTGCAAAGTATAACGAATGACAAAATCTTTATTGTTAATTAAAATGGCAAAATATTAAAAATATTTTTTCATGGATAAACCTGATATCTTTAAATTTGTTTTTGCTCTAAATGAAATGTAAAAATAAACGTATAAAAATCAACTAACCAAAACAAAGTAGAAACACATTGTAAAATATTAACTGCATATAATTTCTTTTCTTTATTCCATTTCACTTATTTCATAATGTTTAATATTTGTATCCTATCTTGTGAAGTTATGTCATACAGTAGAGCATTAAATAGCACCTTATAAATTATAGATAGCATAACATAGTATTTGGGGTAAATTATTTGTATGTTTAATTTTTTTAGTGATAATAGCTGTTATTTAGTATTGGAGACTCTCAGTTCTTTTGATTAACCTTGAAAATCCTGGGAAAGTATCCAGAAATAACTGCTAATAAATATTAAAATTATGAAAAGGACATACCACTGTAATAACTTTAACAGTTTGGTTTCTAATTATGAAGAAAATGTTAAAAAGTAATTTGATTGAGGTCAATTTTATTTAATTTGATTTGAGTCCTCTTTTATGTGACTGAGGATCTGTTTTATGCTGTAGTGATGTGATAAATTCACATTCAAAATAATAGATACAATATTAGCAGTTAGCTTAATTAGGCATTCTGATTAAGAATGTGATGTTTTCCTTATTTTTAGTATCCAGTTTCAGATGAAGTGTGCGTTGAGAGCTTCATTTTAATTTAACCAGGAGTGTTAAAAATCTTTGTCTTTTTTACACCCAAGATTAGAGCAGATTACCTTTTCTCACCATGACAGCTAGAAATGGTAGACTGAATGACAAATCACGACTGCAAACTCTTTTAACTGAAGTTTGTCTAAAAAGCTGTACTAACAGTTTAGATCTTATATGTGTTAAATCCAATACTTCAGCACCTCCAAATTAACGGTAGATTTTCCATCACTATAACATTTTGATATTCAACATCAGTATATATTTCATTATTAGAATATGAACAGTTTTATTTTACCTTATTAGGTATTCAACCTTTCAGTAAATTTAAAGTTTACATTAAGGAATAGGGGATAGATGGGCTTAAATATTTACAAAAGGTGAAAATTGGGCTCAGAATTTATAAAAATTTCTTTTCAAACCTTTATAGAAGTAAAAATTTGGCTGAGAGTAGCTAATGTGCCAGACCAATGAAGATGAGCCTTTTATTGTAAAGGATATTTAGATACAGAGGCACCCGTCTGCCGGCCTGACCCAGCCTCAAGGGAGGTGTGTTGTCTACCAGGGGCTCGGATCAGGGATGTGGCCGAGAAGCTGCCTGCTCTAGTCGGTCCCGCTGACTATTACCCACTCCTGGTAATACTTGTGGGTGCTACTGATATAGATAGCAGTAGTCTGGAGACCATAAAGAAGGACTACAGAGCTCAGGGAGAGGTGGTTAGGGGCTCTGGAGCTCAGATTGTCTTTTCGTCAATTCTCCAGGGTACAGGGCAGGACCTTAAAAAGGCTAGGAGGATTGGGCAGGTTAATAAATGGTAAGAAAGGTGGTGCTATAGTAAGGGGTTTGGGTACCTTGACCATGGGACTCAATATAGTAGGCCAGGTCTACTGGGGGCTGGTGGAACTGGTCTGACAAACAAGGGGAAGAGTGGATTTGGTAGGAGGCTTGCCAGACTGGTCAAGGATGCTTTAAACTAGATGTGTTGGGGGAGGGGGGCATCATTCCATCCCAACACACCCAGTCAGTTGCCAGCACCTACAGTAAACGTTAGGAGCAATGTAGACATATTCCAACTGCTCCAGCCAATGAGCTGGCTTCAATTGGATCTCGGCTCAAATGCCTCTACACAAATGCTCGTAGTATGGGGAACAAACAAGAGGAATTAGAGATGTGTGCACGTCTACGGGGGTATGATATCATAGGTATCACGGAAACATGGTGGGATGGCACCTATGACTGGTGTGTTGGAATGGAAGGTTACCAGCTCTTTAGGAAAGACAGGCCCGGCAGACGGGGAGGGGGAGTTGCTATTTATGTTAGGGATAGGCTAGAGAGTATGGAACTCTGTCTGGGGACAGGTGAGCAGTCAATAGACAGTTTGTGGGTCAGGGTTAAAGGGAGAACAGTGATGGGTGACATTATTGTGGGGATCTGTTACAGAGTGCCTGACCAAGAGGACTCTGTGGATGAAGTGCTCTATAGACAGATAGGAGCAGCCTCACGCTCGCAGGCCCTTGTTCTCATGGGAGACTTCAACCACCCTGATATCTGTTGGAGGGATGGTACGGCCTGGCACAAGTAATCCAGAAGGTTCCTCGATTGTGTGGAAGACAACTTCCTTCTGCAAGTAATAGAGGAGCCGACAAAGAGAGGTGCCATGCTTGACCTCGTCCTCACCAACAGGGAAGGGCTGGTTGGGAATGTAACGCTCCAGGGCAGCCTTGATTGCAGCGATCATGAGATGGTCAAGTTTGAGATCCTCAGGACAGTGAGAAGAGGATGCAGCAAGCTCACTGTCCTGGACTTCAAGAGAGCAGACTTTGGCCTCTTCAGGAACCTGCTCAGTAAGGTTCAATGGGATACAGCCCTAGAGGGCAGGGGGGCCCAAGACTGTTGGTTGATATTCAAGGATCACCTGCTACAAGCTCAGGAGTGACACATCCCTACTAGAAGGAAGTGCTGCAGGAGGGCCAGGAGACCTCCTTGGATGGATAAGGATGAAATCCATCCACGGGTCCTGAAGGAGCTGGCAAATGAAGTTGCTAAGTCACTGTCCATCATATTTGAAAAATCATGGCAGTCAGGTGAAGTTCCCGATGACTGAAAAAGGGAAATATAACCCCCATTTTTAAGAAGGGGAAAATGGATGAGCAGGGGAATTACAGACCAGTCAGTCTCACCTCTGTGCCTGGCAAAATCCTGGAAGGCATACTAAGGCGCATGAAAACCAACAAGGTGCTTGGTGACAGCCAGCATGGCTTCACTAAGGGGAAATCCTGCCTGACCAATCTGGTGACCTTCTATGAAGGGGCTATGGAACTGATGGACAGGGGCAGAGCAGTTGATGTCATCTACCTGGACTTGTGTAAAGCCTTTGACACTGTCTCACATGATATCCTTGTCTCTAAGTTGGAGAGACATCAATTTGATAGGTGGACCACTCGGTGGATAAAGAACTGGCTGGATGGCCGCATGCAAAGAGTAGTGCTCAATGGCTCAATGTCCAGCTGGAGACCAGTAACGAGTGGTGTCCCTCAGGGATCAGTGTTGGGACCAGTCTTGTTCAACATCTTTGTTGGTGACATGGACAGTGGGATTGAGTGCGCCCTCAGCAAGTTTGCCAATGGCACCAAACTGTGTGGTTCGGTTGATACATTGGAGGGAAGGAATGCTATCCAGAGGGACCTTGACACGCTTGTGAGGTGGGCTGATGCCAACCTGATGAAGTTTAACCATGCCAAGTGCCAAGTCCTCCACCTGGGTCGGAGCAATACCAGGCACAGCCACAGGTTGGGCAGGGAAGAGATTGAGAGCAGCCCTGTGGAGAAGGACTTGGGGGTGTGGGTTGATGAAAAAATGAACATGAGCCGGCAGTGTGTGCTTGCAGCCCAGAAGGCCAACCGTATCCTGGGCTGCATTCAAAGGAGTGTGACCAGCAGGTCGAGGGAGGTGCTCCTGCCCCTCTACTCTGCTCTCGTGAGACCTCACTTGGAGTATTGTGTGCAGTTCTGGTGTCCTCAACATAAAAAGGACATGGAACTGTTGGAACAAGTGCAGAGGAGGGCCACGAAGATGATCAGGGGACTGGAGCACCTCCTGTATGAAGATAGGTTGAGAAAATTGGGGCTGTTGAGCCAGGAGAAGAGAAGGCTGCGTGGAGACCTCACAGCAGCCTTCCAGTATCTGAAGGGGGCCTATAAGGATGCTGGGGAGGGACTCTTCATTAGGGACTGTAGTGAGAGGACAAGGGGTAACGGGTTCAAACTTCAACAGGGGAAGTTTAGATTGGATATGAGGAAGAAATTCTTTCCTGTAAGGGTGGTGAGGCCCTGGAATAGGCTGCCCAAGGAAGTTGTGAATTCTTCATCCCTGGCGGCGTTCAAGGTGGGGTTGGACATAGCCTTGGATGGCATGGTTTAGTGGGAGGTGTCCCTGCCCATGGCAGGGGGGTTGGAACTAGATGATCTTGAGGTCCTTTCCAACCCTAACTGTTCTATGATTCTATGATATGAGGTTGATTAATGAAGAAGCAGTATATTTAGATATGCATAGCTTTTTATTGCATCTGTGAAAAGATTGAGCTAGTAGAAAAGGAAAATAAGGTAGTAAGCAGTGTGGCATCAACCAAAATATACCCTATAATTATAAGATCAGGAGATACAAACGAACAATGTGGTTAAACCGCATGTCCTGCTGAAAATCTCAGATTTCAGTTTTTCTTGTCTTTGGGGTATTAAATGCCATGAAAAATGATCAGGCGCATATTGCTTCATCAGTTGAATAGGCAAACACCAGAAAAACCCAAAATCTTGTAAAAGAAAAAAATATTTGAAGGTGCTCTGAGAATCTGAAGACTGCTTTACTGAAATTGTACGTAAGACAGATATGCTGACTTCTACTTGAACACATGAAACAACAGCTAACTAGCTTCATCATTTTCCTAATTTCTGTTGATAATACAGAAACACACTTGATGCTATAAAGATGCCCTGTGTTCAGCAGTAGCAGTCATTTTTCTCCTTCTTAGTAGCTGGTGCAGCGCTGTGGTTTTGACTTTCAGCCTGGTAGCAGCCCTGATAACATCAACGTTTTCAGTTACTGCTTAGAACATTTTGGTCTGGCCAGGGACTTTGTGAATCTCATGCTCTGCCAGGGAGGAGGGGAAGCTGGAGGAAGCGGAGGCTGGGCACCTGACCCAAACTGACCAAAGAGGTATTCCATACCACAGCACATCATGCCCAGGATGTAAAAACTGGGGGCAGGGACCTGGAAGAGGGGGGTTGGCTGTTGGGTAGGGCTTGGTATCCAGTGGTGAGCAGTTGCTTTCTCTTTCCTTGTATTTCTCTTATCCTTATTCTTATTGGTGGTAGCAGTAGTGATTTGTGTTATACCTTAGTTACTAAGCTGTTCTTATCTCAACATGTGGGAGTTGCATTCTTTCGATTCTCCTCCCCATTCCCCCCCGCCCCAGGAGCTGGGGGGAAGAAAGAGGGGGGAGTGAGTGAGTGAACTGGGTGAGTTATAGTGGCTTAAACCACGACAAAAAACTTTGGACAAGGCCAAATTATTCATCATCAGTGCTTGATATAAAGAAAACATCGGTAGACATACTTTTTGCAGCACTCAGCAAAGCACAATTGATACTGCTACAAGCAATTTTACTATTTTAGTGACAAAACTTTGCTCATTCTTTCTTTAATTACTTGCTTAGAGTGTTTTGATTTATGTCCAGAGCCCATAGAAGTCAAATAAATTGATGACATAAAGCAATTTCCTTAGAAATCTACAGAATTAATTCTGATTCTCTCAAGGATTGCAGGAAGTATGAAGATAGGCTGAGAAAGTTGGGGCTGTTCAGCCTGGAGAAGAGAAGGCTGCGTGGAGACCTCCTAGCAGCCTTCCAATACCTGAAGGGGGCCTATAGGGATGCTGGGGAGGGACTCTTCATTAGGGACTGTGGTGAGAGGACAAGGGGTAATGGGTTCGAACTTAAACAGGGGAAGTTTAGATTGGATCTGAGGAAGAAATTCTTTACTGTGAGGGTGGTGGGGCCCTGGAATGGGTTGCCCAGGGAGGTTGTGAATGTTTCATCCCTGGCGGCGTTCAAGGTGGGGTTGGACATAGCCTTGGATGGCATGGTTTAGTGTGAGGTGTCCCTGCCCATGGCAGGGGGGTTGGAACTCGATGATCTTGAGGTCCTTTCCAACCCTTACTATTCTATGATTCTATGATTTTATGAATTGCGACTGAGAAATAATAGCAGCCTTCTCAGCTTCCTCTGAAATTCTTTCTGTGAACAAATAAAATTAAGAACTTGTTCTTTGTAAGTAAATGGCTGTCAAATAATAATATATTTAATATGTTCCTAGTTACTTGTTGTATTGTGTACATTCAAATAATTGTTTTTTAATAATAATTTATCTGTTTCGCCTACAGCAGGTTTGTGCAATAACTGTCACTTTCTTCTGAATATCTACTGATAATTTAATAAACAGTTTTAAAGAGGCTAGTTGTAGAATCTTCTTTTTTAAAAATATTCATATATTTGAACATTCTAAAGAGTATTGATTAAAATTGAACCTATTTTGAGCAAATTTATTCTTATATGAGACTTAGTTTGACTGCTTAATGCTTCAACTACATCTCAATTCTTTTCAACTGTTAGCAAAAAATTAAATTGGGATTTCTGCAAGTTCCATAATTAGATATGAATGATAAAGATTAGAAATTTTTAGAATGTGAATTTATGTGTTACCTAAACTTGTAGGGAACAAAAAGAACAACTGTTCACACCTGTTTTCACAGCAACAAATAATTTGTTATTAATTTTGGTAACACTGTTGTTTATTCCTTTTTTGTTTTGGCTTCTTTGAGGGGGAAGAGTGGAAAGAGTTTATCTGGTTGAAAGATATTTAATTTAATTCTTGAAACAGTGCAATGTGTAGAATATATACATTACTTTTTCTAAAAAAAAAAGTTGTTTTTCAGTCTTTCATGACATCTTCTGTCAAGTGAAGATAAAGTCATATAAAATTGAAAATAAAATACACAAGTAAGCATGAAGTCTGTGTTGCTGCTTTCTTCTCCAACGAGAAGCTAGCCATCAATGACATCAGCAATGGAAAAGGAACGTGCAATAAAATATTTTTTGAATCCAGCATTGCAAATTCTAAGCAATCCTTCAGTATACTGCATTGCTGCAACCTGTGGTGTTGCCCTGGATATAATGAAAAGAAACTATTTTTCTATGTGTTCTATTATTATTCTTAACAATAATTTGGGGTTTAATCATATTTGCCAAATGGAGATTAAAAAAAATTCTGAAGTGAAAATGTTCCTAATTCCCTCTACCTAGAGTTGTTAATTTAACAAAAACACCATATTATGACAACATTATGAATTTGTCCTTCAGAGAGAGAACTTAACAGAAACTGAGTCATGGAACTTCATCATAATAGTTATATTGTTGTTCATATAGGTATCTTGTTGACTACACAGACATTGTGAAACTAGCAGTGATTCAGAAGCGAACTTTCAGATTAGGTTAGGTGCATGCAGGAATGATGGAAATAAACAGCTCACATCTGTTAAAGGAGAATAGGAAGTAAGGTGACTAAAAGCCCGCAAGAAAAATTTAGATTGAAGATTAAGGTCCACTTCTATGTATAAGCACAAATGAATATTAACAAAATATTCCATTACTACATTTACTTACATTTCAGTTTATACAAGCATCCAACAAGAATTGCTTAGACATATTCGATCGCCTTTTGGATGGTTAGGATGAACCACCTAGTACCATCTTGAAACCTCATGAAGTTTATTTTTCGTATTACTAAGAAATTGAATAAGTATTATCTGAAGCAATGACGCAATTATGGTTTTCATACTATAACTTTTAATATTTCATAGTCTAAAACATTTTTCAGATATTCTAGATAACAAAATTATTAAACTATATTGAATATTCAGATACTGGAAGAAAAGATTGTTCTAGCATTTTTTCAAGTTGTCGCACAGTAATATGAGGAAAGTCTCAGAATTTCAGTAAGAACACAATCAATTTAGAATTCTGATTGTAATTTATAAATATAGTTTAACTACAGAAGATGAACTTTATCACTAAGAAGGGTTATATAAAATAACTGCTTATAGCGTAATGGGCAGCCAGCAGAAATTATAGCTATTTTCAACTTGTTTTCTTTATTTATTCTCTTTATTCTTGATTTAGTCTATTTATTCTAACTTATTCTGTTAAAAAAGGTCACAGTTTTTAAAGCAGCACATCATATAGCAATCACCACCATAGGGTTACCATATGCTAACCATACAGGTGTGAGGAAGACCTCTGAGAGAGTAAAGAAATATCTACTAGACAGATTTTGTTAGAAGATGTAGTTCACAAAATACCTCATCAGTTCTTTATTTTTCTGCAAATTTGTTATCACCAGATAAAAGCTATAAAGCTCTCTTGTACTCACATCTATCAGAAAGACACTGTCACAAAACAATCTAGGGATTACTAAGCAGTGACGTCATATGGCACTTACTGATTTCAAATTGAAAGCTAATTCCTAACTCTACAAAACAACTGTAGTTCAGTCTACTGCCACTGTGGCTGCAAAGTGTGAGTACTGTAAATAATTTTCTCTTTGTGGCCATTACAACTGATGAATTGCAAAGTCCTGCAGACTTTTTTCATTTTTCTGTGTCAATTTTTGAAAAAGATAGTTCAGAATCCTATCTAACAGGAAGGTAAAATTTAAGTGAGTTAATATCACATTTACTTTTGTATGGTGCATGCATATTGTTATACTGTTATTCAGCAATACAAGTGGGTACAGATCAATAACAGCTTACTACACCTTCTGTCATAATTTTTCAATGAGTTCAAGGATTTTTTTTTGCTTCTTCCTTTAATCACTGCAGAGATAATCCTGTGCTGAGTTTTCCTAAGACTCTTCAGCTTTGGTAGAATAGGGAGCTGAAGATATTCAACAGCTGCCAGGGTATACCTCTCTAAGGGCTTGCAAGCAGAGCAACTGTTGAATTTGCAGGCCTGTGATAATTCTGAAGGATACTAATGCAGAGTATGCCAGTCAGATGTTTTTCATGCTAAATACGTAACAAGTAACCTTTACCAAAAACCATAGAATCTCTTCTCTGAATCTAAGAAAATCAAGATTTCATCTGTAGAATCACAACTGACATCGTCAAAACAAATCACGAATACTTGACTCTGCCTATTTTTTTCATCTATTAACAAGCAAAATCCAGTCCATGCGAACTGGAAATAGAATATCCATACAGTGGTCTTACATAATGATGAGTAAGTGAGGTTGTAAAACACACAACCAATAGCTATTACACAAACTCAGAAGTGAAGAACTCCATTCTCAGTAATGAAAGGTTTCTAGAGACATGTTATTGAGCCAGATGTAACACTCTGAAAATAGACATTAAGATAATAGAAGACTTTTCATGACTAACCTTGTTCCAAATACTAGCCAGTAATACACTACCAATTTGGCGCAAGAACAACACTAGACCAGATAGTGAAATGCCATGACAACCTCACCACAAGAAAAAATAACCTTTCCATTCAGAGAAACAGTACTAGATTTTTTAAGTTGAAGGAAGATTATGACAAGGAGATAAGTAGTCTTTGAATGAGTCCGAGGCTCCTGGCAAAAGATATCACTGAAAAAAGATTTGGTCTAAAAATTGCTGAAACAAATTCCTCAGAGTCCTGATTTCAAAAAGCTTTCTCTCAGAAAGCAGGTCAAAGGAATTTCTTTGTTGATCTCATATTCCAGTGAGAATGTAATAAAGAACTTTCAATTACGCAACACTGTTAACAAATTAAACTACTTTTACCTGTTTCACAATTGCTGACCTACTAATACCTAAATTTTATTTATTTATACCTAAAATTATTATACCTAAATTTTAGTATTTATTTATAACTAAAATTTTAGTGCATCTCTGTCTTTGTTTCAGCTGGGTTAGAGTTAATTTTCTTCCTAGTAGCTGGTGCAGTGCTGTGTTTTGGCTTTAGTCTGAGAATAACGATGCTAACACACTGATGTTTAGCAGCACTTACCCTGATGAAGGACTTTTCAGTCTCTCATGTTCTGCCAGTGAGGATGGGCACAGGAAAGTAGGAGGGGCAGAGACAGAACACCTGACCCAAACTAGCCAAAGGGATATTCCTTATCACAGCACATCATGCTCAGTGTATAAACTGGGTGCAGTTACTTGGAAGGGCAGACCGCTGCTCAGGTCAGGCTGTATATCAGTCAGTGGACGATAACCAATTGTATTGTGCATCACTGCTGTTTCTTTATTGTTCTATTTTTGTTTGTTTGCTTGTTTGTTTTGGTTTTTTTCCCTTTTTGTTTTATGTTCTCTCCTTGTTATTCTCCTTAATAGTGGTAGCATTGCCATTAGTATTATATTGTACTTTATTTTAGTTATTAAACTATTCTTATCTCAACATGTGGGATTTGCATTCTTTCAGTTGTCCACCCCATCAGGGTGGACAAGGGGGAATGGGAGGGTGAGTGAGTGGCTGCATGGTACTTAGTTGCTGGATCAGTTAAACCACGACAATCTGTTGCATTTATCTTATGATCAACACTGTATCTTGCAACAGTCTTGACTCAGGAAGGCAGGGAAAATATTCTGCAACCAACCTCTTAACTAATCCTCTTATATGATTTGTTTATTAACAGTAGAAATTTCTGCCACAATTGCCATTATTAATTGTCAGATCTTATTAGATAGTCTGAGCTATCATTAGGGACTTACCTTTGCTGATCTTACTTGTCTTGAGCAATATTGAATTCGTTGATCATTTTCTGCATTGTTTAAACAGGTCTTATTTGAATCCCTTTATTTTTACTACAAGAGTCTCATCTCAGCCTCTTTTTTATTCTCTCTCAGTACATCATCTCATTAGTAGTCATTATAACAGGTTTTGGTCTCAGACAACATTTTCATGCAGAAGATACATCCTTTTACAGGTTGTTTTTCTTAATGCTGTGATCTGCAATGTTTCCCAAAGAAATCTCACAGTTGTTGACACAGATATGACTTATGCTTGACACCAAATATACTATATGAAAATGTCATCTCTAATGCTGAGCTGATGACATGTGGCTTTCCCTCAAGGAAATCAGCTATCTTCAGTATTTCTCAGAGAAAGAGCTGACACTTGATGCTGACTGACTAGCAGAATGTTTTCTTTTTTAAAGCCAGCATATTTCACTGACCTTCTAAAAAACATAGAACCATAAGAAGTAAATGATATGCTTATCTCAAATGCTTTTCAGCATTTTCACCTTCTAGGGAAAATTTCAATAAGCTATCAGTACTGACATTATTCAAATTTTTTATGTACTTGTATTATGAGTAGAGAACAATACTATTATTCCATTTGGAATAGACTAAAAATGTTAAGCTGATTCAAAAATTCCACTTCAGGGACGGAACTTGAAGAAAAAAGATATTATTTATAGTCATAAAGTAGAAATTGAAAATAAAAGCATGTAAAAACAAGGTATATTTTGAAAATTATAAGGGACCATGGCCACGTGACTTTTACTACCATAATATTAGATGAGAACCCACTGACTTAGGTACTGAAAAAAATAAATCAAAAAATTCTATCTCAGATAGCTTTGATCATGATACTACTCTTTTGGAATAAGTTTTATCCCACTTGCACAATTTATCATTTCCAAACTTTCACAGGCTGATTAAATAAAAGGCCTTATTAACAGTCTTGCTCTAGTGGCATTTTTCTGCTATTAGTATTAAACAAATGAACGATACAGATGTATCTTAATGTTGTCTAATTACCAGTAATTCTTTATTGACAGCCACTAAAGAAGCATTCCTTAAAAGAAAGAGATACTGATGAGGTTCTCTGATGAAGATCTCACATTTTGACTAAAAAGATTTAGGTTTTGCACTGACATTTTCAGCTGTATAGAGAGACAATTCAAAGACTTCAGAGCAACATATATAGGAGCAATCCTACTGATGCTATCAAGAAACATCAAGATCCCACTTCCATATACCTTTTTCACAGTTGTCAAAACATTCTTTAGCATGTACAAAATTGGGCTAATTGAATTTCAAATTGAATTTCGAATTCTTATTTACAACTAAAACTATTTATATACTTCCAAAGTTCTTTCAATTTACCAACTAAAGAAACATTTAGATTTAAGAATAGAAGAGGTCATAATTACCTGTATATTACCACTTACTGTATTGTCTGATAGCTTGCATTTTCATCAATGTTTTCAATGTAGACAGACTGCTGACCCCTGACCCTTGACAAACATCAGCAATGTAGGCAAGATGCTTCTCACATTACTCATGTAAGATATGAGTCTCTTAATTCACGCTATTGTTGCTGGAACCAACTCTTCATCACAACTCTTACACACATTGAAGAGGCCTCTGCACAACTGGTCGTTGTGGCCAAATGACCCATATCAGTACATTGATGCTACAGTACCACTTATGATCCTCTGCTATCAGGGATTTAGTGACTTGCTATATAGATGCATTGTTGCACATCTTTCTTACTACCCCAGTAAAGTTTTTTATTGTAATGTATTGTCAGACTTCCTTATGGTTTGGAACACACCATCCACAGGTCCCACGATCTTTATCTAGAATCACAGAATCACAGGATCAACTGGGTTGGAAAAGACCTTTAAGATGATCAAGTCCAAACTTTAGCTTTTCCTTTACTCCTTTTCTTTACTCTTTTTTCATTCTGGTGCTATTTCTCTCTTATCTTCTATGAATATGAATATTTTCCATTCAATTTCTTTTATTTTTCTCAGGTTTGAATGTCTTTCTTTTTTCTTTTACTGAAGAAAAGGAAAGACACTTTTCAGTTGGTCATGATTTAAGCCCAAATGTAACTCAAGTAGTTCACTCACTCACTCCCCCCTCTTTCTTCCCCACCGCTCCCGGGAAGATGGGGAGGAGTATCGAAAGAATGTAACTCCCATGGGCTGAGATAAGAACAGTCTAGTAGCTAAAGTATAACACAAACCAGTGCTGCTACCACCAATAATAATAATGACAAACGAAACAACAAGGGAAGAGAACACAATCGCTCACTACCTGCTGACTGATAACCAGCCCAACCCAGCAGTGATCACCCTCTTCTGGGTCCCTGCCCCAGTTTTTACATCTCTGGCATGATGTGCTGTGGTATGGAATACCTTTTTGACTAGTTTGGGTCAGGTGTCCTGTCTCTGCTTCCTCCCTGCTTCCGCTCCTCCCTGGCAGAGCATGAGGCTCAGAAAGACCTTGGTCAGACAAAACATTACTGAGCAACAACTAAAAACATTGGTGTTTTCAGTGCTGTTCCCAGGCCAAAAGTCAAAAACACAGCGCTGCACCAGCTACTAAGAAGGAGAAAAAATGACTTCTACTGCTGAACTCAGGACACAATTTTTATAGTTTAGACTTCGAGTTGAGATTTTATTAAGTGCTTTTGAAATTGCAAACATAAAAAATACATAATCTATAAAAAACGACAAATTTATGCTGAGATGTAAAGCTGAAACAGCATCTTTTGTAAATCACAAAGATAAAGGAAACAAAAACTAGATAAAGAAAACAAGTAAACCATTCAATAGAAAAAAAAACCCCACAACAACAGAAAAAAACAATAAGAGAGCAGACTTTGGACTATTCAGGAAACTGCTTAGTAAGGTTCCGTGGGATATAGCCCTAGAGGGCAGGGGGGCCCAAGACTGTTGGTTGATATTCAAGGATCACCTGCTACAAGCTCAGACGTGTTGCATCTCAACTAGAAGAAAGTGCCGCAGGAGAGCCCGGAGACCTCCTTGGATGAATAAGGAGCTGCTGAGGAAAGTTCGAACGAAGAAAGAGGCTTATAAGAGGTGGAAGCAAGGACAGGCGGCCTGGAAATGATACAGGCATGTTATCCAGAATGCTAGGGACCAGGTTAGGAAAGCTAAGGCCCACTTAGAATTAAACTTGGCTAGGAATGTGAAAAGTAACAGGAAGGGATTCTATAGGTACATTGCAAATAAAGGACAGACTAGGGAAAATATGGGTCCCCTCCAGAAGCTATTGGGAGAACTGGCTACCCTGGATTTGGAGAAGGCTGAGGTTCTTAATGACTTCTTTGCCTCAGTCTTCACTGGCAGATACTCTTGCCACACCACCCTAGTCTTGGAAGGCAGATGCAGGGACTGTGAGAATGAAGACCCTGGGCCCACTGCAGGAGAGGATCTGGTTTGAGACCATCTTAAGAACAGAACATACAGAAGTCCATGGGACCTGATAAAATCCATCCGCGAGTCCTGAAGGAGCTGGCAAATGAAGTTGCTAAGTCACTGTCCATCATATTTGAAAAATCATGGCAGTCAGGTGAAGTTCCCGAAGACTGGAGAAAGGGTAATATAGCACCCATTTTCAAGAAGGGGAAAATGGATGATTCAGGGAATTGCAAGTCAGTCAGTCTTACCTCTGTGCCTGGCAAAATCTTGGAGTAGATTCTCCAAGAAGGCATACTAAGGTATGTGAAAACCAACAAGGTGCTTGATGACAGCCAGCATGGCTTCACTAAGGGGAAATCCTGCCTGACCTATCTCGTGGCCTTCTATGAAGGGGCTATGGACCTGATGGACAGGGGTAGAGCAGTTGATGTCATGTACCTGGACTTGTGCAAAGCGTTTGACACTGTCCCAAATGACATCCTTGTCTCTAAATTGGAGAGACATCAATTTGATAGATGGACCACTCGGTGGATAAAGAACTGGCTGGCTGGATGCACGCAAGGAGTTATGGTCAATGGCTCAATGTCCAGCTGGAGATCAGTAACGAGTGGTGTCCCCCAGGGATCGGTGTTGGGACAAGTCATGTTCAACATCATTTTCAGCAACATGGACAGTGGGATTGAGTACGCCCTTAGCAAGTTTGTCGATGACACCTAGCTGTGTGGTTCAGTTGATACACTGGAGGTTAGGAATGCCATCCAGAGGGACCTTGACACACTTGTGAGGTGGGCAGACACAAAACTTATGAAGTTGAACCATGCCAAGTAAAGGTCCTCCACCTGGGTTGGAGCAATGCCAGGCACAGCTACAGGTTGGGTAGAGAAGAGATTCAGAGCAGCCTGTGGAGAAGGACCTGGAGGTGTTGGTAGATAAGAAAATGAATATGCCCTGGCAGCGTGTGCTTGCATTGAAGAAAGCCAACCGCATCCTGAGCTACATCAAAAGGAGTGTGACCAGCAGGTTGAAGGAGGTGATCCCGCCCCTCTACTCTACTCTTGTGAGACCTCACTTGGAGTAGTGTGTGCAATTCTGGTGTTCTCAACATAAAAAGGACATGGAACTGTTGGAACAAGTGCAGAGGAGGGCCACGAGGATGATCAGGGGACTGGAGTACCTCCCGTATGATGATAGGCTGAGAAAGTTGGGGCTGTTCAGCCTTGAGAAGAGAAGGCTGCGTGGAGACCTCCTAGAAGCCTTCCAGTATCTGAAGGGGGCCTATAGGATGCTGGGGAGGGACTCTTCATTAGGGACTGCATTGATAGGACAAGCTGTAACGGGTTCAAACTTAAACGGGACGTTCAGATTGGATATATGGAAGAAGCTCTTTACTACTTTGTGAGGGTAATGAGGCACTGTAATAGGTTGTCCAGGGAAGCTGTGAATGCTCCATCTGTGGTGGTGTTCAAGGCAGGGGTGGACGGAGCCTGGGGTGACATGTTCTAGTGTGAGGTGTCCCTGCCCATTGCAGGGGGTTTGGAACTAGATGCTCTTAAGGTCCTTTCCAACACAAACTATTTTATGATTCTATGATTATAAGTCTGGATAGGCAAACTTGAAACAGAGAATCAGACATAAAAGATTGACGATTTTTGAGAACATTTCAAGAACAGCAAACAACTTTTTAATAAAATAAGGCAGACAACAAATGAAGGTACTTATCCCTTTTTTTTTACTCCCAAATTGACTGTATTTTCAAATGAATGAAGAAAAACCACTGCATTTCTGCTTTTCATAAAGGCATATATTTTGCCCCTAAAGTAATTCCATAAAACCAGTTTTAGCCAGTTCATGTGGAAGAACAAATTTACTCTTATTCATCCACTCTATTCCAAACTTTATTTCATAGAATATTATCATAACCCTCTTCCCCTAAATGCTTATATATTTACTTACGCAAATATGGTCCATGTCTTTCATCAAGAGTACTAACTTGATGCTCATAGCAGCTATATCTCACTTGTAACTTTTACAAGCAAGTAAGCCACCACTGGGCTTTTATGATGCATAAAGTGTGTTTTGATGCGCTTTGCTAAATTGCAGATTGTCAGCATGCTTTGTAACAACAAATGTTTGATATGACAAATGAAATACGCAGGCCTAGGATTCAGAAATGGAATCAAGTAACTTTTTTATTAGTATATATGCATGCAAATAATTAGTATTATTGTGAAACTGAGCAGAGAAATTGATTGAATGTCTTTTGGAATTTATTCTTGGTATAAAAGATTATGAAAGAATCATGCCTTGAATTTATGATGGATTTTTTTACAGCAATTGTACAATACTCTCTTATCTTAAAATTTTTGTGCTTGAGTTCTATTATCTGGTAATTCATCTTATTCCAATGGATAAAGATATTATATAGTAAAGGTAGAGTTACTAAGATATACTAATGTTCTCCCAGTGTTTCAAAAGAACTCTGAAACAATCTACATCGTGCTTTGCAGCAAAAAGTTATTGATTTGAACCAAATGGAAAACTACCCAAATTCCACAAAGGCTGATTTTCAATGTTGTTTTAATGTCTTTTTGTACCAGAAATCTGTTTGTTTATTTTTTTTTTTTTATTCTTATTACCTTTGTGTGAGTATGATGGAAATATCAGCAACTACATTAAAGATCAGTAACTATATTAAAAAATGGCAGGTTTTAAGTTGGATGTCTCAATTTTGACTGGGGATTTTGACTGGCATGCCTTATCAATATTCTTTGCCCTGTTCTTATGGAGCAGAGTGTAACAAAAGGTAGGTAGTATTTCTAAAAAAACTCTGGTTTTGATTAAAACATCAAAATCTTTTTGGAATTTAAGGATTTTTTTCTTTTACAGTAACATGCTTTTGACATTATGCTTTTGGCAGCTGCTTCAGATCATTTAATATTTCCTGACATTGAGAAGACATTTTCACAGAATCACAGAATCACAGAATAGTAAGGGCTGGAAAGGACCTCAAGATCATCGAGTTCCAACCGCCCCGCCATGGGCAGGGACACCTCCCACTAAACCATGCCATCCAAGGCTATGTCCAACCCCACCTTGAACGCCGCCAGGGATGAAGCATTCACAACCTCCCTGGGCAACCCGTTCCAGGGCCCCACCACCCTTACAGGAAAGAATTTCTTCCTCAGATCCAATCTAAACCTCCCCTGTTTAAGTTTAAACCCATTACCCCTTGTCCTCTCACCACAGTCCCTAATGAAGAGTCCCTCCCCAGCATCCCTATAGGCCCCCTTCAGGTATTGGAAGGCTGCTAGGAGGTCTCCACGCAGCCTTCTCTTCTCCAGGCTCAACAGCCCCAACTTTCTCAGCCTATCTTCATACGAGAGGTGCTCCAGTCCCCTGATCATTTTCGT
This sequence comes from Amazona ochrocephala, assembly GCA_039720435.1. Lineage (NCBI taxonomy): Eukaryota > Metazoa > Chordata > Aves > Psittaciformes > Psittacidae > Amazona > Amazona ochrocephala. The sequence continues at coordinate 21,895,628 of CM077879.1, forward strand.
GACCCACCTCTGGACTTGTTCTAACACTTCCATGTCCTTTTTATGTTGAGGACACCAGAACTGCACGCAATACTCCAAGTGAGGTCTCACGAGAGCAGAGTAGAGGGGCAGGATCACCTCCCTCAACCTGCTGGTCACACTCCTTTTGATGCAGCCCAGAATACGGTTGGCCTTCTGGGCTGCAAGCGCACACTGCCGGCTCATGTTCATTTTTTCATCAACCCACACCCCCAAGGCCTTCTCAGAATAAAATGTAAGATTTCTCTTACAACGCTGTTTAATTATATTAATATTTTTGGAACAAGGCTTGAATTAATTGTTTTTGATATTTAAATCACATAGTTTGTCACTAGATATTCAGTTTCATCAGCAAAACTACCTATTGATTTGAGATCAATCCCTGATATTCGATTCTACTATACTTTCATCAGACTGCAAAACAATACTTTGCATTTGTTAAACAATACTTCTAGACATTAATCACAAAAAAAAAATATATTTTGAGTTATGCAAAGAAAGACATTTCTGTTCACAGAAATTTAGCAAATTTAAACATGTATTCTTTCGCATTTTGAAATAGAAACAGAGTCTTAGGTTCTTTTAAAAGTTATGTGATGTTTTAACAGTGAGAAGTCTCTATACTCAGTTGCCATGCGCTTAGCTCTGTAGCTGTGACCTCTTATGCTCTGTATATGGGGTACAAAAAAATAAGGTAACCTAGTAATAAAAATCCGAAGTTTCAGAAAGCCTTAAATCTCAAAGCAGCAGTTCCTAGAATGGTCTCCTTTCTGTCTCTCAACAGAAAAGGTGCTGCGTGGATGGATGAGAAAGTAGAAAACAGTGAATATCCATTGGTGAAACCTGATAATAAAAAGATTTTAAAATCTCCCCTGGCTGTTCTGAAACATTATCAATGTTGTCAAGTGTTTTCTCCCATTAATTAATTAATAATTCTGATGTATAAAAACATTTTTTTAATGTTTTTTCTAACCTGGTATAATCACAATCTTGTGTGAGTTCATAAATTTCTTTCTTCTTGTCTTCTATGCTGCACAAAATCAGAAAACAAAGGGTTTATGTCACACAAAATATTAAAGAGGTGATTTAAGAAGGTAATGAAGGGAAATATTTCAGAAAAAACAATGTAACCAGGGTTATGAACTCACCATTTCTCTCAAAAATTTTACAGGTGAGAAAGGGGAGAGGGTTTGGTGCTTTCATAACAAAGAAGGTGGTACTTCATCCTGTATTGTCTAACGATTAAGAGTTTTATTATTTACATGAGTTTCCAGGGGCTTCTCCAAGGCTTATTTTTATTCTCAGTCTCAGTGCAGGGGCTAAAAAAGCATCACTATTTTCTTTAAAGTTGTAAATGTAATTCTAGAACATCTGACTTACAAAATATCAGCTTAAGACTTTAAACTAGTGACTATGGAACTCAAAGAAAGTGGGTGCTGAACTGTCACCAAGAGTGTAAATATTGGAAATAAGACAGTAGAAATCCAGGACAAGAACTCATGCCAACCACACTACTGAATTATACATTAATACAGCTTATGCTGTAAGAGTATCATCTTGTGAGTATCAAGGTTGAGAGAATTACAGAGAAAAGCACATCACTTCTGCCACCTAAGTTGCAAATGAGATGACAGTCATAAATTGATTTCAGGAAAAAGGACTGAATTTGCTACCTGCTCACTCATTAAAAATCACTCCGTTTTAATAATCGGGATTACCTGGTATTCTGAGACCTAAAAGAGGTAACACTCTTTCAGAAAAGTGCATCAGGAATTTGGGCAAATCTAACACACTTAGTGAAGGTAATTATGTGTAATTAGAATATGAAGTTAAAATTACTTCTTTGCTTAATCTTTCTCAAATTATGCAATGTTCTTATTTTCATTGAGCTTAGTAAAGCATTGCACAAATGCAATTGTTTTTTCAATTATTCAGAGTGAGAGTACTAATTAGCAATAATTAACAAAGGAAAAATATGCCCAGGATTAATTTTACTGCTATATTACATTTCAAAACAAAAGCTTCCACATTTTAACATTATTCTGAACAAGCAAGAATAGTTAGTACCATCAGTCTTTTCTTTTCAGGGTTACTTCTCTAATTGAATTTCTCTGCATGTTTTTTCTCTTCTGCACACACTGCATACACAAATATTGCATCCCAAAAAAAAGTAATGATTTTGAAGAGAAAAAGAAAATGATTGTACATTATAGTTTATGATGATTACGACTGACAAAACTGCTGTAGATAGTTTGTAAGTACAGATAGTAACAAGCTGGAAATTATCTAGTGGCAAGATATTTTTGGCAAGAAAGCGTTACCACTGTGTTCCAATATCTGGTAAGATTTATGAACAAAATTAAGTTGTTATATACACAATGACTTTGTTAAGCAAAACGAGGAAAATCAACCAAGATATTTAACAATATTTTGGTGATTATAAACAAAATATACTATGCTATAATTTCCAACAGTGTAAGAGTAACCATATTTTAAATATATTAATTTTCTTGAATTAGTTAGCTATTGTTAACTAATAAATGGGATTTTAAAAACAATGGTAATCAGTATGACTCAATAAACCTTTAAACTATTATCTATTCATAAAATATATGCAAATAAAAATAACTAATATATTTAGGGTTATCAGGAAGACAGAATGATTGTGATCTACTTTATTTTTATTTCAATTAGGATTCTTAAGTGTGAACTCATACAGACCAAAAAGAACAGAAGCCATCAGTGCTGAAATAACAAATCTAATGTGGTATAGTACTGATTATAAATAATCACTTTCATTTTCCTATATCAAATGACGTAAGGAGATATGAGCATTGCTACAGATGTCAGTAAGTTTGCAAATGACACCAATTTGGGCAGAGGTGTTGATCTGATTGAGGGTAGGAAGGCTCTGCAGAGGGATCTGGACAGGCTGGATAGATGTGCTGAAGCCAACTGTATTAGATCCAACAAGACAAAGTGCTGGGTACTGTACTTGGGCCACAAGAACCCCAGGCAGTGCTACAGGCTTGGGAAAACTGCTCGGCAGAAAAGACCTGGGGGTGCCCAGTAACAGCTGCTGAACAGGATTCAGCTTGTGCTCAGGCAGCCAAAAAGGCCAATGGCATCCTGGCATGTGTGAGTGCCCTGGGTTCAGCAGTAGCAGTCATTTTTCTCCTTCTTAATACCTGGTGCAGTGCTGTGTTTTTGACTTTCAGACTGGGAACAGCACTGATAACACTGATGCTTTTAGTTGCTGCTGAGTAATGTTTATTCTGACAAGGACTTTCTGAGTCTTACGCTCTGCCAGGCAGAAGGGGAAGCCAGGAGGAAGCGGAGACAGGATACCTGACCCAAACTACCCAAAGTGGTATTCCGTACCACGGCACATCATGCCCAATATGTAACCTTGGGGGGAGTCACCCATAAGGGCTAGAGCACTGCTCAGGTCAGGCTGGGTATCGGTCGGCGGGTGGTAAGCGGCTGTATTTTCTTCCCTTGTTATTTCCCTTAACATTACTGTTGGTGGTAGCAGTAGCGGTTTGTGTTATACCTTAGTTACTGGACTTATCTCAACCTGTGGGAGTTACACTCTTTCAGTTCTCCTTCCCATCCGTCTGGGAGTAGGGGGAGGAAAAAGAGGGGGAAGTGGAAGTGAGCAAGCGGCTGCATAGTTCTGAGTTATCAGCTGGGCTTAAGCCATGACAGTCAGAAATAGTGCAGCCAGTAGGCCCAGGGCAGTGATCATCTGCTTGTACTGGGCACTGGTGGGGCTGCACTTTGAGTACTGTGTTCAATTCTGTGCTCCTTGTTAAAAGATGCTGGAAGATGTCAGAATGAGGGCAACAAAGCTGGTGAACGGTGTATAGCACAAGTCTTGTAAGGAGTTGCTGAGGTAATTGAGGTTGTTTAGCTTGGAAAAAAAGAGGCTCAGGTGAGACCTTACTACTCCCTACAACTACCTGACAGGAGGTTGTAGCAAAGTGGGCGTCAGTCCCTTCTCCCAAGTAACAAGTGATAGGACAAGAGGCCATGGCCTCAAATGTACCAGGGAAAGTTTAAATTGGATATTAGGAAAAATTTATTCCCCAAAAGGGTTGTCAAGCATTGGAATAAGCTGCCTAATCATGTGGTTGTGCCACACCCCCTAGAGGTATTTAAAAGACTTGTAGATGTGACACTTAAGGACATAGTTTAATGGTGGCCTTGACAGTGATGAGTTAAGTGTTGTACTTGAGGATGTTAAAGGTCTTTTCAAATCTTAAAAATTCTATTATTTTGTAATTCTATGATTCTATCACTTTTAGACAACACAAGCTGCATTTTTTCTTTCCTAGCCACTCTTTGGAGACGTGTCAAGACGTAAAAGTAACTCCAGTGAAGAATTAGTTTTATCCAGAAAACTTACAGATGTTTCTTGATGCCTCCATGAAAGAGGATTTGGCATCCAAGCTCAGAATAATCTTTACCAAAATTTTACGTGTTGCTTTATACTGACAGGATATCAAGCATCCATAGCAACTAGAAAGGAATAAATAGTAAGCCGTTATGACTTCAAGCTAAAAGAAGGGAGAACTAGATCAGGTATTAGGAAAAAGTCTTCATTATAAGGGTGGTGAGAAACTGGTTGTCCAGAGAAGCTGTGGCTGCCCCATCACTGGCAGTGTTCAAGGACAGGCTGGATAGGTCTTTGAGCAACCTGGTCTAATGGAGGGTGTCCCTGCCCATGGCTGGGGTGTTGAAACTAGGTGAGCTTTAAGGTCCCTCCCAACCCAAATAATTTCATAATTCTATGATTTTGCAATTATGGTCTTTGCAACACCACTGCCCTGAATGAGAAAAACAAAGTTGTTAACTTTTTCCAAATAATTGGTATTTGCATCTACCTGAGCAGTTTTTGGTTTCTTGTGTTTTTTAGTTGGTTGTTTGTCGGTTGTTTGGTGTTTTTTTGTTTGTGTTTTGGTTTGCTTTTTTTTTTTTTTTTTTTTTTTTGCAGAGGGTGTTGTTTGGTTTCAGTTTGGGTTTTTTTCCTTTGGGGGATCTAGAGCTTTGGTTGGTTGGTTGGTTGGTTGCTTTTTTTTTTTTTTCATCTGATTTGCTTTGCAGAAACTGGGTCCCATAGCTTCTGAAGAAAAAAGCAGTTTGACTTCCTGAGACTATCAGTGATTTTAAAAGGTATTCCCGCATCAACCCATTGTCCTAATAATGTCTTTAATGCTATTATTGATGTAGAAAATCAATAAATGTATTCAGCAGTTATGTTTATGAAATTTGTTATATTTATGCTTAGGAGTGAGTAACTAAAGAAATTCTTTTCAGCATTATGGTAATCACTGGATTACCTGAATGCTACAAAGTTGTGGCAAATGTTAACCAGCAGTTATGATACTCCTAGAACCTTGCAAGGTGATACTTAAATTCACTGAAACACACCAGAGTAATATAATGCATGTTTGTTTCATCAAATCAAATACCACACCATTCTGATCAAGAAATAAAAAGTAATTCAGCTTCACCGTCTTTTTAATCCATTTGTCAGCTTTTGTGACATGTTGCTGTTTTGTGTTTTGTGACGTTGCTGAATTGATGCAACTTTTCCATTAAATAAGGGAAGTTACGCTACTACAGCTGCTGTTATTATAACTTGAATGAGGGTGGGGACCCTGGGCCCACTGCGGGGGAGGATCTTGTTCGGGACCACCTTAGGAACCTGAATGTATACAAGTCAATGGGACCGGATGAAATCCATCCAAGGGTCCTGAAGGAGCTGGCAAATGAAGTTGCTAAGCCACTGTCCATCATATTTGAAAAATCATGGCAGTCAGGTGAAGTTCCCGATGACTGGAAAAAGGGAAATATAACTCCCATTTTTAAGAAGGGAAAAATGGATGAGCCAGGGAATTACAGACCAGTCAGTCTCAGCTCTGTGCCTGGCAAAATCTTGGAGCAGATTATCCTGGAAGGCATGCTAAGGCACATGAAAACCAACAAGGTGCTTGGTGACAGCCAGCATGGCTTCACTAAGGGGAAATCCTGCCTAACCAATCTGGTGACCTTCTATGAAGGGGCTATGGAACTGATGGACAGGGGCAGAGTGGTTGATGTCATCTACCTGGACTTGTGTAAAGCCTTTGACACTGTCTCCCATGACATCCTTGTCTCTAAGTTGGAGAGACATCAATTTGATAGGTGGACCACTCGGTGGATAAAGAACTGGCTGGATGGCCGCACGCAAAGAGTAGTGCTCAGTGGCTCAGTGTCCAGCTGGAGACCAGTAACGAGTGGTGTCCCCCAGGGATCAGTGTTGGGACCGGTCTTGTTCAACATCTTTGTGGGTGACATGGACAGTGGGATTGAATGCACCCTCAGCAAGTTTGCCGATGACACCAAGCTGTGTGGTTCGGTTGATAAGTTGGAGGGAATGCCATCCAGAGGGACCTTGACACGCTTGTGAGGTGGGCTGATGCCAACCTGATGAAGTTCAACCATGCTAAATGCAAAGTCCTCCATCTGGGTCGGGGAAATGCCAGGCACAGCTACAGGTTGGGCGGGGAGGAGATATTCAGAGCAGCCCTGCAGAGAAGGACTTGAGGGTGTGGGTTGACGAAAAAATGAACATGAGCCGGCAGTGTGTGCTTGCAGCCCAGAAGGCCAACCGTATTCTGGGCTGCATCAAAAGGAGTGTGACCAGCAGGTTGAGGGAGGTGCTCCTGCCCCTCTACTCTGCTCTCGTGAGACCTCACTTGGAGTATTGTGTGCAGTTCTGGTGTCCTCAACATAAAAAGGACATGGAAGTGTTAGAACAAGTCCAGAGGAGGGCCACGAAAATGATCAGGGGGCTGGAGCACCTCTCGTATGAAGATAGGCTGAGAAAGTTGGGGCTGTTGAGCCTGGAGAAGAGAAGGCTGCGTGGAGACCTCCTAGCAGCCTTCCAATACCTGAAGGGGGCCTACAGGGATGCTGGGGAGGGACTCTTCATTAGCGACTGTGGTGAGAGGACAAGTGGTAATGGGTTTAAACTTAAACAGGGGAAGTTTAGATTGGATCTGAGGAAGAAATTCTTTACTGTGAGGGTGGTGGGGCCCTGGAATGGGTTGCCCAGGGAAGTTGTGAATGCTTCATCCCTGGCGGCGTTCAAGGTGGGGTTGGACATAGCCTTGGATGGCATGTTTTAGTGTGAGGTGTCCCTGCCCATGGCGGGGCGGTTGGAACTCGATGATCTTGAGGTCCTTTCCAGTTCTTACTATTCTGTGATTCTGTGATTCTGTGAAGAAAAACCTCAAGATTATTGTCAAATCTTAAGATTTTACATTACGGTTTACATTTTAATGTCAACAATATTTTGATGAAACTAATCAGGGATAAAAATTAATCTTTTGTAGTAGGCTAACTTACTTCAGAAAAAAAAAAGATGCATTTGCAAGCCTAACTTTTACAAATCCTCACCTTCCCTAGAAATTGCATAATTACCCAGGCCATAGTGCATCCTACAAACTCATTTTGAGTTTGATACTAGGGTACACAAAGTATTTAGAGACATATTTATCAAGAGACTATAGGAATGGAATGGTGGAAAACCTTGAAAGGATCTGAGCTGTAGTGCCAAAATATATGAAAGCCACACATACAAAATGGCGTATCTAATTGAGCTGTTATCACTCAGAATGGAAATCCCGGAATTGCTATAGGCAAGTATCTGAAAATATCACTTGAACAGTCACTATTTGTTGATGTAGTGGATGAAACATAATCTTGGCTGTGCAGCAGCAAGCAATAAAGGGTTGTGGGTCCAGAAAACTCAACTGGTTTTTATATTTGCAACCATTTGCCTAGTAAAGCACATCTCCCTACAGAGTTTGGCTCACTTCCCTAATTCATCATTTCTACATCAAAGCTATTGCACTTTTGAAAGTTTAGAATCATTGTAAAAGAAAGATAAAAAAAAGAGCATCAGTATATCACTGTAAGATCCATATATACTCATATGATTAATATTAGCTTCATTATATCTTGGGAAAGACAGAATAATATTCTCTTTTTTTTGTTTGTTTATTTTTATAAAAGGGTTCCGGAGAAAGACTAGAAGTGTGAGGAGAGATACAGAATGGTTTCTATGAGAAGGAGACCCAAACAGAGGAACTCTTGACAAGGTAATAGGTGAAGGTTATTATAGCCATGCATAAAAACATGAGCAATCTAGCATAAGCAAACAGATTCTGAACATTTGCAATTTCCTGCAGCACTTGAATTTGAGTGTAGCCAGTGAAATATTAAACAGAAGCTTTAAAATATGCAAAGGCAAGTACTTTACATGCTCATGAATTGTGGAACTCTGTCACAGGATGCTATACAGACCAGAAGTATAAATGAGTTCCAGATTATATTGTTCAAATTCATAGTAACTATTATCATCCACATCATTAAACTGTTTGGGTATTATCTGCATTTCAGCACACTATTGAAACAAATTACATCATTCTAGTGTCCTAGAACTCAAGAAATTTCCACTCTATAATAACAACTCTGTACCTGTGCAGAGGCGGCTTCTGTTTTAACTAAGTATGTCAAGTTCTTCCTAATGCCAAAATTAGAAACCAAGGTAATGTTTTCTCATGTATGCAGGTAAAGCTATTGCACAGCTGTAATAGTGTGTGATTATTACTTTTGCTAATTAATGGAGAAATTTTTCCTTTCAGGAAAAAAATGTTGTTCGGAAGTGTTGCCACCAGCCACAGTCAGTATAGGAAATAATATTAAACATTAAGTGACTGGACTCACTTAGGGAAAGTTATAAAAGCCAGGGAGGAATGCAAGGATGTGAGGGTGATGCGTGTTCAGGCAGGGCAGCACCCTTCCCAAGAGGGTGCCCTCATGCAAGTAAGCAAAGCAAGGCAGAGTGGCCACATCAGTGCACCCCACCAGCAGTGCAGCAAGAATTCAGCAAATGCAAGGTGAAGACTGAGGTCAGAGATCAGTCTACCGAGCACAGTCAGCAAGTCAGGATCAGCAGGATCAGGACTGAACTCAGGCACACCTATGGCAGGGCTCAGGCAGGGACATGGTCCTCAGACCTGAGCATATCTGGGAAGAGGGACAGGAGTGTGTGTGTACAGAGGTGTATGCATTTTTGATATGGGTCAATGAAGGTTGGTTGGGGCCATTAAGACCCGTAGATGTACTCAGAGCCCGAAGAACAAGAACTCTCAAGTTTGTTCCAAGCTAAAAGAAAATTATTTCCCAGTTACTCCTAGTTATCACATGTGGATAAAGGGTCAACAATTAATTATTATTGACCATTTATGCACCTAATTTTGCTGTCAGCAAGTTACAGGTTTCAAGTTTCATAGTCCTTGTGACTTCTGATGACATTTCTCTGGAAGAATTTTTTTTTTTTTTTTTTTACTAAAATGTTTATTTTAGTTTTGGAAATAAAGTAAATTTAGCAATTCTATTTTTCCAAGTTTCTCTATCCTTTCCATTCACTAATTTCCTCTCATAAACAAAAACTACTTGTCTATAAAATACCAATTAAAACAACCCCAGTAGATTCAGCTAACATATAGATTATATCTGTAAAACTCTGGCATACATTATGAACTTCTGTGCATTTATGGCAGACAAAGTAGGGTTTTAATTTGAATTCAGCCTTCATTCTCTTGTCATGACAAGTTCCCAGGACCTGTCATGAGCATTAGGAAAACCAGCTAATTCAGATAAGATATGCTGAAATTTTGCTTTAAGAGCACCACATGTTCCTTGCTTACTTTTTTTCCCTCTGCTCAGCTCCTCACAACTCCTGTGTGCAGAAATACCTTTGTCTACTATGGTAAAGCTGATCTATTTTTCTGCTGTTCTATTTCTAAAGCTGTTAATAAGTTACTTAAAGATTTTGTAGCACAGAAATACAAAATGCATTACAAAACAATCAAAAACCACCAGATTTTGCTTGTATTTCCTCATTAGTTAGGAAATTCTCACTGTCATTGTAGCAACAGCATTCCAGCTCTAGTTCCACTTATAATCCATGACTAAGCATTGACTTGCAATAATTGCCCTCTCTCTTGGTTCATTTTTTACCATTTTGGTTGATATTGCCATATTGCTGGTTAAAAAACTTCCTTTAATTCAAAGTTGTAGTGGAGATGGAAGAGGAAAAAAAGAATACAAGGTAAGGGGGGAAGAAGAAAGTGCAGTAGAAAGGAAGAGGCAGATCAGTAAACATTGGAAATATAACTATGAAAGACAAAAAACATTACAGAGAAGAAAATAATGAAAAATGTGTGTTATCTAAGGTTAGTTTTCTGAAAATACTACACTGCCAGTTGATGAATTAGAAAGTAGAAAATTCCATGGTATTTTGTTACTTCCTGCTTGTTATTTTACCGTGCTATCCTTCCAGCTACCTTTTCTTTTTCTCTTCTGCCTCAGACTAGCTTTCATGGCAAAACTAATGATCTTCCTGAATTGATTCTTTCAGGATAGTGTTTAATCACATGCAGCCAAAATTTCTGGTTGCAGTCCTATCACTTTACAAAGAATCTAAGAATGCTTTTCCAGAACACAGAAAAAGCAAAGAATGAGAGGCAGTTTTCCTAAACGAAAGCAGAGGCATTTTTTCAGCCAGTGCTCTGCTCCCAAAAAAAGGCTTTTGGTTTTCTGCAGAAGCTACATCAGTGATGCTTTATGGGCTGTTCTCTGCTTTCCTGTTCAGGTGCCTTTCTGATGATCTTCATATAGCTGGCTTTGATGGTGGTAATATCAGCATCTGAGATTGAAATACACTTCAATAAAAAATTCTCAGCCCACCTCTACCATACCAACTCAATACTGTCTGCAGTTTATTCTATGGTAGAGAAATGTATCACATCACTGAGTGTGATTGCTTACTGTCAAAGCTTTCCCAATCAAAAAAGGGAGCCCTATTCAGGCAATAGCTCAATAGCAAGCATTTAAATACTGCTGATTCATCAACTCAAAGAGGTTTGTTTGAAGGAAGCACAATTAGCCACATTTCATGTCAGCAGTCTAACATTCAAGTAGAAAGCGATCCTTACCACTTTTCATTTCTTTATCTACTTAAATAATTATGCATTCAATAAGACACTGTCATGGCTTAAGCCCAGCCAATAACTCAGAACTACGCAGTCGCTTGCTCACTCCTCCTCTTTTTCCTCCCCCTGCTCCTGGATGGAAGAGGAGGAGAATTGAAATAATATAACTCCCACAGGTTGAGATAAGAACAGTCCAGTAACTAAGGGATAACACAAAACCACTACTGCTACCACCAATAATAATGATGAGGGAAATAACAATGGAAGAAAATACAGCCGCTCACCACCTGCTGACCGATACCCAGCCTGTCCTGAGCAGTGCTCTAGCCCTTCCAGGTAAGTGACCCCAAGTTTATATATTGGGCATGATGTGCCGTGGTATAGAATACTACTTTGGGTAGTTTGGGTCAGGTGTCCTGTCTCTTCTTCCTCCCGGCTTCCCCTTCTGCCTGGCAGAGTGTAAGGCTCAGAAAGTCCTTGGTCAGGGTAAACATTACTTAGCAGCAACTAAAAACATCAGTGTTATCAGTGCTGTTCCCAGTCTGAAAGTCAAAAACACAGCACTGCACCAGGTACTAAGAAGGAGAAAAATGACTGCTCTTGCTGAACCCAGGACAGCCACAAAGTAAGAAAATATTCTAACAACTCAGTGATATTCCTAATCTGGTGAAGGAAGACCTGCAGATTTCAGTTAATCAATCGCCAGAATCTGAGGAGACTTGAAATGAAAACAATGAACATTCATAAAAAAAAATTATTCTCAGTGACATATTTTTCAAAAGAAATAAAAAAAAAGAAAAAAAACAGAACATTTCAGTGCAGGTTTCTCTTCAATTGCGTTCCCGGTTATCATTAACTTTATGAAGATGCCTTTACCCAGACTTCAATTTGCAGAACTTTGTGTATATAAACACATACATGTCTATATGCTCTATGAAAAAATTCTGACTTCAAAGTAAGCATTGCATACCATAATTTGACATCTTTAGATTTCTTGGGAAATACTTGCCTCGCATGAGCGTTATTCCTGACTTTTATTTCAGCTGTTCTGAGTTAAGTGTGTGGTTTTATGTCTGCAAGGGGTGCTGTACAATGCACCACCAATAAATACACATTTATGTATAGCCTACTTAAAGCAATGGTACTGTTAGGTATGCATCTGCCTAGTCTAAATCTGCATAGGTGATGTTAGTAAACAAGGTGAGGTCCTGTACTTTTATTATTTCTATAGTCTGCTTCTTTGAAAAGTTTAGGTCAGAGCTGTGACATTCAGTAAATACAGTGAATTTTTAATGTTTTTAAAGGTGGATCTGATGTTAGTAATATGCCACTAATGGACTACAAGGAAAGCAAGATAATTCAGACAATTTTTAGTTTTAATTGCACAGCAATTTGTGACAGGTTTGTTTTCTTCCTTTGCATTGTTATTAATTTTTTTTCCATACCTGTCAGATAAAGTTTCTTGTTCAATTGCTATAATATGTGTTTATGAATTTACAGCTGTAAAAATTTCAGCCTTTGCAGTAACAATTACCTTTTAAAGTGGCTTTTTTAGGATTATTTTTTATACTTTCTCCAGTATCTGCCCTCTGACTTTCTCCAGCGTCTGCCCTCTGAGTTTACACTTGTTATAGCAAGAATGTTAACTTAAACTGTATTTAAACATGTGCATTGTAGTGGTATACAGTGATATACAGTATACAGTGCTATAGTATATTTTCCAAAACCATTCATGTACCATACTTGTAAAAGCAGCTGTCATAGAACAACATTTGTAAAGTAATTAATAATTTACTCCTAATTATTGTGGATTCGAATTAGTCACTAGTTTTATTAGATTTAGTCATTTTTTTCCAAAATTAACCAGAAGTAAAGGAAAACAAAAAACTCAAGAAACAATTCTGTTCTCTGATTTGGTTTACTTATGCTTTTGTATGCGTGTGCATTTTTTGTGTGTAATTAAAGTTTCTTGTAAGCAGCATGTGAGCGTTTAAAAACTCTGCTGTGTCACAACAACCTTGTAGCTGTGGCATCATGCAATTTTAATGAAATTATGTGTAGCTGCTTATGAAAGCTATAAAATAGCAGCATTTTGTCACTGTATGAAGAAACTGTCATAAGCTGAAGAAAAGAAGTCTATTCCAAAAGATACCAAAAGTTTCTAACAGATTAGTTGTCTTCTTAGGACTAAGTAACTCCAAAGATTTAGGCTGTAAACTACAAAACTTTTTTTCTTGCCCACTAGATTGTAAGGATGGTTGCATCTTGTTTCAGGAAGAAAGTCCTAGCTTTACTGCAATATTTTCACAATAGTAGTAGTTCTATAATTTTATAAATCTGTTAATGTTTCAATTACTTTAATAAATACATTTATAGATACATATATATATCAATAACATCAAAACTTACCATAAAAATACTTCAGTAGCACAGAATACTTCAAAAACATTTGTCAAGTGCTTATTTGACAGTCCAAGATTTATGCATGTAAGCAGATTCAAAGGTTCACAGAAGTCAAAAATCCTGGGATCAGTGGATGCCACTATATCATCTGTCCTTAGTACTTCAGGTTCTTAAATTTAAATTAGAATCATAAAATCATAGAATAATTAGGGTTGGAAAGGACCTTAAAATCATCTAGTTCCAACCCCCCTGACAAGGGCAGGGATGCCTCCCACTAAACCATGCCATCCAAGACTCTGTCCAACCTGGCCTTGAACACCGCCAGTGATGGAGCATTCACAGCTTCCCTGGGCAACCCATTCCAGTGCCTCACCACCCTTACAGTAAAGAATTTCTTCCTCATATCCAATCTAAGCTTCCCCTATTTAAGTTATCCCCAAACTAATTTTAATAGTTTGTATTTCAGTAAAGTACAGTTTTCAGAAGGAATGCCATTCTTCATTTGAAGGGTCTAGAAAACAGAACAATTTAAACACCTTATTTAATTATTCTGGCCATTGCATGAAGTTGTGAGGCCTGAACCTTCCACAGTATGAGTATTACTCTAGAATACACATGCACAAGAGATCCCTGGTATCTCATTGCAAAGAATCACAGTTTTAATAGCAAAAAAGTAAACCCTACAGGCTGTTGTAAAGACAGTCTGACATTCATTTTGAACATGAATGCTCTATTCAGCGAAAAGGTTGGTCGTTTCTTGACTTTCTGAAAGCAGATGTTTAAATCAGCTGAAAATGTTTTTAAAACTTCACTTTCTTCCCAAGGTGCCCATGTATGCTACGTAATGGCAGGTGTATGATTACAGAAGGTACATGACAGGGGTAAGCAGAGCAAAGTGTGAAAGGTTAAACCGCCCATCAACTTTTAATGCATACATCTTTGCTGAAATCAAAAGGGCTATTCCAATTTGACTGCGTATTTCTTACTCCGTATTTCTGAACCATTTCAGCTTCTCTTTCATAGCTTCCCTATCACATAGGCATATTTTATAAGCCTAAAATAAGATGGGATGAGTAAAAAAAATTCATTTGAAAAAAATATCCTATCTGTTTCATACAAAGATAAGCATGATTTTTCTGAAAGCTATTTACTAGGTAAATGTCTTTTATTTTCACCTTTGCCTACATATGCACTTCAAATTCAGAATGCTTTCTTTCAACATGTTTTCCCTTAAGGAGTTCAAAGATGTGAATATGTAATCAATGCCAGTAATTATACACAACATTCTTTTCTTAGAAATTTTGTGGCGTGCCAGTAAAAGCGTTCTTTCAAAAGTGCAGGTATTAGATGTAGACACTATCATTAATTTCATTTCCCCCCTTTCTTTCTTCCCAAACCTGTCACATTTCCAATAAAATTGACTAAGTGCTGACGAGATGATTTGTTTTACTGAAAAGAAAACAACTAAACAAAATAAAACTCAGAGTTACTTCACTATACAACATTCCCAACAACATAAACTGCTCCTGAATTAGGTCAGAGATATCAACCGTAATAGTGTTTGGCTGCTTAATATTTACAGTTGCAGAAGTCTTCTACACAACCTTTAGAAACTGATTCTACTTCGTAACCTCAGAGAAATTTGCAAATGATCTTGAAGTGCCCGTTCACAGAAAATACAAGGTACAAGGAAGATCTTCTCCAGACTGTTCAGCACATGATTCTATGATACATAATCCTCTTTTTTTCATCTGTACAGTTCTGGAAACATAATTCTCATCGCTGACTACAGTAGAACAACATCTGAAAAGCTTGAAAACTGTATTGTCTAGTCTCCAACCTAAACATCCTGTCAGAAGTTTACTTTTTTGGGCTTCTGAAAAAAGATGTTTGTTTACAAGTTGCTTCATTCTGTCTGTTAAAAAGCAAGGTTGGAATTGTTTTTAAATCAATAAATAAAATTTAAAAAAAAAAATCATTAAGTCCAGAAATATTGGACTGAATAATGAAAATAATTTTGAAGAACCAAAGTGCCTTGAGAAAATGAAGTCACCACACACAAATTATGAAACTATATTTCATTTATGGATATTAATCTTCTCTGTATTTTGTTTTGGTTTTATTTTATCTGCAAAACTTAGTATCCAGGTTTTCTTACAGAGAAGTGATGTTTTCCTGTACCCATATTAAATCTTTTCTACTTAGCTAAGTCACATTTAAGGAACTAATTTAATTATCTTTAGTACTACGTTCAGTCTTTCTTTAAAGCTTTATTTTCTCTAGTAATTTTTTAAATTTTTATTTTATTTTATTTTATTTATTTATTTAATGTTATCACAGTAGTCCTTCGTCTGTGTGGTTTTCTGCAATGCCAATCCACCACTTTGGGGAGAGCATGAAAACTCTTTTACCATCACCAGTTAGGAATCATTAGGAAAAAATCATAAAATTACCTGAATAGTTTAAATTAGCAAGCTTAACATGCCTGAAATATTACATTAACCTTCCTATTAAGGCACAAAGTAACAAGTTAAAAAAATGAGGTGTAAAGTGTAGCCTTCTGACTACTCATCTTTTATGATGAGTACTATAAAGCATGTATGGCAACAGAAATACTGTGACATTGTTTTTCACTGTAAACTAGACTGAAAGCCATCTGGGGCCAATGAAAGCCTTTTATTTGGCTTTGATATGTCCAGGATGAGGCTTTGAAAGATGAAAATCAGGTACATAATAATTAAGTCAAAGTTACTCAAAGATACTCTGCAAATGTAAAAATGCATGAGAGAAAAATAAGGGAAGAAAATTGTTCCATTATGGCTGTAAGGAAACCACTGACATTTGCATGCTTACTTATGCAACCGTAATATCTTCTTGACAGTTTCAGTATTCAGTTTCATAAGGTTTTTGCTTTCGTATAAGAATTTCAATGCCTTTATAAGAGAGTATACTGGTCATCAGGTACTGAGAAGCAGCTCATCCATATAATTGGAAACTTGAAGCTGTTTTATTAAAGAATATGTTCTTACTGAAGAAGGCCAGTACACTGGAGTTAAATCCAACCCTAAGACTTAGGAAGTAGGTTTGTAAGATCTTGGCTCTCTGCTGTCCCTCCAAGTGTAGCTACATATACCTTTCTTTGCATACATAAAAGATCATAGAATCATAGAATAGTTAGGGCTGGAAAGGACCTCAAGATCATCGAGTTCCAACCCCCCTGCCATGGGCAGGGACACCTCACACTAAACCATGTCATCCAAGGCTATGTCCAACCCTACCTTGAACACTGTCAGGGATGGAGCATTCACAACTTCCTTGGGCAACTCATTCCAGGGCCTCACCACCCTTACAGCAAAGAATTTCTTCCTCATATCCAATCTAAACTTCCCCTGTTGAAGTTTAAACCCATTACCCCTTGTCCTCTCACCATAGTCCCTAATGAAGAGTCCCTGGGATGATCATGCTGAGTCAAACTAAAGATGTATCTGGCACAACATCCTGTCTCTGAAGTGGGAAAGAAAAAGAGCTAAGGGAAAGAATATGCACAATTGGCAAATATTGATTCTCAGATTCTGGGAGCTAGTGGTTTAAGAAGTGTATTTAAGCCCTTTTTTTCAGTTTTGTCTTCTAAAGCCTTTTATAAGAATTAATTTTTATCATTAAATACACATTGTATGATTTTTCCCCTGTTTTAAACTTCTTTCATGATAAAACAGTGATGTCCTGATGCATACGATTAATCAAACTTTACACTAATGTGAAGATGTTAACATTTGGAAATGTTCATGCAGGTGTACGTGCGTGGAAGCTTGAGCCAGTTCCCCATTGGAAACAAAACTCTAATGTGCATTTCTAAGTGACTCATTATTTTTACATTCAGATATACATTAAAAAGAGGAGATTTTATTAGAAATATCGTTATGTTGCTGTTCTACAGAAACTGATCAAAGTGGTGATGAAACCTTGGGAAGCAACAGAAACACTCATGGCTATTTTTTCACTAAATATATGGGTGTCAATTGAATTATGTGAGTGAGAATTACGTGTGTATATCGAGAGGGGAATAAATCAGACTGCAAAGTATCGAAAGTGCGCAGGTGTTCCCACTTTTAATTTTTTCGCATTAAATTGCAGATTTGTAATTTCCCTATGTATTTGTATCCCTTAGAGCTTTCAGCAGAACTTTGTTTTTGTACAATAAATCCTCAGAAGCATTTCTGATAACTTGATTCTTTGGTTAGTGTCCTGTAGTCAAAAAGAAAAAAGTAGAAAAAATAAAAAGAAAAAGAAAAATAAAGAGAAAAAAAGAAAAAGAAAAACAAAAACATGGAAAAAGGAGAAGGAACATGAGAAAGAAAAAGGGAAAAAGGAAAAAGAAAAAGAAAAGGGAAAAAGGAAAAGAGAAAGAAGAAGAGGAAAAAGAAAAAGGAAAAGGAAACAGAAACAGAAAAGGAAAAAAGAAAAGGAAAAGGAAAAGGAAAAGGAAAAGGAAAAGGAAAAGGAAAAGGAAAAGGAAAAGGAAAAGGAAAAGGAAAAGGAAAAGGAAAAGGAAGAGGCAATTATGTGGAGCAATCTAAGAACAAATGTTGGATTTCATTGTAAAGAGATGCAACATTTTGTGGGAAAGTGTTCTCTATGTTTTTACGGGCTATATAATTTCTTTCCTCTGATAGAATAAGATTTCAAAACTGAAATTTGACTCTATTCTGCCATTCAGTTATTCAGATTCTTTGATATTGCTCAGCCTCCATTCTACCCTGGAAATTAAGACAAGATCTCCAAATTTGAGATTTCTTTTCTGCATGAAATTTTTATTTTCTAAACCTTCCAACTTATGTGTGCAATGAAAACACGTCATGCCATCTCATATTCTCTCATGTAATCTAGAGGAAAAATGTGAGTCTACCTAGTATGTTTTAAAAAGTCTGTGACCCTCACAAATATAAAATTTTCCCCTCTATATCTAACCAGAATTCTGAAAAGTTTGTTTTTTTAAAAATTCTTCAAAGCCTCTCATCTTCCCTGCAGTATCAGAAAATGATTTGATTTCCATATCACAGGCCTCTGACCTTCCAAATGTTGCTCGCTGACTGAATTTTCAAACAAGTGTGCTGATAGTCAGTCTTTAGAAGTGCAAGCATATTTTCATTTTCCAATTTTGCCCATATTGGAGTTAACAGGAACAATGCCGCATCATAAGTCTTTGACATATGGCAGAACTCCCATTTTTTACTCTTTAAATCAAGCTTGAAAGTATTGCTTAAAGATATGATTTCTTAGAAGCAGGATTTTTGATCCATTTCCATTCAAGATGATGCTGGTTGATCATTTTAATTCTTAATTTAACAATGTTTATTGTGGCATAATTAATGTTTTTAAAATAGTAATGTTCATGTGAAAGTTATATTTATACTTCTGTACGTTTGCTTATTATGAGGTTTTACACTAATATTGCATTTGAAAAGAGGTAAACCCTGATATGTCAATGAGACTGAATAGAAAATACTACACATCTTAAATAAAGAGAATTTCATGCTGGGCTTCCACCTTCAAAACATACACTGCATTTTTTAACAATTCTATTAACTTGCTAAATATGACAAAGATCTCACATACAAGAAAAACACTCTGTCATATTAGTACACTGTTTACTTAGAACTGCGTATCCTCTAAAATTTGCTAAATATGTAACTGGCAAAACACATGTCAAGCAACTTATTGGTACTAGAGCACTGCATTTTAGAGTTCCAATGCTAAATTCATAACTTAAGAAATGGAGAACAGTTTTTATTGCTATTAGTATAAAACACAGGTTGATGATTTAAGAGTCACCAACTAGTTCTTAGATAATTCTTAAACATTATTATTTATTAGATTTTGTCATTTCAAAATTTATCTAGAAGGTAATAAAGCTTTCCTTGCTAATCAGTTATTGGAAAAAATAAAGACTAGAGAAAGTTCGAAAATTATAGGAAATCATAGAAATCTAAGCTGTTGATTTTCTATCAAAGCCAACATCATAAGCAGCATTACACCCATTTTGTTGTTTTAGTTTCACTGACTGAATGGTGAAACTAGAAATAAATGAAGTCTATTAATGGACAATGGGAGCAAATTATCTGGAAAAGCAAAGCAGATAAATGTTAGAACAAAACAATATTTTCATTCATTACTTCAACCTATGTCCTTATTTCTGTGACAATTATACCCTTCCTCCATAATCCATATTTGTACAACCAAAAGATGGCAGTGCTTCATCAACAATTCCTACAAAGTTTAAGTTTATACTTAGGTCATCATTTAGGATATGTGAAAGCTTTAATAAAATGCACAGTTTTACGAGATATCCAGTCTCCCTCTCATAAAATTTCAAAGCAAATGAAAGGGGCTCCCATTTGGTTTTAAGGTGTTTTAGTTCTCTGACATCATATAAAGCTTTCTTAATTTATATTCTCTGTCTCACTTATCAAACAAGATTTTTTAGAATACTTAATAAATATAAAACAGTTGAGTAAGTTTCTCCTATTTCTAAGATTTAACAGACTTATGCAATTCTGTATCTGGCAGTGACTCATCACCATGGATTTATAGACTTTACTCAAACTCATGATATTACACCTGATACTGAAGCCTTAAACATTTTAAATAGAGATGAACGACAGAACTTTAAAGCTTTGCATGAACAGAATGATATAGTTTGTAGTTTTTTTCCATTAAATTCTCATCATAAAAGCCAACATTTTTTGCATTAAAGCCAAGTATCTTGTATTATGTTTCTGCTTGTGCTTTTTCCGTATTGCATTTTCCTCACAACACTTTTTTTCATGCAACAGCTCTGTCTCATACATATTTTGGCAGATTCTATGCTAGTGGTGTTCAGCATGTCTATGTCATAAACATGGAACAGATCTATGCTATTTACCATGATCCTCGATTCTCTTTATTTTTATGATATTTCACAGAGATATTATGATATTTTCATTCTATTTCATGTAAAACATATTTCTGTTGCAAAGAAAATAATAGAATATCAAGTTATATACTTACAAACTATTGAACAGCCATGTTAAAATCAACTAAGTGATTCTGTTCTAATTAATTTATGAGAAAAGGATTATATTTACTTTTGTTCAATAGTGTTTCCTGTTCTGCTGGTTTTTGTTTGAAAGTTATTTCAGCCCTCTAGGGTTCATTTATTCTTAAAATTATTTTAATTTTAAGTAAGATAAGACATAAATATACATTCAGACAGAAATGTAAATATATATTAAAACTGGATCTACACATTACGAATAGTGTTTTATGTATTTCAACATCAGTACAATTTTTCTTTTTTTTGTGTGATCTCAGATCTCAATTTTAGAAACTAAGTAGTCTAGCCTAATATTTATAATCTGCTAATATCCTTAAGAAAGACATATATAAACATAGAATTACCAGACTTCTTATTCCTTAAAGGTGAAGCAGATTTGGGTTTTTTTAAACTCATAGCCCAGACATGCTCAATGGACTTGATATAAGAACAATGTGTCCCTATTCCTCACTATAAATTCAATTTCTTGAACAGATACACATCTCACTTTTTTGGTAATGTGACTTTATCACGATAGGGCACGAGTTGTGGCTTGAGATATCCATAATGTAGCATCCAGAAGGCATTAAAATAGTATTTTTGAATAAAAATTAGTTTTATGCCAGCTCACCTGCCAGTTTCTGGCAGCTCACTTGGTTAGCTATTGTAGACAAGCACCTTTTCATTGTACAAGAACATTTACACTTGCTTATCAGTGTATATTCACAGTAGAAGTGACTATTTCGCATCATGCAACTCTCTGGGGTTTTGCCCTTTGTGCTTTTAATAAGAGTATGTATGTGCATATAATTTCCATTAAACAATACTTTATTCAGGACAAAGTAGCTTGCTCAAAAGAAAAAATTGGGTTGTGTCAAATCTATTCACAGTCTTCTGTGGAGGAAAAAAAGGAAAAGGTAGATTTTCAGACAGGAGAAAGAGAAGGAGCAAAAATACCTCTGTTTCTTCAACGCCTGGTACTTAAAATGTTGCAGGCTAACTGAAAAGTTCTTTTTCAGCCTGGGAAAATGTCTGTCCATGCTCTTTCACCAGACATCTGCTGTAGATGAGACACAAGCCAGACTGTTCATGTTTGTTGACTTAAAGCATCTTGCAACAATGCTTCTAACTCAAACCAGCCTTCTAATTTCAGATGGACCTTTAAATCTAATATTATAAAAATCTATTTCTATAAGTAGTATTTTCAAAATGAAAAAAGACATGATTTTGCAGATTCTGATGGCAGTAGATTCTTCTTACATTAATTATTTTCCCTCCTAACCTGTGCGTGTTTTATGACACTATTTATCTGAGCAGGCTCTTTCTTACAATAATGATATTCTATAACTCCCAAGACGACTTCTCCCAGATTAAATGAATAGTAACAAAGTCTTGATACTCATAAGCACACAGTTTACACTCAAAATTAGCTTTCTTCCTAATCTCAGTGAAGGGTATTAGTTAGCTATTTTGGATGTCACTATAACATCAGCATTTAGACATTTCTTAAACACATGTAGTCTAAGCAATAAAACATTACAAAGCATATTATGAGACACTATACTGAGATGAAAATTCCCGTGTATAAGCTGAGGACTAGGTTTGCTTTGAATGTAAGACAAGAAGATTATAATGATGTACCATATGCTAAAGGTGTGCTTTTGTATTTTATATTTGTACAGGCACGTAAGGGTAACTTCAGAGAAAAATGAAACATATCTCTTTGCTACCATTTCTGTGTACAAATACAGCTCTTGCTCAGATTCTGATTGTCTCAAACCTCAGCACATCATAGTGTACTTTTACTTTGGCAAGTGTAAACTCTGAGGTCATTATCATCCAAAAGATCATTTTTCTTCCTCTCTGCATTCACCATGCCACCTTTTACAACTTTTCTTGTTCTGCTGCCCCAAACAGAGTGATTACCTTTTATTCCAGTAGCTTCACGTCATTATACCTTTTCACTTGTCAGTGCTACTTTCAACATGCTTATCATGCCAATCTCCATTACAGACAGTTCCATTTTCCAGCAAGCATCTCCATGCTTTTTCACTCGCATAATAAAGGTAAACTAATTCTTTTTAAATGAAAATAATAGTACTAGTGAAAATTAATAACAGTAATTATAATATTTATATCCCTTCATTTGTCGTGAAATGTATTGCTAGAAAGTTCTGTGCAAGAA
The DNA here is from genome assembly GCA_039720435.1 of Amazona ochrocephala. NCBI lineage: Eukaryota > Metazoa > Chordata > Aves > Psittaciformes > Psittacidae > Amazona > Amazona ochrocephala. Next base: position 21,918,357 of record CM077879.1, read on the forward strand.
GCTATTATCAATGAACAAGAGGTTTTACTGCAACCCCCGGAATTAGGATGAATGCTTTTTAATAAGATATAATGATGTTTTATTTACCTAAACAATCATTTACAGAAATGTTGGAATACTCTGTGTAGCAGAAACATCTAAGTGATATAAATACAAACATATAGTCTACATACTGGGAAGCAGAGCTCAGAAGTACCTAGGCTAAGTTTGCATAAAGCAATTTGGCATGGTAGAATTTGTGAACTTGTGACCTGTTTGACAATGGCTAAACCATTTTTGGACTTCAGTTGATTCTAGAGAAAACATAGTTGTTTTAACACAATGCTACACATAGGTTACTAAGTCCTCTGGATTCAATATAGGTGCATTGTATTTATTCCTCTACACCATGGCATGATGAATTCATGTTTCATTTACTTGTAAACAGATAAACAAGTGTCGATTCTATATTGACCCTCTATTTCCAATGCATTGTAGTGACATGATTTTTTTTTTCTTCCAGTGGTTTTGTCTTATTTAAGCCTTTAAATGTGGCAAGTTGTATATGGGTCATTTAACCTCTTTGTGCTTTTGTTTCATCATTAAGGGAAATTTAATGTTGACTGCAAACTTCAGAAATAGATGAAGATATAAGCCAATACTACTAAAAATTAATGAATTACTATGGCAACAAAACCCATCAGAACACTATAAATAAAGAAGACCTAAAAAGGATAAATCCATCCTAAAGACATGAAGCCATTTCTTTTTCATCCTCACTCTTTTGTAATGTGTCAGTGGAGAATCTAAATCAGCTGACTTTATAGTATTGTGAAATAACCACAAGGATGTCCTACTGAAATGCGCCATCTCCACTGCACCACTATTACTGCCCTTCTTCAAGATAAGATTTAATCCCTATGACATTTAGTTACTTGTGTTTACTCTTCCATTTTTATCTCTCTTCCTTTTCTTTTTTACTACTATGCACAAAACAGCATTGATACTCCAGCTGTGAGAATAATTCTATCTACTGTATAATGTTATGATTATAGTTTGTGCTTTGAACTATCGATCAGCTCATCAAGAGCATTATAAGTGTTAACTTGAGATGCTTAATATATGTTTGGGAGTCTTTCAGATTTCCTGGTATATCTATTCTTGAGAAGATGAGAAATTCCTGTCTGAGAACCAGAATAGAAATATTTTGAAATATCTTGGTAAAAAAAAAAAAATCAAGGAAGAAAAAAACATTAAAAAACATATTTTATTTTATGATTCCTTTCGATATATCCTCAGTTTTGTTTATGAATAGTTTGATTGAAATTCATATTGCTACAAATGGATTTGGTCACTCTTTGATTGGTCCTTTCTAGGGAAAAAGTAAAACCAGAAAAAAAGTATTAGATGTTGATACTCTTAGCACCTAGTTTGCTTCAAGATTTGTTTCAAGTTGTTTTCATTCACCTGTATCAGTGTACTGAGCTGAGTGAAAAGTGACTTTACGAAGGCATTGTCTCTATAAACAACATGAGAGGTTATCCATTCCACTCACACAGTGGAATTAATTTTTTTTTTTTTCAATTTAATTGTACTCTATCTAAGAGAGTCAGCCTTTAGATAGATGTCATGGTTAAAATATTTTTTAACCATGACCCAGTTTCTAAGGGGTGTTCTGGAACTCCGAAGAAACAAAAACATTCGCCCATATTTTAAAGAAAATCCACACTAAAGCCCAAGCCCAGGTACTGGGAATATCTTTGGTAAAGGTATCTTTTTCAAAAAATTAAAATAATAATCTTCTATACATGATTTTAAAATTAATAAAAGTGAACGTGATATATATTAGATTTAATCACTGGTAACTATCAAAAGAGTTACTATTCCAAGCATTTAGGTTCAGACTGGCCTTTTTTGTCAGAGTGAGGGTTTCTGCTAAAAACAAACAACTCCACCATATATATACTACATAGCAGGTTTTGGAAATTAAGATTTAAAAATATATTAACAGAGCTACTGAAAAAGCAACTTTATGAGTCAGCTTTTAAATTCCTGTAAATCAGCTTGCTCTTATTCAGTTAATTCAAGATCTAATTTTAAAAATGCAACATAGAAATATTCCTCATCTTAGACATTATCAGAAATGCTTGAATATTTTTTCAGAAAACTTAGTTCTTTTTCCACTATGTCAAATGGCTGAAGAGAAATGGTATAAGACATTGTGACAAAATTCTAAGTAGCCAGGCATTTTCTAATCCTCCTTTAAGAGCTCTGAACAATGTGGAACAGAGGAAAGAAAATGAAGAATAACATATTTATGCACATCCAGCTCTGCCTTTCTAGATAGCAGTGTGAAGTGAGGATTTCTTAAATGGGATGGGAGAGGGTGATGAAAAACAGCATGAAATCTATCCACCATGTGACCACAAAACACATTATGGAGCTAAAATAGAAAGGCTTAAACGCTAAATATTTCCCAAAACCTAGAAATATTTGTAGCTGGAAAAAAGCCACTGAGGCATATTAAAATTATCTTTTCTTTCTTTGATGCATCATCTGTATTATCTCTAAGCACTCAATGTTTCAAATGAGAAGTCCTCTGTAACTTGAGGTCTCTTTCTGTTTCTGCTCATCAATCTGCTAATAGTTGTTTCTTTTTTTCTTTCCCCTGGAATTTCTCGCTTTAGTTTGACATTTTACCTGCTTCTTGATGAGTAAATCTTAGAAGAAAAAAAAAAAAAAAAGAAAAAGGAGGCCAATTTCTCTTATCCTATTTGAAAAAGCAGAGCTAAGTTTAGCTTACAGCTAAATTTAGCTAGATCTGTGAACTATTATTCCCAAGAATGATTCATGTGCATGAGACCGTTTTCCTGACCCACGAGCACTTCTTATCTTCTTACCTAAGACAATGCAGCAGGGTGCAGCAGGAGCCAGCAGATTCCTGGGGTCATGGGGGCTCTATAGGGTAGGGAAACCATGGCCTTGCAGCCAGGGTTGGTCCCACTGCCCCAGCCAAAAGCGAGACAGGTTTGGGGGGCAGCCCCAGCCCCAGGCACTGGGATGAGGACAGACCAAGGTCAGGCCGGGATGTCAGCCCAAAGGTGGAGATCAGGATGAGGCCTGGTGAGGGGAACCATGGTCAGACACAGCACTGAGATGGTCCAGCAGGGACATGGGTACGGGGGTGGGATGAGATCAGGCCCAGGGGTCAGGATCAGGGCCAGGCTCCAGAGCAAAACAGTGGGGAGCCCCCACTGAGTTGTTGTGGAGCACTTCATCTAGGGCAGCCACTACCTTATGTCCAAGCTGGCCCCAAGACCCAGCAACTAAATCCCCTTGAGCCAAGGTGTACCTGGGCTTCTGAGAGCATCATTGCAGGTATTTTCATGTTCCAGATATTGCTCCTGCAGGAAAGGGCTGCAGCTAGTCCTTACAAATTGTTTCAAATCCGTGACAGAATCCAGAACACTACAAAGGAGGAGTTATGTTATGTTATTCTAACTATGCGCCACTTACATGGGGGCAATATGTGTACCTAAATACATATTTTCAAGTTTCAACCATGTTTGAGAAAGAAAACATGAAAATTAGTTTTCTCCTCTCTTTCAACTCTTAATAAAGGTCAAAACTCAGAACATTCAAACTGCCTATATAAACTTAGATATTGTCATGTTTAGTGCAAATATTCTATAAGCTTTATTTTTTTCAGGGAGCTAATATACCTCTCTCTGCATAGATGAATGTATGGAAACCACTAAACAATGTCCATTGGATTTCTGGTTTTGTGTTATCAGTACAAGGGCTAGCAATGGACTTCTACTAATTTAAGGAAAAATTGTAGATGATTCTGGTTGAGTAGCATAACCGGGTGAAGGTTTTTTGTACAATCAGTCCTTCCTCTCTCTTTAGTTTTATACTCTACAGTTTTAAGGCACTGTGATGCTGCACTTAAAGCTTTCCCTAGACACTTTCATTGCTTCCCACTGGACTTGAATTTTTCCCACAGGGGGAAAGAAAAAGAAATTAAAAAAAACCAATGTTTTCTGGGAATTGTAGTCATGGACATGCGAAAAATTTCAATAAGCAGTTCCTGTACAGAAAAATGGCTGGTTCAGTACAGTTGTTCGGAACGTATAAGATCTTCTGACATAAGAAAGCACATTGCTGATAATCTTATTTTCTTAAATACCACAGACTTAGTTGAAAAATTACAATTTCTTTTGAGTTTCTTAAGTGCAAAACACACAGCCAATTTGTTTTGTTTTATTTATTTTATTTTAAAAATGTAATTGAAGGAAGCTCATTTCTTCTCTAAACTTAAAAAAAAAAAATCAGTTAAACATTGTTTTCTGCCATTAATGTTTACTTTTAATTTCAAATCCAAGCCAAACCCAACACTGTAATAATTTTAAATCAGATTTTACATGTGAAAAGCTAACTCAGGTTCTGAACATGGTGTTCTTCTTATTAAAGTTCTTGTTCCTGTGTTGAACACTTGAATCTGGAAAAGCCAGCTACTTTTATATAAACCTGCAGGTGAAAAAGTGGTGGCTGAAATAGATGTCATACTAGTGGTCAAGGAGGCAAAATAGAATACAGTTCTTCATATGATGTTTCTATAACCCACCCTGATGCAAAGTGCTTTTGCATACTGTATCAATCAATAGGAGTATGCTGATGTTAGCATTTTGTGCACCTAACAGAACATCCTGCATTCTACTCCAGAGGTGAGGCACCTAAACTTATGCATTTTGATGTTTGATTTACATATACCAAAGTCCTTTGGAATAAGCTTTAATTTTCTTCTGAAGGACACAGATATACCACTAAGAAGTAGAGAAAAACTGTGTAGAAAAATTGTGATAGGTCATTATTAATTAACAAGTTTGTGCTTCAGATGTTCTAAATATGTGTACTTGGGTCCACACACAATGCAAATGTTCAACAAGTGTAAACCTCTTATGTTTTCAAACCACACAGACTTTTGACAACTAACATGCAGTAAGGTAAACAATAACTACATATCCTGTATATGATACATATAGACAGATCTTGTAATGATCAGTTTTTTAATATTTTAGCATGTGTGTAATGAAAGATTATGCTAAAAGTTCTATGATAAACTTTTCTTATAGTATTTTTTGGGCAGGGCAGGCAAACAGGAGAGAAGAAGAAAAATCTTGAAAAGACAGTAAACCAAATACGTAGAGTTAAAATACAGGGCAAACTTTTACTGCCTGAACCTATATAAGGAGTTTTTTAAAGTGTTACAGTTTTTACACTAAGAGTTTTAAATGAGGGATTTTCTTTCAGACAACAGCACAGTAACAGTAACTAGTAGGAATAATAATTTTTTTACTTCATGTACATATGTCGGTGCATGTGTGTTTGCATATTACAAAATTATATTTTCTTCATGTTTTTAGGTGTCATTGATTTATACTTGGGGTTTGAGTACCAGCAAGCACATTTTCTAGAAGCTTGTTGTATTATCAGAGTGGGAGTTTGATTAGTATTTTGTGAGGTTTGTTATTATTTCATTGTGATTTCCAAAAATACTTAAACCAAAAATACTAAAAATACTTAATCTCTGCCTTGTGCTGTAGTTCTCAAGTTCCTTTCTGCTCCCTTGCATTGAAAAACTCTCACACATGCTGAGCTGATAGTCTTACAACTACAAATCATAGAATCATAGAATAGTAAGGGTTGGAAACGACCTTAAGATCATCAAGTTCCAAACCCCCTGACATGGGCAGGGACACCTCCCACTAAACCATGACATCCAAGACTATGTCCAACCCCACCTTGAACGCCGCCAACAATGGAGCATTCACAACTTCCCTGGACAACCCATTCCAGGGCCTCACCACACTTACAATAAAAAATCTCTTCCTCATATGTAGGCAGCCAGGGCTTGGCGGTCGGAAGATGCTGGTCACGCTCCTTTTGATGGAGACCAGGATACAGTTGGCTTTCTGGTCTGCATGTGCACACTGCTGGCTCATGTTCATTTTCTCATCGACCAACACCCACAAGTCCTTCTCTGCAGGGCTGCTCTGAATCTCTTCCCTGCCCAACCTGTAGCTGTGCCTGGGATTACTCCGACCCAGGTGTAGGACCTTTCACTTCCAGTCATCTGTGTTTCTCTGATGAGTAGGTATGATCTGGATGTAGTCATAAATGTCAGTAAAGTCTGTAAATCCTTGATAGTGCTGCCAAGATTGCAAACATGGAAGCTAGTTAGTGCCACTAAAAGAAATGGTGAAGCAGAAAAAGTTGTCCTGTGATTTAGAATGCAACAAGTAGTTCATACAGCCCAGATGCAACCCAGAAAGCCAACCGTATCCTGGGCTGCATCAAAAGGAGTGTGACCAGCAGGTTGAGGGAGGTGCTCCTGCCCCTCTGCTCTGCTCTTGTGAGACCTCACTTGGACTATTGTGTGCAGTTCTGGTGTCCTCAACATAAAAAGGACATGGAACTGTTAGAACAAGTGCAGAGGAGGGCCACGAGGATGATGAGGGGACTGGAGCACCTCTCGTATGAAGATAGGCTGATAAAATTGGGGCTGTTCAGCCTGGAGAAGAGAAGGCTTCATGGAGACCTCCTAGCAGCCTTCCAATACCTGAAGGGGGCCTATAGGGATGCTGGGGAGGGACTCTTCATTAGGGACTGTGGTGAGAGGACAAGGGGTAATGGGTTTAAACTTAAACAGGGGAGGTTTAGATTGGATCTGAGGAAGAAATTCTTTACTGTAAGGGTGGTGGGGCCCTGGAATGGGTTGCCCAGGGAGGTTGTGAATGTTTCATCCCTGGCGGCGTTCAAGGTGGGGTTGGACATAGCCTTGGATGGCATGGTTTAGTGGGAGGTGTCCCTGCCCATGGCAGGGGGTTTGGAACTCGATGATCTTGAGGTCCTTTCCAACCCTTACTATTCTATGATTCTATGATTCTATACCAGCCAAAAAACCACGAGTGTTCTTTGGTCAATATCTGTCAGCATCAAAACACTAAGACAAAAGTAACGAGCTATCATCTTGCCTATCTCCATCTTCTCAGATTTTGATATGTTGGGTTTTATTTTTCTTTTCTTTTTCAGCTTTACATTTCGAAGATAATACATTGCTTAATTTCTTATCTTTAGCAAGAGATTATCTTTGAAGGTCTCCCTGTAACTAACTTGTCACTTGGGTACTTATTATTATATGCATGCGTACCTGTCATGCAAGGTTCAGCTCTATGCCTAAGATTTACTGTCACTCTGAGCATTTTTTACATGAATCTGAGCTCTTAACCACTTTGAGACCAAAGAAATACATGTAGACAACATTAGATTACCTTAAGCTGTATTTAATGCTTTGCTGCAGTTTTTGCAGCATCTGTGTCTGAGGTACACCCGGATTCTTACACTTTAATGAAGAGCCGTCCATTGAACACAAATTGAAGGGAGATATCACAATCTCAGTGCTGTGGTTTAAGACATGACACTCAGCTATCCAGGGGACAACCAGCAGTCAGAAGTAGATTATTGGGTAAACATGCATGGTTTCTGAGATTGATAGTGTTGATGATTTGCATGATCTTTATCGTCACCTTCCTCCTTTCTTATCTCTCTTTCTCTTCTATCTTTAGTTTATAATGTCTGTAAAAAGTTCAGGCTAAGTTAATGTTTTGCCTCATATATAATGTAAGGTGGTAGGAATTAGGTTGTTTTGGGAATTTGGCTGTGTTTTTTTTTTTTTTTTTTTTTTTAATATGTTTTTCCTTGTGATAGTCTAAAACTAATTAGCCATGCCAGTTCTGAAGAAAAGGAGTTTCTGTTCCACAAGGACATAATTTTTATTAATGATCACAATCCAGGAGTTTACAGACCTGTGGCTAAGATATACATGTAGGATACAGAATATTAAAATAATAGCAGCAGTCTAAATAAGACAGAGCATTAAGCTGAAACTGGATTTATGACATCTTAAGTAAGCTCCTTATTTATTTCTCCATTCTTGTGTCTCTGTCTCCATTAGAAAGACTATAAATATCTTTCAAATGTCTTGGCTTGATTTAGATGTGAAGTAAGGATTTTTCTACTTTTAGTTACAGATATTTGTCAAACAAGAAAATTGATCTCATGCAAGTTTAGTGCTACATTGTGCCAAAATAATGGGATGGAATCTCCAAATGCTACTGTGGGACAAGTAAAGCAATTATTAAAGCAGCAATAATAGTAACAATGAATTGTAGTGTTTTTATGCACAGAAACAAGGTAATTCTTCCTTGCCTTTAGCATGCCTTTGCAAATTAAACAATCATTTTAGATGTTTAATCTTCTTACATACGCTGCAATGATCCAAGTGTATTCAGAAATAATTTCAAGGTCAAATAAAGGCTTATTTCAGCTATCTACAAGAGGATAATTTTTTTTTTTTTTTTTAGATCAGCTTCTTCCTGATTTCAGTCTTTGTTATGACAATTGAAAAGGAAATTTTGTTTTGCTTTCAGAGTAATTCTTTCTGATAAGAATTCTTTCTGATAGACTGGATACTGAATAAGAACAGTCAATTCAATATGAGTAAATTAAGCATAAAAACTTCTGCCAGGTGCCCAATGTCAATGGAAAAAAGAATATACTAGAATTTACTTTATTTGATCTTACCCTTTATTTCTTCATTCACTCTTCATCTAGTCTGAGAATATGCAGGTCGTGCAGTAACTTTTTTTCTTCTTTTTCTGCCTTACCAGTCAGTTACTTCATTGAATAAAAATTTTCTTCTCTGAAATTGATGAGGACAAGAGCAATTTGGTCACTGAATTTTTTTTTTAATTCATGCTTTTTCCTCTCTCCCAATCTTACTCATTAAGAATGATTTTGACACAAGAGATAATGAATACATTCCTGCTGCATTGTTAATTTTGAGTTCCATATTAAACAGCAATTCTTTGAAGGAAGAAGAGCATATAATTCATTCTAGTGGACCGCATTAATTTTGATTATGTATATATTTAAAAATAGGTGACTTTTATCAGCTCCTCTGTTGATATGATGTACTTGTTCACATGTGCTCGTTTGTAGATATGGCTCCAATTGATGGAGAAAACTTTAGATAATAATTCTGGTCTAGCAATTCCCACCAGCTTTTTAGCCTGCTGGTTTGGATTTCACCATCTTAGCAATTTCATGTAATGATCTCTTATTACCACCTTCTGATACCATAAACTTTTGATGTAAATTAGAGTAAATCTAGTAAAAGCAATCAACAAAGCTGGAGGAAAAAATATGCAGCTTAAAATATTGTCTCCCCTCACTCCTGTTTTTGTCTAATGTAAGCTCTTTTCACTTAGTGTCCAGTTCTTATCTAATTTTTCTAAGCCTTTAACTTTTTAAAATGCTCATTAATTTATGTAACAAAAAAAAATGTAAGTGACTGTAATCTGCATAGTCCACCTTAAAGCAAATTACTGGAATTTTTATTAAATATATTTATGATGTTCATGGATATATGACTGATAAATGGATTGTATCTTCAAAAAGAAGTAAGTTCAAAAGCTGAAAAGAATAGCAGATGAAAAGAAGGTATTTCATTTGGCTTCTCTCAGCAGAAAAACAACCTGTACTGTTTACTTCAAGCAGTTCATTACAACTTCCTCTGAAACCCAGAACAAGAGTATAAATGTACAGATTACAGTGGTTCTTCCCCCTCCTATCCCAATTAAAATTATTTTTAAAGGTGTTTAAAATGTGCAAGAAGAAAATTTTGCACTGGGATAAGCTGGCAATATTCTCCTTGACTTCAAAGAATGGTCTACTGGGAGTACAGTTTGCCCCTTAGTAATATGTGGTGATGGAAATGTACGGTAGCAATTGCTTGTGTGTACTGTATTGAGTTTACACTTAGCATAATGCAGAGTAGCTGTCTGTGACGAGTACTGACATCTCACTTGGACATGTGATACTCAGATGTACAGAGAATTCTGACCCCTTCTATAAGTGGTGTATCATTTTCATATGTGCTCCCAATGCCTCCAAACTTTTCCTCTTATTTTTCCCATTCAGTTACAAGTTGTCTTTCCCAGTGTATTTCATTTGCATCTCTTAAAAGTAGAGACAGTTTTGTCACAAACAAGTTGTGCATCTGCTCCTTGGAAAGACTCTCAACTATTTCACTACTACTTCATACCATTGTCAGCAATACACAATTTCCAAGTCAATATTTTAATGTCATTACAGCCAAAGGGGTTACAAACCTTTTTTGGGTTTATTAAGTTGCAGCCTAAACAAATGCATTTCACTGCTGCGCTTTGGGTTTCGTTTTGGTTGTTTGGTTGTTGGTTTGTTCTTTTTCTTTTTTTGGTCTGGGGGGCTGTGATATTTTGTTTTGTTTTAATTTTTTATGGTTTGTTTTGTGGGGGTTTTGTTTGTGGGTTGTTGGTTTTTCGGTTTTGGTTGTTTTGTTATTTTTTTTTTTTTCTTTCAAAAATGGCAAATCATTGATTCTAATGGATATTGATGAGATGGGACTTCTACAGGGCTAGACTCATGGAACTGATGATGGAGGCAATTTCAGTACCATGAAAACAAACTGATTAAGCCCACCATCCTTAGTAGAAGCTACCTGTAAAGTCTTGCTGACTTCTTGCTTCCATACTAGAAGGGGCATCTTTAGACTTCACAGTTAGCTGTTAGTGATTTCCCTCCATTTAATTCTTCTGTGAGTGCCAGAAAGATATTATTGACTGAAGAAGTTTGTTCTTAATTATTAATTCCTCATGAAGATATAAGCAGATTCTTTCCCTTCTTCTAATGTAACCTTCTGCTGACATTTCAGATGGCAAAAATCTCCTCAGGAGTATGAAGGGATACTATGAACCATCAGGCTGATTTAACACATCCTAGGTTTAACTGTATGTAAATGGTGAAAGACAGAAAATACATTTATTTATATGTGCTCCTAGAATATGTTTAGTCAAAGAAAATGGAAAAACTTGTAATGTATATAAAAATAAATTCATTTCCCCACATAATTCTGTAGTTAATGCATGCTATGGGTTGGCTCGTTTTTCTTCTCAGAAAAGAGTGAAGGGAGAAAAAAATGTTGCCTGGGGGGAGATTTAGAACTTTGAGTTTGCAAACTTGTATTTGCAATTTATACAAACATTAATTATATTAGCAACTCTGAATTTCTAGTTCTTTTTTTTTAAGTTAGACCAAGATATACAGGAAGGGCTGACACAACCTCATAAATCATCTCTCATTTAGATAAACAACTGTGTTTTTTTCTCAGTATACTCAATGTTTTATAATCAAATCATTTTTACAGTTGATGGACTAAAATCAGTTAAGATATTTACATTAATGGTGCACTATTTGCACTACACAGAAACATAATTAAATTATAATCCAAGATTGGCTGCAAGTAATTATTCCATTACTAACTTTATAAAGAATTTTCAATAAATTGTACACTGCATAAAAATAATATGCATTATTTTTGAAAATGGCTGCTCTGCAGTTCTAAAAAGTTGATAAATCAGGTTTGATTAGTGTGATTCATATTCAAACAATTCTGTAAAAAATATAAGCTTATAATAATAATAAGCTAGCATTCTGCAATCCATCAAGAGCCAGATACATATTATATAACATAAATGTACTCATTCTGTAAATTTTATGTGGACAGTTACACAATACAGCCACTTCTATAATGACTTTGACACTTAAAGAAAAGCTATGTAATAAATTATCTAAGTGTTGGAAGAATCTCAAAATATCCTCTGGCTCTAAGTACACTTCTGTTTCTCTTGTTACACGCCAGAAATTCTTCCTGATCACTTCTGATTACTGAAACATAGTTCTTAATTTCTTGACTTCCGTGACTGCAGCTCTCCACTTTGTCCCGATAGCTCCTCCTTGGGAAACACTTTATTCCTTTTTTTAACAGCTGACAGTGGTTGAGGTAACAAATCTCTACCTGTGTGTGTTTGTTAGACTCTTCAGTTATGAAAACCTTAATGGCATTTACAAAGTCATCCTAAGCTCAAGACAGCTACAGTGTGGTAAAAATCAAAGTGTTCATTGACAGCATCCAAACCAAACAGCTATGTTCTTTGTTTCTTTGTTTTGATAAAAGATGTAGTTGAAATAACAAAATTCAAGTAGCATTATGACAGAATTGCTAAACGTCCTTCATTTCCTCTGTTCATCAGACCACCTTTGTATATAGATACAACACTATCATGACTGGGTTTCTGTCTTTCTGCATTCCTTGCTTCTGAGGTTACATCTTAAGATAACTCTTGTATCTTAACACCTGAGTTTTATAACCAATTTGCTTTTAAAGAAATTTCCATGTCTTAATATCTGTGGAGATGGATATTAAGATGGAGATGGATGGTCATGGAGCTTTTATCTGAAAAACAACACCATATCTCAATAACATGCTGTCTCAGTGTAGATCAACAGAGGCACTCAAGCTTTGTCTTGATTTGATAAAAAAAAGAAATTTCCCCTTACATATAAATTTATAACATCATTCAGTTTAAAGCTATGCAAAAGAAAACATATTTACATGTTTATTCTAAGTTCTGATTCATATTCAGAATTTTCATGAGTCAGCTTATCAGTGCAATGTTTTTATGTGCATTTCATATTTAGATTATGGTATTAATTTTTTTTGTGGGATGATGTACTTATCAAAAGTAGTTAAAAGTACCTTCTCCACAAATGCAGAGTTTTCCAAGGCCCATGTGTTTGATATTCACAAGTAGAGTAGCTGCCAAGTGTAGGATATTAATCTCAAAGCAGCATTCTGTAAAGCACATCATAAAATTCTTTCTTTCAATCAAACACATGTTCACCAACTAAAGGTGATTATGCTAATATCCAGAAAAAAAATGTATTGTCCAAACAGATGAAATAATTTATCCTTCACAAACACTGAATATAAATAATTACATATACATGGTTTAGTAGTACAATCCCAATTCATTTTAATATTAATGTAATTAATTAATATTAATCTGAACTAGAGAGTGAGATCCTAAAGTAGCTTAGAAAATTGTCCTGGGTTCAGCAGTAGCAGTCATTTTTCTTCTTCTTAGTAGCTGGTGCAGCGCTGTGTTTTTGACTTTCGGCCTGGGAACAGTGCTGATAACACCGATGTTTATAGTTACAGCTTAGAATGTTTTGGTTTGACCAAGGATGTTCTGAGTCTCATGCTTTGCCAGGGAGGAAAGGAAGCCAGGAGGAAGCAGAAACAGGATACCTGACCCAAACTGACCAAAGAGGTATTCCATACCACAGTACGTCATGCCCAGGATGGAAAAAAATGGGGGCAGGAACCTGGAAGAGTTCAGTTCGTGGCCGTGTCGGGCTTGGTATCCCATGGTGAGCAGTTGTATTCTGTTTCCTTGTATTTCTCTTGTCATTATTCTTATTGGTGGTAGTTTTTGTTATACCTTAGTTACTAAACTGTTCTTATCTCAACCAGTGGGAGTTACATTCTTTTGATTCTCCTCCCCATCCCTCTGGGAGCTGGGGGGAAAAAAAGAGGGGGGAGTGAGTGAACAAACTGTGTGATTTCTGGCTTAAACCATAACAGTTTGTGTCAGGTGTCCTGTTTCTGCTTCCTCCTGGCTTCCCCTCCTCCCTGGCAAAGCATGAGACTCAGAACATCCTTGGTCAAACCAAAACCTTCTAAGCTGTAACTATAAACACTGGTGTTATCAGCTCTGTTCCCAGGCTGAAAGTCGAAAACACAGCGCTGCGCCAGCTACTAAGAAGGAGAAAAATGACTGCTACTGCTGAACCCAGGACAAAAATATCAAACAGTGCACTGCTTGCTGCCAGGAAACTTTTTCCCCCTTATGCTATCATAACTGACAAACTGTATTTTTAATACAAGAAAAAGATATCTCTGTGTAAGATTTATGTTTACCCTAATTCATAATGTCCAAGTATGCTGAATTTGGAAAGAATAGGAAGTGTTGGAAACAGTCAATTTTAAGAAGGCCATGTTGCATTTACTTCCTGGTGTGTGTATCTTCTATTTGTACTGTTTCCATACCTAGGTTATGTATTTAATTATTAATACACCTTATTGAAACTGAGATAAATCAGTAGGGGGAGCTTTAAGACCCATGAGCCAAAATCGTTTTTGTGTTCTACTACTAAAGGCTTAAAACGCCTGAGGGCTTCAGTTTTAAACATATTGCTCTGGTCAATGAATAGTGGCACACAGATTTCTACAAATGTATGTTTGTTTCCAAGCACTTGTAGGGTGCCTATAATCACCTTGTCCTTTGTGACATTGATTTTTAATATAAATGGTTAGCCCAGGATATTTTGTAACCCAAATGAAAAGCTCCTGGAAGTAAATATCACAAAGGACTGGAAGTGTATAGTTTATGTATCCAGAAATAGAAAATCATTTGTTTAAAAAAACTCAAGCTGAGCACAGTAATTGATGGCTTCTTTACCCCCTGAAGTTCCATGAAATGACTGTGCCCTTATATAGTAATTAAAATGTGCCAACAATGATTTTATTGTCTCCAATGGAATTGTCAAGCAGTGTTTCAAAATCAAATCAGAGGCAAAGTTGCTAAACATGGTAGTATCTGCCATTGCAGTTTTTAGGCTTGTATTAGAAACAGACTGTCACGTCATACATGTCTCCATTAAAAGTTAAGATCCTCTGTTCCTTTCTTATGTCATAGGTAAAGGGTAGTTCTGATTTTTTTCTTCAATGAAGAAAACCCACAAGATGCACAAGAACCACCACCTTTGCATCCTGTGGACAATATTTTATTTATTAAAAAGGAAAATTATAAATAAAATTTAAAGAAGTGTTCTAGTTCAATCTTATTTTAAAAAGAAAGGTCTAGATATCAAAGTATCAAATCAAAATGGTCTGGGGAAAAAAATAATATAGAGATTAAACCTAGGTATGAAGAATTCTGGAAATAAACACACTACAAATGCATGCCTTATATTGATTTAATTTTCATTTTCACTAAATTTAGAACTGGAAATGCACAGTGTCTATGCATATTAGATGTTTTGTCTTCCATGGAGTTTATAACTAACCAGATGACAAACCAGGAAATTCAAAATTGGCTCATGGATTCTTATTTTTCAGCAAACGTTATTGTACTAAGAAAAGTTTTACTTGATTTTAAAACATAGATATATTTGCAAGAATTAAATGCTTAGAGTTTTTTTTTATTGCTTACTTATTAAAAACAAAACTAATTTCTCTGCTTGCCTTACATTCTGTGCAAACATAACTTGTTTGATACCATCAGGTATGTATAAATACTAAACAAAAAAATACTTCTTCCACAGAAAGTGCACTGCAGTTGTTAATATGTTAATAAGCCTAAATATATATATATATAAGATAAACATACTGCCTTAAATAATTTTTTTAAGCAATCTTACTTACACTGTGTGCTTTCAGTTACTTCTGTGGGACTTTTTTCTCACACAGTGAACGTGTTGGAATGTGACTACTGAAGAAACTAATTTTGAATATGTTCTTTTATTCTTCATCAGCAGAAGAAATATTGTACCACTGTACCATTCTTACTTGTAATTTAGAGGATCATGACACAGTATCCAGCTTAAAGATTTTACAATGACATCCTCCAGTTCTGTTTTCAGTTAAAATATTGTATGCCTTGAGTGAATTAACAGACTTTTTAAACAGATCTCAGATTTTGGCTCCAAGTGATTTGTCATTAATTCATTGCTGAGATCCAAGAACTCTGAGGATACATCAGATAGAAGTGGAGCAAATTAGGGGTTTCAGTACCCTTTTTTAGTACTGATCTGTGTTTATCTTCAACTTTGACAATAAAATCTTGGGGTTTTGGTTGTTAGATTGTTGAGTTTTTTTAACATCACCTGTATGCTTATAAAATGTCATTGACTGTAATAGATCACTGACTGTACATGGGAGATGTTGAATTGCAATAGCCCTAATGTTAGAAAATGTGACAAAAATCCAAAGCAGGATAT
The DNA here is from genome assembly GCA_039720435.1 of Amazona ochrocephala. Classification (NCBI taxonomy): domain Eukaryota; kingdom Metazoa; phylum Chordata; class Aves; order Psittaciformes; family Psittacidae; genus Amazona; species Amazona ochrocephala. The sequence goes on from CM077879.1 coordinate 21,934,341, forward strand.
AACTACAATTGGATTGCTGGTGATGTGGTACAAACTTTAAATAAGCATGAAAAAAAAGGCTGAGAAACAAAATCACTCCTTAGAGAATATAATGATTTTTCTATCTGGACACCTAATTAAAATTTGAATGATATTTCCTTGAAAGGTAAGGGTAAATTTTTTATTATCAAAACCCTATTGATTTGGACACAGCAGAAAGAAGGATAATTGCATCTTAATGCAGTTTAATTAGACTGCAACTTCATTAATTTTTTATAATCATATATTCCCGAGCATAATTGACCCAGTATGAGCCAGGCTTGTCTTAAACAGTTCCTGAGGAAAGCAAAGTTCTCAAGTAATTTGCCTTTATCCCACCCTGAAGCAATCCGATCACCTGTCCTCACTGAGGCTGAACAGAGAATGGGAGGCTGCCCTCCCAGCTGCACGTATGCTGAACTTCTTCTTTCATTCTTTAGTCTTATTCCATTTAACTTGGGATAGAAAATTCTATTAAAGTATTCAGTAGTAGATGTTCATAAAGCTGAAACTATGTGAAAGTGTAGTCATATCTAGTCTCTCCATCCCACATTTGTGTCACTTGTGGGGGAAGGAACAAGCTTTCCCCATTGCTGTGCATCTTTTTGCATCCAAAATAGCTTGTGCTAATAAGGAATGAGAAACTAAAAAAGAACAAGTTTGAAAGAAAGTCTAATTCAGAAATTGCACAAAAGTATTTTTCACCATTTAGAAGAAAAGAACAAATGCACAAAGCAGCAGTAGCTCTGTTATAGCTGCCTTCCCATATCTGCCTAACCTGACGTATTAGAGCTTCCAGATAGTCTATTTAGGAAAATATGCTAAGGACCTAAATTAAACTGTGACAACTGTAATTTTGTTAAATGGCTTCCGAGATGTGAGATTTTTCAGCTTCACTTTGTTCTATCTGCAGGGCTGCTTGCCATAGAATTAAGTCCCAAAGAACTGGCTGGATGGCTTTATGCAAAGAGTTGTGCTCAATGGTTCAGTGTCCAGCTGGAGACCAGTAATGAGTGGTATACCTCAGGAATCGGTGTTGGGACCGGTCTTGGTCAACATCTTTGTCGGTAACCTGGACAGTGGGATTGAGCGCACACTGAGCAAGTTTGCTGATGACACCAAGCTGTGTGGTTCGGATGATACGCTCGAGAGAAGGAATGCCATCCAGAGGGACCTTGACACGCTTGTCAGCAGGGCTGACGCTAACCTGATGAAGTTTAACCATGCTAAGTGCAAAGTCCTACACCTGGGACAGAGCAATCCCAGGCAGAACTACAGGTTGAGCAGAGAAGAGATTCAGAACAGCCCTGAGGAGAAGGACTTGGGGGTGTTGGTCAATGAGAAAATGAACATGAGCCAGCAGTGTGCGCTTGCAGACCAGAAAGTCAACTGCATCCTGGTCTACATCAAAAGGAGCGTGACCAGCAGGTCGAGGGAGGTGATCCTGCCCCTCTGCTCTGCTCTTGTGAGACCTCACTTGGAGTATTGTGTACAGTTCTGGTGTCCTCAACATAAAAAGGACATGGAACTGTTGGAACAAGTCCAGAGGAGAGCCACAAGGATGATCAGAGGGCTGGAGCACCTCCCATATGAAGATAGGCAGAGAAAGTTGGGGCTGTTGAGCCTGGAGAAGAGAAGGCTGAGTGGAGACCTCATAGCAGCCTTCCAGTATTTAAGGGGGGCTATAGGGATGCTGGGGAGGGACTCTTCATGAGGGACTGTGGTGAGAGGACGAGGGGTAATGGGTTCAAACTTAAACAGGGGAAGTTTAGATTGGATCTGAGGAAGAAATTCTTTCCTGTAAGGGTGGTGAGGCCCTGGAATGGGTTGCCCAGGGAAGCTGTGAATGCTCCATTGCTGGTTGTGTTCAAGGCAGGGTTGGACAGAGCCTTGGATGACATGGTTTAGTGTGAGGTCTCCCTACCCATGGCAGGGGGTTTGGAACTTGATGATCTTAAGGTGCTTTCCAACCCTAACTATTCTATGATTCTAAGTAGCATTTATGTGGCTTGAGACAACATGCCAAGCATGTACAGTAGTCTTAGTCCTAAGGTACAAAAAAAAATCCCTTTTGTTTTGTCTTATGCAATATATTTCAACACGTTGTTATTTTTCAGTCAAATTTTGAATTTAATGTCTGTTTCATGTATCAGTTTTTGTAAGTTTTCAGAAGCACCTGAAAAGCAAAACTATGATCTGTAGCATTTTCCTTTCTTTTCCATCTTATTTTTTTTTTTTGCTATTTTTATATGCCTCTGCATTCTGTTTATTGTGTTAGCCTCACACAATAAACCATATTTTGTTGGGTTTAAGTGGCAAGTTTGGGGAGGTGGGCCTTGTGGTTTAGCCTCTATGAGGAGAAGCCAGGGACCACCATGCGCCAGACACAGCCAGATCCAGCTGGCTTCATCTGGCCCCAAAAAACCTACCACAGGGTATAGCTGAGCCTGTTAGCCAAGACCAGGAAGGGGATGAAAACACTGGACAGACAGAGACAGAGGGAACAGAATGAGGAATAACAGAGGGAGCACCATGATCAGAGAAGAAGGAGGGGGGGAAGTTTCTCCAGGTGCCTTAGCACATACTCCTTCTACAGCCCATCAAGAAGGCCATGGTGAAACAAATTTTGCTCTTGGAGTCCATGGAGGACTACACCGAAGCAGATATCTGTACTCTGGAGGACTCCACGCTGGAGTAGGTGGATGTGCCTGAAGGAAGCTGCAACCCATGGACAGCCCACATGCTCCTTGCAGAAATTAGAGCCTGGGGGACTGATGATGAAGCAGCCTATTCCTCATGGACTGTGGAAAGAACCCACACTGGAGGAGTTCTTGAATTGCAACCAGTGAGAAGAATACACATTGCAGCAGTTTGTGAAGGACTGCATCCTATGGGAGGCACCCCACACTACAGCAGGGGAAGAGCATGAAGGGGAAGGAGTGATGGAGATGAATTTTTATGAGCTGGCAGCAACCCCAATTCTTCCCCTCCCCTCCCCTCCCCTCCCCTCCCCTCCCCTCCCCTCCCCTCCCCTCCCCTCCCCTCCCCTCCCCTCCCCTCCCCTCCCCTCCCCTCCCCTCCCCTCCCCTCCCCTCCCCTCCCCTCCCCTCCCCTCCCCTCCCCTCCCCTCCCCTCCCCTTCCCTTCCCTTCCCTTCCCTTCCCTTCCCTTCCCTTCCCTTCCCTTCCCTTCCCTTCCCTTCCCTTCCCTTCCCTTCCCTTCCCTTCCCTTCCCTCCCCTCCCCTCCCCTCCCCTCCCCTCCCCTCCCCTCCCCTCCCCTCCCGGTCTTATGCAGCCGTAAAAGGAGTTAGCATGTTCACACTTTTCACATTCTTGTTTCAAGCAAAAGAAAAAAACTAGTTAATGCAAAGCCATGCCAACACTGATGAACTGTGCTGCACCTGGTGCTAGTTAGCACAGTCTGTGCTTGCTTAAATATCACTGTATTTCTCTGCATTGCAGGAATACATATATGTATATATGTATATAAGACAAGCTAACCTGGCTCATGAACAAAGACAGCAGAAAATAAAATTGTGTGTGCATAGAAATGTGCAGGGCAGACATCTGATTGCGAAGCTAACAGCAAATTCAAATTTATGTACTTGGAGATAGTAAGCACATAGAAACTATCCATCTTTTGGGCTAGTTCACCTTCCTTTAATTGTGCTGTAGAGTTGAGTCCAGGAATGTCTATAGATCCCTTCACACTAACTCAAGCCTAATTCAGAAAATTACTCTGCTAAAGTATTAAATCAAAGAAAGGAGTCCTATAATCCCAGGTCCTGAAATTCTCCAGAGCCCTTATGGTCAGTAGGCTGCAGTCCATTTTGGATTAGCATGAATGAATTAGCCTAACAGGCTCCTTAATTACATAGAATTCTCATTTTTTAATTCTTACATGTGTTGCTGCATTTTCTGTCGTTACTCAACTGTTGTCCCAAAGTTTTTGCTTAAGGGAAAAAAAAAAAATTGTCTCTCTGTCATCTCAGACTTCTGAATTGTAAAATGATGACGGTAGAAGTAGGAAACAAATATGCAATGGGCTCATAGTGTTTAAAAGATTCTATTAAGCTCTTTCATATTATTAGTGATGAGTTGACTTTGGCCAGCTGCTAGACTCCCACACAGCTGCTCTCTTATTCCCCTCCTTAAGAGTTCAGGGAAAAAAATAACATGAAAAAGCTTGTGGGTAAAGAGAAAGACAGAGAGAATACTTACCAATTACTATATTGGGCAAAACAAACTCAACTTGGGAAAAAGTAATTTAACTTAGTACAAATAAAATAGATTTGGACAGTGAGAAACAAATATAAACAAAACAAAACCTTGCCCATACACCCCTCCCTTCTTCCCAATTTCTTTAATTCCCAACACCCTTACTTTTCCCACTCAAATGGTGCAGGAGAACGGGGAATGGAAGGTTGCAATATGGACCATGCATAATGGTCCCTATCTGCTTCTCCTTCATCCCCACTCTTTCGCCCCACTCCAATGTGAGTCCTTTCCATGGGTAAAGTGCTTCAGGAAAAATCTGCTACAGTATGGGCTCTCTGTGGCCCACAGCTCCTTCCATAAATATCCGTCTGCTTCAGCATGATCCTCCCCACAACCTGCAGGAGAATGCCTACACCCCCATGGCTGTGTGCATGGGCTACAAGTGAATTTCTGCTTTGGTGTCTGGGGCACCTCCTTCCCCTTCTGCTTCCCACTATTCCCTCTCCTGCCTCTTCTTTGCCCCAAAGTTCAAGAAAGACACAGACAGACTGGACATGTTCCAAAGGAGGGCCATAGAGATGATCAAAAAGCTGAAGAACTTGCCCTGTGAGGAAAGACTAAAGGAGTTACATCTTTTCTTCCTGGAGAGAGAAAGCTCAGAGGGAGCCTCATCACAGTATTCCGGTACATAAAGGGTAGCTACAAAGAGAAAGGAGGCTCTCTCTTCACAGAGAGCCACAAGGAGAATACAACAGACAACAGGCATACGTTGCACTGAGATAGATTTAATCTCCACCTAGGAAATTTTTTCTACAATGAGAACTATCATTCATTGGAACAGCTTCCCCAGGGATGTGGCAAAGTCCCCATTGCTGGAGGTTTTATAGAGGCAATGGTATATGGTGCTAGATAATCTCATCATAAAATTTTATGTAGTGAGGCTAGGTGAGGGCAAGGAACTATATTTATTTCAAAATGTTTTGAGGAAGAGCGAACTGAACAAGTAAATACACTGTTCTGGAAAATATGTTGAAGAAAACTATACAATTTGTGCCCAAACCTGAAGTTCAGACTCAGTAAACAGAAGAAAGCTGAGGTCATGTGTCTGTAAGGATAGTGCTTGCGACATTTATTTAAAGTAAACAAATTTTGAACTATTGTACTTGAAGGAGAAAACACTACTTTTTTTCCTAATCAGTGTCAAAGAATTGAAATTTCAGCATTTCTTTGACTGGATTTTTTTCCAAGGTTTGCTACAGCTAAGAATCCACCTGCACCACCAAAAATAAGAGACTGTCTTAGTGTATAATGTTTTCTAGGTTACAATTAACCTGATATTACATGCAAAATAGTTATATACTAAGATCAGTAACAAGCAGGAAATACCTCTCTACAGTAGAGATAAGATACATTGATCTACAAATTAACACCACAGACAAAAAAAAATGCATCTTATTTTCATTGTAATATAATTTGAACACACTAGTTGAAATTAAGCTGTGGATAAAGTGCTGATATTGATCTTTTCACTTAGAATTAGCTGAAATATATGCAAGCTAGAAGATTTGTTATATATACTGCTTAAGAGTGGGTTTAGAGCATGTGAGCAGAAAGGTATAATTTATCAACATGGAGCAGTAAGAACACTGGAAGGAAGCAAAAAAGTTCAGATGCTAACCAGATCCTCCTTGAAATGTAAATACTGCAGCGCAAATTCTCATAGAAGTGATATTTACAGCAGCAGTAATGCAGTGGAGCAGAATCTGTATGAGATGGTTGTTGTAACTGTTCTTTTATAGAATTTTTTTTGCTTAATTATAAAATTGAAGATCAAAATTAAACTTGCACAGCTGCAATGCAAACTAATGTGACTGCAACATAAAGACAAGAATAATCTAAAAATCAAACTATCTGTCTTGTTCTTGTGAAAGGTATTGCAAATAGAAACACCAAGGTAAGTTAATAGACTCTAATACCATCTACAGCTTCTTAAAAGAAAAACTAATGTTTAAAATGTTTGTTACGCAGACATCAGCATTCACCTTCCAGCAAAAATCAATACTGTGTAAATGAAGTCAAATATGCACCCAATTTCTCATTATTTTCTCCAGCAGTTTTTCTATAATAACAACCAAAGGATGATAGCATAGATGCTGCTACAAAGCCTTTTTGAAAGCTCATCCGCGCAAGAGAGATTCTGCAGGCACAAGTAGTTTATTAAAAGCTACTTCACGCTAGCAAAGTTATCTGGATTTTCCTGAGCACTAGTCAAAATTTACACTTAGAAATCCTCAGTTCATTTTGTAGTTAAAAGGTTGAAAGCTCAGTAGAGGAAGGAAGATTGCTTTGTTTGCTTGCTTTTAAAGCTAGAGGACTCAACTATGAAAGAGCAAAGAATGACAAAATGGAAAAGCAGAAACAAGGAACTGAAATAGAAATGGGAGTAGCTACAAGGAAACTTTCAGAGTATGATTCTGGGATACAAAGGGCAATACTGCCCTTCTTTTCTCTTCTAACCAAGAAAATTAATTGCATCTCCCTTATGTTAGCATTAGTGATTATGCAGATGTGCAGGGGGTGAGTTCAGTCTTATAACCTTACTGTAACCTTCTCCTTTTCCCCAGTTAATTTTTAGCAAAATTATTGAACTCCATGATTACCACATTACTCAATTATTATTAGTTTATATACAGAAAAGGATATGCAAAAAGTCAGACCATCTCTATAAAAGGATTAATTTCAAATTAATTGCAAAACTGCACCTACAGGAAACAGAGATGATTTTTCTTCATCTGGAAGGAAGTTATCAGGTGAAAGCAACTTAGTTGAGTAGTCATAGTTGAGGAGTCGTTTCAACTGTGGAATCAGTTTTAATTATCATCTTTTCTGATTATTTAAATTTTGTGTTCAGCTCAATACACATAAAAGCGGGATACTATTAAAAAGAACTAACTCCCCAGTTTTTCTTGGTAGATGAAACTTTTGATAAGGACATAATGTATCTTCTGCATATATGAAAATAATACAAGAGAAATTAATAAGTGCATGGTGAAACTGAGTGAAAGAATGAAAGCTGTTGTCAAAAATATAAGAAACTAAAAACAATTAGTATTTCAGCGAAGATGACCTGAATATAGTATATGTAATAAAGACCCCAAAATCCTACAATCCTCAAGGAGCACCATCCAGAAATACAAGAAAATTTAGCTCTGGGGAATCTACTAGAATTCATAAACTTTCATTGTTGCAATGGTAAAAATAAAATCTGTTATATTTTCTGGTTTAAATGGATCTCAATTGATTCAGTCATAAAGTATTTTAAACAGTCATTTCACGCTTATTCCAGTTTTTACGTAAAAGGTCAGAGTGCAAAGACGGCTGAATAAATTTTGAAACATTTTTCTCTATAGTCTAATCTGTTGTGTATCCACTGAGCCAATTCTTTCCAGAAAGAAGTGTTCTTCAGATAACTGAGCTGAGTGTTTTGCTAAAATACAGCGTTCCTATTGCTCTAAGTTCTCATTGTGTCTCTCAAACACTTTGTAGGAGCATGTCTCAGGCTACAGATGCATTCATGTACTCACTGTAGAAAATATAAATATTGTAAAATATTTTTTTGTTTGTTTTCTAGACAAACGTTTAAAGAAATTAAAGGGATTTGGAAATCGACTGCTATCTTCTTTCATTTGGAACAGATGGTAGAATTTGCTCATAGCTTTAAATAAGAGCAAGCACAATATCTCTACACCAGAGAGGCATTAAAGTGTGCAAGATAACATGAAAATGATTTTTTCTCTATATTAGGAAACATAATTCTGCATGAGACTGGGAGCAGGGAAACCATTGCATAATTGACCCAGGTTTGAATTTACTGACTTTATGATTGCTGTGTCAGACTCAAGCCTGGAAGGTTTCAAACACTTAAAGGCAGAAAATGTTAGCAATATGTTTCTCATATCAGACTGCTTTTTTTCTCTTGCATGAAGTAATGTCTCTTCTGCCTTGATCTACACATAATTTAGAGGAAGCTCTTTCACTATCAACACCACATTTGAGGGTCATTTGCTGCCAACAACCCCATTCTAGTGCCTGTCACAGCTTAAAATATGGGCACTCATGTTAGCGATGCCAGAAACTAAGACGGAAACTTTCCTGTGTGAATCCACCCATCACTGGTTGGTTAAGCTGTGGTGCTTCTGGTACATATCAGAACAACAGAGAAGCAATCACACATCTTGCTTGATGAAGGAGCAAATAAAGCAGCTATGAGCACCACTTTCCAAGATAGAGTTGCTCCTGACTGCTTGAATGTTCTTCCTTACTCAGACTGCAGCAGTGCAGTTGCCAGATTTCGCTTGCAGATATGTCTGTTGGTGAATACCTCTCTGAAGAGGTAAGGCAGAAAATCTTGACCAGAATCTAGTTTCAGCTGACATTCCAAAGGGTTTCCCAGCCATGCATAATGGATATTTAGGCTTTGTGGAGTTGGTTCTGGTCCTTCAGATGTGTAAGATGTCCAGGTTAGAAACTAAAACTCTACACAATGGGTTTCAGATTAGGTTAAATATGTTATCATAGAATCAGAATGGTTTGAGTTGAAAGGTACCTTAAAGATCATAGAATCGTAGAATCATAGAATCATAGAATAGTTAGGGTTGAAAAGAACCTTAAGATCATCCAGTTCCAACCACCCTGCCATGATCAGGGACATCTCACTATAAACCTTGCCACCCAAGGCTCTGTCCAACCTGGCCTTGAACACCATCAGGGATGGTGCAACCCATTCCAGTGCCTCACCACCCTTACAGTAAAGAACTTCTTCTTTATATCCAGTCTTCTAGATAAAAAGATTAGCTGTTAAAGTTTGAACCCATTACCCCTTGTCCTATCACTACAGTCCCTAATGAAGAGTCCCTCCCCAGCATCCTTATAGGCCCCCTTAAAATACTGGAAGGCTGCAATGAGGTCTCCACGCAGCCTTCTCTTCTCCAGGCTCAACAGACCCAACTTTCTCAGCCTATCTTCATACGGAAGGTGCTCCAGTCCCCTCATCATCCTTGTGGCTCTCCTCTGGACTTGTTTGAATAGTTCCATGTCCTTTTTATGTTGAGGACACCAGAACTGTACACAGTACTCCAAGTGAGGTCTCACAAGAGCAGAGCAGAGGAGCAGGATCACCTCCTTCTATCTGCTGTCCATGGTCTTTTGATGCAGCCCAGGATGCAGTTGGCTTTCTGGGCTGGAAGCACACACTGCCGACTCATGTTCATTTTCTCATTGACCAACACCCCCAAGTCCTTCTCCATAGGGCTGCTCTGAATGTCTTCTCCACCCAACCTGTAGTTCTGCCTGGGATTGCTCTGACCCAGGTGTAGGACCTTGCACTTGGCGTGGTTAAACTTCATCAGATTGGTGTCTGCCCACCACACAAGCATGTCAAGGTCCTTCTGTATGGCATTCCTTCCCTCCAACTTATCAACCGAATCACACAGCTTGGTGTCACCAACAAACTTGCTGAGGGCGCACTCAATCCCACTGTCCATGTCACCAACAAAGATGTCGAAGAAGACCGGTCCCAACACTGATCCCTGAGGGACACTACTCATTACTGGTCTCCAGCTGGACATTGAGCCACTGACCACAACTCTTTATGTGCAGCCATCCAGACAGTTCTCTATCTGCCGAGTGGTCCACCTATCAAATTGATGTCTCTGCAATTTAGAGATAAGGATGTTGTGTGGGACCCCTGGCGGCGTTCAAGGTGGGGTTGGACATAGCCTTGGATGGCATGGTTTAGTGGGAGGTGTCCCTGCCCATGGCGGGGGGGTTGGAACTCGATGATCTTGAGGTCCTTTCCAGCCCTTACTATTCTGTGATTCTGTGATTCTGTGACCCTGTTGAATGCTTTGCACAAGTCCAGGTAGATAGCAGCAACTGCTCTACCCCTGTCCATCAGTTTCGTAGCCCCATCATAGAAAGTCACCAAATCGGTCAGGCAGGATTTTCCCTTAGTGAAGCCATGCTGGCTGTCACCAACCATTTTGCTTTTCATATGCCTTAGCATGCCTTCCAGGAGAAATTTCTCCAAGATTTTGCCAGGCACAGAGGTGAGACTGACTGGTCTGTAGTTCCCTGGGTATCCATTTTCCCGTTCTTGAAAATGGGGGTTGTATTTCCTTTTTTCCGGTCATCAGGAACTTCACCTGACTACCATGGTTTTTCAAATATGATGGACAGTGGCTTAGCAATTTCATTTGCCAGCTCCTTCAGGACCCGTGGATGGATTTCACCAGGTTGAAAGATCATCCTGTTTCAACCCCCCTGCCATAGGCAGGGGCACCTTCTACTAGATAGGTTACTCAAAGCCCCATCTAACCTGGTCTTGAAGGGTACCAGAGATGGGTCTCAGGGCAACCTGTTCCAGTGTCTCACCACCCTCACGGTGAAGAATTTCTGGTTAATATCTAATCTAAATCTACCATCTTTCAGTTAAAAGCCATCAACCCTTGTCCTACCCCTTCATGCCCTTGCCCATGCTCCAACGCTCTGGTCATTGTGACCCTCCTCTGGACTCACTCTAACAGGTCCACCTCCTTCATCTGTTGGTGGCCACAGAGCTGAATGCAGTACTCCTGGAGAGGTCTCGCAGGAGCAGAGCGTAGGGGGAGAATCACTTCTCTTGATGTTCTGGTTGCACTCCTGATGCAGCCTAACATATGGTTGGCTTTCTGGGCTATGAGCGCATTTTGCTGGGTCATGTTGAGCTTCTTGTCAATCAACACCCCCAAGTGCTTCTCCTCACAGCTGCTCTCAATTGATTCTCTTCCCAACCTGTGTTTGTGCTTGGGATTGCCTTACCCTGTGTGCAGGACCTTGCGCTTGACCTGATTGAACTTCATGAGCTTTGTATGGGCCCATCTCTCAAGCCTGTTAAGGTCCCTATGAATGGCATTCCTTCCCTCCAGTGTGTTGATGGTACCACACAGCTTGCTCTCACTGGCAAACTTGCTGAAGGTGCACGCAACCCTTGTTGCTGACAAAGATGTTAAACAGATGCTGGGAGCAGTGTTTGGGGCAAACGCCTTCTGTGCTAGCTCATTATAAGTTTGCTAGAATATTAGGCAATATTTGCTGCTGGATAGGTTTCCTTACATGATAAAACACCCAGTATATATTTCTAGTACTTATTTCTTCATGCTATTTTGCTAGTATGAATGCGAGTGTAACAAATGCAAGTGTTTGTTATTTATATACATAGGTGTTTCTTGTTAAGTGAACATGTACAGCACTTTAAATCAAATCAGTCAGCATTGATATTGTGTGGAATGATTAGCAGTCTATAAGGAAAAGAATTTCCTTACCTATCACAGACCAAGTTTGGACATTAAAAAAAGGGTGGAAAGAGAACAGATTTTGGAGCAAACTGCAAAAACTTAATGAGATTCATAGTCTGCTTTTTTGAAGAAAAGTACGTATAAACCAATGATCATAAAATGATCCAAATGAGACATAATGGTCCTGAACAGAGATCCATTTAGCTAAATACTCTACAAGTGAGTGTATTAGTTGATTGCAAAAAGGGTATGAAAGAGGGTAAGCATAGTACAGCTTCTCTGCCTAAGTCAATCAACAGTTTAGGGAATTGAAATATATTGTCCTCTATTATCCCTATATACCTATCTTAAACTTCATACATGTGCTTTTCAACAAACCGTTGAACTTCTTTGCATTTTTCATGTCTGTTGTCAGCACTAGTTTATTATTTTGAAAAATACATTCTTACAGAACCTAACATAACGCAGTCCTGTTCTTAGCGGGGATCTGTAAATATCACTGCAATTTACTGAATTCTCGTCAATACTAATTATGTACAAAGCATAACAGAAATGTACATTCAAAATTGTTAGCACGGCAGATTGAATTTATTAGTGGCTGCTTCAGAGCACAGTAATTACTTCCTAGAAAATATATATACATTAATCTGCACATCTTGCCAAGCTTTCTTTCAATCAGATTTGTTTAAGTGATCCTTACTGTATGGTTTAACCCCAGCCAGCAACTAAGTACCACAGAGTCTCTCTCTCACTCTGACTTTGTGGGATGGGGAAGAGAATCAGAAGAGTAAAAATGGCAAAATTCCTGGGTTGAATAAAGACAGTTTTACAGGTAAAGAAAAAGTTGGTCACAAAAGCAAAACAACACAAGGAATTCATTCACCACTTTCCTTGGTCAGTCAGGCATTCAGCCATCCCCAGAAAAGGCTGCATCACGTGTAATAGCTACAAACATCCCCCCTGCTTTTTTTTTCTTCCCTGTGCTTTATATGCATCATATGGTCTGGGATATCCCTTGGGTCAGCTGTCCTGGCTGTGTGCTGTTCCAACTCCTTGTGCACCCCCAGTGCACCCGCTTGTGGGGTGGGGTGAGGAGCAGAAAAGGCCTTGACTCTGTGTAAGCACTGCTCAGCAGCAATTACAAAAACATCTCTGCATTATCAACACTATTTTTAGCACTGATCCAAAACACAGCCCATTATAAACTAACATGGATAAAAAAAAAAACTCTATCACAGCCAAAATCAGCACACTTACATGTTGTTAAATCACGTACTTGACAAGAATGGCAAGAAGTATTTCTTTTTAACATACTTGAGATTTCTTTGAATGTTTGACGCTCTATATTCTTTTCTAATTAAAAAGGCTCTATGGTAAGAACAACCAGTGAAATCAGAAAAGAAATTACCTGTTGTGGCATCAAGATGAAATTAAAATATTTCATAGCAACGTATGATTGAGATGTGTAGTACCTAGAATCACCTCTGGTAACAAATTTTGATTACTCAGGAGACTAAATAGCTAATGAGCTCAGTCAGCTGAAGCTGACTGTGATGTTGCACTGCAAGGTGCTGAGGGAACTGTGTATCCCTAAAACCTTTTAAGTCTTCGTATGGATGCTGCATTAAGAATGCTGTGGGCTGAACCATCCTTTGATGGCATGGCTCATATGGATCATTTGCAAGCAAACTAAAGAATATTTATGTCCTAGAAAACAGAACTTTTTCTTCTTTCTATTCCAACGAAGACTCTGAGATGGAAGGAAATATTTTATTATTTTCCTGGAATTATTTGCTAATTTGACCATTAGTCCTGCAGTATTAGAATAGATCTGCTGTTCCTTAAAATTTGCAGGGTAGCATATGTCAGCATTAGTTTTGGGTTTTTTTAAAAAAAAGAGTCCTATTCAAAAATAGGTACAATCAGTCAGTTTGTCCTAATACTTGTAGAAGTTACACTGTGGAATGAAATGAAAACCAAGGTCTAAGATAGTCAGGCCTAACCAATTAATCTTTAAAAATGCCAGTAAATTTGAAACTTATTTAGAAGAAAGAAGAGTTTTGGTGAAATGTGATATTCCAGCCATTTTTTATAACGCATTAATTCGTCATTTGTATCTAGCACTGTCATAAATTGGTGAGTCATGAAATGGGCTATATCCTACTGATTAAGGAAGATAAGACATTAGCATGGCTTGCATCTCAGAGATATTGATGTAAGCTTATAAGCATTAGATCTTCTAAACTAACAAAAAATCAGAATAACAAAAGGAATTATGACAATGATGATATCTTTGTTGAATTTGTTGTGCAGATTCTGTCTTCCTCAAGAGTACCTAAAATTTTAACTCATTTATACTAAACTTCTGAATTTAATGAATGCACAGAACCTGCTATAATAGGGTTTTTTTAAAATAAAAATTATCTGGTAAAATTAAAGCTTTATTTTTTCCTCTTGAAATTTGTATCATTGTCCTAGTTCTTCAATATACCATGTATTTTGATACAGTAAGATGCTACGTGGATCTCTCCATCCTGCTATTTGAACACCTCCCTCATGAATGAAGCAAATTAAAATTATGATGTTCATTTTACACCAACCCTCATTCATTATTAGACTTTCTCTTTTTGGCATCAATAATAAAATATTTTGATCAGGGAATGCAATAACAAATTCTCTATAGAGCATGCATGTCCAGAATTATAGAACTATAAAACTTTATTATATAATTTAACTTCTAAATTTATAACCCTTATGGGACAAAAACTCCCATAACTAAGGAAACTAAAAGAAAACCCCCATAAACTAAGGAAACTAAATCTTTTTAGTTATTATTAATGTTCCTGCAACTTTTTTGAGAGATACACTCAATGTTGAAAGATACTTAGCTTAACCTTTTTTTACTTTCTCATAACTACCTCAAATATTCATCGCTGGGGCTAACATACTCTTAATTGATTTCATAGAATCATAGAATCATAGAACTAACAGGATTGGAAAAGACTTTTCAGATCATCAAGCCAGACAATTACCCCAGGACTGCCAACTCCACCACAAAACCATGTTACTGGGCACCTCATCTACACAGTTTTTGAACACTTCCAGGGACACTGATTCCATCAGTTTCCTGGGAAGCCTGTTCCAATGCCTGATCACCCTCTCTGTGAATAAATTTTCCTAATATCCAAACTAAACCTCCTCTGGTGCAGCTTGAGGCTGTTACCTCTTGTCTTATCACTTGTTACTTGGGAGAAGAGGCCAACCTCCACCTCACTATAACCTCCTTTCAGGTAGTTGTAAATAGTGATAAAGTCCCCCCTAAGCCTTCAGTTCTCCAGACTAAACAACTCCAGTTCCCTCAGCCCCTCCTCATCAGACTTATTCTCCAGACCCTTCACCAGCTTTTTTGCCCTTTACTGGAGCTGCTCAAGCACTTCAGTGTCTTTCTTTTAGTGAGGGGCCAAGAACTGAACACAGGATTTGAGGTGCAGCCTCACCAGTGCCAAGCACAGGGGGATGATCATTGCCCTGGTCCTGCTGGTTGTACTATTTCTGGCACAGGCCAGGATGCTGTTGGCCTTCTTGACTGCCTGGGCACAAGGTGGATCATGTTCAGCTCCATCAATAAGCACTCCCAGGGTCCTTTCCGACCAAGAATCTTCCTAGCCACTCTTCCCCACATCTATAGTGTTACATAGGGTTGCTGTGTCCCAAGTGCAAGGCCTAGCTCTTTGCCTTGTTGAACCGCATATCATTGCAACAGCCCATTGATCCAGCCTGTCCGGATCCCTCTGAAGAGCCTCCCTATCCTTCAACAGATCAGCACTCCCAGCCGACTTAGTGTTACCTGCAAATTTACTGAGGGTACATTTGATCTCCTCATCCAGGACATCAATGAAGATGTTAACACTGAACCCTGAGGGACACCACTACTGACCTGACGCCAAGTAAATGTGATGCCATTTACCACCTCTTTGGGCTCAGCCGTCCAGCTAAATTCCTACCCAGGGAAGAAACCAGCTACCCAGGCCATGAGCAGCTAATTTCTCCAGGAGAATGCTGTGCGGAGATGGTGCTAAATGTTTTACTGAAGTCCATATAGAAAATGTTCGCAGCCTTTCAATCATCAGCCAGGTTAGCCACATTATCATAGAAGAAGGTCAGGCTGGTTTAGCAGGATCTGCCCTTCATGAACCCATGCTGACTGAGCCAAATTCCTCTGTTTTCCACATGTACTTTATGATCTCACTTAGGATCATCTGCTTCATGACCTTCCCCAGCACTGAGCTCTAGGCCTGTAGTTTCCAGGGTCTTCCTTCCTGCCCTTTTTGTAGAGAGGAATCACGTTGGCAGCCCTCAATCATCTGGGACCTGCCCACTAGACCAGGTCTGCTGACAGATAGAATCATAGAATCATAGAATAGTTAGGGTGGGAAAGAACCTTAAGATCATCTAGTTCCAACCCCCCTGTCATGGGCAGGGACATCTCACACTAAACCATGCCACCCAAGGCTCTGTCCAACCCGGCCTTGAACACCACCAGCAATGGAGCATTCACAACTTCCCTGGGCAACCCATTCCAGGGCCTCACCACCCTTACAGGAAAGAATTTCTTCCTCAGATCCAATCTAAACTTCCCCTGTTGAAGTTTGAACCTGTTACCATTTGTCCTCTCACTACAGTCCCTAATGAAGAGTCCCTCCCCAGCATCCTATTGGCACCCTTAAGACGCTGGAAGGCTGCAATGAGGTCTCCACTCAGCCTTCTCTTCTCCAGGCTCAACAGACCCAACTTTCTCAGCCTATCTTCATACGAGAGGTGCTCCAGTCCCCTCATCATCCTCGTGGCCCTCCTCTGCACTTGTTCTAACAGTTCCATGTCCTTTTTATGTTGAGGACACCAGAACTGTACACAATACTCCAAGTGAGGTCTCACGAGAGCAGAGTAAAGGGACAGGAGAACCTCCCTCGACCTGCTGGTCACGCTCCTTTTGATGCAGCCCAGAATACGGTTGGCTTTCTGGGCTGCAAGCGCACACTGCCGACTCATGTTCATTTTCTCATTGACCAACACCCCCAAGTCCTTCTCCGCAGGACTGCTCTGAATCTCTTCTCTGCCCAACCTGTAGTTCTGCCTGGGATTGCTCTGACCCAGGTGTAGGACCTTGCACTTGGCATGGTTAAACTTCATCAGGTTGGCATCAGCCCTCCTCACAAGCATGTCAAGGTCCTTCTGTATGGCATTCCTTCCCTCCAACTTATCAACCGAATCACACAGCTTGGTGCCATCAACAAACTTGCTGAGGGCGCACTCAATCCCACTGTCCATGTCACCAACAAAGATGTCGAAGAAGACCGGTCCCAACACTGATCCCTGAGGGACACTACCCATTACTGGTCTCCAGCTGGACATTGAGCCACTGACCACAACTCTTTATGTGCAGCCATCCAGACAGTTCTCTATCCACCGAGTGGTCCACCTATTAAATTGATGTCTGCAATTTAGAGATAAGGATGTTGTGTGGGACCCTGTTGAACGCTTTGCACAAGTCCAGGTAGATAGCAGCAACTGCTCTACCCCTGTCCATCAGTTTCGTAGCCCCATCATAGAAAGTCACCAAATCGGTCAGGCAGGATTTTCCCTTAGTGCAGTCATGTTGGCTGTCACCAACCATTTTGCTTTTCATGTGCCTTAGCATGCCTTCCAGGAGAAATTTCTCCAAGATTTTGCCAGGCACAGAGGTGAGACTGACTGGTCTGTAGTTTCCTGGGTCATCCATTTTCCCATTCTTGAAAATGGGGTTGTATTTCCTTTTTTCCGGTCATCAGGAACTTCACCTGATTGCCATGGTTTTTCAAATATGATGGACAGTGGCTCAGCAATTTCATTTGCCAGCTCCTTCAGGACCCGCGGGTTAATTTCATCAGGTCCCATGGACTTGTGCACATTCAGGTTCCTAAGATGGTCTCAAACCAGATCCTCTCCTACAGTGGGCCCAGGGTCTTCATTCTCACTGTCCCTGCGTCTGCCTTGCAAGACTTGGGTGGTGTGGTCAGAGAGATGATACAGAGTGGCTTAGCAAACTCTTCTGCCAGTTCCTTCAGCACTCTTGGGTGTAACCCATCCAGCCCCATAGATTTGTATATGTCTAAATGGAGCATGAGGTTGCTAACTTCAATCAGCTCCCCATCTCTGTCATCCAACTCATGGAACTGAGTGCCGTGAGGATGGTTGGTGTGACTATTAAAGACTAAGGCAATGGCAGAATTAAGTATCTCAGCCTTTTCCTCATCCTCAGTCACTAGGTTTCCCCTAGTATCCAGTAGAGGATGGAGGTTCTTCTTGGCCATCCTTTCATTTTTAATATATCTGAAAAAGTACTTTTTACTACCTTTTATGGCAACAGCCAGATTTAGTTCCGTGTCTTCGCCTTTCTAGCTTCCTCTTTACATGACCTAACAACATCCTCGTCCTTTTCATGGGGTTATAGTCCCTTCTTGAAGGTACATTGATTACAGATGAGTTTTTTAATAAAATATTTTCAATGTTGTGTTATTTGTCTGTTTGTTTACTAGTTTCAGAAATATTCGACAAAATCCAGTTCACTGAAAATGCTTTTCGGCATGAGGGGTTTTTTTAATTTAAAATTGTCAGAGATTTACTGTCTCACAGTACTTAGAAATATCATCGACTTGCTGCATGTCAGCTTAGAGGCAATAGCTGCCCATGTATGCATTCATAGTCCATCTTATGTCTGCAAGCCTTTTCAGTAGAACACTAGTGTACATCTGTTTCTGGACACTATTCCCAGATTGGTTTGATTTCTGGTGTTTTTATTTGACCTTAAATATCATACCTCATATTATGCTTTAAAAATGGAATGCAATAGCTATTTTGTGTGACCTATGACTGAGTTTCTTTTTGATGTTTCCACATATGAGACAGCAAGATTTTAAATTGAGTTGGTTTGCAATTTTGTTTAACTAATGTGGAAACGAGAGAACTGAGTAACAGAAGTAAACCCAAGTTCTTCTACTGTCTGACTTCTGATCAGCTTGAAAGCTGCTACTCACTCATTCCAGCCTTAAAAATATGTTTGACATTTCCAGTTCATTCCCAGTCTTTACTGGTTAATGTATAGTAACATAGCATGAAAAATGTTCTTGGGAACAACATATGCAAGAATTCTTAGTCATATGTGTATTTAACAGGGTGCTGTAGGGAAATTCATTTCCTCAGAGGCTGATTTTTCAAAATACATGGTTCATAAAGAAAGACTGGACACAGGTTACGAAAGATCTATCAGTATTCTTCCTTTTCTAATTACGGACAATTTATTTCTGCACAGAAGCATTGCGAATTACATTTGAACAGATTTTGCTGGGTCAAAACACATTGTTAAGTTAAGGAACACTTAAGGCATATTTCTTATTAAAAATGGTCTTAAAAGCTACCCATATTATTTATCTGGACACAAGAAAATGGAAGGATAAGACAATAATTTGAAAGACAAAAAGAAAACAAAAATTAAAGGCTGACGAAATTCTTAATTTTACGTTAAAGAATTCTATTACTTTTAATTTTTATTGTAAGAGATTCCTGACCCAAATCCATGACGCTGTTTGTTCACTCTCCTGTCAGTTTGTTCCACCTCAGTTACCACAAAACCAACAACTTTTACATCAAGCAGATGATGGTATAGAAATGTCTTTGATATGTGTAAAGGAGTGTATCTGGAAAACACTGTGGAGAAGCCCTAAACTTCATCTACAGCTAAGAAACAAAAACTTTTCCACTGAGTTCATGCCACTTCCAAGGAGCTTGAACTATGTGGAAAGTGTGATTCTTTAGTTCCATGAATACACCCTTCCTGAGAAAGGAAATATTTTGCTTAAATTCATATTTACAATGGGTCCTTGCCATCTGTGCCACAGGAACACTGCAAGGTATTTCATTAATGCGTGCAAGGCACTTCTAAATAGGAAAATATTGTAAGTTTTGTGATGTCATAAAAAAAAAAAAAAAAAAGCAGAACGCTTCATTCAGCTTTAAACAGTAGAGGATAGTATTTCTAATGACAATTTTTAAGCCTAAATTTAACTATTGCAATAGCCACTGTAAACACCACATTTTTGAGTAATTCAGCTGTTTTATTAATTGTGTCCTGAAATAGTGTCCAAGGTTATCATCTTTAAATTCCGGTTAAAATGATAAAAGGATTTAGCAATATTATTAACTTGAGACTGTTATTAGTATTAATGGGAGTTACAGGAACAGATTAACTGGGAAAAGATTCTTTTATGAGACAGTATTTTTATATAATATTTGCCATAATTTTGCTGTAGTTTTAACTTAAGAAATTTCAAGTACTAAAACCATCATAGGTAAAAATAAATGGGGTCTTAAGACCAGTATCATTAGTGCTAGGGTTTTCTGGGGGAGCAGGATGGGATATCTGCGAACAAATATTTTGCAATTTGTGCCCATTTTCCAACTTCTTTCACTACCTTCATTTTTGAAATTGGGCTTCATAGCTATTCAATTTTAATGCATATAGACCTCAGAAGTCTATTCCACTACTGGACACTGGATATAATTCTTATTTTGCTTCCTTTACCTCTTTGGATCCTCTGCTTTTCTGAGGTGAGTTAAGTTTCTCAGATTAAGGGGTAAAGCTTCTGAAGTATTAAGACAAGACATTCCAGATCTCTCAAACTTTGTAGGAAAGAGATGACTGCAGCAAGAGGAGAAGATGTTTGACAATGCTGAAAAATAACTCCTCATCATTTCCTACTGGCTAGTTTAGATAGCTTTTTTATTCTTGCAATTACTGAAAGGGTAGTTCTCTCTCAGGTATTTCCTGTGAACTGTCACAGGACAGGATCTCTCTTACTGCAGGAGTGGGTACTTTGGCTGAATTGCAATATTGACAAAATGTCTTTATTGAGCTAACTCCAAAGTACTTGCCTATACAAACGATAATATATCTTTTAAAATGGCTAAGAGGTTTATTGGGGTTGTTTGTTTCATTGTGTGGGGTTTTTTTTCAGGTTTTTTCCTATGAGAAGCTGTTAATTCTTGCCTTCTAATGTTTCTAACTCTATAAGAATTCTTGTATGAAACTTGAAATTAGGTAAAAGCAAGTTACACAATGAAAATGGAATAGCATTCTGTTCAGGGATGACTTTTAGAAGCACTACCTGACTTTTGAGCATTGAATTACATAACACCTCCTTGGGATTCTTAGTGCCAGTATTATTGTTTGCATTTATATTACAGAAGTGCCTGGCAGTCTAAAGAAAGTACAAGTTTATTGTGTTTTGCACCTTATGGATAAAGAGCAAGGAGCTGACTGCACTCAAAGAGCTTAAAAAGTAAACAAGCAAGACAGACTAACAGAGATTAATTTAAAAGCCTTTTTTTGTTAAAATTTTTATAGGCAGCAATGGGGAAATAAGGTAATCTGTGCTTTAAATCTTTAGTTAGTTCTCAAAGACACTTCCTTATTCTGCTTAGGCTCTGCACGTGGAAATTTCTCCTTGAAGTAAGACAAGCAACTGCTTCATTTTACTCAAAAACTGCAAAGAAACAGTCTTTTACTTTTAAATACAGCCATAGAATCTGTTACTGATAAGTAAGAACAGTTTGCATGCAAGGTATCTGTGTATGTACATATCTATATGGATATGGTATCTCAGAGAACATGGTAACTGCGTATGTTTGGGCAAGAAGGGACAGCCAGCTCAGGGGGACAGAATCCTGTGCTTTAATTTCTGATAATCAGGAAAGCATATTCTGGTATGTCATAGCTTAAGTCCAGCTGGTAACTCAGGACCATGCAGCTGTTTGCTCACTCTGCCTTTCCCTCCCCAGCCAGGTAGAATAGGGAGGAGAATTGAAAGAATGTAAATCCCATGGGTTGAGATGAGAAAAGTCCAATAACTGTAATATTAACTACTAATGCTAGTGATAATTACAAGGGAAATAACCAGGGAAGATAATGTAAAACTAGAACGGGAAAAAAAAAAAAAAAAAAAAAAAACAAAACAAAAACAAACCTAGCCGTAAACTTAAGTACAGCACAACGCAATTGCTCACCACCCTCTGACCAATACCCAGCCCTACACAAGCACTGACCTAAGTCCTCCAGGTAACTCCTCCCAGTTTAGCTACTGGGCATGACATGCTGTGGGATGGAATACCCCTTTGACTAGTTTGGGTCAGGTGTCCTGTCTCTGTTTCCTCGCAACTTTTTGTGCCCTTCCTCACTGGCAGAGCATGAGACTGAACAGTCCTTTATCGGAATAAGCATTACTTAGCAACAACTAAAACATAGGTGTGTTGTCAGCATTGTCCTCAGGCTAAAGCCAAGACACAGCACTGTACCAGCTATTAAGAAGGAAGAAAATAACTGTTACAGCTGAAACCAGGACAGGTAAGAGGGTTGAATGCAAAGGAATGAATTTAACATTTTCTTGCATGTCACAGATGAAAGGTGCTATCTTCTGCCCTGAATTTTAAACAATAGCAAGGGAATTTATTGTATTTTTTTACAGATTGACAGATCTGGGTGAATACCAACATGCTGGATAAATGTAATATGATTAAATCTCTCAGGGCTTAGGTGAAAAGATATCTTTTTTCTAGAGCATAGCTAGGCTTAGGAATGAGAATAATAATGAACAGAGAGTAAATAACTTGATGCGAACAGACGAGGCTTTTATTGAGAAGTATAAGTCAGAAACAAATTATCTATGCTATAGCAAAGCTTTTCAGGATCCCAGTCCTGGGATTAAACATGTGGGCTGAAATTTAGTTGCTTAATCTTAAGTGTCTAGTGATATTCAAGATGTCCTTTTTAACTGAGGTATCTACAAAAACTTACACAGGAACAGAAGATGTTGCAGCTGGAGGCCATTTGTGCGGTCTTAGGACATTCAAACTGGATGATTAACACTGGCATTTAATGCTGATTTGCATGCCAAATATATGTCTTAGGCCCCCAAAATACTTAATTTGTCATTTGGATTTTAATTTTCTTTTTCTCCCTGTCCTTTAACCTAAGGCCATACAGAAGTCCTACACAAGCAAAAACTGTTGCAAATAAGAAATTCATTTTTTGAATGCTGATTGGAGAGTTCAAGCATAAAGCAGTTTTTCTTGCTTTTTTTTCTTGTTGTGCTGTTGGCTACATAGGTGCAAGAGAACTCATATTTTTAAGACTGTAAAAGTCTTATTAAAAAAAAAACTCTATATTATTATTTATTGCTGGCTTAAATTTAGCTAAGAAAAAGTGAGGCAACTATTGCTTCTACAGAAAGTGTTACAAAACATTCAATAATAAAATTGTTTATAGTTTCTTTGGAATCTCATTGAAAAGTCCACCAGTGTGTATGAAACACTATTCCATAAAACTTGGTTTTTGCAGTTAACATTGCTATAAATGTCAAGTGAATCAAAAAGACTACTGTATTTGACAGAGACATGTGGGGGTGGGAGAACAAACAAAAAACCCTGAAATCCAATTGCCACTAGCCTTCATTACAAAATATTGCTTATTTGGAGTTCCTCTGCATTTCAGTGTCTATTAACTTTATGAAACAGAACATAAAATGCTGATGTATATCATTAGGGTCCAAGTAATGAGTGTCTTCCTTTCTCCAAAGCAAATTATTTTAGTGGACATTGGATCTATTGAACACAAAAATATTATATTGTCTACTGATTGTTTTTATTAGGTCTGCAGTAATTAATTAAGCACAGATGTCTCACTAGAAAATAAAATTGAAAGCATTCAGGGAAGAGGATAAGGAATAATGAGATCCTGAAGCACAGCAAATGAAAATAATGTAAAATAGGCCCTAATCACGTTCTGAATTACACAGATGCTCTGGGAGAATATCTGGGCCTTCAAGGCAGGTTGTGCATCTAGAATTCAAACCTGTACAATGCTGTTCCACAGATGCTATGCAGACTCTAGGGAGAGAGCATTCAGCTGATTCGGGCAAATTTTATGTGGTAAGGGGTACAGCATATGCTGGCTAGAAACAGTTTTTTTCAGTTTTCCTAGTTGGTAAGAATTTCCCAGTGACTTCAGAGAAGGAAGTACTAAAATGTGTTAAGGGAATATTCAGGCACTCCTTTCTTCTAATCATGGCACCTCTTCTTTACCAGCTGGAAGCCACACAGTAGGCCAATGCTAATCAGACTTCGACTTTACAACTAAGCAGATAGTGGGTGTGCAGAGCGTGCAACTAGATGATATTCTTTAGCACTGTCTCCTCAACAATCTTAGCTGTTGCAGAATATCATCAAAATTGAGAAAGAACTTAGAGAAATTAGTTTTCTCATTAAATTTTATTGAAACATAGATGAATCCAGAATGTTAGACTGACAAATTATTATTTATTTTTTCAGAGAAGTCACAAATTCAGCATGCCTATAGTATCATTAGGGTTAAATGAAGTCTAGTGAAAGATTGCAAGTGAAACAAAAGACAAGGATTCCAAAACAACTATGACCTCCATCAGCGCATATAACAGTTACAGAGATATTTCTTTTTGCCCTATGAGCACTGACCTAGGAATTGTGGACACTGCATATTGTATCACTGAGGACTGACAATGATTCTAATTATATACGCTGCAGCTTTATAATGCTGATTATACTTTTTCTGATAGACTGCTTGCAGAAATACAGTGCGTAGTTGCATATAATATTAACCATAACTTTTTTTGTATTTGGGGATTTTGGTATCAGTTTAGGAGGGAATCTAATTAATTGATGATTGCAACATTTTTTGTATATCCCTCAAAAATTTCTGTTAAGCAAAGTTGTACTGTAGTTCTACATAAAGACTCATCTTTGTGCCTGTGAATTTTCAAATATTGCTTTATATAAAAATATAAAGAAACTACATTGGAATGTCGCATTTTCTGATTCAAGAAATACCAGTTCATCTGACAGCTTGACAATTGTTTCACTATAATTATTTTGATGTATAGATCACCTTTTGTTCAAGGAAATTCTTTTCTTTCTAAGTTTGAACATGTGACTTTCCCTTAAAATATGAGATGAATATGATATATGAGCAGTGTTATTAGTGACTGCTACTACTGTTGTTACTGGACCAGTTCTCACATCACAGACTAGCTGACTTTTGCCAACTGGGTTTGCTTAACTGTCATGCTTTCTTAGCCAAAGGCACAAAGCAATGAAGGTCTGTAACTGAAGGTACTGGCAGGAGCTTGACTGATTATAATATTTGTGTGAGACTAGCAGACCAAATGCAGTCTTAAAGATAATGAAGCTGATATTGCAAAGAAAATTCAGGTTGACAGTTTCATGGTTGTTTTTTAACTCTTCCATTGTTAAAATCAGTAGCATATTGTCACGAGGCAACACTAATGTAATTCTTTGTAACTGAGTTATCCAAGACATATGGTGTGTCAATTTGAAAATATAAATTACCTTATAATGCAGAATATACAAATAAATTTCATTTTTAAATCCATTACACTTCAAAAAATACTGGAATTGCAAAACAGTAGATAATTATCATTTGGCTATAAATGAAAATGTGAACAGAATTAGGAACATGTTATAAAATATGAATATAATTAACTGTAGATTTCATATTATTCACATTATTTTGAAACAGGCAGTCTCATGCTTTAGGGGAAGGCATTGTCATGCAGATGGGTTTGGTCTAAAGACCTCAAACACCATATGACATGTTGGTTCATGCATGATGGTGCACCAGAACATATCAGTGTTGCTATAACATTAGCTGTTTTATGACCCTAACCTCCCGTGTCTACAAAGCTAGTCTCCATCATTCTCCTAGTTCCCACCTTTGTAACTTTGCAAGGGGGCTGTAATTGTGCATGGAACAATTTTCTTCTGGACAAGGAAGATAATTTTTTTATTATTATTATTATTATTACTGACAGAGGTGGGACCTTAGAAGAGTATGCATTTTTAATTAAGTTTCCTAGGAAAATGAAGCAATGGTCTGGTCCTCTGTTTTTATTAAATTGTCTCATTGTTTTCATCAATTATCTTCAACCATGCAGGGGGATAGTCTTAAATAAAGGAAGTTTCTACATGCTATATAACAAAAAGAAGCTGGCTGAAGAAGAGTTGTTGAAATGGACTATCCTTGGGGATAGACAGTCATGGGAATAATTTAAGTCTGCTCTGAATCATAGCAGCCAGTTATTACGAACATATTGGCATGGGTTCAGCATAACCCACATTGTCACAAACACAAACAAACTTGATTTATATTATTAGGTGAAAAAAAATTATCTGTTTCCTCAAATATCACGGCTGAAATGCAATCTTATTATTGCTAAGCAATCTCTTGTGTTCTTTGTTTTTATTAAAAAATTAATACACTAGCTCTTCATTCTGCGCTGGCTGTCTTCTTGTTACTCACGCTTGTGTGATGTTCAGAATATCATAGCATTCAATGATTAAAAGACCATAGTGTGGACAAATCCCAGAGTTAAAAGGGTATGGAATAACTGAATCATAGCATGTAACTCTCTGCCACCTTCTCCCATTTTTAACTTTGGAAGAGGAGGCAAGTAGGTGAGGAAAGAGCCACTGAGGACCTATTGGACACTTTCCCTTTACTTACAACATTAAATACATTACCTGCTTTAGTACATTAATACATTTAGTGCGTATTTAGCTTTTGTATATCATCTGCTAGAGTTGTTAGATGAAAGGATGCTGCTGTTCTTACCTTAGAGGATCATGGGAAAACTATTCCAGGGAACATATGCATAGCTGGACTCTGCCTGCTTTTTCATAGAGGGGAAAACTGTCGAACACAGGGGAAACTTGATTATTTTGGTGTCCCGCAGGGGTCAGTGTTGGGACCGATTCTGTTTAACAACTTTGACAGTGATATGGACTGTGAGATTGAGTGCGCTCTCAGCAAGTTTGCCAAGGACACTAAGTTATGTGCTGTGATCAACACACTAGAAGGAAGGGACGCCATTCTGAAGGACCTCGACAGGCTTGAGAGGTGGGCCAATGCCAACCCCATGAAGTTCAACAACACAAAATCCAGGTCCTACACATGGGTAGGGCAATCCCAGGCATATCTACAGGTTGGCAGAGAAGTGATTCAAATGAGCCCTGAGGAGGAGGACTTGGGGGTGTTGGTCAATGAGAAACTTAACATAAGCTGGCTTCAGTGTGTTCTTGCAGACCAGAAACCAACCATATCCTGCAGCACATCAAAAGAAACGTGACCAGCAGGATGAAGGAAGTGATCCTGCCCCTCTACTCTGCTCTTGTGAGACCTCACTTGGAGTATTGTGTGCAGTTCTGGTGTCCGCAACATAAAAAGGACATGGAACTGTTGGAACAAGTCCAGAGGAGAGCCACAAGGATGACGAGGGGACTGGAGCACCTTCCGTATGAAGATAGGATGAGGCAGTTGGGGCTGTTCAGCCCGGAGAAGAGAAGGCTTCATGGAGACCTCCTAGCAGCCTTCCAGTATCTGAAGGGGGCCTAAAGGATGCTGGAGAGGGACCCTTCTTCAGGGATTGTAGGGATAGGATAAGAGGTAATAGGTTTAAAGGAAAACAGGGGAAGTTCAGTTTAGATATAAGGAAGAAATTATTTATTGTGAGGGTGGTGAGGCACCGGAACAGGTTGCCCAAGGAAGTGGTAGATGCTCCATCTCTGGTAGTGTTCAAGGCCAGGTTGGGCAGAGCCTTGAGTAACATGGTCTAGGGTGAGACATCCTTGCCCA
Organism: Amazona ochrocephala; assembly: GCA_039720435.1. Lineage (NCBI taxonomy): Eukaryota > Metazoa > Chordata > Aves > Psittaciformes > Psittacidae > Amazona > Amazona ochrocephala. The sequence continues at coordinate 21,961,682 of CM077879.1, forward strand.
TGGCAGGGGGGTTGGAACTGCATGATCTTAGCATCCTTTTCAACCCTAAGCATTCTATGATTCTATGATTTTCAGTGGGGAAGAAGTTGCTTTTATGTGAATACTACAAAAGAAATCAGAGATAGATGCTGAGGTCTTCTATATTAATATCTTCATCTTCAGACTTTACATAGTTTAAAGAGCAGATTCAACAGAGTTATAAGGAGATAGAATGACTCCATTTTGTTTCATTGTTCTTTTGTTCCATTTTGATAATAATGCTGGTTCACAGCTGTGCAATCACAGCCCTAGTTTCAAACCTTCTGAGTCAAGTAAGTCATACAAATAGATAAAACTCATTTCAGTCACATCAGTGACGACACAATAAAAGCAGCCAAAGTAACCTTACAATCAAACTCACCCTAATGAAAGAAAATATAGACAACATGGCTGGACAAGCTCATACATAAAGTGGTTTGAAATGAAATTGTATCAAAGTGAAGAAAAAAATAGTTGAAATGTTCTGTTACATTTTTAATGAATTCTCCTATGTTTCTAAACTACATCAGTTTTAACATTTTCTTTTAACAGATGAAATCCTCATTAATTACTTTGATTGAAATGAAACTGAATTTCTGACAGAAATAATAGTTCATCAGAACTGTTTATGCCCAATGGTTATGACAATTTTTTCCTAGTTGTTCACAAGATATCTTGCAATCTTCATTAAATATTGAAGTATCATAGTGTTTGAAACTTCATTAACAGCAGTAGTATAATTCAACATTCATAAACAATAGATCTGGTTCTCATATGCCCTGATTTTATGAATTATACTATTCAATATTATAGAAAGACACTTCACACTGGCTTAACAATGGCTCAAAAGCCAATGTACAGGGTCACCAAATTTCCCCTGATAATGAACCTATAACCAGCTACTGATTGCTGGATCTGGAAAGTAATATTACAGGTATGTAATACTGAATACTTTCAAGTAATTGATTATAGATTACTTCCTCTTTGCTCAGTACAGCTGTTACCATGCTGGCGACTAAGACCAAGTGCAAAGATATTGCACACAATAGAGACAGGAGTGGTGAGATTGACAAGAAAAGTAACAGAGAGTACTTAGAATCAGTTTTTCACTTGAGGTGAATAGATAACATCTTAGAACAACATTTTTTAAATTATTTCACTTACTGTTCTCTATTCTGTCAAAGCTCCTACAAGTAGTATTCTGCTTTCATATCTACTATTCTAGTGCTTTGGAAGGATTGCCACTATAAAACTGAGTCATGTAGGTACCCTATTAGACAAGAATATCCCATGCATTTATTCTTTTTTGATTTTACTAAGTTATAAAGTCATTTCAGTTATATTTATCTATCAGAACTAACTGGGTCTAGCCATATTGAAGAAGACAGATGTGTGACATGACACCATAGAGCTTCTGTCCTTTGAAATGATATGGGACATGTGACAGTACACAGCATTGATTAGGGAACCACAGCATCCTGAATCACCTCCACTGATCATTATGCCTTCCATATCCCCTGACCATAAACTTTTTTTCTCCCTGACATACACTAGTAGATGTCTGTGTAACCATGTAATCTCTGACCTGAAAAACATTTTGGTGGGAAGATCTTGTGCTAAATGAAGTAAAGATGGCCTGATCTTAATTTATGCAAATGATCACAATAAGTTATAAAAAAAAGAACATTCTTGCTAGCTCCGTGTTCTGATGAAATTGCTCACCGAAAAAGACAAGTCAGACAGCCCAAGGGCAGTCAATTCTATTGATTTTGGCTCCCTGATTTCCAGATGCTTGGTTTCTATCACCCATAGACATCTCTCTGAATTGTCAATATTAAAGACTCCCATCAAGGGAAAAGATAGCAAGATAAGATTATTAAGACTGAAAGGAACAGACCACAGTAAGTACCTTCACATAAGCTGGGTCTATATAGTATATACAGCTCAGAGAAGAGTTTACTTGGAGTTTATATAGACTCAAGGAAGTTTCTCTTCTGATTCTGTTCAACAGCATCAATTCACCAGGACCTCTGTCTAGCCTTCATTCTTAATTCCAGAGCTGTATTAGAAATATTTTTGCAAAAGAATCAATAATTAAAACCAGTATTTTTCCAGTGCTGGAAAAACTATACAAAACAAGAACTCCACTCTTGCCTTTACCCTTCCCTCTTCTCCCCACCTCTCAATATATCTTTCTTTTCTGTGTCTCCCGCACACATTCAGTATATTCACTAGGAGTCTGATATAAGACAATCTGACTCCTACCCTACATGTTGGGTTAAAGATATTTATACTATTAACTTTGAGTTTAATGCAGAACATATTTCCAGAATAACTGAGATAACTTTATTAAGGTGATTCTTACATTGAAAACAAAACCACAGTTTAAGTGCTTATATTCACGTTAACAAATGAGTCAAAGTGAAGTTCCTACTAATAATCACAGTTAATTTTAGAAAGTAAGAAATAAAGATAAAAGCTTTCTGAATATTTCATTTTAGTATTTCTAAAATAAAGTGAGGAATTCCTTATTTTGCTTCAGGTTTCTAAAAAGCCATCTTAATTATCACACAGTGAGTAATACATTTTTTCAGTACATTACTAGCCATTGACGTCCTCTTTCCCAGGTCTCATTTCTTTGTTTATTTTTGCCAAGTAAATTCTTTTAAAATACATTTATTTAAAAAGACTCAGGAAATGTGTAAATAAATTCAGCTTTGGCACATAGATAATGCATTTTTTTTAACAAAGGAAGTACTTGAAAAGAAGACTTTATTGCATCTTACATTTGATTCAGAGGAGGCTAGCTTTTTTAACAGGCTTATTCCTTTTAATGGATGCTCATTTAGCTGGACTACGCTTTCCTTCAGTGCATTACAAAGCATATATGGCAATAGAAGTTACCAAGATACAAGTATGAACTTTCTTTTTTTAATGTTAACTATGAATTGGTGGCAAATTCATGCATTAAAACTTTTCTTTTGACTTCATAATAGTGCTATGGAAAGAAATGTCTGCTAATGTGTTAATGCCTTTGCATTTCATTCTGCATGATAGATTCATTTGAAGCCTAGTATATGGTGTGTTAAAAAAGAAAATTAAATAAATGTCAATTATAATAGTTTACCATAGGATGGAATGATTGCTAAAGAAAAAAAACAATGTGCATATTGTACAGATAATACAGGTAGTAATAAGTGCAGGGTTTGGACACTAATAACGTTTAATACTTTTGACATTGTTTATATTAATCATTGATAGCAAAACCAGTTCCTTGCTGTAGTGACACATAGATAGGTGTTGCGACATTGAGTGTATATGGGCACATGAACTTAGTAAGGGGAAGTCAAAGTCAGTATACATATTACACCAATGCATTAAGATATTAATCAAGTAATATTAAGAAATAATGTCTGTGAATTGCAATTCCTGATTGTTTTGACTCAGTATCTTTTGAGAAAAGTACTTCAGGAAGGGGAACATAAAAAGAAATAATAATTTTGTGGAACTAAACCAGAGGAAGAGCTATAAAATGCTTTGGGTGGGTTTTTTTTCATTTGTGTGAAGATTCTGTTGGCTTTGATGGGCCTTTCTGACCTCAGATGTTGAGTGTTGCAACTGATTATGTGTATCACTTAAGAAATTAGAGATTGTTGGCAAGGGAGTGTTTGCAAGGCAGGTATTCTGGTTTGAATTTTTAAAATAAAATTTAACTAAACTGGCATTCATTAAGGACACTCCATGCTTACAGCTCTTATGTACTATTTATATTATCATTGCTTATTTCAAAGAGTACGTTCATAATAATCATATCCTGCATTAGCTGTGAGTGTGCACAATATGTATTAGCTAGTAGCTACTGACCTTTATAAATATTAGCTATCAGGATAGTCAGCCTTCAGAGCTTGCTGATAAGAGAAGCAGGAAATGCAGTAGTTGAGGTTTCCTTGCTCTACCCCCTGCTCCTCAAATTTGGTACCTTTTCCTTCTGCAAGACAATCGAGTTTCTAGAGAATTGCTTACCCTCCCTCTAGACTATGCAATTTGCAACATTAAGGCGGGATTATTTTCCCAGGCCACAGCACGGGTCCTCTGCTGCTTTTCTGCTGTTTTGTAGCTTTCCTCAGCTGCTGCTCCTTTTCTAAAAGCAAAACCTGCCTTCACAGCTCCCAAGGCTATGCTTTCTCAGTGATTAGTAATTGAACATGTTGTGGTTTAAGCCTCTATAACTCATGCAGTCGCTCTCTCACTTCCTCCTCTTTCTTCCCCCCCACTCTGGTGTGTGGGGGGGATGTGTGGGAATGAGGAGAAGAATCGAAAGAATGTAACTCCCACAGGTTGAGATAAGAACAGTCCAGTAGCTAAGGTGTAACACAAATCACTACTGCTACCACCAATAATAATAATAAGAGAAAGACAAGGAAAGAGAATACAACTGCTCACCACCTGACGACCGAGCTGTGAACTAAAAAACTCTTCTGGTTCCTGCCCCCAGTTTTTTTTTTTTTCCATCCTGGGCATGATGTACTGTGGTATGGAATACCTCTTTGGTCAGTCTGGGTCTATCCTTTTTCTGCTTCCTCCTGGCTTCCCCTCCTCCTTGGCAGAGCATGAGACTCAGAAAGTCCTTGGTCAGATCAAAACATTCTAAGCCATAACTATAAACATTGGTGTTATCAGCGCTGTTCCCAGGCCAAAAGTCGAAAACACGGCAGTGCACCAGCTACTATGAAGGAGAAAAATGACTGCTACTGCTGAACCCATGACAGTATTTTACAATCAGAAGATCTTTGGACACCTAAATGCACAGCTGTAGTTCAAAGTGTCCATTCTCCCAAACCAGGGAGCTGGTTTAAGCCAGGAAATTCTCTGAGCTCTTGAAATTCTTTGTAGTTATAATGCCTACAATTGCGCTGACAGAGCAGCTACATATCTATGTCCTGCATAAGCCACGCAAGTGATTAAACAATAGTCAGATTACTCTCTTCAAATGCTTGATCCATTAGGGTTGCAAGCTTGCTGTTACATTGGCACACTCCTGTTTGAAATCACAAACTTAATGCCTTAAGCATTCATATTATATATGTATTAGCTCAAAAGTATACTCTGGAATAGATTGAATTATATAACCTGCTTAATATCTCAGTCCATGGGTGTCTTATTATGACTTCCATGAAATATGAGCAGGAAATGGATCAGCTAGTTATGCTTTAATATTATTTTGATAAATGGAGTATTATATGAAATCATATTATTTACAGGATTTGTTTATATGCAGGGTTATATTGCATGCTTTAACTGCACTCTGAAGTCACTGAACCTCATATAATGAGGAGAATGACTAGCTTATTTCTTATGCTAGAAGCTGTTTAGTTGCATCACCATGCAGTGCATCCAAACAGTAAGCATTTAAAATGAATCTGTCTAGAAAAAAACCTGCATATTATCAATGGAGACTTTTACTTCCACTGCTAGCTTTGACCGTAATTTGAAAGAAAGATGTGATCCTTTCTTCTCAGAATTATGTCAGTATTTAATTTCTATTTATTTTCTGCATATACTTTCACTGATAAGAGGTATTACTAATTAATTCTCAAGGCTGAAAAAAGTCTACATACAGTCATAGAAATAAAAAATACCTAAAATATTATATATTCCTTTTGAAAATTATAACATTACAATAATTCTTTTAGTAGTTTATTAAGAAACTGAAGTAATGAAACCTGTCTTCTTAAAGATTCATACCTCAGAACTGATCTCTTACTCTGGTCCTTTGAATTCTACTAAATGATGAGTCTAGTCACAGTTTTCCCTTGTGAAGGGAACCTATGACCACATTCACTCCCCTGCTTGGAGTTATTCTGTAATATAAACGCAGCTTAATAAACTTTTTGTCCTGTAATGTAGCCATCTATTTTAAAATAAATGTTTGATAATCAAAAATTCCTGAAACTTATTGTCCTCTGTTCATTAGAAGTTATTTAACAAGCTAATTATTTGTATTACGTTCCATCAGAAGTATGTCAGCATCGACTGAATTCAATGTAGCTATGCCAGTTTTGCACCAGCCAATGGTTTGTCTTGGTCTTTCATAGTATGCTACATTCAATATTGTGTGATCACACCATGTGATATATATGTATGGTGAGAATTTCAAATTAATAGTGGTGGTTTCACTAAAGTGCACTCATAAAAACTGGTAATGTGGTAGGCTCTGCTGACCTAATGTCATACTATCAGTAAATAAAGCATCCTTTTTCTTCTTGGAATATCTCTGCTTTTCCTGTTCCTTCATAAATTCCATTGACATTTTACTAAACCTGAAGTACAACAGATCTCTTCCATGAACTACTTTAAACTAATACCTATCTCATCCCTCACAGCTAAGAATGAATAATATTCTTCTGAGTCATATTTATATTTATAGTGATTATATAAAAAGAAAGAAAATGTGGTGTCAGAACTAGGGCAAGAGGAAGGAAAGAGGGAGAGTAAGGTAGTAATTGGGACCAAGACCTCTATTTTGATAGGAGATTGGCTCAACCATCTTGTCACTGCAGCCTCAAGTTTAAAATTCAGAAGTCATCTTTAACTCACTGTAGCCCATTTAATACAGAAATGGAGCAAACGATATTCCCATTTAGTGGGTTTTTATTTTTAAGTGCACATTAAAATAGCTGTTAACACCTACACAATGTGCTGTCGAAAACCGACTTGAATCACTCTCACAATTGAAACAGAAGATACTCCTTACTGCTACCTGGATATTCTGTTACTCATCTACTGTGGCATTGCAGCGATCATGAGATGGTTGAATTAGAGATCCTCAGGACAGTGAGAAGAGCGTGCAGCAAGCTCACTGCCCTGGACTTAAAGAGGGCAGACTTTGGCCTCTTCAGGAACATGCTCAGTAAGGTTCCATGAGATATAGCTCTAGAAGGCAGTGGGGCCCAAGACTGTTGGTTGATATTCAAGGGTCACCTGCTGCAAGCTCAGGAGCAATACATCCCAACGAGAAGGAAGTTCAGCAGGAGGGCCAGGAGACCTCCTTGGATGGATAAGGAGCTGCTGAGCAAACTTCAAAGGAAACAAGAGGCTTATAAAAGGTGGAAGCAAGGTCAGGCAGCCTGGGAAGAATACAGGGATGTTGTCCGGGAAGCTAGAGACCAGGTTAAGAAAGCTGAGGCCCACTTAGAATTAAACTTGGCTAGGGATGTTAAGGATAACAGGAAGGGATTTTATAAGTACATTACAAATAAAAGACAGACTAGGGACAATATGGGCCCCTCCAGAAGCTATTGGGAGAGCTGGCTATCCTGGATTTGGAGAAGGCTGAGATCCTTAATGATTTCTTTGCCTCAGTATTCACCAGACAATGCTCTGACCTCATCACCCAAGTCTTGGAAGGCAGATGCAGCTACTGTGAGAATGAAGACCTTAGGCCCACTGTAGGAGAAGATCTGGTTCGAGACCATCTTAGGAACATGAACGTATACAAGTCCATGGGACTTGATGAAATCCATATGCGCGTCCTGAAGGAGCTGATGAATGAAGTTGCTAAGCCACTGTCCACCATACTTGAAAAATCATGGCAGTCAGGTGAAGTTCCCGATGACTGGAAAAAGGGAACTATAACCCCATTTTCAAGAAGGGGAAAATGGATGAGCCTGGGAACTACAGACCAGTCAGTCTCACCTCTGTGCCTGGCAAAACCACGAGGCAATTTCTCCTGGAAGGCATGCTAAGGCACATGAAAAACGACAAGGTTGTTGATGATACCCAGGATGGCTTCACTAAGGGGAAGTCCTGCCTGACCAATCTGGTGGCCTTCTATGAAGGAGCTACAGAACTGATGGACAGGGGTAGAGCAGTTGCTTTCATCTACCTGGACTTGTGCAAAGCGTTTGACACTGTCCCACACGAAATCCTTGTCTCTAAGTTGGAGAGACATCAATTTGATAGATGGACCACTTGGTGGATAAAGAACCGGCTGGATGGCTGCACACAAAGAGTTGTAGTCAATGGCACAATGTCCAGCTGGAGACCAGTAACGAGTGGTGTACCTCAGGGATCAGTATTGGGACCGGTCTTGTTCAACATCTTTGTGGGTGACATGGACAGTGGGATTGAGAGCGCCCTCAGCAAGTTTGTTGGTGACACCAAGCTGTGTGATTCGGTTGATAAGTTGGAGGGAAGGAATGCCATCCAGAGGGACCTTGATACGCTTGTGCGGTGGGCTGATGCCAACCTAATGAAGTTTAACCATGCCAAGTGCAAGGTCCTCCACCTGGGTCCGAGCAATGCCAGGCACAGCTACAGGTTGGGCGGGGAGGAGATTCAGAGCAGCCCTGAGGAGAAGGACTTGGGGGTTTGGGTTGATGAGAAAATGAACATGAGCCGGCAGTGTGCGCTTGCAGCCCAGAAAGCCAACCGTTTCCTGGGCTGCATCAAAAGAAGTGTGACCAGCAGGTCAAGGGAGGTGATCCTGCCCCTCTACTCTGCTCTCATGAGACCTCACTTGGAGTATTGTGTACAGTTCTGGTGTCCTCAACATCAAAAGGATATGGAACTGTTGGAACAAGTCCAGAGGAGGGCCACAATTATGATTAGGGGACTGAAGCACCTCCCGTATGAAGGTAGGATGAGAAAGTTGGGGCTGTTCAGCCTGGAGAAGAGAAGGCTGTGTGGAGACCTCCTAGCAGATTTCCAGTATCTGAAGGGGCCTATAGGGATGCTGGGGAAGGACTCTTCATGAAGGACTCTAGTGATAGGACAAGGGGTAACAGGTTCAAACTTAAACAGGGGAAGTTTAGATTGGATATGAGGAAGAAATTCTTTACTGTAAAGGTGGTGGGGCCCAGGAATGTGTTGCCCAGGGAAGCTGTGGATGCTCCATCCCTGGCAGTGTTCAAGGCGGGGTTGGACATAGCCTTGGGTGTCATGGTTTAGTGTGAGATGTCCCTGCCCATGACAGGGGGGTTAGAACTAGATGATTGTCATGGGTTCAGCAGTATCAGTCTTTTTTCTCCTTTGTAGTAGCTTGTGCAGTGCCTTGTTTTTGTCTTTCGGCCTGGGAACAGCGCTGATAACACCAGTGTTTTCAGTTACTGCTTGGTAATATTTTGGTCTGACCAAGGCCTTTCTGAGTCTCATGCTCTGCCAGGAAGGACGGGAAGCTGGGAGGAAGCAGAAACAGGACAACTGATCCAAACTGACCAAAGAGGTATTCCATACCACAGCACATCATGCCCAGGACGTAAAAACAGAAGGCAGAGACCCGGAAGGGTGGGGGCTCGCTGGTGGTTTGGGCTTGGTATCGGGTGATGAGCAGTTGTATTCTCTTTCCTTGTATTTCTCTTGTCATTATTCTTATTGGTGATAGCAGTAGTGGTTTGTGTTATACCTTAGTTACTAAACTGTCCTTATCTCAACCCGTGGGAGTTGCATTCTTTCGATTCTCCTCCCCATCCCCCCGGGACTGGGGGAAGAAAGTGGAGGGAGAGAGTGAACGAACTGCTTGAGGGGCTTAAACCACAAGAATGGTCTTATGGTCCTTTCCAACACTAACTATTCCATGATTCTGTTATTCTAAGTTTTCTTTGAAAATGACTCAAGTATTTTGGATATTTGGAGTCTCTGCTTATTATAGATTACGCGAAATTTCATTCCCAACAATGTCTCTGACTGTATGGGCATTTTAATTAGCAGTCACTTAATAAAATTAATGCCTTTGTTTCATGTTGAAAAATATCCTCACATACTCTAAGGCTTAGTTAATTTTGTACTGAGGAATGGCTAAATCCTTCCCTAGCATCTACTGTTTTCTCTTTCTTTCCGACTTTTAGTTTTTTTTTTTTTCTGAAGATTCTAGCTCTAGGTGATGAGGATGATTAGTTTCATGAAGCACTTTTTTTGAGGCGAGACTAAGTAGATTCCATACATGAAGAAAACAGTTTGCTGAAAGGAAGTATTATCTAAAAAATCATCACTGGTTGGAAAGGAAGTATAGTTTGTAAAACCATCAATGAATGCATAAAGTTTTGATTAACTTTAGTCTGAACAAGTATACTCTTTATATTCTTCTCTGGGAAAAAAGTATTATGAAAAAGTAAGGTTGCATTAATACATTTCAGTCTAAATATCAGTAATGATCCACAATTTTTGATTAAAACACCAAAACTATTAAATCTGCTTTCTGGATTGCTAGAAAAGCAAACTGCAGTTATCTCAAAAGCAACTAGAAATTAAAATTAGAAATATATTCTGGTCCACATATGACTCAACCACAAGACCATTATTTCCTCAATTTCCTTTGACTTGCACATCTGAAACAAAATATTGATTTTTTTTTGCACCTTAATTTAACATAAATATATAACCCCAAAATCTTTTAGGCAAATATTCTTATTTATTTACCCCTTCTCATTGTCCCAAAATTTTCTGCCTCACATTTACAGGTATTCTAGAGATTTGAGGAATGGGTCACATTTTGCACTTTCACCATGAGCCGTACACAGTATATAAGCCTTAAGATTTTTAAAATTACAATTTTGCTGTAGTAATTCAAAGTATTTCAGTTGTAAACCAGTTAAAATATCTCATATGATCTCATGAGCCTGTGGTTTAGTGATCAATTGGTAAGCTCTTGATTAGCAGCTATTGAACTTTTTAAAAGTCTATCACTTCCGAGAAGTCTTTGACTGCTTTCCAGGTCATTGAAGACAAATGAGAATTTCAAACTAATCAAAAGCAATAAATCTTTGGACTTTCTGCTGGTTAGGAACCATGTCTTCTACTTTTCAGGTTGGTTGTCAGCTAATATACTACTGAAACATCTAATGTCTTTCAAGGGGGGTTCTATAAAAAGTTTTGAAGAAAAAAGTTGGTCTGCTGATACAAAAAAAAGAAATGGCAAGAAGTCTGTATTGTATTTTACGCTTACACACGTTTACACCCAAAGCAAATAATCTTCCTTCATTTGCTAAGACTAATTACTTGAATTACAGCTACTAATTGAAATGAAAAATATTTATTTTACATTAAAACAGTGTTCAGGATTTCACATGGCCAGACACTATGTAATCTACTGAAGCGAATGCAAGTTAAAGCCCCAGACATAGCTATATTGCAGTATTTAAATATGTATGGAAGATTAGGTGTAGCTTTTAAGGACTTCCTGGTATTGCTTAAATTCCAGACAGTGTCTGACTGCAGAGTTTTTCACATACAATAAACCTATGGTATTGTTGGACAAACAAAAGTAATGTGTTACAAAATATGTGTTAATCTTTAGGAAAAAATATGGATGAGGTAGATATGCTTTGCTTTTAATGAATAATGTATTATTAAATGATGGATTTCAGAAGTCTATTATTTGAAATATGTCAAGGAAATCTTGATACAAAAGTGACTCTTTGGAAAGCAGCTGATAAATAGTTCAGGTTTCTGTAAGTAACATGAATATAAATAATATGCATCATTATTTTTACATATTGCAAGTATAAAGAGGACTGAGTTTTCATAGACTACTTATTTAGATCTATACTGCTTAGATGCTGAATCTTGCATTATTTAATACCATTTAAAATGTATAGACCTATGACCTTCTCCCACTCATGTCTCTCTTAAATAAAGTGGTGCTCAGCTCTGGCTGGCTGTGCCATTGATCTGAAAGGAAGCACATAATATTCTAAAAGAAAGTACATAATATTCTAGAAGAAAGTTCCAATTTGCATTTGTAATTTGTAATGTAAAGGTTCAAAATATTTTTGATACAAAAAATGCTGGATAACATTATATTAAAAAAATAATGAGGGTGAATATAAGTAGGAAAAAAATGCATGTATTGTAGCTGCTCCATAGTCATAGTTCTGTGACCCTCTTGTTTTACTTTCACCCCACTTCTGCAACTCCATTCACTTTATGCTGACTATTCCCAAGTTAAAAGAATATGAACTGAAAGACAAAACACACAACAAGCAAATGGACATACCACAACATCCAGGGAACATTAGAAGGAAAAGGATGAAATTACATGTTTTTTGTTGTTGTTGTTTTTTTTTTTTTTTTTAAATTCAAAGCCAAAAATCTTCAGAGTCATTTTCATAACTCCAAATCTGCTTTGGGGATCTATACTAGAGTTGCTCAGATCAAGTTGCTATAAAATTTAAGTTTTCACTGGTTAAATTTTTTCTACAGCTGCTTCATTAGATTTTATTCTATGGTGTACTTTAATTCATTACTTTATTATTCTGGGGTGAAAATAGGGAAGATTCTATGGCAAAGAACAAATTGGGACAAATACTTGGGAGAAAAGAAGTCTACCTTAAGAAGTTTTATAGGAAACTAGTTAACGATCTAGTCATATTCATCTCACCAGGGCTTTCTTTTTCTTTCCATTGTTATTGTTTTATTATTACTATGATGATTATTCTGATTATTATGAGTGGCATGATTAAAGAAGAAAATGTTTTGTTTGCTGCATTCAGTATTCATTTTTCAGGTCTCTCCTGAGTTCCAGAATTTGATTGATAAACTGTTTTTCTTTCTAATCAAATGTGGGCCCGGTCACAGATATTTTTGTTTCCTTTTGTCTCTACTGTCCATTTTGTGTCCATTCTGTCTCTTGCACCATTTTCTATTCACAGTAAGGAAAATAGATTACCTTCTTTGACGTGTTGGCATCAAAGACTTTATATTTCCTATGAAGTTATAAGGTATTTTTAGGTTTGCTACAAGGTTGGTATTTTTAAACTGCATAGGAGTCTGTTAATGCATGTTATACCTATGAGATGTTAAACTGTTTGTCCCCTAGTTACATATTGGGGTTCCATATGTCAGCTTATTTCTTTAGATTTTTATAAAAGACCCATATCATTTCAGAGGATTCATTCAGGGTTATAATAAAAAAGGCAAAAAATCCTTGAAGTTATAAACAAGTTTTTGTCTCCACAGAAAACATTTCCTTCATCTCAATTTGTAAATTTAATAGCAGGCAGTGGTCATAAAAGACCATTGACAATAAGGAAAGCTTATTTTTCCCCAATATATTAATAGATAAAAGATGACTTAAGAAAAAAGATGTCATAAAAAGAGATCCAAAAGGCCAAGAAAATTATATATATTCTAATAAATTTGCCAACCTACATGTGCTTCCTTTATTATAAATCAAGTAGTTTTCACTGAAAAACAAGTTTAGATTTCTTAATGCCTCTGAGACCTTCTATTTATTAATCTGATCTTTTGTCTATTTCTAATTGAAATCCAATTTCCTTTTTAATCAAAGGGCCAAAAATAACAAGTAAAAGTAAACCATCATTTAGGTATAATGGAGACCTTAATTCCTTATTTGAAAAAGAAATAATTCTGAAATATCTGCACAAAGGCATATTAAGTTACATAATTGCTTTAAAAAAATTATAAAGTTGGCGACAACTTGTGTGAGGTAATGAGAAACTGGATTTCTTTAAGAAACACCTTAAATACATATCAAAACATTAAAATTTCTTATTTAAATCAGGATTCACTGCTTCCTTACTTTAAGTCAATGCACTCCACATTGAGATACCTCCAGAATAATAAAAATAACCTACTCAGTAAGTTTTTGCAACCAGTAGCTTTAGGACAGAAGCAAGTTACATGAATTTATAGTCATAAATAAAAGATCAGTAGAGATTTCTGTTGAGATTTTATATTAAGGGACAAAATAAGACAAAAAAAGCCTTTGTGAGTTTTTCTGTTTCTTTTTTTTTATTACTCTGAGCAGTATTTTAGTGACAGTGGGAACAGGAGGAATTGCAAAAATTTCTAGCATGTGGCCTACCTTGCCTGCCATGCCTGGCACACATATTTCATCTCCCTAAAATTGCAGTCAGAAACAGATTTCATTGCCATAAATGTGCACACCTGCCTTGAAAATACCAGTGAAAACATTAAACATATATTGAGTTGCATTGAAGTTATTACACATTTACCTGGATCAACATTTGCAAATGTAAGGATATAGCAAGAAAAAGAAAAAATAGAACTTAAAAGAAATCCAATGCTTATTCTATTTTACCTAACATATAGGAATAGAGAAACCTATTGTACCGTTGAAGCAATAGATTGTTTAAAAACCAATCAAATGAGTTGCATTGTTAAATACTCTTCACTAGCTGCAGAGTACTTTTCCATATGAAAGTTAAAAATATTACATTTCTCTATAGCATAAAAGGTTAAAAAAGGCATTTGAATATGCATGGCAGACAAAATATTTTAACCATACTGTAAGGCTGTAATATAGAATGGCAAACAAATTGTCTGAGAAGCAGGAAGATATTTCTTTTCATCCCAGAAACTGATAATATGAAAGATAACGTCTAGTGGAATAGAAGATTTATTTTAAACATTATGTAAAGGATGCTATCAGAGACAGCCTTTAATTAGGTGTAGTTACAGATTGCATGTGAAACATACACATTAGTGCTGTCCATAATATCTGACTTTTAAACTTTTTCACTGTCTTATTTTTTGTCCTTTAAAATCATGGTCATAAAACAAACCACTTTGATTTTCTTGAGAAGGATAATAAATAAATAAATAAATATTTTATGTACTTCCCTTAAAAAAACAAAACAAAACAAAACAAAACAAAACAAAACAAAACAAAACAAAACAAAACAAAACAAAACTTTCACATTCACACTCATTCAGCTTTGAGAAAACCCACTTATTAAGTTTTTCTTTAATCATGAGTGAACATTCCTGATAAAAGTATTTCTACTAGAAATGAAAATGAGAGAAAATATATGTTCACACTTCTAGTCTCTGTCTGCTAAATGAAAATCTAAAACTAAGACTGAGGAAAATCTTTCAAATGTCAGCATGCTACAGTATAAGCTGATGAACTATTATTAGACAAGAAGTACCCATGATGCCTAAATGTACCTAATAAATGTAGCGCACGTGCTACAGTGCTTATATCTATGAATCAGATATATTCAAGGTGGCTGAATTTTATTACAAATAGATATTTTGTCACTATGGACAAGGAGATACTATTCTTTTTGAATTTATAATGTAAATCCATGAGAAACTGAAAAAATATTAAGTTAGATCGGTTGTAAGGTAGGATGTATTGTAGGTACAGTATATGAAAAGGGCTGTAAAGAGCATAAGTTATTTTCTTCTGTCAAAAGGAGTTCTAGACAAATTTAATTTGCAAATGCTTAGTCGTGTATTTTTTACACCTGAAGTTAATATCAACAGCTTCAAAAGTCATATGCAGAATAATAATTTGTCTGAACTGTAAGCATTAAATTGGTTGGATAAATCAAGTGATGATGCAAACTTCCATATGCCACAAAACTTACACATCCACTTATGGTCATACCTTTACAATTTTTGGAAGATGAAGAGAAAAACAGACTTGTCATCTCAGTGCAAGGAATGAAGTTCATTTTGTGCAAAAGGGCAATGCAAGTACTTTTTCCGTCCTCATGATGTAGGAAAGAGATCAAATGTGAAGTAGTCAAACAGTAGGAGCACATGGGAAATATTAACTTGATGAATTCCTTTATGAACTGTTCTGGATCTTTGAATAACCCCTCATATAACTGTTTGAAACTGCTTACTTTAGAGAATGATTTTGTTATGAAGTAACTACTCAATGTATATGAAGCAACTGAAAGATGAGAGAAGCTAAATGTTACTTGCAAAAAACACCACCTCAGCCAGATAGCTTCATAAAAAATTTTTACTAAGCATCTTAACTTTGGGAAGATTATCCAAAACTCAAAGCTTTCAGAGTTTCATTCATCCCTAATTACAGGATGAATATTCTACATCATCTGGTTTAGACAGGTTTTGTAGCAAGTTTCATTTCAGTAACAATGAAAAATGGGGAAGTCCTGAAGTTCATGTATATCCAAGTATTTTTTCTAGTGAATGACATAGTTAAGCAAAAGAAAATAAAAGCTGCTACTTAAATAATATTTTTTTTTGCAACTCTTAAATCTGATCTTTAGCAAATACCTGTTTGAAATGACAGCTGGCAGTGGTTATAAAATCATAGCAACTATGGAATGTGCAATGTAAATGAAGCTCCTGCTCTCTGAGACACCAAACGAATCATTCAGTCTTCCTTTAGATTGCCATATCTCACTGTTAGTGAATGTTTTGAATTGTCTGCTACTTCTGAGAGAGCTTCATAGACAGTATGGTCAGTAGTGTTCATATTAGTGAAAGACAATATGTGTCTCTTGATCCTCCCAATTCTCTGATAAACCTGAACCTGAGTGTGATGCATTGACCTCGGACACCAGGTGCCCAAGAAAGCTGCTCTATCACTCCCCTCCCCAGATTGACAGAGGACGGAAAACATAATGAAAGGCTCCTTGGCTAACATAAGGATAGGAAGAGGTCACTCACCAATTACCCTCACAGACAAAAACGACTTGACTTGGGGAAATTTGTTTCATTTATTACCAATCATTTATTACCAATCAAATTAGAGGATGATAATGAGAAATAAACCCAAATCCTAGAAGTGCCTTCTTCCTACCTCTTCCTTCTTTCCAGGCTTAACTTTACTTCCAATTTCTCTTCATCCTCCACCCCTAGTGGTGCAGGGAGATGAGCAACGGGTGTTGCAGTCAGTTCATCACACATTGTAATAACAGCTCCTTCCTCCTCAGTGGGAGGACTCCTCACATGGGAGAAAATTATCCATGAATGTCTCTAAAATGAACCCTTCCCACAGGCTGCAGTTCTTCATGAACTTGTCTAGCACAGGTCTCCCATGGAGTCTCAAATACTGCCAGCAAACTTGCTCTATTGCTGGCTCCTCTCCTTATGGGTTCACAGGTCCTGACAGGATCCTGCACATCTTCAATAAAAGTTTGTATAAAATATTCAAACATTTTAACAGAAAAAAATCATTCTGAATATATGGGGAAAAAAAAAAAAAAGAAAGTAGGAATCATCTTTTCTTTGAAAATTATTTTCGTACTAAAACCAGAAAACCCAGAAATCCAACTAAAAGGAATCACTAGAAACAAGTCGTGGTTGGTTGGTTTATTTTCCTCACCTCTATTCTCTTTCACCTCTAACAGTTAAGTATCCACTTCTATATGAATTAATTTTAGACTAAAAATAAGTCAGATATTATTTATTTGATAAAACTTTAAATTTCCTATTGGAAACATCAGGAGAAAAATCCTTACTTTTCTGAGAAATATCATCACTATAAAGCAGCACATGCAATCTAGATGCTTCCAGTTGTAACAGTGAAAATTCAAGGAAAATTTATTAATGCATCAGTTTGAAAAATGCATGACAATCAATCTGTTAAGTTCATCAAGTATTCATAGCCTCAAACTTCATAGTCTTAACTGAAGATCACAGTAATACATAACAGTCATTTATTTACACGTAAATAGATAGCTATGTTTAGGTCGTAAGATTACCTACATCTAGCATCATATAACACAGACCTGCATTATTCCAGTCTTGGCTTTCTTACTTCAAGAAACCCATTCCAGTATAAATTTTTGATTTTAAAATTCTTTGTCCTGCTTTGTTACTATTGTTTCAGCTACAGAAATATGTTCCTTGCTTTGCTTTGCTTTCTAAGTTATGACTTTCAAGGACAGTCTATATGTGTTTCACTGACAGTCCTATTGTAGTAATGACATTAGAAACCATGTGCAATAAGCTTTTTAAGGAAATTTGGTATTCCAATATTTTTTTTTTTTTATCTAGCTGTTACTAAACCTATGTCTTCCCCCTCCTCAAGACCAATTAACCAGTGCTTAAGAGGAGACAGCTTTAGGTAGCTCTGTGAGTGCGTGATTATGGGAAAGTACACTTTGTAAACCTTAAATGTGTTTGTGTATGTGCGCATTTTTCTATGCGTACTATTTATTTAAAGCACTTGTGAGTATAGGTTTTTTTTCAAAGTTAAAACAATCCAGTTTCATAGAGGTAAAGATTGATCACAAAGTAATAATCAAGACTGAAAGTTGTGATTGATGACAAAATTAATTTTCAGGGGTTCTTTCATTTGTAAAAGTGTTTGTACTTTAAGAAAATATAAACAACTAAACCACAAAAACAGTATTTCAGTTTAACTTTTTAAATAATTAAATACTACGATTAACACATTAATTACTTCAAAATCAATATAATTTAAAATTAATATAATAAAACAAGGGGTAATGGGTCCAAACCTAAACAGGGGAAGTTTAGATTGGATATGAGGAAGAAATTCTTTACTGTAAGGTTGGTGAGGCACTGGAATGGGTTGCCGAGGGAAGTTGTGAATGCTCCATTGTTGGCGGTGTTCAAGGCAGGGTTGGACAGAGCCTTAGGTGTCATAGTTTAGTGGGAGGTGTCCCTGCCCATGGCAGGGGGGTTTGGAACTAGATGATCTTAAGGTCCGTTCCAACCCTAACTATTCTATGATTCTATGATTTAAGTTTTATATCATATTAGAAATATTAACCAGATATCTAGGAAATTCGTAAGATGTGTTTTATAAAACTGCATTATTTTTTGCTGCAAAACACAACTGAAAGTTTTTGCTGTTGCTGATTTCCTTTAAGTTAATTAAATGCAGTTACACTTCTCACCACAAGAAGCAAATTACCATCTAATTCTTGTGTCTTAACTGCAATGCCAATCATAAAGATTCACCTGGAGATTTAAAATTCTATTTCCATTTATAGTATAGACTTCCACAGAATTCTCTTGTTGAATACAAGTTTGGCACACGTTAGTTACATGACAAATCTGACTAAGACGTTCTACACGAGGGTCTCCAGACTCAAGATTTTGAAAGCTAAAACTCAAGGCACACTGAAGTAAAAAAATAAAAAATGGTATTTTACTATTGCATGGAAATGCTTACTGAAAATAAAAAAAAAATTGGATATTGGGAAACCTTTGTGAAACCCATATCTACAACTATAGATAAATAGATTTAGAAATCAACATTGTGAGTTCACATGGTGTATGAGTATTTTGCTATACGCAACTACCAATTTATTGAAAAATATATAATTAAATTTTTCAACAGTTTGACATGCAATTGAATCTACTGTTAAGCATTTAGTCTCAAAGATATTGGTCATATCCTGTATGTATATGTATTAAGATCTAATTTAGATTTTAATTTCTTTGATTAAAGGACCAAATTTAATGAAAGCATGTGATTTTTATTTTTTTTTTATAGCAAAAAAAAAACAAAACTGGTTTTTGCTGGGGGACTCAGAGAAGCAGACTATCAGATTTTATCTTCTCAGTAAGTTCTTAGTATTATAGCTAATGATAGGCAGAAAAGTTTGGATAAGCCTTGGAATTGAATAATGTATATCAGCAGCAAAAGGCTAATTAGCATTTTTCTTTGAGGAAAGTCCTGATTCCAAGTAGCTTCATAAACCACCTAAATGCATGGATGAAGCTGAAGGATTATTATTTCCTCTTCATTAGGTACTTATATTCTGTTAAGTGTGATGAATAAAATATGTCTGTCAAATAAATATCCATTATTTTCCCTAACATTCACTCACTAAGAGTAGCGGCAAGTAATAAGACTGCTCAGTAACTAAACAATCAAAAGTGTAGTTTAAAGTGAGTGGGGAATTTTTTACTTCACAGATGTCTGGGTTTCCTTTAGATTTCAGCTTTAAAACAACCTAAGATCTCCTAGCATAAACTTGTTGCAGTAGGTAACAACGTAAAGACATTATGATTCCAAAAGCCTAAATGCTTTTAGCAAATAAATGATATTACCTTTCTTTCCTGTTGATAATGAAAACATCAGTATATATATGTTCATGCTTATAGTAATAAACATATATATATAGGCATACTTGTGATACTCAGAAGTGTTTTGCCTTTGAAGAATATGCATCTAGGCAGCAGCACAAATTTAGAGTGCACGTAAACTTCACAGCAATGCTATCCACTCAAATCCTCATTGAGATTACCAAAACAAATTACTGACAGATTTACTTAAAGGGTCTCATGAATATAATTTCCAGATCTTCTACTGCTCTGTGGAATTCTTTAATAAAGAGATAATGTAACAATAATACATAATCATAGAATCATAGAATCATAGAATAGTAAGGGTTGGAAAGGACCTCAGGATCATCGAGTTCCAACCCCCCTGACATGGGCAGGGACACCTCCCACTAAACCATGCCATCCAAGGTTATGTCCAACCCCACCTTGAACGCCACCAGGGATGAAGCATTCACAACCTCCCTGGGCAACCCATTCCAGGGCCTCACCACCCTTACAGGAAAGAATTTCTTCCTCATATCCAATCTAAACTTCCCCTGTTGAAGTTTAAACCCATTACCCCTTGTCCTCTCACTACAGTCCCTAATGAAGAGTCCCTCCCCAGCATCCCTATAAGGCCCCTTCAGGTATTGGAAGGCTGCTATGAGGTCTCCACACAGCCTTCTCTTCTCCAGGCTCAACAGCCCCAACTTTCTCAGCCTATCTTCATACGAGAGGTGCTCCAGTCCCCTGCTCATCCTCGTGGCCCTCCTCTGCACTTGTTCTAACAGTTCCGTGTCGTTTTTATGTTGAGGACACCAGAATTGCACACAATACTCCAAGTGAGGTCTCACGAGAGCAGAGTAAAGGGGCAGGAGCATCTCCCTCAACCTGCTGGTCACACTCTTTTTGATGCAGCCCAGGATACGGTTGGCTTTCTGGGCTGCAAGCGCACACTGCCGGCTCATGTTCATTTTCTCATCAACCCACACCCCCAAGTCCTTCTCCGCAGGGCTGCTCTGAATCTCCTCCCTGCCCAACCTGTAGCTGTGCCTGGCATTGCTCCGACCCAGGTGCAGGACCTTGCACTTGGCATGGTTAAACTTCATCAGGTTGGTGTCTGCCCACCTCACAAGCATGTCAAGGTCCCTCTGGATGGCATTCCTTCCCTCCAGTGTATCAACTGAACCACACAGCTTGGTGTCATCTCAGTGCTTAAGGCATATATGATTTGTGCTTCAATTAACAATCACATCTTTGTTAAGGTCTATTAGACACTTTTCCGCTCTTTTGCAACCCGAAGAAAATTAATTTTGGATCATAAAAAATGCACAATTAATTTGTGCCCCGCTACGAACTATTGAGGAAAGTAATCAGGCACCAACTTGTTTCATTGAATTTTTCTTCTTCTCACAGATTCCTTAATATTCATTATATACTCATTGTCCTTTAATCTATAGTTAGACTCAATGATCTTAAAGGTGTTTGCCAGCCTAAATCATTCTGTGATTCTGCTTAGCTGTTGCTCTTGTAATCAAGAGGCATCCTGCTCACCTAGGCCTGTTAAAAGCAGCCAGCTGTGTGAAATCATAAAATGTTCTTCATGTTTTGGATGATGTGTTTTCAAGCCTATTGATTCATTTATCTGGTCTAATATCAGTTTAGATATACAAGGCTTCTTAGGCAAACTGGGGGGGGGTGTGACAACTAATTTTAGTGAAGACTGAATTTTCATTTAATGAGTGAAATTAATCTCTGGGAGTAACTCAATCAAAATTAATCAAGCTGTCAGTTAGAAAGCATCTCTCTGCTATAAATCTAATCATGCACATTTGGAAGTCTGATTTACAGAATAGAGTCTGCTTTACAGAGGAATATGAAAATCCTTTACCAAAACAAACTATCCTGTGATTAATACTCCTGGCATGTGGCACTTTTAGTTAAACCTTCATAGCACAAAAAAGGCTGCAGAAAGATATCCTCCCTATCTCAGGAGAAGGAAGCCAGCCTACAGGTGTGAAAGCATAGCGCACTAGACAAACAATATTGTACAAACATGGAAATACTGCTGCTTCCAATCACCATATCTGGCATGGTACTCCATTGAGCAGGGTGATTATGCTGTTGATAAACTAACATAAGTTTCAGTTTCTCTTCTTAACTTACTCATGGTCAGATATACTCTCACTTGAATAGCTTCATCCAACTAATCTTCAGAGACAAAATTTCGTATTAACATAAGAACATGTGATTCCACTAAATGTGATGCAATAAGTCTTGATTTCTGCTCTGATAATAAAAGCAAAACCTTTCTTCCTTAATATAAATATAGATGGCAGGTATTTTTAATTGTATAAACTAATCTTGAAATTAACTAGTAAAACTATTTTCCAGTGTTGTCCTTCCTATGTGAGGATGAAGGATATCTGAATCTGCTACCATTGATACAAAGTGCAGAGTTACATGTATCTTTTTCACATCAGTTCATGAAAGAATTGAATTGTGCAGGGATACTCAAATAATTCTGAATATTTAATTGCATCATTTTGAGGAAGTGAATTTAAAAAGAAAAATTCAATCATGAAAGCTTACATAATTCTATACAAAAAATCAATATGAATATAATAACCCTGTCAGCATTTTTTTTTTCCAAAGGTGCACATGGAATCACAGTAGCTGTACTTGAGGCTTTATAATGACTAATGCTGTCCTTAAAAGTAATCTATATCCATACATTTTATAGTTCAATATCTGTCTTGATTGCAGGGTAACACTGGAATAGAACTAGCAACATAACACACACACATCCTAGCTACTAAATCAGTGTATTGACATTAGCTTTTATTAATAGCAACCATTTCTTCAGAGGTTTTATTATGGCCTCATTTAATGGCTACAAAACCCAAGATATCTCTGTTACTCCAAAGTGCTCCCATCATCCAGTTACCTGTGCATATACCTTAAAGTACTTTACCTTTGTGAATTGATGTTGCCTGACTGCACTTTCAGCTGTATGTCATGCTGAGAATTATCACATTGCAACTACCTATTTTAATTATTGCCCATGGCAGGGGGGTTGGAACTAGATGATCTTAAGGTCCTTTCCAACCCTAACTATTCTATGATTCTATGATTCTATGATATCTAACATGTTGACGCAGAAGTCCCGAGCACAGCACACAGACCAATATGATCAGGCTGTGCCAAAGTTTATTGCGCAGATAGCTCAGTATATATAGGCACTCTACTTGTCTATCATTAACACACACAAGTCTAATTGGATACATGTATTGTTCACACGGCTAAATACAGAATAGGATTCACTCAGTAACAGCTTAATGATTGGTTAACTATGACAGCATATGCTTCAAGGTTACAGTTAACATTCCTTCTCTGCGTATCTCTCTCAGTAGTTTTTCATGCTAACTTTTCCCAAGGCTTCTGCACGTACACGAACTTTAGTAACCCTCAGGTGAGGCCTCAGTGCCTGTGGGTCACTACCTTACAATTGTCAAGCAATTGTATGGATTGCTCACATGCCCATTCACAGTCAAATAGCTCTCCACAAATCCCTCTTTTTGTTTTTGAGCAATCCAGACCCGATTCACAGCACAAGATAACATACCGATAATACACTTCCATAAACAACAAAAGATTAAAAGAATAATAATCAATACCATTAAAACTGTTAAACCTTGTTTTATTAGTACTCCTAGCCAACTACTAATACCCCAACCCTGTAATAGTCTTTGAAACCAATCCCAATCCGAGAGCACTTGTAACTTTTGCACTCGTGAGAACCTAAAGTGTGGTTTTGGTAAGCAAACAAGATTTACAGTCTAGTTCAGCAACCTTCTTATCTTAGCTCCTTCTTATCTTCCAGGCCTGCATTCTTGTTTCATTAACTGTCCGGGAGTTGCTTCTTTTCCACGGTCAGCTGCACAGAGGTAACCAGGAGTTACCCCTGCTACGCGGCCAGCTGCACATGGCTTTCATTCAGAGCAGGCATATGTCCATTCTCTAACAAGAAATCATCCACATCTCCCCCTTTTCTTTTCTTGAATGAGCCAAAGCTGTTTTACCGATTTTTAAATCATACCACGAATACATTGCAAAATACAAGGTACAATCATAACTATGGTCAAGATTATCACTAAAATCATTCCAATACCTTTAATCAGCTGTCAGATACCACAAATGCTGCATTGTAGAAAGAGAATCAAAACTAGACAAATTTAAAATTTTTTGTCCAAATTACACTTTGCAAACTGTTTGAAGAAAATCCTTACATTTCCCTCTTTTTTTTTTTTTTTTGTTTTTGTTTTTATTTTATATATATTACCTGTTTTAGACGACCCTACTTGAGCAGAGGATTTGGACTAGATCGTATCTCCAACATATGCCAACCACAGGTTGCTTGGCCTGCCTCTCTCCTGTACAGTTGTCTGATAACAGGGGAGGCCATCCCTCACATCAAGGTCTGGCATGGCATGTGTCCCCACCACTCAACGCCTGCTGGGTTGCAGCCAGCAGCGGAGCGAAAGGTTCTTCTTGGTGGCAAACACAGAGGCCAACCCAGTCTTGCCCTTGACTGTGATAGGAGGTATTTGGCCAATCTCAGTTGTGGCACCTTGTTGTCAGTGCAGAGGTTCACCTGCTTCATTCAGTAACAAGTCACTACTATGGCAAAGCACATACAGATTCACATTAGCAGTATGTACGCTACAGGGTGCAGCAGCATGTTGAAGATGCTAGTGGCAGTGACGGACCAGCCAAAGAAAATTTTCATCAGTGATGTTCTCCCACCCTCTTAGTTCATTCCATTACCTGCTTTATAACACTATCATTGTATTAGAATCTTTCTAATTTTTGCCTTAGCATTTTCTAGCAGCTGCTGCAAATATGCATACTCTAACATCTGTTTTACAAGTGACAAATCCATACAATACAAGGTGTAGCTTCTTAATAACAACTGGCTAGTAAGTACAGGTGGTTTTATACACAAAATCACAGCCTCTAACAAGAGCTACTTTACATCCACATATATTCAAGCTCCTGCAGCTAAGGCATTAGGTTTTTCCGCTCATCCGTCCAGCTCATGGCAAGGCTTGAGAAACTTTGCAGGCAGCCTCCATGGACCTGTAGGTAGAACACAAATATATCCCTTCCCCCATGCCATCAGTTCTCGAGAAGTAAGCCAAGCTAAAAATGATTCCTTAAAGCAAAGGCATTCTGATGAAACAGGAATGTGAAGCAGGTGCAGAAGCAAACTGCACCGTATCTCTGCCACCCTGGTGCTGTTTGGGTGGAGGTTGGTAAAGCTTGGATTCTCCCCTAGGTTACCTTAAACACACTAAGCAGTACTGCTCAGCAGGAGCTACAAATGCCTGCCTGCCTGCCCGCCCAGCAGCAGCTACAGCTGCCAGCCTGCTGAGCAGCAGCCATAAATTCCTGCCGGCAGCAGCACCTCTGCATTAACCCTTTCTTGACCAAAATGTTAATCTGCTACCCATTAAAAACTTTTACATTAACCCAATAACAAAAAATACACGGAACACTGTCTGCCCTCAACAGACACACACGTACACACACATTCATGGGATTCTACAAACACACTCCACACAACTACAATATGTGAAACACAAAATGCAGACTATCATTACTCCCACTACATGGTCCCACATACAAAATGTAGTTGCAATGACCCTGTGAAGACAATCAAGAAACCAGCTCCGAGCAGCATCATCGCAGTGCAAGGTGGCAGGCTCAATCTCAGCGGGCGTCCCCGCAGAGGTTCTGCCTCCCTCACATCGCATGAGGCTTGGGCTTTTGTACTGACCAAAATGCGCACTCATTCCAATGCAGGTGGCCAGCCTACATCGGGAGAAGTGGCCAACAGTATCTATAAAGGTCTGCAAGGGTCGATAGAAACACAGATGTAGTTACATTTGCTAACTTTTAGTACATGAATATCACAGAGAGACTATAAGCACACAATACATCTGCATCCCCCACCCATCTTACTTTTCCCTTTATAACTGCCCATTTATCAGGAGGATCTGGGGGATCTAAATCAGGCTTCTTTTCCGGATCAACAGGTCTCGGGTCAAAAGGACTATCCAGGTCAGCATCAGAATTATCAGGCGTCAGAACTTCAGGAGCAGCAACAGCAGTCTGATGAAAATGCTCAGGCTCCTCATTAATGTGTTCTGAAGTTTCAGCATTATCAAGTGCCATTAAAACATTTTCTCCTGCAGGTTTCAGGTGATCTGAGAGTAGGCTTTTTCTCAGGATTAACAGGGTCCGGGGCAAAAAGATCGCCTTCATCCCCGTCCTCAGTCTCCTCAGCCGCGGCAGCAACTGGCGGAGGTTCGGAAGGATGGGGGGGTGAGGGTGGTGGGGGTTTGGGCTCCATTATCTCATCCTTTGACTTAGCCGTGTCGGAGAGCTGTAAATTTGTAAGTCTGTCATGAAGTGTCTGTACTTTCTCATCTAACAATCCTGTCCATTTGTCCCACCCTTGATGATCTTGAGGATCGGGCTCTGGGGGGAGGGAGGTCAGGATCGGGCTCTGGGGGGAGGGAGGCCAGGGGCGGCGAAAGTAATAAAGGAAGATGCAAATTCGTATCCCCTGGCCCATCCATCGGTTATTTTTTAAAGAGTCAGTAATTAGTCTCCACACAGTGGGGTATTAACTTGCCTCTTTGGATCCCTTACTTACCTCTTCCCACAGCGTTGCTCTTATTTTTTCCCAAGTTGCGATTTGAAAGGCAGCATCCACTGAGGGGATTAAATCCTTTCCCTTTGCCCAATACTGCAAAGCTTTCAAGGCAGGCTCATCATAACTCACTGCTCTCATAGAGAGAATGTGTTGGAGGAGCTTCACCACTTCTGATTCTTCCTTGGTCAGTGTGGACCCCCTCTCCGCCCCGGCCGCTCACCTGATCAGGGCGAGATTCCCAAACTTTTTGCGCTAGCGATTTCCGAGTGCAGAGGCAGCACCCGATATCGACCGGCTTCTGGCCCCTCCTTCCTGTCGGTCTCGTCGTTTTTATCCAACGCCGATCTGAGGGTCCCTGTTCGGGCGCCACTTGTTGACGCAGAAGTCCCGGACACAGCACACAGACCAATATGATCAGGCTTGTGCCAAGTTTATTGCGTAGATAGCTCAGTATATATAGGCACTCTACTTGTCTATCATTAGCACACACAAGTCTAATTGGATACATGTATTGTTCACACGGCTAAATACAGAAGAGGATTCACTCAGTAACAGCTTAATGATTGGTTAACTATGACAGTATATGCTTCAAGGTTACAGTTAACATTACTTCTCTGCGTATCTCTCTCAGTAGTTTTCCATGCTAACTTTTCCCAAGGCTTCCGCACGTACACGAACTTTAGTAACCCTCAGGTGAGGCCTCAGTGCCTGCGGGTCACTGTCTTACAACTGTCAAGCAATTGTCTGGATTGCTCACATGCCCATTCACAGTCAAATAGCTCTCCACACTAACCTACTGTCAGGATGAAACAAAATCAGAGTTCAAACCTCAGTGGTGAAGCTAAATCTGTAATAATCGATTGCTGAGCAACTTTCACCAAAACCCAATTTTCTTAAAAGCTGCTAGGCAATATTTATATTTCAAGGCAATACCCAATCAATACCACTTGGCATTTCAACACCACTTAGAGGAAAAAAAGGGTAACTACCTTCAATTCCATACTTCTATAAATGAGGATAACAATACCGTCTAGCGGTAATTGGAACTTTTATAAGCATATTTGTTAGTGTATATGCGATACTTCATTACTAAAAAGCATCACAAGGTGGTGTAAACAATTATACTGCTTACAACCATCCTCTCCTTCATGGCTCACACACATACAAGATTACATAAAAATAAGGGAAACAGTCTTAGCTTATTTCACTCCTTCATCAGAAGTCTCCTAATAAGTGAGTGTTCAGAAAATAGCAGTGACTGTCTCGCAAGGGGAGGCCTGCAGCGCCTGATCGGGGGGGAGGCTCGGCGACTACGAGCTTCACCTCGGAGCAGCAACTTGCCCCGAGGGAGCCTCAAGTCCTCTACAAGGCCTGCCCGGGAGCCTGCAGCTCCGCGGAGGCGAGCGGCTGACTCAGAGGGGGAGGCGACAGGAGGACCGGCGGCAGACCTGACTGGTTAAAAACCTGCCCCAGGGAGCGCGAGTGACTCAGAGCGCAGCGAACAGGGCGGGCAAACAGGGCGGGCTCGAAGCAGTTTGCGCGGCAGTTCGCGTGGGCAGGTGAGCGGGGTGGTGAGCGGGATGGTGAACACTCGTCGTACGGGCAAGGCTTGGTCTGGGAGCTCTGCTCTGGCTGCGCCGGTGGTGGCCAGCATAGGCACCCAAACGGAGCCAATGGGAAGGGAGGCTGTAGTGCAGAGCTCGGGGTGTAGAGAGCGTCTGCATTGCTATCCTAAGGGAAGGGTGAGCAATGGGCAGGGCTGCACTCTGTGCTCCCTGGTGGAGGTCCTCCTGCAGCAGGTGGCTGAACTGCAGGAAGCTGTTACCAGGCTGAAAGGTGTCAGGGAAGCTGAGGGGGAGCAGCACTGCTTGCTCCAGGACCAGACTGTTTCGGGGCCTCGAGTGTCTACTGTTGCTCATGCAGGAAAGGATGCTGCTAACCCAGGAAGCTGGGAAAAGCTAACAGAAAAAACAACAAAAAAAGGAGAAAGAGGGTAATTAAAAACAAGGGGCTTCCTCCTACATCTGTTGTCCCCACCCAGAACCGCTTTGCTGCCCTGCAGGGGGCTGATGAGCAACAGCGCTCCCACCAGGCGCAACCAGCTAGTGCACTGGTAAGAAAGGTCACTACTGGTGCTGCCAGGAAAAAGCAGCAGGCCGTAGTAGTCGGGGACTCTAATCTGAAAGGCACAGAGGCACCCATCTGCCTGCCTGACCCAGGCTCAAGGGAGGTGTGTTGCCTACCAGGGGCTAGGATCAGGGATGTGGCTGAGAAGCTGCCTGCTCTAGTCGGTCCCACTGACTATTACCCACTCCTGGTAATACATGTGGGTGCTACTGATATAGATAGCAGTAGCCCGGAGACCATAAAGAAGGACTACAGAGCTCTGGGAGAGGTGGTTAAGGGCTCTGGAGCTCAGATTGTCTTTTCGTCAATTCTCCAGGATACAGGGCAGGACCTTGAAAAGGCTAGGAGGATTGGGCAGGTTAATAAATGGTTAGAAGGGTGGTGCTATAGTCAGGGGTTTGGGTACCTTGACCATGAGACTCAATATAGTAGGCCAGGTCTACTGGGGGCTGGTGGAGCTGGTCTGACAAAGAAGGGGAAGAGTGGATTTGGTAGGAGGCTTGCCAGACTGGTCAAGGATGCTTTAAACTAGATGTGTTGGGGGAGGGGGGCATCATTCCATCCCAACACACCCAGTCGGTTGGCAGCACCTACAGTAAACGTTCGGAGCAATGTAGACATATTCCAGCTGCTCCAGCCAATGAGCCGGCTTCAATTGGATCTCGGCACAAATGCCTCTACACAAATGCTCATAGTATGGGGAGCAAATAAGAGGAATTAGAGATGTGTGCACGTCTACGGGGGTATGATATCATAGGCATCCCAGAAACATGGTGGGATGGCACCTATGACTGGTGTGTTGGAATGGAAGGTTACAGGCTCTTTAGGAAAGACAGGCCCTGCAAACGGGGAGGGGGAGTTGCTATTTATGTTAGGTATAGGCTAGAGAGTATGGAACTCTGTCTGGGGACAGGTGAGCAGTCGACAGAGAGTTTGTTGGTCAGGGTTAAAGGGAGAACAGCAATGGGTGACATTATTGTGGGGATCTGTTACAGACCGCCTGACCAAGGGGACTTGCTCGACGAAGCACTCCATAGGCAGATAGGAGCAGCCTCACGCTCGCAGGCCCTAGTTCTCATGGGAGACTTCAACCACCCTGATATCTGTTGGAGGGATGATACAGCCCAGCAGAAGCAATCCAGAAGGTTCCTCGATTGTGTGGAAGACAACTTCCTTCTGCAAGTAATAGAGGAGCCAACAAGGAGAGGTGCCATGCTTGACCTCGTCCTCACCAACAGGGAAGGGCTGGTTGGGAATGTGATGCTCCAGGGCAGTCTTGATTGCAGCGATCATGAGATGGTCGAGTTGAGATCCTCAGGACAGTGAGAAGAGTGTGCAGCAAGCTCACTGCCCTGGACTTCAAGGGAGCAGACTTTGGCCTCTTCAGGAACCTGCTCAGTAAGGTTCCATGGGATACAGCCCTAGAGGGCAGAGGGGGCCCAAGACTGTTGGTTGATATTCAAGGCTCACCTGCTGCAAGCTCAGGAGCGATGCATCCCAACTAGAAGGAAGTTCAGCAGGAGGGCCAGGAGACCTCCTTGGATGGATAAGGAGCTGCTGAGCAAAATTCGAAAGAAAAAAGAGGCTTATAAAAGGTGGAAGCAAGGTCAGGCGGCCTGGAAAGAATACAGGGATGTTGTCCGGGAAGCTAGGGACCAGGTTAAGAAAGCTAAGGCCCACTTAGAATTAAACTTGGCTAGGGATGTTAAGGATAAGAGGAAGAGATTTTATAGGTACATTGCCAATAAAAGACAGGTTAGGGACACTGTGGGCCCTCTCCAGAAGCTATCAGGAGAACTGGCTACCCTGGATTTGGAGAAGGCTGAGGTTCTTAATGACTTCTTTCCCTCAGTCTTTACCGGCAAATGCTCTGACCACACCACCCAAGTCTTGGAAGGCAGATGCAGGGACGGTGAGGGTGGGGACCCTGGGCCCACTGTGGGGGAGGATCTTGTTCGGGACCACCTTTGGAACCTAAATGTATACAAGTCCATGGGACCGGATGAAATCCATCCGCGGGTCCTGAAGGAGCTGGCAAATGAAGTTGCTAAGCCACTGTCCATCATATTTGAAAAATCATGGCAGTCAGGTGAAGTTCCCGATGACTGGAAAAAGGGAAATATAACCCCCATTTTTAAGAAGGGAAAAATGGATGAGCCAGGGAATTACAGACCAGTCAGTCTCACCTCTGTGCCTGGCAAAATCTTGAAGTGGATTCTCCTGGAAGGCATGTTAAGGCACATGAAAACCAACAAGGTGCTTGGTGACAGCCAGCATGGCTTCACTAAGGGGAAATCCTGCCTGACCAATCTGGTGACCTTCTATGAAGGGGCTACGGAACTGATGGACAGGGGCAGAGCAGTTGATGTCATCTCCCTGGACTTGTGTAAAGCCTTTGACACTGTCTCCCATGACATCCTTCTCTCTAAGTTGGAGAGACATCAATTTGATAGGTGGACCACTCGGTGGATAAAGAGCTGGCTGGATGGCCGCACACAAAGAATAGTGCTCAGTGGCTCAGTGTCCAGCTGGAGACCAGTAACGAGTGGTGTCCCCCAGGGATCGGTGTTGGGACCGGTCTTGTTCAACATCTTTGTTGGTGACATGGACAGTGGGATTGAGTGCGCCCTCAGCAAGTTTGCCGATGACACCAAGCTGTGTGGTTCGGTTGATACATTGGAGGGAAGGAATGCCATCCAGAGGGACCTTGACACGCTTGTGAGGTGGGCTGATGCCAACCTGATGAAGTTTAACCATGCTAAGTGCAAAGCGTGGCGACCTCATAGCTTTCCAGTATCTTAAGGGGCCCTATAAGGATGTTGGAGATGGACTCTTCATGAGAGACTTTAGTGATAGGACAAGGGGTAATGGGTCCAAACTTCAACAGGGGAAGTTTAGATTGAACATTAAGGAGGAAGTTCTCTACTGTGAGGTTGGTGAGGCACTGGAATGAGTTGCCGAGGGAAATTGTGAATGCTCCATCGCTGGAGGTGTTCAAGGCCAGGATGGACAGAGCCCTGGATGGTGTGGTTTAGTGTGAGATGTCCCTGCTCATGGCAGGGGTTTGGAACTAGATGATCTTAAGGTCCTTTCCAATTCTAACTATTCTGTAATTCTATGAGTCTATAACTCACAGAGCATTGCTTTACTTACTATATTCCCTTTGTTGAATTTACATGCCTGATGGTTGAAACTATTTATGAAACAAGCCAGCAAATGATAGCAAAGCCATATTATGACATCTTCGCGTGAATGAAATAATTTCCAAACAATTCAAGTGGTTTCATAGAATCATAGAATAGGGTCGGAAAGGACCTCAAGATCATCGAGTTCCAACCCCCCTGACATGGGCAGGGACACCTCCCACTAAACCATGCCATCCAAGGCTATGTCCAACCCCACCTTGAACACTGCCAGGGATGAAGCATTCACAGCTTCCCTGGGCAACCCATTCCTGGGCCTCACCAACCTCACAGTAGAGAATTTCTTCCTCATATCCAATCTAAACTTCCCCTGTTTAGGTTTGAACCCATTACCCCTTGTCCTCTCACCACAATCCCTCATGAAGAGTCCCTCCCCAGCATCCATACAGGCTCCCTTCAGGTATTGGAAGGCTGCTATGAGGTCTCCATGCAGCCTTCTCTTCTCCAGGCGAACAGCCCCAATTTTCTCAGCCTATCTTCCTACGGGAGGTGCTCCAGTCCCCTGATCGTCCTCGTGGCCCTCCTCTGCACTTATTCTAACAGTTCCATGTCTTTTTTATGTTGAGGACACCAGAACTGCACACAATACTCCAAGTGAGGTCTTACGAGAGCAGAGTAGAGGGGCAGGATTGCCTCCCTCGACCTGCTGGTCACGCTCCTTTTGATGCAGCCCAGGATACGGTTGGCTTTCTGGGCTGCAAGCGCACATCGAAACACAGATCTTGAAATTTCTAGTGGAGTCTGCAATAGCTGTTCCTTATAAGTGCGGACATCACATTTTTTCATACGATATGGCAAGTCAACATTACATGTTAGGGGGAAGCAGCTTTTTAAGAGTTCCTCTCCCTATATTCACCCCATTTCAACTCGTATTTTAGGAAGCTCTTTAGTAGGTTTGTTTTTAGTTCTTCGTTCTAGTTGTTAAAGCCTTTTAGCAAGTTATTTGAAAATTATTGCCTGGTCAGTAGAAACTTTCAAATGTCAGGCGTCCCACACCATTACCATGTAGATCTACTTCAAAATATTCCTTTTCATGGGAATGACTTGTTTAAAAAAAGCTAGACTCGTTGCAGATAGAAAAATGATTTTTAAATGCAAAAAAAGCAGACTCTCCTAAAAGTAGTCGTATATATAAAAAAATGTGTCTATGGTACTGTTTTACGTATCAAAAGAGATTACTGCAGAGCAGAAAGCACCTTGCTTCCTGTATGCTCACAGAATGATTCAAGCAGACTGCATTTTACACACTGCTTAAATTTTAAGTATTTGCTATCTTGTTGAACTATTCTGCTACTTACTTTAAAAATATATATATATACTAACCATCATTCTCATACTTTCAGGATGGTTCTATAATCGTACTTCTGTTCATAAGGTTAACTGTAGAATAAGTGATTTAAACAGAAAGAATTCGTTTCTACGTTAACACAAAAGTTTTACCACATTTAATATCACAGTTCATTTTAAGTTCTTATTTTAATAACATCCATAAAACTATTTATTATTATTATGTTGATAATATTTTCCTGTGAAGGCATGAAAGAGATTTCAAAACAAGTGATGAGGTATACAAAAAACCAAATTCTTTTATAATTTAGAGAGGAGGCTCTAAAATTACTAATAAAATACAAGGGGGAATTGAAAAAGAAAAGCTTTTACTCTTTCCATATTTCTATTTAAAATGCTTAATGTTTCTCATATTAATTTATTTGATGAGTTTTTGTTTTATTTTTGTACTGCAATTCTTGAACTATCTAGGGGCCGTTACACTGTTTTCTCTCAAAAGTGACAGTTAGGATATAGACCTCTTATAATCTCTTTCCTAGACTTTGTGCACGGTTTCCCTTTTTTATCTCAAGAACAATTTGTTTAAAGATAAAAATAAACCTCTGGTGCAGAGATCGCAGCTCCACATGCTCCACCACCTTGCTGACCATCCTTCTCATAGCAAGAGCCGAAAGTTCCTGCCTGCAGACAGAAGTACCTTCAGCCTGAACGTCCTATGGACACGAACTTCAAAAGTGACATGGGAGAGTAATTTTTTTTGTGCTGTAGTGGGAAGTGTACCCAGCTCTTCTTTGGCATTTATCTAAATATTAACTATTCTGCAAATGAAAAGCAGTGTCACTACTGGTTTTATTTGACCTGCTTTCCTAGGGAAAAAAACAATAAGGTTCAAACACTACTAGCAACACCAGTGCACATGCATGCATAGCATAACTACAAATTCGCTAATGACATAAAGATCTTTGTCCTAGTTTCAGCTGGGATAGAGTTAATTTTCTTCCTAGTAGCTGGTGTAGTGCTGTGTTTTGGCTTTAGTCTGAGAACAATGCTGATAACACACCGATGTTTTAGTTGCTGTTAAGTAATGCTTATTCTGATCAAGGATTGTTCAGTCTCATGCTCTGCCAGTGAGAAGGGGCAGAAAAGATGAAACAAAGACAGGACACCTTACCCAAACTAGCCAAAGGGGTATTCCATACCACAGCATGTCATGCCCAGTAGTTAAGCTGGGAGGAGTTACCAGGAAGGGACTGATTACTGCTCAGTTGGGTTGGGTATCAGCCAGTGTGTGGTGAGAATCACTGTTGTTTATTGGTCTGAGCTTTTTTCTCCTTTTTCATCTTTAGTTTTATGTCTCTCTTCTTGTTGTTTCCCATATTAATATTAGTATTACTATTATATGGTACTCTATTTTGGTTATTAAATTTTTCTTATCTCAACCCACAGGTTTTACATTCCTTTGTTTTTCCTCTCCACCCCATCCAGGAATGAGGGAAAGGGAGTGGAGCTGGGTTAAACTACAACAATCTTAAATGAGAATATTGTTACCTTGCTCCTGAGTAGTCCCAGGAAATAAGGAATTAGTACACATCTAGGACTGAGTTTAAGGGTCTAGGAGCAGTATCCTGACTAAGCAAATTCATCAACATTTTTTTAGCTGTCTTCCTAAGACAAATTTTAGGTATTGTCACTATTTATTATAGTTCCTTCCTAAGCCCTTTCCTCAACTGAAGATAAAGCACTAAATTCAAACAAACAATCTTAAATGCTTTTTAAATTAAACACAAGACCCTTTAATCAGAATGGAAATTTTTCATCACAAAACCCCTCCTCATTGATGGCAATACTGTGATCTATGCATGTCTAATACCTTGAATTGTTTTTTTCTCTCTACCAGATGAAATGAAGGACAAAATTCATCAGCTGGCAACTTCAAATGTCCAACACTGAATAAAGCTGTAGTATTTTTTTGTATTATTTTCCTAATCATTAATATTTGGCTATTTAATGGAAATACAGCATTTGTAATCAATATATAGTGGCTTTTTGTCTGTTACTAGTAAGCACAACTATATATTCCCTGCTGCAGTTTGAGTTCTGAGTTTTTCTCATGTAAAAATATTTTATTTTATTTTTTTTGTGGTATTTCTTCTCTAACCACAGAAAGGTACTATTAAAAGAGAATGGTTAAGACCGTTGATTACTTCACTGCATTAAAACTAGCTTGTTGGCATTAATCAGAAAGTACTACATGATCCATTAGCTGTGAAAGGCATTAAATAATTGATTTGCAGCATGGGTATGGAATTTCATTAACCAAAAAAGTTTGCTATAGTTTTCATGTAGTAGAACTTATACTTGAAAATTTCTTGATAGGAAAAAAGAGCTATAAAAGTAACACATTTCTGCCAATGTTGCAAAATTATTACGTATCTATGATTTGGATTTTTTTTTAATTGAACTCAACTCTGGCATCATAACAAACCTATGATGCACACTGGACATACATTGTACGCTTGAAATATTTGGTTGAGGTTGTAATTTTATTTTTTTTTTTTCCCCTAAAAGTCATTCAGGTTAGGTAAGTCTTTATTGTAGATTGACTATAAAAATCAGAATTTTTTATAACTGGTGGTGAGGTCAAGCCATATGGATGAAACTACTCTGAGGCCCGGATATTTCACTAACAAATGAGAGAAGGAAGGGGTTGGAGTGAACCCAACGAAGACAGTTTCAGAGAAATGTTGCTCCCTTAAACAACTTTTACTTTCCCCTTAATAGCAGTTTTCTGAGCATTTCAGGTCAGTTTCCTGAGGAGAAGAAATTGATTGCTTAGATGCTCTGTGTATTCAAGGGATTTCTTCTATTCAGGTATAACATCAGTGACCTGGAAAAGAGTTAGTTGAGAGACATTCTAGAAACTAATTATCCAGATCCATGAACAGACCTTATTTTATCATTAAATAAATGTGTGTGATACCAAAACTATGTAGTAAAGATGTCACAACTGCGCTGCCACATCGCTCTAGGGCAAACCAGAAAAGCAAAAAATTCATTTTTTACAAAGACTAATATTTTTACAACAAATCATCTATCCAAAGGTGCTCTCAATTTTACCGATATTCTCTATCAAAATATTACATAAGGTACCACAATATGCAGATGAGTTCTAACCTTTTTTTTTCTGATATCTGACATTATTAGATCCCTTTAAAAAGAAATTATACATTAATCTGTTCATAGAAGTGTCTTCCTAACTTCAAGTATTCAATGACTGATGCATGCACTGAAGCAGAAGCATTTACATCCATCATAAAATTTTCACCCATCAAGCATAAAAGAGTTTTTACATTCCTATATATCTATGCTTTTTGATTAACACTTACTACCACCATATTAAATTTAGTTGCTTCTGCTCTCCATGTCCAAGGCAAACTTTGCCCTCATTATTCTTTCCCTAACCGAACAACCCATAATTGTGCTGAATTTGTTCGCAAATGTATTGGATTAAATTGTACAGTCTTTTTTACTTAGATTTTTTTCAAATTCTGTACTAACGTATATGTGCAATGTTCCTCCACCACCTTCACATTTTACTATGTTCTTTCTTTCTTATTTGAATCTTAATTCAGGAGTAATCTATTAGGGTTTTTTTAGTTCACCTGATGAAGTAGTAGTGAAGAATGACCTACCTCTTCTATCAAAATTGCATTATGAATATGTAAGGATTTTTGTGTGTGTGTTTTACATTTGCTCAGATATATATTGATTTGATAGTGCATTTGACCTCTTCACTTAGATCTGTTTTCTTAGATCAGTTTCTATGCCCTCATCCATTCCTTCTACTTTAACGACTTTTTTTTCCATCTGTTTCATGGAATTTTTTTTGATTTTCTGGTATAGTTTGCCAGTGTCTTATACTGACATAGAGGTTTTTCAGTGCTTCTTATAGCTCCTTGTTTAAAAAAAAAAATATCTTTAAACGTTGGTCATTTTTGGTGTCAACAAAGTACAACTTTGGTTTGAGATGCAGAAAATTCTCTAGCTGTTGTCTAAAACAAAACCATTGAATTTCTCAGTGCATTGTAGTTTTAAAATCCTTTTCTCATATCACCTTCTCAATCATGCAGTAAAATTCTGAAATTGTTTATACTTACTTATTTCTGCATAAACAGCTAGAAAAGTTTTAGAAAAATATTATGAGTTTTAAATGTCTATACTTTCTCTGTTAATATAATTGTGTAATTCTAGAAGTTTACTTTGACATTCATATTGCAACTCTCTAATAAGTGTCTATTTTAATAAGGCAGCATATTAAGCAGTTTGGAAAAAAGTGTTTGCTTTGAACATTTTATTATTCATGCCATCAGTTCAAGTTTAGTTCCAGCATAGCATTTATTCATAGAACCATAGAATCATAGAATAGTTAGGGTTGGAAAGGACCTTATGATCATCTAGTTCCAACCCATTTTTTATAATTTAATGAGAGGATCACGTGTCTTAATCTGGCAGTTTTGATCCACTGCCCTCCAAATTTGTAATATGACTATTTTAAAGGAAGAGATGACTTAGAAAAATGGTCATCCAGCTAGCAAATAAAATAAACATACTATTAACAAACTGGCATGGTTATGAACATGAAATTATCTCACTTCACTGAGCAATCTCTAATAGAGGTGAGTTTCCTTAGAAAAAAAGAGTCAAGGCTGTAACAGTGCTGCCACATAATGTTCAGCTCTAATGCCATTAGTCTGACAGTTTCAGTAAGCAATGATTTCTTTCTGTTCCTCAAAAAGGAAGTCTAAAATGTTCTGAAGGTTTAAGAAATACTCATCCATACTAAGCTGTAAGTCAATACTGCTAAAGCCTTCTAATCAAATAATAACATTAAATAGTATTAATGCATACCTTTTTTTTCTGTATGCTATCATGTAACAAACCTTACCTGAAGTTTATCAGGTAAAACAGGTTTATCTCTTCTTGTCTTCAGTAAAAATTGGGTAAGGATCCGCAAAGCATTTCACCTTATGCCCATATTCAAATTAGGATCAAAAGTATCTAATTTATGTTAATGACATGAACTATTCCATACACTTCAATAAACAGGTTCAGAAATGTTTTATTATGTAGTCTTTGGGCTTAATACCTTAACATAGCCTTAGCATTATAGTATTATTTGCAGAGCAATAATATCATTATGCTGTTATAGTGTTCTATTGTAACATAATAGTATGATTTTTAGGATCTTCATTTTTTAATTATGGTTCTCTTGTATTGTCTTCTTTCTACCACCTTGCTTCTATAAAAAAGAAAGTGAATTTGTAAGGGACATGCTGAACACCTTTGCCAGGGAGAAAGTAAGTCATGAAAGGATAGTCTATGAATGAAGGGGCGCAGGAAAAAGGCATTCAGAAGTGGTGAAGACTAGGGGAAAGAAGTGGTGAAGAGCATTTCTAAATACAGTACACTTGTCTGACAGAAATGTTTGATTTTTCTTTTCTTTTCTTTTTTTTTTTTTCCCTCCATTTTAGTTTCTGTGATATTCTGTCACTGGGAAAGTCATTGATTCTGCATTTGATGAAGTGGCTTTAAAACCTAATAATTCTCCCTTTTCATGTCTCTTTTTCTTATATTGCAGTTATTTCAGACACTGAACATGTAACCGGTATACAAAATTCTTTTTACCATGTCTTGGGGTAAGGAAGAAAAGCTATTAATGTTGATCTTTTTATAAAACTGTTATATTTTGTTAATGTTCTTGAAGCCACCACTGCCCAAAACATAGATGTCATGTACCCTCATATGTTAAATTCTATTAATTATTTAAATTGTTTAATGATAGCTAACAAAACCACAGATTATATAAAAATATAGTTAAATCACTTGTGCACATTCCAAAGTAATTGATGTGAAAGGAAAATCACTATACTCATTATGCGATATAATAAAAATCAGTGAGCTTAAAGTAGCTATCAACTGAGTTTCACAGAGAGAAATTGCCAAAATGCATGCAAATTCCATTTCCTCCTCAGTACAACCTGACAAACTGCTTTTGCCTAAAAATTAACCACTACAGTGAAGCAAAGCTACTTTTAGATTACATGATTTCAGTATTATGCCTACGCACATTCTCTACAGATGTACTTGAAGTGCTAAGATAGGGTTTAACTGAATATGGAGTGATGTCAGATTCTTCACTCTCCACTCCTTGCCTTATATACAAAACTCACATATTACTAAATTTAAACTGACATTTCTATAACACTGCCCTTCCCTGATCTCTGTTATCTTCCAAATTTTCTCTTTGAAAAAAAAAAACCACATAAATTTTGAAAGCAATATGAACTTATATTTGTTTTCATTAATAATAATGGAAAATATAAGATAAATAGAAGA
Organism: Amazona ochrocephala; assembly: GCA_039720435.1. Classification (NCBI taxonomy): domain Eukaryota; kingdom Metazoa; phylum Chordata; class Aves; order Psittaciformes; family Psittacidae; genus Amazona; species Amazona ochrocephala. The sequence continues at coordinate 22,001,201 of CM077879.1, forward strand.
GAGAGGTACCAAGGCAAACATAACATTAAAGGGCAAACACAAACATTTTAAAGAATTCAAACTATGGCCTTTCCCACTTCCTAGAAACAATGCATTACCAATTTCTTGAGAAGCTTAATCATTCATTACAGATTTGATTAGATTATTTTAGTAGTTGCTTTTTTAAAATACACCTCATTTCCTGACTATATTTTTTCATTTTTTAATCTCCTTCTTAGTATCCAAAACTCTCAAATCCAAATTTTATCAAATATTGTTCTCTATCTTCACTCAATTTACGCAGATAATATCTATCTGGATATTATGAAAAACTGAAACCAATCAGGAATGCAGCATGAAAACTTTGTTTAATGGCATTGTGCAGCATAGGAAATCCGAGTTCTGCCAATAGCAGCAAAAGGCTACTGACTTTATTGGTCTGAGCTGACTTTAGCCTGGATAGCTATGACAGCAATTGGTGCAGTTAATAATAATTACAAGAAAAATTTTATACTGAAATGTTGATGATTCTCAAACAAAAAAAATTGTAAAAAAATGTAGACACAGGATGATACCTGAGGTCCAGGAATGCAAACTTGTGAATCAGGCAGAACTGGATTTAGATGTAATTGCATAGTTGCCATTAAATTTATTTTTACCTGGATGTGCATGCAACACTAATGGTAATGAGAGAATAGAACAGTGACAAAACCCTTTATTACATGACTTCTTTAGTCCCACTCCCTGGATCTCAGCTGGGAAACAAGAGAATTCAGAGAAACTGAGATATTAAAGTAACACACTTCAATTACAACTTTAAGATATAAAGATTTGCTTAAAATTGTAATTAACAAAATAGAAAAGAGACAGAGAATCAAAATGAGAAAAAAGAATGTGGTCACATTATGTTAATATGGAATTTAAGATTATGGGGAAAAAATGAAGAAAAACTCCTGCATCTAAATTAATATTTTACTTGAAAGGATGCTACTAAGTAGTCAGTCTGCTAGCAACAAAATTGCAGTTATCTACCTTTAGCTGAGAGATGGTGTTTACAGCAAAAATTATGGAAGCCCTGACATGAACGCAAGTAATATACTGCAATCTTTATTTTTTTTTCACATTAGCTCATCACAAGTACAAAATGACTGATACTATTAATACTGTTACCTTAAGTGTAAGGCATGTGTAAATATGTATATGTATCTTCTGCAAATACAGGTTTATACATAAGCTAACAAAATCGTATCTCTCTCTACTGTTCAAGTCTCAGAGGAACCTGTCCTATTTATATATTTCTAAACTGTTTGCAGCTCTTATGTTTGATGGTCATCCCAGTTACTCTGAGAAAGATTAAAGCTGAGTGGGGTATATTTTGGTTATTTACTGTCAATCATGTTCACTAACCTTTTCCTGGTGGTATTTTTATCTCTTGGTCATTTTATACCGTTGGTTGTGCTAATAGACATAAGCATAGTGAAAGAATTAAAAGAATGTTAGGTTTTCAATTACCAAGCAGCTTTGGTTACCCAGTAATACTACAGAATTCACTAGATTCAGACTTCTGAAACCTGAGAAGTAATGTCTCCCAAATTGAAACTACTTCAATGAAGCAAATAGAGCAGACTGGAAGAGCTAGTTTTCACTGTTGTCTTTAGGAAGGTATTGGATATGTTCCAAAGTCACCAGTGTGTTCCTTCCAGTCTTTTCTCATCTAAATAAAAGTGATTGTTCCTCAGAGATCATGTTTTCTCATAATCTTACCATTGTGATATCCTCTATGATTGATTTATTTTGGCAGAAGACCAACTATTTTTTGATTTTTTTTTTGCTTGTTTGTTTTTTTTTTGGGGGGGGGGGGGTTGTCTTTTTTTTTTAGATTAGGAATGTGCTCAAGGCACTGGAATAACTGGGGATTTTACTTATATTACATTATATATTGCTATGCATAACATAGAAACAGTTTCATTAGTACTTGGAATAACAGATAAATTAAACTGTCCTTTCTGCAGTATCTAATTACTTACCATAACAGAATCTGGTGGGAGTCATTATAACATAAAACATATTGAAAAAAATGTAGTGTAAAATCTAACACAGCTTGGCCTGAAAATGCTTCAAACTGCACTCTTGAAGCCTCAGTTGTCCTTACTTCAGAGATTTGAGATATTTGTCCAGATTCCTCTTCTTCGTCTTCAGTTTTTTGTGCAGGTTTTCTTTTTCTTGGGAGAAAAAAAAAGACAAAGAGCAGTATGAGGCAACTTGCCAGGTCTCTGCAGACCACAGCTGAGAACTGCAGTTACTGGTGCATCACTCTGTCGTCGTTCTAAAGTCTAATGCAGAGCAAAAAACTCTTACAATGTTCAGTGCCTACATTGCACCTCATAGCTTCTTGTCCTGTGCTTCCTCAGGAGTTTCTTCTTTTGTTGTTGTTGATTGTGCTGTTGAGTGTTTAAACATTATAGTTCCAAAGGAAGCCTAACCAAATGAACAACCATTTCAGGAGCAAAGACAAAAAGTGAGATCTAACTTGGAACTTGTTTCAAACTTTGTGATGACTGACTGTGGTTTTTGATTGGTTTATACTGCAAAAAAGATACGGATGAGTAGAATATAATCCTGAGTTGGAGCGGTTTGCCTGTTTTCTGTATTTGGCTCCCAGAACCAGCTCCATGGTGTCTTTTTTCATTCTGATTCGGAGAAAACTCCAGGAACAAACTCATCAACAAAGTTTTAAGTGAGAAGTAGGTATTCTTTATTGCGGCACCAGGAGACATGAGGGATAGCTCCTCCTAACGTGTGTCCCCGTATTGTTACACAAGCCATCCTTATATAGCCGCTGGGCATACATACATATTCATGAGGCTACATATGGATTACATCATTTTCCAGAAAGTTTGCCGCATGCGTACAAAAATGTGGTAGTGATCTCTGAGGGTTGTTTACTTCTTCCAGCAGTCTTCATCACTTCTGGCAGCCTTCGAAGCACGCCCAGTAGATGTTTATACCAGCTTAATTGGTTCGTTTACACCATAGGCATAACAATCATCCTGTCCTTCTACTTATCAGTTAGTCTAACTGCAGCCCATCCTGGACCACTGTCATTCTAGATACTCCTTATCCTTACATTCTGTTCTTCTAGTCTGCTTTTCTTGCACTCATTTTGTACTGAGGTCATAATGGCCTAAAACTACAATGGTTTATCTTATACAAGAACTCCCAGTATGTTCTCTAGCTGTACTCTATTTTTTTTTTGTGAATCATACACCTCAGTGATTTTCTGTTGCTACTGTTGCAAAGCCATCAAACTTAACATTATTTAAAACTGATTTTAAAGCTTTATGTATGTCATTTTGTGATTTTGTGCCCCCCCTTGTCTCAATTTCAAGATGGAATATAGTCATCCAATGAAGATAAAAGGCAAGAAAAACAGTAGTCGTGTTTGTCACAAAATTTTTATGACATTCTTTGAGAGACTATTTTTACCTACACAAACAGACCTAAACTGTGATTTAGTAAGCAAATTATATTTTGCCTGCTTTTTCAATATGGACTAAATTTGTAATGTTTGCATCTAGTGAAATGCTAATTGCCATTCTTTTTTCTTTAAACAGGTTTAATCTGGTTTATATTCATTTATTGATATTTTTAAATGCATAATTGCAAAGCTAAATAAAACAATTGTCTAGTTATGTTTGGGAAGATACGTTAATAAATAGATGTTTTAACTGTGCTTTTTGTAAACTGCCAAAAAAAAATACAAGTTTCACACAAGGAGATATGTCTTAAAAATATAGTTAATTTCCTCTATTGATATTGTTATTTCTAAGAACAGTTGTTTCAGAACTGTACTTAAATCATTGCACTCTTCTGCATGTCAAATTTATGTATCTTTTTTCTTCAGTTGACATTATCTTGTGATTGGCTTCCTGAGTCCTTACAGAATAATAAAGATCAGTGGAAATCCTCAGTAAAAGAAATCATAAAAATTTGTATTCTATTATTTTATTGTATAAGGTAAAAGAGGTGAAATAATACCCAACATTTTGTTTCAAGATTCCTTCACATTTCTGTACTTTTTAAATTAATCTCCTACTTCACAATGTATTAATTTCATTACATGTGAGGCTTATTATCTCTTACATATTGTTCTCCCAAAAATTACTTTTTGATACAATCTGTTGAGCAAAAAGTAAATACAAATTTACTGCAATCATATTATATTAGCTGATACAAAATATACTGTCTATTCCATAGACATTCTTTTAAATAGGAAGACAATTTTATTATATATAAAGAACATTTGTCTTCTGCAATATGCAATCATTCATGTATAAGGTCGTTGAGAGTTTACCTAAAACAACCTTTAACATTTCTATTGTACCTTTAAGTAAATCAACACTGCACAAAAGTTCTTAGGTATTAACTGGCAAGAAGGACATGGACCTGCTCGAGCAAGTCCAGAGGAGGGCCATGAAGATGATCAGGGGGCTGGAGTAACACTTCTATGAAGAAAACCTGAGAGCATTGGACCTGATAAGCTTAGAGAAGAGAAGGCTTGGGGAGACCTTAGCGCAGCCTTCTAGTACCTAAAGGGGGCCTACGGAAAATCTGTAGAGGGACTTTTTTACAGGGGCATGTAGGGACAAGACAAGGGAGAATGGTTTTAAAGTGAGAGTAGGTTTAAATTAGGTATTAGGAAGAAATTCTCTGTGAGAGTGGGAACAGCTGCCCAGATAAGTTGTGGGTGACCTATCCCTAGAAACACTCAAGGCAAGTCTGGATTCATTTCATCTATCTAAGGCACCAATCAAAGGTCTAGCTCATTAGAGCTAAATGTAACCTTTTTGTGTAACCCAAGGAAAAAAATTAAGTAGGTCAACATTTTTATTTTTCTTTAAGAAATATCTATTCCTCTCCATGATTGATGGAGAGAACAGCTGAGGTTAAACCATTTAAATTTTCCACATCTAAATTTAGATGAGCTACAACTACTTCCAGTGGCCTCAGTAACATACATGAAATATGATTTTTAAAATCATGTTAGTATGACTCTTACCCAAAAAAAAATGGTGTTAAATAAGAAAGGGAAGAAAAATTTAAGTTCTTGTTAATCAGCATATGCTAGGAAGGTAGGATTCATCTCAATTAGCGATAAGCTATCTTCAATAAGGATATTTTAATATATTACCCAGAGCAGAATCTTCTACCACCTTGTTCAAGTTAAAATGCAAATCAAATTATCATTAAGTCGATGGACTTCTTTTGTGATTCAAAACCGAAGAGTGAGAAAAAATTTTATGCAGCTATTTGTACATATACAGAAACATTAAAATCAACACAGCAACAGTACTCATACTAACAAGGTAAGATAATAGATTTTGACTAGTTTACCAATTCCACCTTTATTTTCTCAGAAAAAAGTTACTTTTTAAATTTATGAAAGATTAAAACATCATGTTTTTCCATTATTAATAATTATTAATCTATATATAGGTTATTAAAGATTTTAAACCTTACAAATGGTGTCACTGAAGTTTCATGCAAAACAATAAAGAGTCCTACTTGCTTTCTCATTTATCTTAACAAAACCATTCCTTAAAATTCAATCAGTGAACAAGTTTTTCATGCCAGAAACTAATATTAGTTGGAACAATTAATAAATCTCTAGTATTCATCTATCATATCCTGACCAATTTACTTATACAGAATAGTGCTTTCCTCTTTGAAATACTGCATCAAGTTCAGAGATCACTCTCTAAGCCCTGTAAACAAGACTATCAGAATACTTGTGTTCAGCATTGAGTGAGTTCATCTTTAATTATCATGAAAGTGGAATCCTCACTGTATTCTTGTGACTGAGATACCATGGATAGCAATTCTTGCTAGACCTGCTGGCTCTGTCTGTTTCCCTGTTTCCTAATCCTTACTTTTGCAATGATTTAGCCTTGATTTTTTGGTCATTCAAATGACCAAAACACTGACTTGATTATTTTTTTTTTTTCTTCCTTTTTTTTTTTTTTCCCCCCATTTAAAATGAGTAAAAAAATATATTTTTAAGGTGTATTGATTTCTTTCTTATGATTTTCTTGTGTCAACATTCCCTTCACTGGAAATAAAGACATCATACACCCTTAAATTTTACTTATTTTTACAGAATGAATTTCTTTTCCAGGAATCTTATTTATAAGTAGTTTTGTTTCAGTTTAGAAGTAATAATTATATTTGAAACCCAAACAATTTTGGAAATTGTTTTAAAATGGAAAATGTTGGGAAAAAATATATCATTCTTGGAACCAGATCTCATGGTGAATCATTATAGATGAGAAATGACTCCACAAAGTAGAATAAAGAAATAATATATAATTTATTTAAGGGTCTTCAATAGCATCAAAGTAAAAACATTGTCTCTACAAAATAAACTTTTCTTCACGAAAAACAATTCCACTCATAATTATGATTTAATGAATAATTAATATACTTGTTCCTTTTGGTTTACTTTTTCGTTATTTTTTTATCCAATATTGGGTTTTGTCCTCTTGCTTGAATTTCCCAAGATTTTTTTAACTAGTTCATAAGTACACTTAATGCTGGGGAAGCAAATCTCAGACTATGTTGCTTCCAGCTGGTTACTGCTTACATGATAACACTAGACCTATAGATATTCTTTTATTCTATCTGACATAATTAATTTGTTCCCTGATGATAGCATTTGCTTTTACTTTGTTTCAATTCTTTTTTTTAATCATTTCCTCTTACAAATTACGCTAGTTCTCACTCAAAAGTGAAGACCAAAACAATACACTCCTTCGAAAAATCCATTTTATACTTTAGGAGCTTTAAAATAAAAAGCTTGAATATACTACCAGATTTCATGAGAACTAAAGACATCATCATTCTTTAGAATTATAATGTATCATAGCCTGCATCTCATTGTTTTCTAAAAAAATTACCAAAATTACTAACAAATACTAAACACAACACCAGATGATTCATCAGAGAATGAGTTCGTTGATGACTTATTTTGATTAATGCCAGGGTCTTTTCACTTTTTTTTTTTTTTCACAAACTAGTAGTTTGGCCAAGGCTGATTAGAGAAGATTGATTGTTATATGAATCAGTTGAGGGAAAAAGTCAGTTTGGAAAATAGCTTTTCTAAGTTCAACATAAATTAAAATATTTTTCAGAATAGTCTTCCACAATAAGATATTCTTCACCATTTAAAAAAGAATGTAAAGCACACTGTTTACTTTAATATTGTTTTCTCTCAGAAGGGCCTCCTTTTTTTCCATTTAAAACTCTTTAGATCGTCAGTATTGATACTTTGATCATACATTATCCTTCTAAATTTCATAAATGATCCAGTGGATTTCTATCTATATAGAATCATAGAATAGTTGGGGTTGGAAAGGGCCTTAAGATCATCTAGTTGCAACCCCCCTGCCACATGAAGGGATGCCTCTCCCTAGACCATGTCACCCAAGGCTCTGTCCAACCTGTGATTTCAAATAGATTTTCAAGCACTGTGGTGGTCATAATCATCTGTAGTTCAGTTTTGGTTTGATATCTGATGACATTATGTCTGATATCCTTTTGTGCATTCATGTGTGTAGAGTTGAAAAGCATAATGTCATGGGTTCAGCAGTAGCAGTCATTTTTCTCCTTCTTAGTAGCTGGTGCAACACTGTGTTTTCTACTTTCGGCCTGAGAACAGCACTGATAACACCGATGTTTATAGTTACGGCTTAGAATGTTTGGTTTGACCAAGGCCTTTCTGAGTCTCATGCTCTGCCAGGGAGGAGGGGAAGCCAGGAGGAAGCAGAAACAGGACACCTGACTCAAACTGACCGAAGAGGTATTTCATACCACAGTACCTCATGCCCAGGATGGAAAAGCTGGGGGCAGGAACACAGAAGAGCTCAGTTCACAGCTCAGTTGTTGGGTGGTGAGCAGTTGTATCCTCTTTCCTTTTATTTCCCTGGTCATTATTATTATTGGTGGTAGCAGTAGTGATTTGTGTTATATCTTAGTTACTGGACTGTTCTTATCTCAATCCATGGGAGTTACATTCTTTCAATTCTTCTCGCCATTCCCCCCCGCCCCCCAGGAGTGGGGGGGAAGAAAGAGGGGGGAGTGAGTGAGCAAACTGCGTGACTTACGGCTTAAACCATGATACATAAAAAAAAAAAAAAAATCCTATAAAGGTTGTACTACTCCCTGAAAGTTCCATTCTTTTTACAGCAGTGCCAAAGAAAATACAAAGCTGGGTTTGCTGCTTAAGAAACAAAAGGTAGATGAGTAACATTATGAAATTCAATGCATCAAATAAAATTGCTTTTAACATAGAACACTTGGAATACTCTGAAAACATTTAAACATATTTCATGCAAATTTGTAAGTTGCATGAAATTGTATCTAGGAAACTGTGGGTAGAAAACAGTCCTAGCAGTGAAGTAGTTACAGCAGTTCTTCATAATGAAGGATAAGAAAAAATATTTCTGTCATATCAGAACCAGTATTAGTGAGGTAATAGAAGCAGTCCTTGGTAGAAACACTTAAATAAAATCCTAACTAATTAAAACGGAGAAAAATTGCTTAAGAGTTTGAAACAGATGGTGCGAAAGGAAGAGGAAATCAGAAGGAAGGAAAATGAAGAGATCAATAAGGTCAAAAAAACAAAAGAATTACACATTCAGTTGTCCACATGTGGTTTTTTTTTCCCATGTTCTAAAGGTGAATGCCTTTTTTAAACCATCACAAATCCAAGCAAGCAGGGCACAAATGTGTAGGCAATGGCTTAAATAACTGCTTCTCCATATGATTTAGCCATACATATACCATAGGAAAGTTAGCAGAGCGATATCTACAAGTAAAAAAGAAGGTGGGTGGTGAGAAATAGAAAAGGAAGAGCTGGTGCTGAGCAAGACCAGGAGCCATGATTTGTGGTAAAAATCATATCACTTAGAAAACGTGGCATTTGCTGGAGGCAGGTTTTGACAACTTCTCGTGGAGCTTAAGAAGATGGGCAGAGCAGATCAACTGAAAATGTACATGGAGCTATGCAGCCTGAGATGCTTTGCATATTCTAATATTCACACTAAAATTTTTGTTGTGAAATATAGTGCTGTTTCAAATATTCTGTGCTGAAATATTTCCAGTTTATTTGTCAGAACTATGTAATCATTTTGGCAAATACAGAGCTCAGTCTCTAATGATGACAGCAATCTGTCACCATTAGGATTTCACAATGTGGAGGAATAAACCTGTTTTCCTCAATCGCTCCACATCCTTTATTTCACCCAACAGAACTTTCTTTGGCACCATCCTTTCACTGCTAAAAGTCAAGTGCAAAAAAATTTTTCCTGCTAAGTTAAATACAGCACCTCCAAAGCATATGGAAAATGAAAAAAGCCTGTCGAGTTACATTCTTTCAGACTTGTCACTTTAAAACAGCAGGTTAGGTTTATTGCTTGTACTTTATTGAAAATACAGTCCTGTTATTAGGATAATATGCAATTTGCTATGTACATTGGCAAATTGAGAAATTATCGTGGTAATTGTAAAGAATGCATTTAACTTTTTTCACCTAATCTTTTTGTTCACAGTTAAAAATTGTTGAAAATTTTGTGCTTAACCCTGACCTGTGTACTATTCTCCTTTTCTAGCTGCAGTTGTTTTCCAAATAATGAAGAGAATTCAGCTGCTGTAACAGTCTTTCTGGGTTCCCAGCAGTCTGCTAATGCCATGAATGGGCTGGCTTGAACTGGCATATACCTGAAATAGAACCTAAGCAAAGGGTCAATTTATATATTTCAGATCAGCTGCACTTTGTGTACATGTGCCTTCCCTGTCCCTGTATGTGAGGTCTGTCAGACCTAATGTGTCCATTGTAGATCAGTTATAGAATTTGTGCCTAGAAAAGCTCTTCTATTCGGTATGATGAAGTACCTGCACATCCACCGTAGGCTTGGTCTGTTCAGTCGCAATTCATACAGTGCAAGAGCAGAACTTTCTGTCTTGGGATTTTCCCGCTCTCCATTTCATTGTGTAAAACAACTAAATCTAATCTGAACTAGGAGGAATCTTTCTGGAAGATTTTAGCATGAATTTATAAATGCTTTATATAAAAGCACTTTATAATACTTCTAGTACTAACTATTAACAAACTCAAGACAATATTCAATGTAAATAAAGAGGATAATTTATTAAAAAAAAAAAAGAAGAAGAAGAAGAAGAAAAGCAATTGCTGAATTGCTGTTTCTTAACATTGGGTAAAAACTTCTAAAGATTTACCTGCCGCAGTAAAATACATGCCTTTAAATGAACAGCAAAGTTTAAGTCACAAATACAGTGTGTAACTGTCACTTCATATTTTACTACTAGTTTGAAACCCTACAGTCTTTTATTTGCCAGTGCACATCCAGCTTCTGCCAAGCAAGTCTCAGACTATTAACTAGAGTTATAATTGTCATAATATTACAATAACAATTGTTATAAAAATTACAATAAAGTTATCTTATGGATTGTTTATGAGCCTATAAGAACACTCTAACCATAGCTGAAACTGTTACCCTGCTATATATATGGAATTTCCCTTTTTCTGACTTCTATCAGATATTTGCAGATATTTGCAGATTTGCAAATGCTAAAGGGGAAATAGATGACAGAAGAAATGCTTTATATTTTGCCCAAAATCCTCTGTAAGCTTTGTAAAAGAATAATTTAAATAAAAAGAATATATTGAAGCAAATTGCAATCTGCTTTATTCTTTTCCAAGCTATGGTATTCTCTGTGTATATTTCTGTTTTTTCTGCTGTTCTTTATATGAAAATACAGATATGTCATGTCTGTTCTTAATGCTATATATAAACAGGTAGGTGTTGATTCTGAAATGGGCAATGACACTGATACTGACAATAGAAGTGTTCAGTCTTTGTTCTATGTTTTAAATTGATTATACAAAATACTTGTCTTGATATTTGCCATGAAGCTTCTGGAAATAGTGAGATGAATCACTGTTTCTTTTAACTCTCTCACAAAAGCTAAGAAGAGCTATATTAACACAGTACTTGCTAGTAAGCATGAGTATAAATGCTTAATAAACTTAAAAGCTTATTTTGAGAATAAAGCATAATGTAATGCAATATTAATGCAGGATTTTGAGATTTTTAAACACACCCTAAATAAGCAAACTGACAATCACACGATCTTCTCTTCCTATAACAATTTTAATCTTCACAAGGTTACAATGCAAATCTTAGATGATGGAATATTTCCTCATCAAAATACTTACAAAGAGTAAGCAAGACCTGAATTGATCTTGAAAGCCTGAAATATGTATATATAAAACATATATAATGTGTTTATGCTTGCTTACATTTACAAAAATTATTGTTTCCATCCTGTTGAAGATGTTTTGGCATCGAATTATTACTTAAAACTTTTGACTGACTGTCTTTTAAAGACAGATTACAGGTGTTGCAGAAAGCACGCTTTCCATGAGAAGTATGCATGTTCTTTAACATGATTAGAATTTTCCTGCAAAATGAAATGTTATGGACTAATCAGCTCACTCCTTCATAAATTACATCCTCAAGAAGCAAATTTGAATCCAGGTTAATGTTTCAATCACTGAATAGGAGTCTTTGTCTTCTTGTTCCCTTTCTGTCTCTAAAGAAACAGCTAAAGATTAATTCACTGAATTCAGCAATGAATGTAGGACAGTCCTTTTGCTTAATACTCTGAATAGATGATCAGAAAAATCTTAATCTTAAATATTAAACAGTTCTTAAAACACCAGAAAACAGATAGCTATACTAACTTGTCTATACTTAAACTAAAATCAACTGCTTTTTGAAGGAAAGGATAGTCTATGTTCTCCTTTAGAAATATACAGAGAATGCGCTTGTTTTTTAACTCTCTTCTTTATGAACTTAGTAAAGTACTATCAACAACTACCACCATTCATTTCAAATTCCATAGCCAAGGAATGCATGAAAACCGTTTGAATTTATTGTTCTTTATTTTATCCAAAACTGCCAGAAGATACAAGCTTATTTTCCCTGTGTCTGAAAATATCCAACTCAAAATTTATTTTTTTTTTTATCTCCCAAAACACTGGCCTAGATATCTAATTATCTAGTCTACAGATCACTTTTTACATCTATTTAAATAGTCACACCCAAAGCAGAGTGTGAAAGTCAGTGGGTTAGGGTGCTTGTTGGAGACAAGTCCTGAGTTTAGTCATCATAATCAGTATTTGTTATAAAATATAAAAATAACATTTTGAGCATGGAGGTGAGAAAGGTTTTCATCCAAAAAGATCCCTTTTGTAGTTTGGCAACTTATATATGGAATAAGATAGATTCCCTAAAGTAAAAAAAAGAGAAGTGAATTTTTATCTCTTGTCATGAAAAGGAACCTAAATTGTCTAAAATTGAGAGATATGATGGCCAGCAATGATTGCAGGAATCTGTCTTCAGACTATATACTAGTGATTCTGTTACTGTGAGAAAGGCTTGCAAATTCTTATTTCATGCAATGTTTCTCAGCTACCTTATTAACAAGCCATATGTACATTTTAGTTTCTGCTTCAAAGCGCATGGGGAATTTTTTCTCTGGATACAGCAAATGCTTAATGTCAAGCCTTCTGGGGTCTGTGACTATGTGGGGGGCTGACTTTGGATGGACACTAGGTGCTCACCAATCCACTCCGTCACCCACCCTACTCAACTTGGACAGGGTGAAACAAACTGGACTTGGCAATATAAATTTAATTTATTACCAATCAAATCAGAGCAGGCTAATGAGAAATAAAGCAAACTTAAAACACCTACCTCCCCCCCATCTCTTTATTCTTCCCAGGTTCCAATTCTCTCCCAAATTCTCTACCTCTTTCCCAGCAGGTGGACAGAGAATGTGGGTTGTGGTCCATTCATCATATGCTGTTTCTGCCAGTCCATGGGCTTTGCTTCATTGCAAACTACTTCGGCATGGATCCTTTTCACTTCTGGAACAGACTGCTCCATTATGGGTCCCCATGGAGTCACAAGTCCTGGCAGCAAACCTGCTCAGCATGGGCTGCAAGGACCCTGCTCCAGCAGAGGCTTCCCATAGGGTCAGGCTCCTTAGAGCATCCACCTGCTCTGGTATGTGGTCCTCCCCAGGCTGCAGGTGGATATCTGTTGCATTGTGGACCTCCAGGGGCTGCAGACGAACAGCCTGCTTCGCCATAGTCTTCCATGGGCTGCACCGGAATTCAAGTGCCTGAAGCACCTCCTCATGCTCCTTTATTGACTTTGATATCTACAAAGCTGTTTCTCTCACATATTCTCACTCCTGTTTCCTGGCTGCTGTTGCACAGTAGGTTTTTCCCCTTCTTAAACATGTTGCCACAGAGGTGCTACAACCATTGCTGGTGGGCTCAGCTTCTACTTGTGGAGGGTCCATCTTGCAGCCAGCTGGTACTGCTTTTATCAGACATGCAGGAAGCTTCTAGCATCTTCTCAGAGGAAAAAATAAAGGTAGGATTAGATTTCTTAAGGATCATGTCAGCATATAGTAAGTGATATTATCTACAAAATTAGGACCTCAGTTTTATTGATGGAATGCCTCCTTTCTGGATTGTGATTGGGCCTAGGAGTGAGTATGATGATGGACTGCACAATCCCCAGAATGGTACTGAACAGACCTGCACAGATTTAAAATCAGAAAGTCAAGTTCTTGCTAAGTTTAAACATCTCGTAATTGAGTACTGCTGCTTGGACTGCATCATCTTATTTAATTGTTCAAGTTCTGCTAGCATCTAGGTACCAGCTACAGCTAGAAGTCCAGTAGTCCCATCCAAAAGAAGACAGCCTGAAAAAGTGCTTAGACTTGTTAGTCAGTGGGACTGCAATGAAACAGCCATCATCTATTGCACTATTCCTAGTGCAAAACATCTCATAAATATTTGTAGCCTTTTTATACTAGACACCGTTCATACAACAGAAACCCAAATATCATCCTAGAGTGCTTAGAAAATAGGATTTAGATGAGTGACAAATGGTGTCTTAGGTAGACAGGGACCAGGGAGGACCAACAACATGAAGGAATAAGTTAGTAGCTACAGGTGGTTGCCACTGAGAATTAATTTCCCTCCTCAGTAAGCTTCTCATACATAGAGCCAGGGGAACTGACTAAGATGGTATGGTCCTCAATGAAGCAGGAAATTGAGTAATCCTAGTCCCTCTCCTTCTAAAGAACCCTTTCTACTGGGAGCTGGCTGTGTAAGTAAATTGACTAGTTCACTTCCCTGTTGTCTCAGTCTTCTAATGCTTAATAACTTTGAGAATAGAGGTCAATGCCCTGTAAACAAGATTTTAAAAAAGCAAAGAGAATTATGATAAAATAGCATTAATAAAAGATATACCAAAAAGACTGCTCAATTGCAAAATATTCAGAGTAGAGTTACAGATACCTTACTCTTAAGGCAATATTTAAAGGCACAATCAGGAAGACATTCCAGTAATAACGTTTTATAAGAGGACTGGGGAAAGTAACACTGGCAAAGAAAAGCTTTCAAGAAAGAAATAACAGGGGTGGGTGTTGGGTTAGCCTGTCATTGCACTACTACACTACTAGAATGTTACAGTGTTCCTTCATGTCTGAGAAATTTGATATCGCTTAGCTTTTAACTCAAATTATTCTTAAAAGTTTATAAATGTTTTAAAAAAGACATTTGTCTAATAACACAGCTGAAGGCTCCCAAACTAAAAGTTCCCCCCCCAAAAAAGAGAATAAAAATAAGCGACCCTGGGTGATGAGAAAATCTGCTACAAGCAGAATACTTTACACTAAAAGATGCTTCAGTGCAGTATTTTAAAAAACCTTTATGAAATGGTGAGTTTGTAACTGTCCTCAGTGCATTAAATTTCCCAGGGACCTGAGGAAATTCCTCACAGTGTGTTGAGAATCCTGAGAATTATGTGCAAAAATATTGTGTTCTCAAACTCTGACAATCTTACAGCACACCAAACTTCAGCTGACATTGCTATTGATTTCACAGTGTCTCACAGACATGATGTTGACTTTTGAAGCACTGGGGATGGGTCAGCCTATATCTGCAGTAAAACCCACTTAACCATTTGGCCTACCTTCTGGAAATCTCTTCCCATGGTTTGGCATGGACTGAATAAATGCCTTCACTTATAAGGATTTCCATAATGACTTACAATGTTGACAGTGAATATTAATTATATTTTGCTCTATATGACCCAGTTAACACAACCCCCTAAGAAAATATACAAGTCACCATTTTTATTTTAATTTTTATTGTAAATAGTCTCCCTGTAATTAGCAGTAATCACAGTTTATATTATGGAATATTTTTAGAGTGCCAACTACACACTCTGCTCCAGATTTAAAAAAAAATATGTATCAGAGTTTCAATACAAGTTACAAATAAAGTCCAAATATGTAAATCAAAAGAAGTTCTCATTTACTTCTCTGCTGATACAATTTCAATTGCAACCATAAGCTAAAATAAATGTTGACTTTGCAATGTGTCCCACTTCCTCGAAAAAGCACAATTCCAGCAAGCAAGCAACTAGGAATCCTGAATTTTACAATCCCTGTCTATTTTCCTCTGAATGGCTTGTCGTTGGGTGGTGAAAAACATGACTATCACTTTCTCTGTTTGTTTGTTTGTTTGTTTGTTAAAAGGTAGATGAAAATACCCCTTTAGTGTTCAAGGCCAGACTGGAAGAAGTCTTGGGTGACATGGTTTACTGTATGGTGTCCCTGCCCATGGCAGGGGGATTGGAACTAGCTGATCTTAAATCCTTTCCAAGCATAACTATTTATGATTCTATTCTATGATTCTATGACTCTTTCATTAGAATCATCAGCTAATTCATTTAGACACCCTGCACATCTGCCAAAAATAGGTTACTGACTAGGAATTGCCAGTTTATATCTATATATCAAAAAATTACAAAAAACTCCAAAGTAAGTAGGAAGCACTGGCTAGAATGCTAGCACTAGCCAATGAGGGTATAGTTTAATACGTTATATTTAACTATTCAAAAACTGAAAAATCTCAGCTTTTTTTGCCAAGTTTAACCATGCCAAGTTTTTTAAGAAGTTTAACCATGCCAAGTGCAAGGTTCTGGACTTTTTTGCCACTAATCTGTATAACAATATATTCCAGTTTTAGACAGTCACTATATAGCTTTCTGGCTGGCAGTAACTCACTTCTTAACTGTCTTACTGTCTACAAAACTAATGCTCTTATTCAAGATTCTATTCATGGTTTTGTAATCCTCTTCAAGAAATTTCCAGAATCAAAATTAATGAAAAGTGAGAGTCTCTCATTTTCACTCGAACCCACTGAAACTTGTGTTTAAGTAACAGCAGAATTGAGGGTAGAGTAAAAGAAAGAAATAATACAGTATTTTAAATCAAAATGAAAGTTCTCATCATACTGACCTTCAAGAATTTGAATTTAGTTGCATAGCCAGAGTGGCATTTTCACAGTATATTATGGAACATTCAGTAGCAAACTAATCTTATTTATGTAGTTTAAAATATGAACAAACTGGCACGTTCACAACTAAACTGACATGATTGATTGCCACATGGTTTAGAAGTTGGGTATAGCCCAAGCTATGCTTAACCTAATGCCACCCTGAATTATGGGTATGGAGGAAGATAAACAGGAGTCTTCCTTTTTTTTCCTTTTTTTTTTAAGAAAGTAGACGGAAATTCAACTTAATAGAGACCTACAGGTAGAAGCTAAAATGGTCAGAAAGGACAAAGAAATGTTGCTGCAGGTCTAGCTGGGGGAAGCCTTGTTGAGATTAACCACAGTAACATGAAGTATGGCAAAAGAAACAGGAAGATGTTCCAGTAAATTATAGGTAATGTGCTGTAAAACATGACTACCTAGCATAAATAAAGCAAACTACTGGACCTTGGCCCCAGCTAGGTTACTGTCTGTATCTTAGTTTCTCCAATTTAAAAGCCAAAACCCAACAAAACTTAACTAAGAATGAAAATACTTAGAAAGAATCTTTGCAATTTTGAGGGAGAAGGGAAAATTGTTTCTGATCTATCACCATTCATATATCTGGCCATTCACATGGATCTGAAGGAAAACAATGCCTACACTGTCTCAAATAGAAACCACCTCAATTTCCAATGGTCATTTAAGTAACACACAGAAAACATCAGAAATGAGATTTGGAACTTTGTTAACTTTTAGATCAAAGTTGTAAGGGAGATCTTTACTTATTTACTCTGCTGTTAATTATCTAAATTCTACACATGCATACAGCAGCACTATACGTAATCTTCCAGCACAGATATTCTCTTAAGCTTTATGCATAGTCATAATGTGTCCTGCTTATCAACTGGGCTTGAGAGGAATGCCAGGTTGTCTATACTTTTACAGACCTTTCAGATGCTCTGAGTAATTTGTCATTCTAGAACCACAACTAACACACTTATATCCAGACAATATTTGTCTAACTGATTGCCTTCTGCTAGTGAAGCAAAAATCTTTAGTCTTCATAAAAGCCACTGTCCATCATATTTGAAAAATCATGGCAGTCAGGTGAAGTTCCCGATGACTGGAAAAAGGGAAATATAACCCCATTTTCAAGAAGGGGAAAATGGATGAGCCGGGGAATTACAGACCAGTCAGTCTCACCTCTGTGCCTGGAAATACCTTGGAGCAGATTCTCCTGGAAGGCATGCTGAGGCACATGAAAAACAACAACGTGGTTGCTGACAGCCAGCATAGCTTCACTAAGGGGAAATCCTGCCTGACTAATCTGGTGTTCTTCTATGAAGGGGTTATGGAACTGATGGACAGCGGTAGAGCAGTTGATGTAATCTACCTGGACTTGTGTAAAGCCTTTGACACTGTCTCCCATGACATCCTTCTCTCTAAGTTGGAGAGACATCAATTTGATAGGTGGACCACTCGGTGGATAAAGAACTGGCTGGATGGCCGCACGCAAAGAGTAGTGCTCCGTGGCTCAGTGTCCAGCTGGAGACCAGTAACGAGTGGTGTCCCCCAGGGATCGGTGTTGGGACCAGTCTTGTTCAACATCTTTGTTGGTGACATGGACAGTGGGATTGAGTGCGCCCTCAGCAAGTTTGCCGATGACACCAAGCTGTGTGGTTCGGTTGATACACTGGAGGGAAGGAATGCCATCCAGAGGGATCTAGACACACTTGTGAGGTGGGCTGATGCCAACCTGATGAAGTTTAACCATGGTAAGTGCAAGGTCCTGCACCTGGGTTGGAGCAATCCCAGGCAGAACTACAGGTTGGGCAGGGAAGGGATTCAGAGCAGCCCTGTGAAGAAAGACTTGGGGGTGTTGGTTGATGAGAAAATGAACATGAGCTGGCTTTAGTGTGCGCTTGCAGCCCAGAAAGCCAGCTGCATCCTGGTCTACATCAAAAGGAGTGTGACCAGCAGGTCGAGGGAGGTAATCCTGCCCCTCTACTCTGCTCTCGTGAGACTTCACTTGGAGTATTGTGTGCAGTTCTGGTGTCCTCAACATAAAAAGGATATGGAACTGTTGGAACAAGTGCAGAGGAGGGCCACGAGGACGATCAGGGGACTGAAGCACTTCCCATATGAAGATAGGCTGAGAAAATTGGGGCTGTTCAGCCTGGAGAATAGAAGGCTGCATGGAGACCTCATAGCAGCCTTCCAATACCTGAAGGGGGCCTATAGAGATGCTGGGGAGGGACTCTTCATTAGGGACTGTAGTGATAGGACGAGGGGTAATGGGTTCAAACTTCAACAGGGGAAGTTTAGATTGGATATGAGGAAGAAATTCTTTCCTGTAAGGGTGGTGGGGCCCAGGAATGGGCTGCCCAGGGAAGTTGTGAATGCTTCATCCCTGGCTTTGTTCAAGGCGGGGTTGGACGTAGCCTTGGATGGCATGGTTTAGTGGGAGGTGTCCCTGCCCATGGCAGGGGGGCTGGAACTAGATGATCTTAAGGTCCTTTCCAGCCCTAATTATTCTATGATTCTATGATTCTATATTATGGTGCAGATATCTCGGACTTCATATAAAATGTCTTACACTAGGAATTGCAGTTAATTTTTGGAGCACTATCTTTTCCTCGCTAATTCAGGAGATTCATGTTAATGGTATGGAAAATCGCAGAAGTTTTTTGTGTAGTTGGGAAGAATCACAGTTAAAAGTGTCATACTAACAATTAAGGATAATTAATCATAGCATATACTTCCGTTTAGGTGACAATTGCTTCCCTCTTAGCTTATCTTCTGTGTCTATAGAACACACTCTTGTGGACTACACACTATAATTATGGAGGACTTTTAGAGTATGTAAAATTGGAGCAATATTTATGATGTATGTAACCATTTACAGTGTATTTGACTCCTTTGGTAGCCAGTGGATCATAATTCTCAGTGTTAATTTTTTGGCATGGCATTTGAAGCAACAGAAGGGAAATGAGCAGCTTATGAGGGAAAATCAGAAATACATAAACTAA
This sequence comes from Amazona ochrocephala, assembly GCA_039720435.1. Lineage (NCBI taxonomy): Eukaryota > Metazoa > Chordata > Aves > Psittaciformes > Psittacidae > Amazona > Amazona ochrocephala. Next base: position 22,020,695 of record CM077879.1, read on the forward strand.
AAAAATAGACCCCAATATTTTGACAAAAAGAAAGAAGTTTCAGAGATATGGATCAATTTCCTGGTTAATGATTTCTAATTGCTTCTTTGAAATAGGAAACAGACAGACACTATTCTATCCATTTAATTATGCAAATTTGATAATCGTTTAGTGTTTTGAAGTCCAGCATTTGAATGTAAAAATATGCTGAGACAGATGTGAATAAATGCTGTTTGAAAAATTATGATAAGTGCTTCATACTTAGTTACATGCTGTAAATTGTATGGAGAAAAAAAAAAAAGGGTAATTAAACTGTGAAGAATAATAAATAAGTGTACTTAATTTGGATTATGTTATGATTAAATATATCATAAATCTATCACTTTTATTGATTGAGCCTTGAGCGTCTATTATCATAAATGAGCCCATAAAAATACTTCACACATTAAGGGTAAATTACTCACTGATTAAACAGTTGCCACACTTTAAGCACCATTTCCTTCATTTAGTTCAAATATTTCACAAATACAAATCTGCCATCAGCTTTTGTAAACAAAATGAGTTCTTTACATTGAGTTAGCTATGCAAAGCATTTGCAGAAGTGCATAAATTAGCTTGGGTCTCATTGAAAAATATGCATAAGAAGGAATGTTTTTCCCATAAAAATCTAACTCTGTTCACAGAAAGCATTGTATTTAATTAAAAATGCATGGTAGTCTCTGAAAACAAAGCAAATAGTTTAAAAATAATACCTGTACATAAGGGTTTTAATTACATTCAGATAAAAACTCAGCAGTGACGCCTGACCGTAGAACCACAGAGCAACTTGCGTTGGAAAGGACTTTTGAAGGTCATTTAGTCCAAACCTCTGCTCAGAGCAGGGACAATTAAACAAGGTCAAGGCCTTCACCAGTCAAGGTCTAAATATTTCCGAGGATGGAGACTCCATAACCTTTCTCAGCCTCTCTTCTAACTTTAACCACTCTCACAATAAAATATTTTTTCCTTTTCTCTAGTAAAAAAATCCAAGGTTTTGTGCTTATGGCCTCTTACTCTTGACTTTGCACTTTCAGGAAGAGCCTGAATCTATCTTATCTATAGCTTCCCTTTAGGTAGCTGCAGACAACAAAAAGATCTCTGCTTAGCCTTTTCATCTTAAGGCCAAAAAATCCAGCTTTTTCAGCCTCACAAATGTTCTGCGTCCCAAACCCCCAACCAACGAGCACTCTCTCCAATTTGATATTAGTGCTGAGAAAGCACTCCTTCCCACTGGTGAGGTCATTAATAAAGGTATTGAACAGTACTGGTCCTGCTATAATTCCGGAGGGATGCTGCCAGTAACTGTCAGTTTGACTTTGAACTGCTGATCACAGTACCTTGAACCTGGAAGTCTGTGTGGGATCCCTGCTGAAAGCATTGCCTTTGAGGAAACAGTGAACTTGGACAGGCCATGACTAGTCTTCTAGGGCTCATACTTAGTATTCCAAGTATAGAATCATAGAATCATAGAATCATTTGAGTTGGTAAGCGCCTTAAGATCATGAAGTTCCAACCCCCCCTCCATGGGCAGGAACACCTCTCACTAGAATATGTTGCCCAAAGCTCTGCCCAACCTGGCCTTGAACATCACCAAGAGTGGAGCATTCACAACTTCCTTGGGCAGCCCATTCCAGTTCCTCACCACCCTCACAAAGTTGTAAAGAACTTCTTCCTTATATCCAGTCTAAAGTTCCCCTGTTTAGGTTTTAATCCGTTGCCCCTTGTCCTGTCACTACAGTCCCTAATGAAGAGTCCCTCCCCATCATCCTTATAGGCCCCCTTCTTATACTGGAAGGCTGCTAGGAGGTCTCCACACAAACTTCTCTTCTCCAGGCAGAAAAGTCCCAAATTTCTCAGCCTGTCTTCATACTGGAGATGCTCTAGGCCCCTGATCATCCTCGTGGCCCTCCTCTGGACTTGTTCCAACAGTTCCATGTCCTTCTTACGTCCTTCTCCTGTCCTTTAGAAAGTGTCTTTAGGAAAGATAATTGTTCGTGGATCAAAGGGTGGAATGCAATGATCCTGAACAGGAGATCATTGTACATGTAAGAATCAGAGAGGCACACGGCGTTTGACCTGTACACTCCGATACCTGTGCTGTGCTGCTCATCTATCCTGGTCTTCAGGCCTGCGCTGCACTGCGCATGTTCCTAGGCCACAGGATAAACTTAGTCATCACACTGTAACAGGAGAGCCCACAGGCAGATTTCATTTGATACCAGTCATTACACCACCCACATGGCTTTGACTTAATCTAAAAGTACAGAAAGAAACTCTTCTGAAAGAGTTGTTTTCTTGTAAGGAAATTATATATTGACTGGAATGACTGAAAGGAAAAGCTTCTGTCCATGAACATTAAAATTTTGTTGCTTAAGGTAAAAGACAGAAGCCTAAGTTTCAAATCAGAAGCAGCTGTGCTGATATAAAACATATGTGTGTAGACAAAGACAGAATAAAAGATCCTAAGTTTTCACCCTTTTACTCTAAATGCACAAAGTTGAAAGTATCCAGTTGTCCTCACATTGGTGTAATGCCTTTGCAATATTTTCTGTGATAAAAGCTGAACAAGAAGTCTTTCAATTCAAAGTTAAAAAAAAAAAAAAAGTACTCGAAACATCCACACACAAGTAGTAAGCATTTTCAATAAGGAAATATGATTTTCTCAATCACAGTTTACATTAGGATTCACCATATTAAAGTGATTTTTCCCTGTCATTTCATGTCAGTGGGATGCATTGCCTTTTGGAGACACCTTTTAAAAATTATCTACAATGTCAAGTGACAGCTTTCCCCTTGAAAACTTTTGTGTAAAGATCAGAGCACCTTCAATCTTTTCACACTGGTTATATTGTCTATTAATGCGTTACATAAGAATCTTTCATCACATATGAGTTTCCTTTACAATAAGCATTTCCAGATTCATAAGAACTAGTGGTACTTCATGCATGGAACAAAGATCGTAATGCAATCTTTACAAATCTTTCATTCCTTTCATATTTTGTAAACTGCTTTTAATTATTTTAAAGCTGATTCATAGTCCTATTTACAGAAACAGACTCAATTTGTTCTGTGAGTGAGTTGCATAGGTCTCCTCCTAAATCCGTATGTCCATACACCAGGAAAGGTGGAACAAGTTAAAGTGTATTTTATAGGTAGTTATTAGGCATTTTAAACTCTGAAATTTCCTGTATGTTTTTCTTAAAATGTATTTTAAAAAATAAAGTTATTATCAATCAAAACTATAGCATGTAGTAAATTGTGCACAGAAGTCTTTTAAAACTGCTGTTTGTTTTCTTGGAAAATTACCTATTGAATAGAGCATAAACACTTTAGTTCAGAAAACTGAACTAAATGAGACACAGAAAGAGTTGTCAAAGTATTTTCCAAAAAAAATGAGAAAATTTTATTACACTATGCAATAGAATTTGTCAGTGGGATTAAACCTAGCTGTATTGCTAACATACAGCCAACAACTATTTGACTCACTTAAAGCCAAAATAACATATTTTGAAATTTACAGTTTGCTGCTTGTATATCAAGCTGCAAGCAAATTGCTAAGAAAAATATTTTATGACATTAGCTACTCAAGCACTCTAAACTTTAATCTAGTTTTAATCTGTGAAGTCAAGGCTACAGACCAAAATATAAGAATTCATTCACTCAGGAAAAAAAAAAAAAAAGTGCATATCTGAACAATTTCAGTGTTTCCTGTTTAATTTCACTGAGTTCCTTAATAATTTCCAGAATCTTTGCTAAAAAGGGAGAAGCCACAAGTTAACTGAGGAGCAGAAAGGCAAGGAAAGGAAAGGCAAAAGAAGAATTTCCTGATGCATCTATGAACTATCATGGTATCATGCTGAGAAATCGTGCACTTACAATCATCCATTTCCTAGCATTTGAAAATAAGAAGATGTTTTCATGAATGTCATGTTCAATGGAAGCAGGAAAACAATTATTCTTTGATTTCTGCTGGTTAAAAATTAAGCAATATAAAGATTATTGGTTTACAGGGTATGCTAAAAATCCTAGACAATGTCAGTAAAGAGACAGGAAGATCAGATATGGTCTTTCTCTACTGTAACCAATGTTAACATCTGGCGCTTTACTTTCTCACATTTGTTTAATTCAATTATAATTCAGTTACAAGTTTTAAACAACCTACACCTTGATTTGACTGCAGCCATTTTATCTGACATGGCTACCTATGCACACTTAAAAAAAATAAAAATCAATAGGTCTTTCACTACGTATTTTAGGAGTGTTTTCATTTTCAGCACTGTAAGCTGGCTTGTTCTAGTTCTGCCATTTAGAGAAGTGAACAACAAGCTGTGGTCTTAAAGAAAACTTTCAAGAGCACTTGAGTTGTTAAAGAACAGAAGACAGTGTGACAGTTACTTGGATTGAATTCAGGAAAGTACATTTTTTAAAAGGATAAGAACCATTTAGTTATTTTTCTTCATAAATATGTCATTATTACATTTTTGGGAAAAAAAAATCAGATAGGCTGAACTCTGGAGTAAATATAATCAATATAGCTGGAATGACTTAAATAATAAATTTCACCTCAACTGGAGCGCTATTATATTAGATATAATATAATTTCTATATTATAATATATAATATATCTATATTATATTATATAAATGTATATAAATATAAAATATTTTAGAATAACTAAATGACATACACCTCAAACACCAACAGAACTCTTGTGGCTGATTTTTAGACTAGATTTTTCAAGAAATATTAGATTAATTTCTCGCAATTTGAGAAGCTGTTTCCACCCCTATAAAGAAAGTAGGCTTAGGGACTGATACCCCAGTTGTTGGTATTTTTCAGTAAATTTACTTGAAAATCGTTTGAATTTTCACCAAAATTTAAGGCATTTATTTTGTTATCCTGTGAAAGCAAACTCCTATGATAGAAGACTTCATGTTGACTTCTTTGAGGTTCTCAAAGAGGATTCATGCAGAGAAAGCTAACTTCAAAGTATAGGATGCGTACAGTAGATTATGCTAGATTACTGTCAGTGAAGAACAAAGCTGATGTCAGGTAAATATAGCACTAAGAAAGAGCAGGATTAAAATTTTCCCCTTAGGCATCTGGATTCCGTGCCTTCTCCTGTTTGACAAGATAATGCATTTAAGGAGGGAACACATGGGATTTTTATGAAAAAGTGCAACTAAAAGTAATTTCTTTGATAACTGTCTTGTTCCATGCATTGCTATATGCATATGCATGAGTTCCAAAAGTTAGGTATAGCATATTCAGTGGAATCAAGGTTTTGGCAAAATGCATGAGGTGTTATTTATCTTGGGGAGCTCCCCATTACTGATCTGACAGCTTTATAGTTCTGTTGGGAAATGAAATATAACATCAGGTTACCAAGCAGCTCCACAGCTTTTCTAAAGTACTTCTTGGAACTCACTTGTTTCTCCTAATTGATTCAGTCCACATCATTTTGAACATAAATGGGGCATCATGTTCAGAAATATGCTGCATAACTACTTTTAGCTAACATGTCTTGCTACCTCTGCATATCTCAATCAAGCACTGGCATATAAATGTCATAGTGAAAATAAATTTTTATCTTCTCATTGAGTTGCATTGACATTTAATATATATAAATTATTTTGATAGTTCAAGCTTGTCTCTGAAGTTGTATGCCTACTGTCAAAAAATAACATGAAAGTCTGAGCAGCAATTTCATTTCTCAAGTTCTACATAGAATAAAGTTTTAATTAGACAATCTGACTTACTCCTTTAGTGAATCCATCTACCAGAACACAGCAGAATTAATAGGATACTTATCTTGTACACTGTAATCATGTTCATATTTTCTTTAGTCACTAAACCTTCAATCAAGGTATCACCTCATACCATCACTGAATATTAGTGATAAATACACTGGGATATCATAATTTATGAAGTGTAAACTATCCTTTTAGCATTCCTGACTTTTCTTCTCATTAGAGTGTGTCGTGGTTTAAGCTTCTCAGCCACAAACAGTTTTGCTCACTCACTCACTTCCCCCTCTTTCTTCCCTCCGCTCCTGGAGGGATGGGAAGGAGAATCGAAAGAATGCAACTCCCACAGGTTGAGATAAGAACAGTCCAGCAACTAAGGTATAACACAAACCACCACTGCTACCACCAATAATAATAATGACAAGAGAAAAATACAAGGGAAGAGTTTTTTCTTCCCCCCCACTCCGTAAGGGGGGGGGGGGGGGAAGAAGAATCGAAAGAACGCAACTCCCACGGGTCGAGACAAGAACAGCCCAGCAATCAAGGTACAACACAAACCACTGCTACCACCACCGATAATAACAATAACGAGAGAAATACAAGGGAAGAGGACAGAACTGCTCACCACTCGATGACCGAGCTGTGAACTAAACCCACCCCTCTTCCGGGTTCCGGCCCCCCAGTTCTTTTTCCTCCTGGACATGACGTGCTGTGGTATGGAATAACCTCTTTGGTCAGTTTGGATCAGGTGTCCTGTTTCTGCTTCCCCCCGGCTTCCACCCTTCCCTGGCAGAGCATGAGACTCAGCAAGTCCTTGGCCAGCCTAAACATCACCAAGCAGTAACTGAAAACACTGGTGTTATCAGCACTGTTCCCAGGCTCAAAATCAAAAACACAATGCTGCAGCAGCTACCAAGAAGGGAAAAAAGAAGAAAAAAAAAAATATGACTGCTACTGCTGAACCCAGGACAGAGTGGTAGTGAATAATAAAAAATGAAATGCTATAGATAAGCTGACTTTGGTGTTCTTTCCTTAAGCTAACCTATGTGTTTTTTTCTTTATATTCTTCCTTATTTTTCAAAATTTTTAATATTTTCTAAATGAGTAAATACATACTTGTTAAGAAAAGAAATGAGAGACAAATTAAGGATGAACTAACAACCTGGGGCTACGGAACTGTTAGACACAGACAGAGAGCTGTTGATGTCATCTACCTGGACTTGTGAAAAGAATTCAACGCTGTCCCACACGACATCCTGTGATGAGTGGTGTCCCTCAGGAGTCTGTGTTGGGACCAGTCTTGTTCAACATCATTGCCAGCAACATGGACAGTGGGATTGAATGCGCCCTCAGCAAATTTGCCTATGACACTAAGCTGTGTGGTTCAGTTGATATGCTGGAGGGAAGGAATGCCATCCAGAGGGACCTTGACATGCTTGTGAGGTGGGCTGATGCCAAACTTATGAAGCTTAGCCATTCCAAGTGCAAGGTCCTGCACCTGGGTTGGAGCAATCCCAGGCACAGCTACAGGTTGGGCAGAGAAGAGATTCAGAGCAGCCTATGGAGAAGGACTTGTGGGTGTTGGTCGATGAGAAAATGAACATGAGCTGGCTTTAGTGTGTGCTTGCAGCCCAGAAAGCCACCCATATCCTGGTCTGCATCAAAAGGAGCATGACCAGCAGGTCGAAGGAGGTGATCCTGCCCCTCTACTCTGCTCTCGTGAGACCTCACTTGGAGTATTGTGTGCAGTTCTGGTGTCCTCAACATAAAAAGGACATGGAACTGTTGGAACAAGTGCAGAGGAGGGCCACGAGGATGATCAGGGGACTGGAGCACCTCCCATATGAAGACAGGCTGAGAAAGTTGGTACTTTTCAGCATGGAGAAGACAAGTCTGTGTGGAAACCTCATAGCAGGATTCCAATATCTGAAGAGAGCCTATAAGGATGTGTCATGGTTTAAGCCTCTATAACTCACGCAGTCTCTCTCTCACTCACTCCTCACTCTTTCTGCCCCCAGTCCAGGGGGAACGGGGAGGAGAATCAAAAGGATACTTCTCCCATAGGCTGAGATAACAACAGTTTGGTAACTAAGGTGTAACACAAACCACTACTGCTACCACCAATAATAATAATGACAAGACAAATACAAGGGAAAAGAATACAATTGCTCACCACCAATCCCCAGCCCGAGCAAGCAGTGCACCCCCCGCAGTGCACCCCCCACTTCTGGGTCTCTGCCCTCCGTTTTTACATCCTGGACATGACGTGCTGTGGTATGGAATAGCCTCTTTTGTCAATCTGGGTCAGGTGTCCTGTCTCTGCTTCCTCCCAGCCTCCCCTCCTCCCTGGCAGAGCATGAGCCTCAGCAAGTCCTTGGTCAGACCAAAACATTACCAAGTAGTAACTGAAAACACTGGTGTCATCAGCGCTGTTCCCAGTCCCAAAATCAAAAACACAGCGCTGCACCAGCTACCGAGAAGGGGAAAAATGACTGCTACTGCTGAACCCAGGACAGGATGCTGGGGAGGGACTCTTCATTTGGGACTGTAGTGATAGGAAAAGGGGCAATGAGTTCAAACTTAAACAGAGGTAGTTTAGTCTGGATATAAGGAAGAAGTTCTTTACAACTTTGGGAGGGCGGGGAGGCATTGGAATGGATTGCCCAAGGAAGTTGTGAATGCTCCATTGCTGGCAGTGTTCAAGGCGGGGTTGGACAGATCCTTGGATGACAGAGTTTAGTGAGAGGTGTTCCTGCCCATGGTGGGGGGGTTGGGACTTTATGATCTTAAGGTCCTTTCCAACCCTAACTATTCTATGATTCTAACATGTTATCTCCTGATATTTTAAACCCTTCTTTTGTTAGTTTGATTATTATTTTGCTGATTGACCTCTTTTGTGCCTTCTGCCACCCAGTTTTCCATTTCCTTAAGTATTTGTTTATCATTTTTTACATTATAGATTTTCATTAATTTATGTAGAAGACAGTTTTCCTGTAACTGTGGCTTGAATAACGAAAGGTTATTATATCTTGATGATCTCTTAGATCTGTAATCTTTCTATGGTGTTCTATCAATTCTAATTCAATTGGAATCTTTAATCTAGGAGCCATTACTGATTTGATTCAGTAAACTAATATAATCCAAGATTATGTTTCAATCATAAGACATAGGCTATATATTTATACTTCTTAAATGACATTCTTCCCCTCTCAAAGACGCATACATTACATTTACGAGAAATGCTTTCTGCTTACTGTGACTTACATGAGATTCTCAGTCTTATGGAAGTTACATATGCATCTGTCGTAGTTTAAGCCCAGCTGTAACTCACGCAGTTCGCTCACTCACTCCACCCTCTTACTTCCCCCTAGCTTCCAGGGGGATGGGGATGAGAATTGAAAGAATGTAACTCCCATGGGTTGAGATAAGAACAGTCCAGCAACTAAGGTATAACACAAATCACTACTGCTGCCACCAATAATAATAATGATAAGGGAAACAACAAAGGAAGAGAATACAACTGCTCACCACCAGCTGACTGATACCAAGCCCGACCAAGCCATGAACTCTTCTGGGTCCCTGCCCCCAGTTTTTACATCTTGGGCATGACGTGCTGTGGTATGGAATACCTCTTTGGCTAGTTTGGGTCAGGTGCCCTATCTCTATTTCCTCCCAGCTTCCCCTCCTCCCTGGCAGAGCATGAGACTCAGAAAGTCTTTAGTCAGACTAAACATTTGACCAGTAACTAAAAACATTGGTGTTATCAACTCTGTTTCCAGACCAAAAGTCAAAAACACAGCACTGCACCAGATACGAAGAAGGAGGAAAAAAAATGACTTCTACTGTTGAACCCAGGACAGCATATTATGTAAATTTCTATATGTACTAGACTATGAGATGTCCCCTGTAATGGGATGTCTTGCATGTCTTTTATTTGAGCAATTTATTGGGCCACCTTTCAGATGCACTGCAACTTGAGTCCCACGGTTACCACACTGCAGTTCAGAATGAACTCTCTTCCAGTGGTCTCTTGGGGAAGACGACTTCACAATGCTTCTGCTGCTCCTGAACCATATGCTTGATCACTAGCCAGGGAACCTCTCATTTTATGGCCTGTGGAACAACTTAGTATGTTGCAAACATTCATGATGCCAGAACTGTGGTGAGTGAGTAGGAAGAAAGGATCATGTAACCAAATTTCACAGAGTGTGTGAGACTTCTCAGGTTATATATTGTTTTTTTAAAAAGTTAAGATGGAGAAGCATCTAAAAAGTTCATTGAAAAGTGCAACAAAAGATTAAGGTAGGTACCTAAGGAGACAGTAAAAACTGTTATGTATATATTGTATAATGTAAATTTGCATTTTGTATTTATTTTAGAAACTGTAAGAATTATTTTTTGGAAAATATCCACATGCAAGTCTAAAGAGGGTATGACATGGTCTGACATTGCAAAGTCTGCAAATGACTCTCAGTAATGTCAAGCCATGAAAGACAGAATCTACAACTCAGACAATATCAGAGACAAAAGAAAAAAAGAACTCAGCAAGCAAGTTTTCATACAGTCATAGAGTCACAGAATGGTTTGAGTTGGAAGGGGCCCTAAGGATCACATAGTTCCAACACCCCTGCCACTGGTAGGAGCACCTTTCACTAAACAGGTTTCTCAAAGCCCAATCCAACCTGGCCTTGAACACTTCCAGGAATAGGGTTCCACAATTTCTCTGGCAACTTGTTCTCGTGCCTCACCATGCTCATTATGAAGAATTTCTTACTTTAGTCTAAATTTACCCTCTTCCAGTTTAAAACAATTCTGCCACACCAGAACAGGTGGATGTGCCCTGAAGGAAGCTGCAGCCTGTGGAAAGAAGCCCATGAAGGAGCAGTTTTACTGGCAGGGACTGTGGGCTGTAGAAGACTCATGGTGAAACACATCTATCTTTAAGGACTGTAGCCCATGGGAAGAACACACACTGCGGTAGGGAAAAATATAAAGAGGAAGGAGTATCAGAGACGGACTGACCGCTACCCCATTCCCCATCTCCAGTGAGCTTCAGGTGGGGGAGGTAGAAAAATCAGGAGCAAAGTTGAGTCTGGGAAGAAGGGTGGGCTAGGGGGAAGGTGTTTTTGTTTGGGTCTCTATTTCTAACCATCAAACTCCATTTTAATTGGTATTAAATGAATGTTTCTCAAATTGAGTCTCTTTTGTCTAAAACAATAACTGATGAGTGATGTCCTATATTTTCCTCATCTTATTTTCTCCTCCTGTTCTGTTGAGGAGGCAAAGTGAAATAGTGGCTGGGTGGTAATCAACAGCTGGCCAAAGTCAAACCTTCACAAATATTAAGCATTATTCAGAAAGCCAAAGCTGAAGAGAAAAAAAAAAAAAAAACAAAAACCAAACAAACAAAACCCCACCTCTTACATTTAGATTTCTACAGCATTTATATTATCCATAGATAATATAAAATGTTATGTCTTGTTCAACATCTTTGTGGGTGACATGGAGAGTGGGATTGAGTGCGCCCTCAGCAAGTTTGCCGATGACACCAAGCTGTGTGGTTCAGTTGATACATTGGAGGGAAGGAATGCCATCCAGAGGGACCTTGACACGCTTGTGAGGTGGGCTGATGCCAACCTGATGAAGTTTAACCATGCTAAATGCAAAGTCCTCCACCTGGGTCGGAGCAATGCCAGGCACAGCTACAGATTGGGCAGGGAGGAGATTCAGAGCAGCCCTGTGGAGAAGGACTTGTGGGTGTGGGTTGATGAGAAAATGAACTTGAGCCGGCAGTGTGCGCTTGCAGCCCAGAAGGCCAACCGTATTCTGGGCTGCATCAAGAGGAGTGTGACCAGCAGGTCGAGGGAGGTGCTCCTGCCCCTTTACTCTGCTCTCGTGAGACCTCACTTGGAGTATTGTGTGCAGTTCTGGTGTCCTCAACATAAAAAGGACATGGAACTGTTAGAACAAGTGCAGAGGAGGGCCACGAAGATGATCAGGGGACTGGAGCACCTCTCGTATGAAGATAGGCTGAGAAAATTGGGGCTGTTCAGCCTGGAGAAGAGAAGGCTGAGTGGAGACCTCCTAGCAGCCTTCCAATACCTGAAGGGGGCCTATAGGGATGCTGGGGAGAGACTCTTCATTAGGGACTGTGGTGAGAGGACAAGGGGTAATGGGTTTAAACTTAAACAGGGGAGGTTTCGATTGGATCTGAGGAAGAAATTCTTTACTGTGAGGGTGGTGGGGCCCTGGAATGGGTTGCCCAGGGAAGTTGTGAATGCTTCATCCCTGGCGGCGTTCAAGGTGGGGTTGGACATAGCCTTGGATGGCATGGTTTAGTGGGAGGTGTCCCTGCCCATGGCAGGGGGGTTGGAACTCGATGATCTTGAGGTCCTTTCCAACCCTTACTATTCTATGATTCTATGATTCTATGATTTATTACAGACAGGTAAGAATCTGTTTTATTTCTTTTAAAAGCATATATATCAATCTAGTACAAGAATAATAATTTCCCTTTCTCAAAATATCATACCTGCAATAAAGGGAAAAAATAAATCAAATTGTAAACTATGCAGTAATTTTCTTTAGTTTTTTTAATATGAAATACTATTCTAGTATTACAATTATTATGATCGAATTCAGTTTCCCAAATCTCTTGATATTCCAGTGGACACAAACCCAGAAGGATTTTTTTTCTTTCATTTTCTCTTTTTCAATGGTAAGTAACTGTCATCAGGCTAAAGACAAACTGAAAAAAAGATGAAAAAGGGATCTCAGCAATTTTCAGGCTATATGAGACATTGCTGTCATCTTCACTAGAAACTTCTGGCAAGTAAAAATCATATCAGTCTTCCAAACAGACAAAGAGCATGATGAAAGTGGTCTTTTCACTTCCATTTAACACGAGTGGGTTAGGTGTTTTTGGTGTTTTTTTTCTCTGTGGTTTTTTTTTTTTTTTCCTTATTTTTACTTTTCCTCTAAGATGAGATGATCTTTTTTTCCCACTTCAAAGTCTTAAATTCATTCTGGATAGAAACAGACAAAAAAGTACAGCTTCCTTTTTGAACAGTGAATTTTATTTTTTCCTGATCTGCACTGACATTTATAACCCTTACCAAACCCTAAAGCACGTCTGCTGGCAGTTCTGTATCATGCAGTAGAGAAGACTTCTAGGAGTATCACAAAGAAGGATGGACTGTAGTTCCATCACAGTTTTACCTTAGTTTTAGAAGTTGGAGGAAAAAGCCTATCATACAAAAAAGTTTTATAAAACATTTTGAGATAGTTTATTAAATTTTGACCTTTCTTTTATTTATAGAATTTGATATACAGTGCAAAGCTTTTGTATTATCTCATCCTGAACCCAGTGTTATTTCTATGGTATTACAATCTTTTTTTTTTTTTTTCCTTCTCAAACAATATCGTTCCAGGTTTACAGTAGCTTGTTCTCTGTCTTTTAGCCCTTTTCTTTTAAATTAGTATGCCAGACTCTCTTCTGTTAAATGATTCTGTACCTTAAACAATTTCTGTTATGAAAAATATTCCTGAACAGCCATTGCAGTGATGTCTACACTGCAATTCCTTTGTCTATATTGGCGATGATAGTCTCACAGAACTAACAAATTAATAAGGAATAACCTTTCTATTCCAAACTTTGTTTAATCAAGTTGTGCTTTTCCAAGCATTTTCCAATCTGCTGGTTTAAAATAGTTCCTGATGCTTTCCTGCAAAATGAACTTAAAATGTTTGGTCTTTAATTTCCTGCTGTGTCCCTAGGCTTTTTCTTAAATATGAGTATTCTGTTGGCTTCCCTAATTTCTGTTCCTATTCCCATTAGTATCTCATTGGAGATAACTGCTTCTGGAGCTTGATCATTGTTCAGAGTTTCTCATACTCAATAAATTCAAGGTTTTATTTGTCCCTTTCTTAATTTACTAGAATTATAGAATAGAATCATAGAATCATAGAATAGTTAGAGTTAGAAAGGACCTTAAGATCATCTAGTTCCAACCACCTTGCCATGGGCAGGAGCACCTCACACTAAACCATGTCACCCAAGGTTCTGTCGAACCCCGCCTTGAACACTGCCAGGGATGGAGCATTCACAACTTCCCTGGGCAACCCATTCCAGTGCCTCACCACCCTCACAAAGTAGTACAAATCTTCTTCCTTATATCCAGTCTAAATTTCCCCTTTTTCAGTTTTAACCCATTGCCCCTTTTCCTATCACTACAGTCCTAAATGAAGAGTCCCTCCCCAGAATCCTTCTAGGTCCCCTTCAGATACTAGAAGGCTGCTAGGAGGTCTCCATGCAGACTTCTCCAGGCTGAAAAGTACCAACTTTCTCAGCCTGTCTTCCAACAGTTCCATGTCCTTTTTATGTTGAGCATACCAGAACTGTAGACAATACTCCAAGTGAAGACTCATGAGAGCAGAGTAGAGGGGCAGGATCACCTCCTTCAACCTGCTGGTCATGCTCCTTTTGATGCAGACCAGGATATGGGTGGCTTTCTGGGATGCAAGCACACACTGGCTCCTCATGTTAAGTTTCTCATCAAATCATTAGGAATCTCAGCTTTCTTCAAATCCAGGGTACCCAATAGTCCTGGTAGCTTCCAAAGAGGGCCCTCATTGTCCCTTGTCTGTCTTTTATTCACAGTACTCCTATAGAATCCCTTACTGTTATCTTTCACATCCCTAACCAAGTTTAATTCTAAGTGGGCCTTATCTTTCCTAACCTGGTCCCCAGCTTCCCAGACAACATGCATTTATTCTTCCCAGGCTGCCGGTCCTTGCTTCCACCTTTTATAAGCCTCTTTTTTCCTTCAGATTTTCCTCAGCAGCTCCTTATCCATCCAAGGAGATCTCCTGGCCCTCCTGCAGCATTTCCTTCTCGTCAGTAAGCAATACTCCTGAGCTTGTAGTAGGTGATCCTTGAATACCAAACAACAATCTTGGCTCCCTCTGCCTTGTAGGGCTAAAACTCATAGAACCTTACTAAACAGGCTCCTGAAGAGGCCAAAGACATAAACAGCAACTTCCCTTCCCCTTCTGCAGGGCCTGTCTTTTCTATAGAGCCTCTTTATTATATTATGAAGAGAATTATAATTTCTCATCTGTAAATTTGATTTCTCAGTTAGTAAAAGCAAATTTCAAGACTAACTATTGTGCAGAAATTTGTCATATTATTTTTATTTTTATTTATACATTATCCCCTTTTTTTATTTTGTACATGCAGTATGCCAGCCTCATTTAGTCTTACTAAACTAAGTCTTTAGATGATACTTCAGATAACTCACCCAATCTATATTGCTGTTAGATTTAAATTTATAAAATAAGAATTGAATGGCTTAATTTTATAAGAAAAAAAATAGTACAATACTCCAAATTACAGCCATTTAATGGAAGTCTGAATGACACATATATGTACTCATCCACACTCACCTATCCACACACAATATATATACACATACATATATCATCTTTGTACTTTCTATCTATGACTCAAAAAGAGACTATGAAGAGGAATATTTTCTTCTGCATCTTGAAAAGGCTAAACAAAAGAGAATTTTCTAATAAAAGTTGATTCTCATATAAACAAGTATTCCTTCTTTCTTACTCTTCCCTCCCTTTCCTTACATGACTTCTCATGCCCATAACTGTTTAGACGGTTTTCTATATATCGAACACTCCAACATTTTTTCATGCAACATAGTAAAATGTTTTTAGAGGAGAACTTAAGGTTTTTTTCCTGTCTCCTCCTTCTCTCATTAGGAGAAGACAATAATATGAAAACCCAACAAAATCACAAAGCATATTCAACTGTAAATTCCTAGCTTTCATGAATGAACAGAAGCAGCAATCATCTTCTTGTGCGAATAAACCACAGTCTGTTAACATTTCTAAACAGTGAATATGCAGCAAGAAGCAGAAATAAGAAGGATCTCCCAATCTCCCATCTCATGTTTGAGAAGTTGTCTTACAAAAAATCTTGTCTGTCAAAAAAAAAAAAAAAAAAGATGTTAGAAAAAGGGTACCTCCTCCATAAAAACAATTTTAACAGAAGTTGTCAAGGAAGCAGAGTAAGAAAGTGTAAGAAACTAAATGGAGCTCTTAGCATACAAAATTGTGGGAGTTTTCATTGATATCAAAACATCCATGCTGTTTCTTCTAGCTGTAAGTGGTGTGTAAGAAGGTCATTAGAACAAATGGTCATTTCTGCCCCTTTGACCATATGCAAGCATGAATATTATGATTGAAAAGCCCATTTATTTTATACAAAGGAGATAGCATATTGTAAATTATTTTATTGGCAGGCATCTACCCAGTCATACTACACATTTGAATTTGTTGAATACATCTAGCTTGAAGTTAATATTTTAAGTATCTGTCTTTTAGCCGTTATAACATTGGAGAGGCTGTATTTTAATGACATGAAAGAATAATATAACTATATTTAACTTGTCAGTTTTTAAATGTCAGTATTTTAGTTTAATTCACAATATGCTCCGGAAAGCCACATTTTATTTATTTGTCTATTTATTTATGTGTTTATTTATTTATTCAGAAGAAGTTAAGACAGTATTTCTGTTAATCTAGTTTATTTGGTTTCCAGAGATTTATGACATACAATTTTCCCTTTTGCCAGTCTTAACCAAGATCTTATAGGTTACAGACACAAGTCTGAGTAATAGTAATATGAAAATATTCAGGATAAGGTCCAGTGTCTTCTCATTCCAACCCTCAGCCATGTCTCTGTAAAGAGAGAAGTAAGGATTTGAGGATTCTCACTTTTTTAGTGTTGAATTTCCATACCATTTCTGCAATGTCAAGTAATTTTCACTTTTCTTTCTAATTTAGCAAACTTTATTTAAAGAAAGAATACTCACGTACTCATGATACATTTCGCAGTAAAACTTTACTTACATTGTTACAAGAATGCAATACAGGTGTAGAAACCCAAGAAGCTGTGGATGCCCCATCCCTGGAAGTGTTCAATGCCAGGTTGAATGGGGCTTTGAGCAACTTGGTCTAATGGAAGGTGTCACTGCCTGTGACAGGGTGAAATGGAACTAGATGATCTTGAAGGTCCCTTCCAACTCAAACCATTCAATGGTTATACTAACTGGTGTTAAAGGTTGAGTACTCATCACTCTCTTTTAGCTGAAGTAATTTGGCAAACTACAAATGAACACATAACTCAGAATAGAATGGTAGTAGATCTAGGAACTTGTTTAATCTGTTTATGATATGAGAACTATATATGTGATAACATAGATAAAGAATGTATTTCCCATTATTACTTAAATCACAACAAAATCTATAAATCTATTAAAAACAAAAAATGTAGTTAGTGCCACTCCTTTGGTGGTGCTTAGCTTGCAATCATTATTGCAGAGTGCTGTTTCTTTTTCTTCTGAGGTCATAATCAAAAGGATTTGGACAGTATGTTGAATATTATGGACTTAAATCCTCTTAGTCAAGTATTTTAAAAGGAATCAAAATAAGTAATTTGGCTATGCTTATTGGAATGGTTTGAGTTTATCTTTTGATATAATTAGCAAATCGTGTTAAACATTTCATATAACTGACATGCTGATTTTATTGACTGAATGTCATAGAATCATAGAATCAAAGAATAGTAAGAGTTGGAAAGGACCTCAAGATCATCGAGTTCCAAACCCCCGCCATGGGCAGGGACACCTCCCACTAAACCATGCCATCCAAGGCTATGTCCAACCCCACCATGTCCTATGGAGCTAGATTAGAACTGTCTCATTTTGTGAAGTAATCTATGCAGTTGCCTTGAACTACATAATCTGAAACTGTAGTAAATAGATATAACCAATATTTGTACAACTAAAACAAATTAAGCATGAAATTATGCTGGTTCAAAGGTGAATGAAATGTACTATTTACTTGATTTCATCCAGTTTCATGTGTGGCACTGGGACAGACAGTACAGAAAGTCAAGTGTTTTGACTTCTACTAAGTTGCAGATTTCCACGAACTTGTCACCATTTGACAATACTTAGTTATTACATATAAATAAATCCTCCATGCTATAGATGTTTGCCTTCTTCTCTATGAAGGTTCTTATTTTCTTTAATAATTGCTAGCTAAGCAACAAACATGAAACACAATTTACAGTGAATTGATTTATGCTGAACCAAGATCACTGGAAAATAAAATAAATGAAATTGAAACCATGAAAAGCACCAAAAATAAATAATAGAAAAGGTCAGTCAAAAGTTAACGAGGTCAGTGAGTTGTACATCATCAGTGTATTAGTAAAACTATAACCATGAGTCCTTCACGAAGTTAGTCAGACTGTACTTCCATAATTCTTAGTGCTGAGTTTAAGACAAATAATAATGCAAATTTACTTATCTCACAAGCAAAGTTATTGAAAAAAGATGATTACTTACACAAACACTAATTTTATGGTTTCTTTTAAATGCTTTCACTGTTTCAATTACCTTTTTAAAATTTCAAAATGTAACAAATATTTTTTTAATAATTTAATAAATTATCTTGCCAGCAAATATCCTCTATTCAAAAGGATGAAATGCGCAAAGATAAGTTTTCCTGGTCATCTTATTTTAGTCTTTTATTATTATGGTAGAATGCCCTGGGAATGTTTTTTTTTTGCTTGCTTTTTTTTTTTTTGTTTTGTTTTGTTTTTATTCTTGAAGTTAAGCCTTCAAGATAAAGATTCAAAACTTGTAAACAACAAGGTCTGTGTACAAACTGAAGTAATGATACAAAAATTAATCTACATAAAGCCTCCAGAAATAAATCCTGGAATGTATTTTAGTTACCAGAAAAAAAGACTCGTCACCTATCTCAAATCCAGGGTATATTTTGGGGTTTCTTTTCAGATACTGAGAAGGATTTCCAATTTCCATCTTACTCTCATTTCCAAAAGCTTTTTTTCCCCCTGTTGACATCTAAGGATTTTTCTTGGCTTTTCTTTTACACAGCTTCCAGACTGCAGTGAGACAAAGCAAAGATCTCAAAATAATATGTCTGCTTTCTGTTCTCACCTGATAACTATTGCCCACATAAAATATGGAAAGAAAATATATACCAGTAGTTCAGAAAAACTCCAGAAAGATAATTCTTTCAGTTCTAGGTCACCAAAACAAAACATACCCACATGACCAATGGGATAGAATCAGGCCAAAATTAAACTTTTGATAGGTTAAGTTTTTTTATAGACAATTTTGATAGACAATTCTAAATGATTTCTTTCGAGTCAGAGGTTTCTTTCCATTTTCAATCTCGAAAATCAAATATATAGCCTTAGTTTAGCTGCAACCTCTCAAAGACAACAGAGAGCTACTGAGAGATTCCTAGCTATATTTATTATACACTTTATAATAATCTAAACTGGTATGGTACAGAAATTAATGTTTACAGAGTTATGTTGTAAATCTTCTGAAGTGTTTTGTCATCTTTGAAGTTGACATTAAAGTATGACATCTTTAAAGTTATAATGGGCTTATTTTCTGCACCTTTCATCAGTTTGTAGGAACCCTTTCCACCTCTTACTAACTATAAAATCTCTTCCAAAAGAAAATGGAAAAGCTTCACAAAAGTTATCACAGAGTTGCCTAATTTGATTTGTGGTGCAGGAAAATTTTTATAGTGAAAGTCAATGCCAAATTTTATGGAAAGACAAGGTTAAATTTATCTACAAAATCTTTGATCTAGTTGCTGCAATGCAGTCGCACTCTCGCCCTCTAATAGATTTAATCCCTTGAAACAGTCATTCACAGACTCAAAAGTAATGCAGAGATGCTGAACACAGAACTATTGTGCAGACTAGAGTACAAGTGCATAGCTTACTTGCTGAAGAGATGGTGTCGACTCAAGGAATCAGAGAGGAATCTCAGGCAAAGGAGTGTTTAGTCAGCATCAGATATACACTTAATATCACGTATGACTTTTGATTCATTGGCAAAAGAAAACTTGGTAATGGGATTTAAGGTTAACATACGTGAGAGTTCTTTTAAAGTTTGCTTCTTAAGGAGACAAAGATTAGTAGATTAGGCTGTCAGCTTTCCTCCTTACCTCTGGTAAGTATGAGGCTTGACAAAATTCAACTAAGTGAAACAGTGAGGAAGACATCACTAACATAATAAATTCCTTTACTTTTTGTGAAAATGCAGCTGAGTAAGTAAGAACACCTTAATAAATTCCATGAAGGAAAGAATATTTTATGAATTTCAAATTTGGAAAAGTCCCAAGCATTTAAATTTCTATGCGCAAAGAATAAGAATTGGTTCTTGTATTTCTGCATATGTCTGTTATACATGTCAGGGTTCACATATTTTGGGTAGATACTGTGGTCCCTTAAACTTTAACTAAATCAGTCAGACACAGAAACATAATTTTATATATGCAAGCAAAGACTTGCAGAAATATTCTTTCTATTTTGAGATGTAACATAAATATCTTATTCACAATTTCCGTTTGCTTACTACTGTAACTGCCAAGATATCTACAAGCCATGCTGTTACCTTTTATTACACTTCTGCAGAATATTGTGCATCTTGTTTGCTTTTTTAATGATTTTCATTTCTCATATTTTATTTTGTACTTTACCTATCTGCAACCTATTCGCAACCTATCCTTTTTTGAATGAGGCAATTCAAAATTTCTGGACAAGCAGATATTGAGAAATCTATCTTAAATATATTTATTAGCTCAGATGGATTGGGGGTGGGGAGACAATAAATCTACCACATTTATGAAAAAAAAAATAATGAATCTGGTTTCACGTTCAGTCCGATAAATCTGAATGCTCTTTCCAAGGAATGTATACGTAGTTTGAGAGAGATAAAAGATCTTAGTATATAAGGATGCAAAAAAATCTATGACGCAAGGACAGAATTTTGAAACCAGCATTTTATCTTTGAGCAAAATCTTTCTTAAAGAGAAGATCCATTGTCCTAGGTTCAGCAGTAGTAGTCATTTTTTCTCCTTCTTGGTAGCTGGTGCAGCGCTGTGTTTTAGATTTTGGGCCTGGGAACAGCGCTGATAACACCAGTGTTTTCAGTTACTGCTTGGTAATGTTTAGGCTGGCCAAGGACTTTGTGAGTCTCGTGCTCTGCTAGGGAGGAGGGGAAGCTGGGAGGAAGGAAAGACAGGGCACCTGACCCAGACTAACCAAAGAAATTATTCCATACCACAGCACATCATGTCCAGGAGGTAGAAATGGAGGGCAGAGACTAGGAAGGGTGGTGGGGGTGCACGGTGGGGGGTGCACTGCTTGCTCGGGCTTGATATTGGGTGGTGAGCAATTGTATTAGTTTCCCTTGTATTTCTCTTGTCATTATTATTATTGGTGGTAGCAGTAGTGGTTTGTGTTATACCTTAGTTACTAAACTGTTCTGATCTCAACCTGTGGGAGTTGCATTCTTTCGATTCTCCTTCCCATCCCTCCAGGAGTGGAGGGAAGAAAGAGTGGGGAGTGAGTGAGAGAGCGACTGCATGGGTTTATAGAAGCTTAAACCACGACATCCATCTCCATCTTATGCCTGTAATGAGCCAATTAAATAAGAGGGTAAAAAGTCCTTCAGTGACTATTTAAAAATCTTAACTTGCCGCTTAAGACAGATCTTTATGACAACATCAGTCTGTTGGTGCAGAAGTGGCCTATTTTTCATTCCTGATACTGTAAACAAGATTTGTCCATGGTCTGAATCTTGAGGTTATAGATTATCATTCCAGATATTTATTTTTATTTTTTTATCTTTTCTTTTCTGTAAATTTCTACACAGTTTCGTTTATTTAATGTCTAGACTGCATTATCTATTTTATTTATTCATCTTTTTAGTTGTTGAATTTGTAAGTTGTACAAGATAGGACCAAATACTCCTGTTGTGAAGTGAAAGAAAATTACAGTGACTGTCACAAGACAGGTAAAATATATCTAAAAATACTTTTTGAAGTTAATATCATGAAAAATTTGTAATAACTAAAAAAAAACAGAAAACCCTTATGGATAGTCAGCACAATTATTCAGAGTTGCACGTGGCTCCGTGCATACGCATATACAGTCTCCCAGAAATCACAAATGGGCATAAAGATAATATGACTGTTTTAACAGAACATTTATAAGAACTTTATATTTCAGAATATTTTCTTTTCTACACTGCTTCAGGGACATTTTATTTCTGGAGAAGGTGAAGCATTACTGGCATATTGCTGGCTACTAAAAATTCAGCTGCATTACTTAATGGCTTTGTCCAGTGCTGCTTATAGCAATAAAAATTTAGCTGGCATTACATTTGGAAAAGGATAAAATTTTGTGAATAGAAGTAGCCTTCTATTGAGTTGCAGTAATTTTAAGAGATAGTGAACTTAGATTACTGTCTAAAATATGTGCTGGTTCTGTCTCCTAGTTTTGGCTGATGAATACCAATATTACTGCAGAAGTCCTTAACATCACAAGAAGGCAAAAGGTTAAGCAGATGAACTACATGGAAATATGATGTTAGTACTTCCTGTCACAAGTCATGTGTTTGTATGCATCCTTGGAATATCTGGGAATGGAATGAATGATCAAATGCTTTCTTTCAAATATTGTGATCTTAGAATCATAGAATCATAGAATAGTAAGGGTTGGAAAGACCTCAAGATCATCGAGTTCCAACCCCCCTGCCATGGGCAGGGACACCTCCCACTAAACCATGCCATCCAAGGCTATGTCCAACCCTACCTTGAATATTCTTTCACTATGAGCACTTTGCCTTTTTTTCAAGTTGTCCAGGAGGTGTATGTATCTTTCTTTTCTCCTTAGCATACATGAACTCCTGCTGATCTTCATTAAGAAAATGATCCTGATGCAAGTTCAGGTCCCACCCAATTATTGTCTTACAGGTTTAGGAAAGGTTTCAAAGATTTCTTTCTTCTTCCCTCTCTCTCTGTCATTGCATAGTAGTGACCATAGCAATGCTGTGCAGAGCAGATAGATCACTTTCTCTGTTTCCTGCCATTTATTAGGTATCTAATGTAATCAGTGCAATCAGTTCTTCTATCTTATACAGAGTACCTATGGTATTTCCAAGATAATACACTCTAGATGAGTATTCCTTGAAATATCCCTCAGGACTTTACAGATATAGCCTACCTTCCGAATTCTCAGATGTGCTTGATTGCAGTAAAATTCAGTTTTCTTGATTCAATCCATTTATCCAAGATACTAAGATTATGGTAGCACTAGGGTTATCCTTCCCTCTTATTTACTTGCTTTCTCCCCCAGTCTCTGTCATCAGCAAAGTTTATTATCAAAGATATTTAGATCATCAATCTATAGAACTGATAAAAGAGCATTAGTGTCATACCTAGTAACAATTCTTGAGCTACCCTATCAGATTATGCTATGTACATTGATATCTCATAATTAGCAGTGACAATTTAAGTTGCAATATGCATGATACCAAGCATGAAATCAAAGTTCTATTCAGTGGGAGACAAAGCAGCTGTAGAATGTATCTTTTTCAGAGAAAGGAGAGGCTACTAACTGGTTTTGCCTGAGCTATAGTAGGTCACTGTCTATTAGTAATTTGTATATGGGTATAAATAAAAGCAGGTTCTTTGACTGCTATTATATATATATATATTTTTTTTTTTTAGATTTTTTTTACCACTTTCTGTGTCTGAAACCAAAAAAACCCCACTTCTATATGCAAATTAGAAGCTATACTGTACTCTGACTTACAAACCAGCAGTTCTATGATCTGAGCCTCCAAACAAAAGAGAATTTTACAATCTCAAAATACACAGAAGCAGAACATGCACAACTCAATAAAATCCCACTCTTGATGACAAGAAGTCGAGTCAGAAAATTAAGATAAATTCATGTCTGTCTTGCAAAAATTCAGACAGGAAGAAGAAGGAAGAACCTGCAGCTAATGTATCTGAAGTTTCCTCTCTAGTTCTTTTATTGTCTTGATTTAAAATGAGTTTAGTGCTAACAAAGTTTCTAAACAAAGCAAAGTTTCAGATTACAGAGAAGAATTTGATTGTCTAGAGAAAAAGGCTGATGATTGTGCAGGATCCAGGCCTCTATCCAAAGCACAGATTTATAGATTAGCTATAGAACGCTAGCTTTTTCTGCTGCAAAGATTAGTAAACAAACATCTTTCTTGGCTTCATCTACTTACCTCTGCAACATGCATAGGGAGCTTAGTAATATAACTGCTGTGTAAAGAAAATAGCAATATCCTCCTTCTGTGGCTTCATTTTTTTCAGCATGTGGCTAGCTAACTTGGAAATAAATATGCTAAATGGAATTCACATAAAAGCCTGATGCTGACATTTGTGTGTTCAAGAGATTGTAATTTTGACCAAATTTAAACAAGTAATTGCATTTATTTGTAAAGAGACAAGAAGATTCACAAACTTGATCTTTTTCAATTAAAATTATTATTGTTAAAAATT
The DNA here is from genome assembly GCA_039720435.1 of Amazona ochrocephala. NCBI lineage: Eukaryota > Metazoa > Chordata > Aves > Psittaciformes > Psittacidae > Amazona > Amazona ochrocephala. Next base: position 22,044,913 of record CM077879.1, read on the forward strand.
ATAATAATTTTGTCTTGCTGCTAATATGTTTTTGCATATGGCATCCCATTTGACCTTTTCCAAATGTCACCAATAGTATTTAACATGAATATGCTTCACAGACACTTTAAACACTCATATAATGTTTAATATTAAAAGAGAATAATCGGTATTTGTATTCAAAATGTCACTGAATATTGCATGAACAGTGATCATGCTGGCTTAATAACAAGGTGCGTACTAAACCCTGACACTGTCAGATAGCTTAGGAAATTAGTGTGGAAGAGAATTGTTGCTTTCATGCTTTTCTGTTTTTTAATTACTGAGTGTTTATAGAACACTCTTCCTTTGTAAAGGAATTTAGACATAGGGAGCTGTCTTGAATTATTGCCTGGAAATAAGTAAAAGAAAAAGAAACTTTTAATTCTTTATATTAATGAAGATACATCTTAATGTTCTTGGATTCTAAGAATTCCAAGGTATGAATACATTGGAGACCACATTCAGTGGAAGACCTAATTTCAAAAACCTAGTTCCCAAATGGACTGAGTATTAAAGCACTCCAAAAAGGAAGAAACCTCATATGAGTGATTTGAAAAATAAAATCCAATAAACACTTTAATGGACAAGATCCTTAGAATCAACCAGAAGGAAGTATCATATGTCTTCTTCGAAAAGAAAGGGTTCCTGAAGTCAGACACTCTGAAGTTCTTCTCCATCCACATTCACTTAAATCCTAGAATTATTTTCCAATGGAAGGTTCCTTCATTTGGTGTTTTCAGGATAATTCTGTGAGACCTGCTGAGTTTCCCTAAAACTTGAATTTTTTTCTGAAAGCTTTCTCTTTAGATTTTCAAAGCTATCACCAGGAAAGGGAGATATTTCTTTACAGTTTTCCTCAGATGTAGGACCTTTAAGTACACATATCCAGAGAAATTCTGTATCCACTGGCTTAAGGGGGAAGAGAAAATAAAAAAATTACTTGATCATGAGAAAAGCAAAGGAAGAGGGAGGAGCCTTTAGCCTCTTCTCAGTCAGTAAAAGCAAATTTCAAGACTAACTGTTCTGCAGAAACTTGTCAGAATATTTTTATTTTTATGGTATCTCCTTTTGTTTTATTTTTATTTTGTACCTGCAGTATGCCAGCCTCATTTAGTCTGCTCACTTTCTAAGGAGGGTGGATGTGAAAACCTGAATTTTCAAGGCTTTGCATTTTAATGTTGAGATTAAAGGAGGGAAAATAATATTTGAGTTAAACAAAATGATGAATAAATGAGGATTTGTATCTCTCTTTATGAGTGTTCTTACTGCTACATAATAGTATTACACACTTGCCTGCATTGAATGCCATTATTCTGTAAAGAATAACACTATTCCTGTTGAACAGAGCAACTGTCTGGCACATTCTGGAAGTGTCTGTGTATTTTGCATGTGTAATAGGGTGAGCTAGGCAGGTACAACAACTTTGAAGGAATTATGACACCTCAGATGTTGTACGTGATTGATCTTCTGGCAATACATAAGCAGAAAATTTTAATTATGCATATTCAAGCACAGGATTTGGAGTCCCTGAATATCCAGTGACCCAAGATCGAAGTAGGGACTTAAATAAAACTAATAGTAGCATTATAATATCAATCTTGATACAAAATTAATTGAAGGTAATAAATGGAAGAATTCTGTCAAATGTTATTTCTGGAGGTATGTAGTTACTGGTGTATCCCTGGATTCAAGAAGATTGATGTCTGTGAGGCCTATGTCTTCATAGCAAAACCTCGTTTCAGTTATATTTCACTATTTTTATTGTATTAATCTGAGTTTTCTGTGAGCTTCATCTGCTGCCTTACAGATATTTTATATAAAGCCTACAACCTACATGTCCACTATCAAGAAAATAATTCTTTACCAGAAAGAAAATCACCTGCATCATTATCATCTAATTAAGACATCACATATGAAAAACAAACCAAAACCAACAACAACTACAAAATAATCTCTTCTCCCAGGCAATAATTACACCACCTTGAAAGCGGGAGCAGGTAATTCTTAGAATTGTTATAAAATTCTTCAAACCTCCTGCTAAGGGAGGTTCTGTTTCTGTGATACGTTTTGCTGCATGTCTTCATGTTGTTTTTCAGTATTATTTATTCTATTCTAAATTCATAGAGAGGGTGCACATAAAAGACTTTTTTAAAACACCTGGGACCATCTCTGGAGATGGAACAAGGTACACCACTTTCACAGAATTACTTTTCTTTAAGATACAAAAGAATGTCCTATTTAAGTTCCAAAGCATTTAAGTGATGGTATTATGCCTATTTTTCTTAGTGCTGACCTCCTTAGACTTTGAAGATGAGCTTAAAATAGAATGGCTTACAGTAAAGTGAAAAAACAAAGTAATTTCAAGCATTTGTCTCTGGATAGACATTACTGTTCTGTAAAGGCTGATTGAATTTATAACTTCCCGTTTTTCTTTAACCTGCAATAAAATCATTTCTTATGCTTCCATTTAATTTGTTTAAAGCAGGCATGATGTGTATGGGCACAAGGGAGAGAAGGATTTTCTGATCACATGTCAAATTGTTAGATGCGGCTAGAAACTGAGTAGGTATCTCTTAAATAAAGGCTGCAGAGACACACCGTGGTTCACATTTTTAAGGATATGGTGTTTGTAGACATTCATTTGAAAGACTGTTATACCCCGTATTGCATTCATATGAAGATTATTTTAAGTTAATATTTAAAATAAGAATATTACCTACTTTACTGTAAGATCCCTTACTTGACATATCAGATAACAGTTACTAAAAAGAGGTCACTTATTTGAAACTGCACCATGTAAGTTCCTGACTCTCGTTTAATTGATCTCTTTGTTTTCTATGTTGGCATTTTCTACTTCAGAGATTATGTCTCCTCCTTTTGTTGACAAGTCAAAATTCTTTTGCTGCTCTCAAAATGATTTCATTTTGTCTTAATATGGAAATATTTGTGCCTGGATATGCTTGAGAAAAAATTTATGCCAACTTTCCTGTATGTATAGCCAACAAAGACAATTTTGCCATTTTTTACTGCTCTGCAATTTTACCTAGATATAGAAGTAATTAAAGAATCAGGCTGAAGTGAGCCGTCCTTTTTGATGTTAAAGAGAAGCAAAGGGGCATGTATCTCTGATGTTATGATTAACATATTTGTTTTGACAGGCAAATATGTTTCTGTCTCTATCATGCACTTCTTGTCAAAGGCCTTCTACACTCACTTCTCATAGGCTTCCTGGGATCAAGATTGTTAAGGGAGCTTTAGTAGAGCAATAGTGCATGCATTTAAATCTTTTATGTGCTTTTAGAAAAACACAAATGAAAAAAAAAAAAGAAAACCCCAAAAAGCACAAAAAAAAAAACCACAGTACTTTCAAGTAACAAAATTATTTAAAAAAGGTTGTATTTCACCCAGAATGCAAAACCAGTGTATTACTAAGTACTCCAAAAAACTCATACTGAAAAGGGGAAAAATAAACAAACAAACAAACAAACAAACAAACAAACAAAAAAGAAAGAACCCAGAACACCCTGTCAGGGGTGATTTTAATAATGTCAATAAATTTACCTTTCACCTCTTTACCTCTAAGATTTGGCTAGCACAAGCTAACCCTTCTTATCAGTGGAAAATAAAAATCGTACTGCCATGGTCTGGAATCTTAATCATCTTCTGTAGTAACATTTCTGTTTCTAATATTGCTGCAGTTTTAGGACTAACATCCAGGAAACCTTCAAAGGTTCCAATAGCTAAACTTCATACCATGGCAAAATGTTGCAGAGCTTATTGCATAGATGTTAATCTTGAAAAGGGATCATTATAATTTCGTGGTCTTTATAATGCTTGTGTAATTAGATGACCATATTTTAATAAATACATAATGATATTTCTGCAGAGATATATATCTCTCTATGGTATATGTGTATATATATATTTATACATATATACACAGACATGCCTAAATAATTCATCAGAACTATGCGACCCAACGGAAATGATTAACATTCCAAATATTGCAAACTATGCAAGTGCTGAATATCTTAGAGCATCTTATTTAGTGAGGATGTAAATAAGCATACAGAATTACTTAAATGTTTCAAAATTTAGTTATACTCTTTTGCCAATTATTTTTATTTTATTCACTTATGCTATTATTTCATAACAAAATAGCAAATATATGACCAAATTATTTAACAAATTACTTTTGCAATTAAAAGTACTAATAAAATTAAGCCTTTTATTAACATCTGATAGTAAATCTCTGAGATACTGATATCCTTACTTTTTGTGTACTAAGAAGAGTACAGACTTGCAAAATTGCAATTAGTGTTTTCTCTACAAATCCTACATTTATGCAATAAATTCCTTGAAACTGAGAAGCTAGGCACTGAAAGTCAATTTCACCTTTTCTGTTTAGGCTTGTGTATTGCTTTAAACACTTCGACAAACTGCATAATGATGGATTTAGTCTCAGTAATGAATGTCATGACCCCAAAACCAAATGTGGTGAAACAGTTTAGAGCAGTGATATAGCGATTGTTGATTTTTATATTTTTTTAAATATAGAATGCACACAGAGCCTAGCCTGTTTAAGGCTCTCTTTATCTGGCAAAGATGCAGTATGCATGGACCAGTACTATGACACCTGCTGTGACTTTGCATTATGTTTCAAAATAATAGGTTCTTCACATGGAGCGAATGCCAAATACCTTATAGTATAGTAATTGATTGCAAGCATCAATACAGCTGCTGCTTTTGTGCACTCAGAAATATCTTTATTTTAGGATTGCTGTTTTTTTTAATAGCTTCATAATTTTTTTTATAGCAGCTCCCATTATTCTTTAATGGTATTATTTCAGAAGCCTCTGCTAGCATTAGGGGAGGAGCTATAAAAGTGAAATGGACCCTTTTTTTCGATTGAAAGTGTCCTATTCAACTTGTTATATCCTGTATAGAAGATATAGATACTTGCCATTAGCTGAATGCCAGTGGATGGACAGAACTTGCTCAACAGCAGAAAACTGCTGCTGTGATTTTCAATTTGAACAACAAAATACAATACATAATTAAAATCTCAAATACATGTGTACTAAGAATGTACATCTTCAGTCATAGCACTTACCAAGCACTCAGGAGTCAAGAAAGGTCAGCACTTCTGTGAAATACCTAAGTGCTGCTCAATCTCAGTTTCTTTCACAATATCCTAGAAACCCTGAATTTGTAACCAAAGTCCTCACAGGCTTGAAACAAGTGTAAGCATAGACACACTCATATATGCAACACATTATTGGGTTCAAAACTTGCTTATATTACTATATGGGCTCTTTCAAAATGTTTTGTGAACTCATTGCAGTTTATCCAATCATCTCTTGATCATTAAAGCATAAATTCTCCTGAAAATATTTCCATCTTCATTTCCCACCTTTTACTGCTTAAGTGCTTTAAATAATTTTAGCATCTTTAATTGTCTAACTGCTTTTTAAAAGCCTCCTCAAGATAAAAAATTACCAAATGTGTATGAGGTCAGTTTTGAAGCAATCCATTTTGTTTCCTTCATGCCTTAAGTATAGCCCTACACAAGATACAAGGAGAATTAACTATTACAGGAAAATAAAAACAAATACCCAACCAGTCATGATGAGGAGGGGTAAAATTCTCAATTTACCAACTTACTTAGACATACACTGTAATTCCATTCTTTCCTGATTGAAAGTCCTTTACTCATTGTGGTAACAATTTCACATGGGTCATTTCACATAAATAGAAGAACAAGTAGTCTTTTGAGTAGGGAGAAAATAGGAAGCAACAAGACCTTTACCTCAGTCCATATTTTTAAAGGAAACCCAGGGCACTATTGCTTTATTTATAATTTCTATTTAATGAAGAACATGAGAAGAGGAAGAAGTGTGTTTCCTAGGCAAAAAAGATTATTGTTCTGTCAATGTTTCCTGCAGTTTATGCTCTCATATCATGTGGAATGGCCATAGCTAGAGGGTTGAGCAGCCTCACACCATCTTCCTTCATCAGCCTCCACAGGGAAATTTCTGGAATCTTATCAGGTTTGGGTATTTGCTACATGCCAAGCTGAATAGCTTAGGGCACAACTGAAGCATTTCTAGGCAAATTCAAAACAGGAGCTTGAGGTGCTATGAAAATTTGACACAGAAATTTCAGCTTCCTACAACATCTGAAGGCATACAGAATATCCAGGTGTCCCATGCAGAGAGAATTTTTAAAGATCTATGTTTGGATTGAGGCTCAGTTTTCCAAAATTCCATTTAAATGAATTTCTTCTGTTATCTATCGTTCCCAGATAGTTTCTGCAGATTTACTGGTCCAAGCATGAAGCACATGACACCTAAATTCTTTTTGCCCTTAATGGTTGGGCCATTCAAAAAAGGCAAGAAAGAAATGCATGACTGCTTTCCATTCTCTCTCACATTGATACTGATTGAACCTTTAATACATGTAAGGAGAAGAAAAATGTCTATCACTAACAAAATTATAAAGAAGAAAATGGACCTTGAAACTTGTCTGTGAAACTATAAAGTGTCCTTCAGGGTAACATAACATACAAATGTGTAATTACAGGGTAGGATTTAAACAGATTCATACTTTTCTGCCCATATTCTGAGTCTGCTTGATATAATTTCAGCAAGAAGCTATATGGCTGCTCTCGTATGGCCACACTAATATGCCATTTCTTTTAATATTGTGTGAATTGTTTATGTCTTGTTTCTAAATATATATAAATTGAGCACAGCTTCATGCTAACTCAGATGTATGTCTTTCAGACATCAACTGATATAGATCCAGTCAACTTAGAATGCTCCAAGTTTCTCATCTCTCAGTAGAGACATGATAAAAGAAGAAAACTAAAGCATGTAATTTATTTTACAACCCTTGCTTGCATTGATATATTCCACTCTTAAATTGATTGATACCTTGAAAAAAACAGGACTAACTTTTTTATCAATGTAGCATAAGATGTGATTGCATGCTAATCTACATTGCGTGCTAGTAACATTTTATAGGAAGATAAAAAAGTAATATTTTTTATTTTAATTCTGAACTAGTGTGTTGCATTATCAAATATACTGAGTGCATTTATATAAGAAAGAATTATTATCTTTTTTTTTCAGTTAGAGAAAAAATCATTTAAGCAATTCCATCTTTATCAGCTGGAATTTACCTGAACTCCAGGGTCCATAAGTCCAGGAGAGCCAGATCTTCTGAGAAACCCTTGGGGAAACCCAAGTAATCTTTAGAAACCAAAATTCGGCATTCGTAGCCAACCAGGCAAGCTGGGTGTCTGGCACATGGGTCCTTCTCTTTTTTGAAGTTGCACACTGACAAAATTGAGATGGCTTTAAAAGATTAATGACCCTGAAAAGATTTTGTAAATATAGATGCTGAGTTGATGTTCAGGGAAATTAATATTTTTGTCACCCTCATGATAGACAGACAATTGTGAAAATAACTTCATATAAATATAAAATAATCTTTTATTTAGATATTGGAGAACTAAGAGAAACTTTATGTATAGAAGTCATGTCACAGACCGAAATGTATATGTACACTACATATACAAGTATTTCACAGCTGAGATTTGGAAATCTTATATTTTGATCACCTGTCCTCGGAAGCTTATGATCTACTTGCATTTCTGCAGAAAATCTCCTATATGACTTTTAGCAAGTAATTTATTTTTCTTCTTAATTTACAGTAGAGAGAAAGCATCTTCTATTTTTCCTTTGTCCTCAGTTCACACTGTAGAAGCTGCACTGCAGTTTTAGATATCTGCACAACAACACAGCAGGGCCTTAGTCTCAGCTAGAATATCTAACCAATAATATGATTAAATACTGATGAGACGTTTTCATTCAATGAGCTATTTTCAAAGCATAGGACTTAAAAACATGAAAAATAGCAGAATACATTGATGAAGCAGCTAGAGTCAGGAAAATACTGAAGAATAATATACAGATATCTTAGCACTTTTGTGATGGATATTTTCTATCTCTTACATCTTTTTTAGTTAAGATATTAATTTATAATGAGAATGCTGTTTAACTAACAATGTGCTCCTTATTAATAGAGATCTGAAATTAGCAGCCACTTGCTGTTCCATGACAGCTACAAAAACAGTTGGGAGACTGGCTTTTCAGGATCATTTTATTTCATATTAGATTCCAAACAAATCTAATTCAATTTCTATCAAAAGCTGCTGCTACTGTATATATTTTAATACTGTGTGCTTTCGGTAGATTAAAAAATAATACACAAGAAAAAATATTCACAATGTTGCTTAATTGATAATAAAAGATTTTAAGGCTGTATAAACCATTAAGCAAATGTTATTGTTCAATTTAATATTAGGTGAGTTAATGATATGCACGTAAAAAATGCAAGGAAACATGGCTAGAGTAGATTTCTTTATTTGTTCAGTGCTTTTTTGAAGCTTCTTAACTAATTCCATTATTTCATTGAATATTTCATTCTTAAATTGTCAGACATCTTGGGACACAGTTTTGCAAGACAGTTAAAAATCTCAGTTGATGCAGGCATAACTTTTAGATGTTCAAGTTATGCAAAATCTGACAAGATGAGGTTCCTAACTATTAAATGATAATTTTTTTTTTTTGATAGAAAGCAACAGCTAATGAAAAACTATTCATTCCCTGAGTTCTGTAGAGAAAAATTAAAAACTTTTGTCTAAGAAACCTCAATACATTTTTAAATTATAATAGACAAGAAACGCAAGAGGAGTTATGTCAAACAAATGACATTTCCTAGGCAGTACTGTTGTTCCTGTATTATCAGTGCACAGGTATCATAAGTGTTTCTAGAGTCATTGGTATTTTTCTACTGAGATCAATATTGCAGTCCATTTTACTTCAATAAGACCAGAGTTAACACTATAGAATCCTTTTGAAAATTAGATTCTGTAGGCCTGTGGTCTCCCAAATTTTTAAATGCAAAAAATTTCTGATGTAATTTTGACTTTCCAGATGCAAAAGAATGACATGAAGAAAAACCATAGTAAAATAATTTGGTACATTTCAAGGACACAAAAACAATTAATATGAATTAAAGAGACCTGATTCCTACCATCCACTGCACATTTTTATTAGATACTGGGCCTGATCTTGCTTTGGAAGTCAGTGAGATTTTCTTTTCTGGCAGTAGAAATAGAAGAAAGTCATTAGCTAACTACACTGAGAATAAAGCATGATCAGGAATAGAATAGCCAAATTTTGAAATAAGCATGACATTTTCCAGAGTCCATTTCAGCAAAAATGGAAATGACATGACATTGATTTCTACTTTTTATGCTTCATTTCCTACACTGAAAAATAAACTTGTTTCATTCAGGCAAATTCCAACTGCAATGTAAGAACGAATGAAACCATATTTTAAAGTAAACTGACAAAGAAAAGTTGAAAATTATCAAGGTTTTTTTAATCATTATTATTCTTCATACTTATTTACTAAGGAGATTAATTGTTTCAGGTTCTGATTATCAATTTGTATTTAGACAGTTTCTATCATAATTAAGTATCAGACAAGAGTGGGAGTCTCTAACTGTTACTGGAATTAAAATCCAAAATAATTACCATTAAATGAGTTAAGAACATAATCCTCCATGCCAGTTAAATAACACGGGATCATCAGGTATTTAAGGTAGAAGTTTCTGTGTCTCAGAGCTTTTAAATTATTTCTCCCCTAATGGGAAGAATTAAATCCATTAGGATTAGCGGTTAAAACTTATGAATACAGAAATCTAGAAATCAGAAGATAGAAAAATGTGTAAAAGGGGTCAGGCAAGTGTAAAATGGGGCCAGTAAGCACACTTGCCTGAGCCTGTGGCTAATCACCACAGTCTGTCCTATTTTAGGATTATGGAATGGTTAGGGTTGGAAGAGACTTAAAAGATCACCTGCCATGGGAAAGGACACCTTCCATAGACAAATTTGCTCGAAGTCCCATTCAACCTGGCCTTGAACCTCCAGGGACAGTACAGCTGCAACTTTGAGGCAAGCTGTCCCAGTGCCTCAGCACTCTCACAGCAAAGAATTTCTTCCTAATATCTAATCCAAATCTTTCATTTTAAAACCACTCCACCCTGTCTTATTCCTACCTGACCTTGTAAGAACTCCCACTAGCTAAAGGAAGCCTACAGTAAATCTGAAGACTGTTAGAATATCTCCCCTGAGCCTTCGCTTCTCTGAGATGAACAATCATAGAATCATAGAATAGTTAGGACTGGAAAGGACCTTAAGATCATCTAGTTCCAACCCCCCTGACATGGGCAGGGACACCTCCCACTAAACCATGCCATCCAAGGCTATGTCCAACCCCACCTTGAACACCGCCAGAGATGGAGCATTCACAACTTCCCTGGGCAACCCATTCCAGGGCCTCACCACCCTCACAGTAAAGAATTTTTTCTTCATATCCAATCTAAACTTCCCCTGTTTAAGTTTGAACCCATTATGCCTTGTCCTCTCACCACAATCCCTAATGAAAAGTCCCTCCCCAGCATCCCTATAGGCCCACTTCGGATATTGGAAGGCTGCTAGGAGGTCTCCACGCAGCCTTCCCTTCTCCAGGCTGAACAGCCCCAACTTTCTCAGCCTATCTTCATATGGAAGGTGCTCCAGTCCCCTCATCGTCCTCGTGGCCTTCCTTTGGACTTGTTCCAACAGTTCCATGTCCGTTTTTTCCCAGCTTTCCCAACCTGTCCACATATTTTTAAGAAATATTGCAGTCTTTTGAAATATAAGGATTTTTTACCTGCACTGCTAAAGTTTTTCTTTTTGTTGTAAGTCAAACAGCCTGAAGCCAGCTTTTAATTGTAATAGATTTTCCACTGCATAGTACCATGAAGCACATAACACAGTGCTGGTTATATTCATTCTAGAACTACTCGTAATGGTTAAAGAACCTAAAGAAACTCTAGGTCTAAAAGGCACTCAGCATTTGAGAAGCTCCAATTAATTGCTTAAATAATCATTTCATGATAATTTTATCATATTTTTCCATCTGTCCTTAGGGTATGTCTGCTTTCTTCAGGGGAATGAGGCAGAAAGATTACTGCACTGGAACTAACCTAAACCAGTTAAACAATGTGGCGAAATGTTACCCGAAGTCAATAAGGCTTGACTGCAGTACTTCATGAATGTGACTAGATTGCTCATCAAATTATTTAAGTATCTTTGTACTGCATCCTGAAAGCAGTAGTAGACCACATACAGGTGTATTGGCTAGCTTCATCATAAGATGCTGGACTTTTTGCCACAGAAGCTGGTGCTAATATATGTGCATGCAGTTGCTTTAGGGGAGATGAAAAGCTGCGTAATAAACTCAGTACATTATACCAACCAACCCCCAAAATATCAGTGTGGGATGCTGCATTCCAGGCATTAACTTAATCCAAACCACGGCACTTGTGTGGACTTGAGCATGAGCATCCTCTTCATCCCCTTAGTTACTTGTATAACTGTGTGCATATCTGTTAATATCTACATTTGTGCTGGCTGAAGTGCTAGGATATTACAATGATCTCTTTCTGGGACAGCACCAACTGCAACACATAGCATACTATATGTGGGATGTTATTCTCTTACTGTTATTCTTTTTCTTTTTTTCTCTCTTGACATCTTTGTCTGAAGATTAAAATCGTAAAGTTGCAAATAATTCTTGACAAAAAAAAAAATGTTTACTGCAATATATAACAAACCACTCAGCAGGCTGAATTCATTAATTTTTTATGTGCTTTCTGTTAAAAAAGGAATTAATGAACTTACTCTGAGCTCTGACCTGAAACTCTCTAGCTCTGTTATTGCCTCCAAACCTCAAAGCTATTACATGCAAATTTTACAAAAACCGTGGTGTCCCTCAGAGATATGCAGCCCCCAAAATAGGCATTTTATAAAGAATAAAAGACTATTCACTTACAGTATTTCTGGATCATAAAAATAAATGCTTAGAAACAGAGAACAGTAACTCAAGAGCAAAAAATTTCTAGGGGTACAGGTAGAATTAAAAAGAACAGGGTAATTTAAAGGATATTTTTTTTTGCTAACTCTGCTATGCTCAGCAGAAAGTGGATGCCTTCTACAACAACAACAAAAAAAAACTTTACCCAGTGCAAGCAGGCACATTGGATTAATCCATATGTCAATGAAAGAATGAACTGATTCAAATTAAGAGCTTTGAAGTTAGGTGCCCTGCTGTCATTCAAATGTTGACTTTCAATTTTCAGACTATATTAAATTAGTTCAATGTAGTGTTTCCTTACTGCCTACACAGATGATGGCACTAGGCAAAGTAGCTTACTTTTCCCTTTAAATAAAAGTTGCAAAAAAAATTAATAACAGGAGATGTGCAGCCTACTGCTCTATGTGCTGTGCTATGTGCTGGCTTAGTCAGGATACATTAATATCAGGATTCTGAAACACAGTAATATTCTTAGTTTGTAATGCACGTTTGCCAAATGGAGTATAAATTTACAACTCAATTTAACAAAACACTAAAGGAGCTTGCTACGGCATCAGACTAATTATTATTTAAAACTATTTTGTTGCTCCTTGCTCAGCATTAACATTATTCATGATGAGTTATTTGATTTTTATGTGATATGCATGGAATTGCATGGGGATTCCAGCACAATTTAGCATTCATTTTTCTTTGTAATTTTAGCAGAGAGACTTTTAAAAAATAATGCTACTTCATATAATATTACTCTTTACATGCTGTAAGATCCTATTCATTCTGCAACTACAAGAGTAGTTTTCATCATCTTGCTGCAAAAAAATATATACAGGCTGACAAATTTTCACATCTTCCTGTCACTTATGTGCAGTAACCACTGCACTCTAGGGTAACTTTTTTCCAGCTGACTCTTTTGTGCTGGAGTTGTTTAAATCTGGATAAAATATTTATTGAGCTAAACAGAGTAAGCTAGAATATCGTTTTGAACCCAGGTTGTCTATATGCCACCTCTACTTATTCTTGGCATTTTCATTATCTGTTCATTGTAGCTAATTTTCTTTCAGACTTTGCAGTATATACACATTGAGATCTGTGACTGGTCCAATTCCCAGTGGCATGAGAACAGTCCTAATGACATCAATGGATTTCACAAAGACCCTTCTTGAATATGACTATAATTTTTCCTAAGATACTGTGTTCTTGTCTATCTGGGAATCATTATGGGCCTACATAAGAGAAATACAGGCAAGAAGGGATATAATAAAAATAAGACCACTTCTTTTATAACAGATGATTTCTCAGCTGTTCTACAGAGTATTGCTTGAGCTGTTTAATATAATCTATAGATCTGGTCAAAGTCATTATTGTCAGCAATATTCACAGTGAACTTTGATTTTTTCTTCCTCATTCAGAAATGGAAGTTTAATCAGATTAAAAAAAAAAAAATAATCATCACTATTCTTCTATTATACCATGCGCTGTTTAACACACCAGTGATACTGCCATAATTAAAAGATATTAATAACAAGTAGTAATCAAGGCATTAAATCTATACACATCTTCTAATGGATTATTATTTTTGTAGAGTGAATGAGTCAGTGACCCTAAGACAAGGATGCATGTGCCATTGCATTGTTCTAATACAAATTCAGCTGTGTTTCAAAGAAAAACACAGCTGAAAGGCTACTGGAGAAAAACGGAGTTATTAACAAGCTAACTCTTAACAGGTACAAGGGCAAGATGAGATCAGAGGCTTAAAAGTGCCAGTGCAGGAATGTAAGGGATGCCCCAGGGCTATCAATAACAATTACCAGTGGTCAGCAGCTGGTCATTAAAATGATACAAAAAGCTACCAAGCTATTGAAGCTGATCGTAGAGATAGCCAAGAGAAAAAAGAACCAATTCAACACAAATAAGATTTAACAAGCACAATAAAACATATAGCAGATTCAATCACTATATTGTTTATTTAATGAATAAAGAGCAAGGAAGTTGACAGTGTTAGGAAAAATACAGAAATAGACTCAGTAGACTTAAGAGTAAACAGAATTTAACACCTCCCTTTAACGACATAACTTACTGCAGATCTGTGATCAGGGATGCCGAACACTTGTCATCCTCCTGGACCCTATTGCCTAAAGAAAGCAATGTCAGGGTCCTGAATACTCTGCCAGTCCTAAGTATCCCAGCTCCCCTGGGACTCCCACCCCACCCAAGGACCAGGACCGCATTTCACCCCTCTTTCAGTAAACTCATGGATCTGCACAAAAGGTACGTTTCCTTAGCCCACAGAAGTTGCACAGCATTTTCAGTCTGGAACCTTCGCCATCAGGCTTTACTGCAGCTTGGCTGCTCACGCCAGATGCTGTGTACAGCCTACTGAAAAATACCATCAGTTTGTGGCTACTCATTAATGGCCAATGTCTCTACTGCTTCTTGTCTTCATCTAAAACTGTATTATCTATAGAGAGAAAGATTTTTGAATACAGTCAAGAAAACATATTGTTTCACCTTTTCCTACTACTAGCCACTGGAACTGATAAACTAGAAAGAGCACATGAAGGATGTGGTAAATGAAACAGACTACGACTTTATTTATTCGTCACTCTGAGAACAAGTCCTACAACTGAATTCCTATTTTCAGGGCTAAATTCTCTGACCCTCCCAAATCCAGATGAGCAAACAAAAAAGGACAGACCAACCATATCTGTTTTACTGCCTGGGAATCTACTCTGCCCTGTTCTATACCTGAACTTTATCTGAGCATTGATTAAGGAGAGAATATTAGTAGGCAGAGATCAAAACAAGCCTGAGAGTATGCTGACAGTTAAAGAGTGTGAATTAACATATGACATAGCCCAAGTATTGACCTGGCTCTGTTTATTAGTACAGGCGCTCCTGTGAATCTGTAGGAAAATTTGTAGGTGATAAGTATGATTCTTTCTGGCATTCACCCTGTTGTGCAGTCCTCCTCTTTTCATTTAATTTCTTAGCACTAGAAACACATCACGATTTTCAGAAAAAAAAAAAAAAAAAAAGAAAGAAAATTATATAAAGGGCACATAACAACAACAAAATATCCACAAAATGGAAAGTGCACATAAGCTCTGGTCCAGTGTTTGCACACTGCGTGAGATCAGGCAAAAGAAAATTAAGACTAGAGGAAGAACAGAACAACATTGCAATAACGAAGCATACAAGATTATGCAAAGAGGTTGCTTTTAATGATCACACTGAAAAAAGCTACTCTATGTACAAATAATGTTCAGACTTTTCCTATTTTAGCCAACAGAATTCACAACAAAGAAAGAGCTTGCATCGATCTTTTTCTCTTATTGTTTTGATCTATTAAAATGCATTGGAAATAGATTAACTGCATTTGTTCAATATTTATTGTTATTTTATCTGCCTTCAAAACTCACATGTAAGCAATTTGTCAATTATGCTGAAAATTCTAATTTTAGCATGGCTTCTACATTCTTTGCTGCTGAAATGCTGCTGTGTAACTGTCAATATTCTCTAGTGAGTTCTAACAGATATCCATAAACCATATACCTATAATGCATCCCTCAAACCTTCATGATATGTGGGGACCAGAGAAAAAATCAGCAAGCAAAACCTGACGTTCTTTACCAGATCCTCTGCTAAATCATTCTAGAAAACACAAAAATGTAGCTTGTTAGTATCGATATCCTGGAATCAGACATACTGCTTGTAGAGGTGTTTACTTCCAGCCTTTATCACCCTTGTTTATTATGCTTTTCAGACCAGTTAAAGATACCTAGAGTTCCCCTGAAGTGTACAATCCAATGAAAAATAATTATTTTGCTGTTGCTGCTCTTGTGGAGACTTGTGGAGACTTATTGTGCTGTTGTGGAAACTTTGTTGTCGTTCTTTCCCAGTTGCATATGGAACTCCAAGGGTCCATGAGTTAGGAAGTGTTATTTCCTAAGCAGCATGTCCCTCTGATGTCAAGGTCACGACGGACATGACCTGGCAGCGTGCACTTGCAGTCCAGAAAGCCAACTGTATCCTGGGCTGCATCAAAAGAAGAGTGATCAGCAGGTCAAGGGAGATGATTCTCCCCCTCTACTCTGCTGTCATGAGACCCCATCTGGAGTATTGCATCTAGCTCTGGAGTCTGCAGTGCAGGAAAAACTTGAACCTTTTGAGACAGGTCCAGAGAAGTGACACAAAGATGATCAGAGGGATGGAGCACTGCTCCTATGAAGACAGGCTGAGAGAGCCGGGCTTGTTCAGCTTGGAAAAGAAAAGGCTCTAGGGAGACCTTAAAGCAGCCTTCCAGTATCTAAAGGGGTCATACAAGAAATCTGGAGAGCGACTTTTGACCTCTGTGCCTGGCAAAATCTTGGAGCGGATTCCCCTGGAAGGCATGCTGAGGCACATGAAAACCAACAAGGTGCTTGCTGACAGCCAGCATGGCTTCACTAAGGGGAAATCCTGCCTGACCAATCTGGTGACCTTCTATGAAGGGGCCACGGAACTGATGGACAGGGGCAGAGCAGTTGATGTCATCTACCGGGACTTGTGTAAAGCCTTTGACACTGTCTCATATGACATCCTTGTCTCTAAGTTGGAGAGACATCAATTTGATAGGTGGACCACTCGGTGGATAAAGAACTGGCTGGATGGCCACACGCAAAGAGTAGTGCTCAGTGGCTCAGTGTCCAGCTGGAGACCAGTAATGAGTGGTGCCCCTCAGGGATCGGTGTTGGGGCCAGTCTTGTTCAACATCTTTGTGGGTGACATGGAGAGTGGGATTGAGTGCGCCCTCAGCAAGTTTGCTGATGACACCAAGCTGTGTGGTTCAGTTGATACATTGGAGGGAAGGAATGCCATCCAGAGGGACCTTGACATGCTTGTGAGGTGGGCTGATGCCAACCTAATGAAGTTTAACCACACCAAGTGCAAGGTCCTCCACCTGGGTCAGAGCAATCCCAGGCACAGCTACAGGTTGGGCAGAGAAGAGATTCAGAGCAGCCCTATGGAGAAGGACTTGGGGGTGTTGGTCGATGAGAAAATGAACATGAGCCGGCAGTGTGCGCTTGCAGCCCAGAAAGCCAACTGTATCCTGGTCTGCATCAAAAGGAGTGTGACCAGCAGGTCGACGGAGGTGATCCTGCCCCTTTACTCTGCTCTTGTGAGACCTCACTTGGAGTATTGTGTGCAGTTCTGGTGTCCTCAACATAGAGGACATGGAACTGTTAGAACAAGTGCAGAGGAGGGCCACGAGGATGATCAGGGGACTGGGGCACCTCCTGTATGAAGATAGGCTGAGAAAATTAGGTCTGTTCAGCCTGGAGAAGAGAAGGCTGAGTGGAGACCTCCTAGCAGCCTTCCAATACCTGAAGGGGGCCTATAGGGATGCTGGGGAGGGACTCTTCATGAGGGACTGTAGTGAGAGGACAAGGGGTAACGGGTTCAAACTTAAACAAGGGAAGTTTAGATTGGATCTGAGGAAGAAATTCTTTCCTGTAAGGGTGGTGAGGCCCTGGAATGGGTTGCCCAGGGAAGTTGTGAATGTTTTATCCCTGGCAGCGTTCGAGGTGGGGTTGGACATAGCCTTGGATGGCATGGTTTAGTGGGAGGTGTCCCTGCCCATGTCAGGGGGGTTGGAACTCGATGATCTTGAGGTCCTTTCCAACCCTAACTATTCCATGATTCTATGATTCTATGTAGGGATAGGACAAGAGGGAATGGCATTAGACTGAAAGAGGGTGGATTTAGACTAGAGGTAAGGAAGGATTTTTTTTTCTGGTGTGTGTGGTGAGGCAATAGAACGGGTTGCACAGAGAGGTGGTAGATACCTCATCCTTGGAAACATTCAAGATCAGGTTGGACAGGATTCTGAGTAACCCAATCTAATCAAAGAAATCCTTGCTCATTTCAAGGGTGTTGGACTAGATTATCTTCAAAGGTCCTTTACAACTCAGGCTATTCTATGATTCAATTGTAAGTTCTTAAACTACTTGTCCGTTTCAAATAGACATTTCAAAATTTAGTTTTGCTCATCTAAACAGGGCTGTCTCTACTACAACCTCTCAGAAGACTACTCTCACAGGTCGGTTTTCTTATGTTTGGGAGTTTCTCTCCCCTAGTCTTTCTTGTTAAAGAGATTCCAGTGAAAATAAACATGAAACATAGGACCAATCTGAGGTCTGTAAGAACTTCTTGGTTCAGGACAATTAAAATAATGGAAATTTAAATAATAATTATATAATTAAATATGTAAAGTGGGAAATCAACACCTGCATATCCAACATTTGATACGCAGACTGAACCGTGAGATAGGATTAGAGTTAGGATTGGAGGGTGGGGAAAAAATATTTCCCCAGAACAGAACACCATCTCCCATCCAACTATCTGTCTCTCCTTTTTAGATAATGTCTATATTAAAAATATCCAGGCCAGCCAGAGAACTGTAGTTGTGACATCTATCCTTTAGCTCATTATTAGATCCTGTTATTTGTTTTCTGCCAGTTGTGCTCTCAGGTATTTCAAAACTATGCTGCAACTGCAATTGCTAACCGTACTCACTGCTGATTCACATTCTTATATGTCTGCAAGAGCTGAGTACAGAGATACAGAGAAGTCTAATGCCAATAAATTAAGGAGATAAATGGATAAAGGAAGATTATGCTGGCAAAATATAGTTAAAACCAGAAAAAGGCAGTGCCTCTTAACTGCCAGTATTGTCCAGGAAAACACTTCAACAAGGAAACTGCTAGACCTAATTCTGCTTATCAGGCTTGGCAAAGTGTGAAAGTAAAAAGATGTGAGTTTGACCTTTCTGCTGCAATTAGAGGAAACATTGCATTTTATTGCATATCTCCAGGGTTAGGAATATTTGCATAGGAGTATCTTAGCGTCTGGGGTCAGAGTTATCTCACAGGTTGGCAGCTGCACCACTTTGAAAGTCAGAGAATGATTAACATGATTAACTAGCTATAAAAATTATCTGAATTGAAGCACAGTTTTTCAGATACAGAGATTCAGTAGCAAGCCTCAATATTCTGTATTATTGGTGTTGCTGGCATGTGCGTGCTCAGCAGTCTTTATATTCATAATCTGTATGATATTCGTGGGGTTGGACATAGCCTTGGATGGCATGGTTTAGTGGGAGGTGTCCCTGCCCATGGCGGGGGGGTTGGAACTCGATGATCTTGAGGTCCTTTCCAGCCCTTACTATTCTGTGATTCTGTGATTCACCCTTTTTCTTTAAACGTATTTTTTCCCCCTTAACTTCTTTCTAAATAATGTGACTGGCATACTGCAGCATGACTGTTAGAACTGTCATGCACTTAGATTATCACTGTATTCCCTATAGTTTATAGTCTTAACCCACTGCAGTTTAATCCAGTCACAGATTTCATGTATTCATTGATACTAATGCTTCATTAAATCAGCCTATTCAAGAGAACATCCTTCAGCTATAGGAAGTCATCTCTTAATCTATATTGCTTTGTTCATCCTTCTCAATTTTTTGCAACAAGCTATTCAATGGTATAATTTCTATAGTGAATAGGATAAAGGCTTTAAGACTCAGAATCTGTGTTTTCTATGTCTTGCTTTGCCATTAACTTGTTACATTATTTTACAAAGCTTTCTTAACTCTGTACTTTCTATTATTTTGTCTTGCTTATTTATGCTTTAGGCTCCTAGGTACAAAACACTTACCAGAACAAAGTTTTTATTTCTAGACATTTTTTTTTCCAATGCAGAAATTATAGCATTCAGTAACATCAGTTCTGAATGTACGCCCACTGAAACTGGTGAGAGATTTTACGTTTATCTCAATGTATGTGCCCATGCTCAATGGATTATTTGTGCTGTTCCATAAAATGAAATGATGAAAACATATCTGGAAGCTATATAGTTATCTGCTGCAAATATTCACTGTCAGAACTGAGGGAGAGGTCTTATCTTTTACCATTTCACCAATAGGTACAAGATGCTTGTCTTCTTTTCAGCTGAGGGTGCAATCCAGGAAAAGGCTTTAAGGGCCATCAAGTTAGGTGATGTAATGTAATTGATGTAGTGGATCACAAAAAGAAATAAAAATACAGTGTGGTTTCCTAAGTTTCTTTAAGACATTTGCTGTGGAAGGTAAGGTACTATAAAAAAATAATGATTTGGTTGGCTGCATTTTAAGTTTCTCATAGCTCACTCACAAAATGTTGAATACATCTGTAAAATATGATCTCCCTCTGATCTTCAATTGGAATGCAGCTACTCCAAGAAGGACTGCAAGTGTGTTTGGGATTTAAATTCTGGAATTTGCACTGAAAATGAAAGACTGATTATAAATGATTACTACATATCAGATAGTCACTCCATATTGCAAATACCATCCTATGAAAAGATGGATGGAAACATGCTACCTGGAGAGCAAAGCTGCACTTAGATAAGAATTTTACTTAATCTCATCTCTTGCATTTCTGGAGGAAAGATGAGCTGCTTTACCTACTGCACCTTGGTTCACACTGTGGAACAATCTCAGAGGGCACAAGCTGAATTCCTTTTAGATAAAAGTTGATTTGTTTAAGAGAAAACTGTAGACTCTTAGAGCCTACCTAACACACTCCAGATGCTAGCTGGCATTCAGTCCTTCGTACTATATCACAGAGCACAGATCATAGGCATGGATTTCCTGAATGAACATCATCAGCACCAGCCATTTAATTCTACTGCAGTACTTCATAATGTAAATGTAGCCTCAAGCAATCTCAAGGTAGGAAAGACAGACTTGAATCTTCAGATTGATTCTTGTCGTGGTTTAAGCCTCTCAGCCACGCAGTTTTGCTCACTTACTCACTTCCCCCTCTTTCTTCCCTCCGCTCCTGAAGGGATGGGAAGGAGAATCGAAAGAATGCAACTCCCACAGGTTGAGATAAGAACAGTTTAGTAACTAAAGTATAACACAAACCACTACTGCTACCACCAATAATAATAATGACAAGGCAAATAAAAGGAAAAGATACAATTGCTCACCGCTCACCCCAACCAAGCAGTGCACCCCCCACAGTGCACTCCCCCACCCTTCAGTGTCTCTGCTCTCCGTTTTTACATCCTGGACATGACGTGCTGTGGTATGGAATAACCTCTTGGTTAGTCTGCATCAGGTGTCCTGTCTCTCCTTCCTCCCAGCTTCCCCTCCTCCCTGGCAGAGCATGAAACTCAGGAAGTCCTTGGTCAGACTAAACATTACCAAGCAGTAACTGAAAACACTGGTGTTATCAGCGCAGTTCCCAGGCCCAAAATCAAAAACACAGCACTGCACCAGCTACCAAGAAGGAGAAAAATGACTACTACTGCTGAACCCAGGACAATTCTCTAAATTCAGCTCTTTCATTTTTTATTCTGTGATGATGCAGACATCACCACTGTTTTAAAAATTAACTGTATACTGTTTGAGGTCTCATCTTGATGCCCTGTGCTCAGCATACCCTGAATGTATCTGTGGAATATATCCTTTAGGAGAGATGTACTGTTCTGCCTTTTTCTGAGCTGGAGAAGAGTTTAACAAGGGGCAGCATAACTGTTAGGTTGAGCTTGAGTTCTGAGCATACACAGAAACACAATTGCAGGTCGCAGAGAAACATTCACACTGAAAGAAAAATCAGCAGTGTAGCAGAAAAGGAGAAGGCAAGTTATTTGGTTTGGTTTTGCAGTACAATGTGTTTCAAGATCCACAGCTATTTTTTGATATGCACAGTCATATTTCTTAAGCTTTCTGATTTCCTGCCTCACCAGCATCCCTGGCTAAAGTATCAGATACATAGAACTTTTCACTCATTCTTTCATCATTTGTTCCACACAATTTCTCACTATTTAAAATAACACTTCACCCACAATTTCATCTAAAAGATTATTTTAGCTGTTAAAATACCTAACCAAACACAATTTTCTCCTGTTTTCTCTTCCCCCACTTCCCATTACAAGATTTTCCTCTTCTTCCCACTCCTTTGTGGTTTATCTGCCTTGTTGTTCCTCCTGCTTCTCAACTCCATTGTATTACATTCCATGTGTGGGCAACAAAGTAAAATGACAAAATTTCTGGTTTCTAAAGAGCCATTTTCACTTTCCCACCTCCACACAGAATGGAGGAATCCAGACTAGCACAACAATAATGACAAAAGACAACCAGCTTGTACATCATATCATCACATTCTGACCCATTTTGAACTCCATATAAGCAACTTTGAACTCTTTCAGCTACTGCAAGTACAAGATATCAATAACTATCGGGCCAGTTTTAAAGATCGTAAGAAGATGAGTTCTTGTCTGAAAGAAATATGTAATTGAGCTCAACTAGGAAGAGATACACATCAGTTATTTGCCCCTGCCTTACCCACTACTGATGGGAAAATATAGAAAAATTACTTGAAAAGAGCTAACAACTCATATGCACTGAACAGGCCATAGTAGTCATTAATCAACTTTTTCTTTACCATGGTCAGGATTCTAGGATTGAATAACCAGAGAAAGAGCTTAAATGCTAACAGTGCTCACTCACCTTGTGCCCTCCACCCCACCAAAAAAGAAAAAATGTCTGAAGAGGGAAGAAAAAGATGTATCCTTTCCAACTGTCAGTGTGACACAGAAAGTATGAAAAATAACTTAAGATCGAAGTGGCTGACCTACTCTCATTCGTTTTTTTCAGTTGTCACTTACAAGAGGATTATAACCACCACAGCTTTCACTGCCACAGACACAACAGCAAATTCACACTTGTCTCTAAATGTGCTCCATTGCTGTGTAAAAAGCACACAACAGTAATGTGTATAGTGACCTTCTATGACGGGGCTACAGAACTGATGGACAGGGGCAGAGCAGTTGATGTCATCTACCGGGACTTGTGTAAAGCCTTTGCAATTGTCTCACATGACATCCTTCTCTCTAAGTTGGAGAGACATCAATTTGATAGGTGGACCACTCGGTGGATAAAGAACTGGCTGGATGGCCGCACGCAAAGAGTAGTGCTCAGTGGCTCAGTGTCCAGCTGGAGACCAGTAATGAGTGGTGTCCCTCAGGGATCGGTGTTGGGACCGGTCTTGTTCAACATCTTTGTGGGTGACATGGAGAGTGGGATTGAGTGCGCCCTCAGCAAGTTTACTGATGACACCAAGCTGTGTGGTTCGGTTGATACATTGGAGGGAAGGAATGCCATCCAGAGGGACCTTGACACGCTTGTGAGGTGGGCTAATGCCAACCTGATGAAGTTTAACCATGCTAAATGCAAAGTCCTCCACCGGGGTCGGAGCAATCCCAGGCGCAGCTACAGATTGGGCGGGGAGGAGATTGAGAGCAGCCCTGCAGAGAAGGACTTGGGGGTGTGGGTTGATGAGAAAATGAACATGAGCCGGCAGTGTGCGCTTGCAGCCCAGAACGTCAACCGTATCCTGGTCTGCATCAAAAGGACCATGACCAGCAGGTCGACGGAGGTGATCCTGCCCCTTTGGTCTGCTCTCGTGAGACCTCACTTGGAGTATTGTGTGCAGTTCTGGTGTCCTCAACATAAAAAGGACATGGAACTGTTAGAACAAGTGCAGAGGAGGGCCACGAGGATGATGAGGGGACTGGAGCACCTCTCGTATGAAGATAGGCTGAGAAAATTGGGACTGTTCAGCCTGGAGAAGAGAAGGCTGCGTGGAGACCTCCTAGCAGCCTTCCAATACCTGAAGGGGGCCTATAGGGATGCTGGGGAGGGACTCTTCATGAGGGACTGTAGTGAGAGGACAAGGGGTAATGGGTTTAAACTTAAACAGGGGAGGTTTAGATTGGATCTGAGGAAGAAATTCTTTACTGTGAGGGTGGTGGGGCCCTGGAATGGGTTGCCCAGGGAGGTTGTGAATGCTTCATCCCTGGCAGCGTTCAAGGTGGGGTTAGACATAGCCTTGGATGGCATGGTTTAGTGGGAGGTGTCCCTGCCCATGTCAGGGGGGTTGGAACTAGATGATCTTGAGGTCCTTTCCAACCCTTACTATTCTATGATTCTATGATAAGTATAAATTCTATAGAATCTCTTCCTGCTATCCTTAACATCCCTAGCCAAGTTGAATTCTGAGTGGGCCTTAGCTTTCCTAACCTGGTCCCTAGCTTCCCGGACAACATCCCTGTATTCTTCCTAGGACGCCTGTCCTGACTTCCACCTTTTATAAGCCTCTTTTTTCTTTCGAATTTTCCTCAGCAGCTCCTTATCCATCCAAGGAGGTCTCCTGGCCCTCCTGCTGAACTTCCTTCTAGTTGGGATGCATCGCTCCTGAGCTTGCAGCAGGTGATCCTTGAATATCAACCAACAGTCTTGGGCCTCCTCTGCCCTCTAGGGCTGTATCACATGGAACCTTACTGAGCATGTTCCTGAAGAGGCCAAAGTCTGCTCTCTTGAAGTCCAGGGCAGTGAGCTTGCTGCACGCTCTCCTCACTGTCCTGAGAATCTTGAACTCGACCATCTCATGATCGCTATCCTGGATTTAGAGAAGGCTGAGGTTCTTAATGACTTCTTTGCCTCAGTCTTTGCCGGACAATGTTCTGACCATGCCACCCAAGTCTTGGAAGGCAGAAGCAGCGACTGTGAGAATGAAGACCCTGGGCCCACTGTAGGAGAGGATCTGGTTCGAGACCATCTTAGGAACCTGAACGTATACAAGTCCATGGGACCTGATGAAATCAATCTGAGGGTCCTGATGAAATCCATCCGAGGGTCCCGAAGCAGCTGACAATTGAAGTTGCTAAGCCACCGTCCATCATATTTGAAAAATCATGCCACTCAGATGAAGTTCCCCACCACTGGAAAAAGGGAAATATAGACCACATTTTTAAGAAGGGGAAAATGGATGAGCCTGGGAATTACAGACCAGTCAGTCTCACCTCTGTGCCTGGCAAAATCTTGGAGCGGATTCTCCTGGAAGGCATGCTAAGGCACATGAAAGAACAGCAAGGTGGTTGGTGATAGCCAGCATGGCTTCTCTAAGGGGAAAAACTGCCTGACCAATTTGGTGACCTTCTACGATGGGGCTACGAAGCTGATGGACAGGGGTAGAGCAGTTGATGTCATCTACCTCGATTTGTCAAAGCGTTTGACAATGTCCCACATGACATCCTTGTCTCTAAATTGGAGAGACATCAATTTGATAGATGAACCACTCGGTGGATGTGGAACTGGCAGGATGGCCCCATGCAAAGAGTTGCGTTCAATGTCTCAATGTCTCAATGTCCAGCTGGAGGCCAGCAGCAAGTGGTGTACCTCAGGGATTGGTGCTGGGACGGCTCTCGTTCATCATCTTCATTGGTGACATGGACAGTGAGATTGAGTGTGCCCTCAGCAAGTTTGCTGATGACACCAAGCTGTGTGGATCAGTTGATACATTGGAGGGAAGGAATGCCATCCAAAGGGACCTTGACACACTTGTGAGGTGGGCTGATGCCAACCTGATGAAGTTTAACCATGCCAAGTGCAAGGTGCTACACCTGGGTCGGAGCAATGCCAGGCACAGCTACAGGTTGGGCAGAGAAGAGATTCAGAGCAGTCCTACAGAGAAGGACTTGGGGGTGCTGGTCGATGAGAAAATGAACATGAGCCGGCTCTAGTGTGCACTTGCAGCCCAGAAAGCCAACCGTATCCTGGGCTGCATCAAAAGGACCGTGACCAGCAGGTTGAGGGAGGTGATCCTGCCCCTCTTCTCTGCTCTCGTGAGACTTCACTTGGAGTATTGTGTGCAGTTCTGGTGTCCTCAACATAAAAAGGACATGGAACTGTTAGAACAAGTGCAGAGGAGGGCCACAAGGACGATCAGGGGACTGGAGCACCTCCCATATGAAGATAGGCTGAGAAAGTTGGGTCTGTTCAGCCTGGAGAAGAGAAGTCTGTGTGGAGACATCATAGCAGGTTTTCAGTATCTGAAGGGGTCTATAGGGATGCTGGGGAGGGACTCTTCATGAGGGACTGTGGTGAGAGGATAAGGGGTAATGGGTTCAAACTTAAACAGGGGAAGTTTAGATTGGATATGAGGAAGAAATTCTTTACTGTGAGGGTGGTGCGGCACTGGAATGGGTAGCCCAGGGAAGTTGTGAATGTTTTATCCCTGGCAGCGTTCAAGGTGGTGTTGGACGTAGCCTTGGATGGCATGGTTTAGTGTGAGGTGTCCCTGCCCATGGCAGAGGGGTTAGAACTATATGATCTTAAGGTCCTTTCCAACCCTAACCTATGATTCTATAAATGATTTAGTGAGTTCTTACTTTGTCTCATTTATTTCCCCTAGCCACTTTCAATTCTGTGCAAACATGGATGTTTCAATATTCTTATTTACGAGTCTTTTCCAAAAGGCCCTTCTGTTCTTTTTAATTAGTACTAGTCTGACAAATAGGGAAGAATAACATGACACCACCTTTCCCACCAACAATTCAAATGGGAGCTAAAATGTGTCTTTTATTAACACTTAAAGGAGAGATACCTGTTTAAAATTGGCAAAAATTGCAAAAGTATTATTTTATTCCATTTATTCTACTTAAGGCCCCTGTTTTTTCAACATCCATGCTGATTTTTGCACTTCTGCAGTGAAACTCCACCTACCTACTCTGCCCTTCCATGTGCCTCATCTTCTTCAGCTTAGTATATTATCCAGGACAACATCAACTACTGAATAAGCTATGCTCAAAATCTTATTATGGGCAAAAAGGAAATACATTTTACTCTTCAAGTGTAAAACCAAAATTCATTTTTATTCTAACTGAAATCTTATTTGTCTAAATAAAGAAGTGCTTCAAGTCCAGTTGTATTACAGGGGAGAAATATATAAAAACAAAGGAAACAAAAGGAAAGGAAGATACTACTATTAGAAAAAGTCTCAAGCAAAATAATACAATTGAAATTATTCTGCACACATTTCTTAGTTTCTGCCCTTTTTCCTAGTATAACGACCGCACTTCCACTGCCCTTCAAGATGATAATATTAATATTTTTGTCTGATGGAAGCAATACAGCCAGTTGTCAATATTCCAAGTTCTTTGACTGAAGTGATGTTGGATGGTTTCTTTTTTGTTATCTTTTTCTTTTTTCTTTTTTTTTTTTTTAATTTTTATTTTCATTTTTGTTTGCTTTTTTTCCTTTACTTTTTGATGCAGACAGAAGATTTATTATGGTTCAGTTGGATTTCCAGGGAAGAGTTATGCCATCCCTTTTTTTCTGGTATATTTAATTTCCTCTCATTGTTAAGAAAATGAGTACTAGCATATTGTGGAGTCAGCCTTCACAATGTGTTCCAGTGCTTAGCTGTCCATCCATTCATCAGTATGGGAAGAGCTGTTTGGTTTTGGTTTGGCTGTCTACAGTATAGGTAGAAAACTCAGAGTTATGGGAGTTTTTTAAACTCACATAGCTCTCCTTGTTAACATACATCAAAGAATATAGTCACTTTACTCCAGAAGTACATTAGGCTGTGAGTACCATAACCTAGAGACCCCTCTGGGCCAGAAGAGAGATCTAAATCCTCTTGTTCCTAGAATTTTTCAGTGTGGACTTTCTGGATGAAGAAGACATTGAAAGTAAAGAAATTATTTTCTAGTAAAGGTTGTATGAAAGGGGAAAATAAGAAAATGCGCATATATCAAACAAAATGACCTATAGTGTTTATCAGATCACAGGAACAGAGGCTGGACTGTCTTCACTTTCATGCAAATAGTGTAAAGCCTGGGAGGAAAGACAGCATGGAACTATGAAATAGTCAGAGAGAACAAGGCAGCTTGCTAATATGTTTAGTTCAGAGACAATGACATTGAGAGTGCATTCACATTCCAGGAATTAAGGCCCTAGGTTGACACCATTCTAAGTAAAATTCACCCAAAGCTCTGAACAACTTGATGCAACTTGAAAGTCAGATTCACCTTTGAAGCTGGTCCTGCCCTAAGTGAGTGCTCCCCACACAAAACTAAATTATTTGATATCCCATCAACCCTAACTAATTTTATGATTCTGTGAAGATAAAACACCCTGCTGAGATACTTTCAGACTCCATTTGGTAGATGTACAGTGCCCACTTTGATATGTCTAAAGCATTCAACTCAAGCTGCAGTTCCTTAAGGGTCCTTCTTAATATGCACACTGCAGACAAATCCATTCATTCATTCATTTGAAGCAACTTTCTCTTTATGTCAAACTGCATCACTTCATACTTCTATGAAGCTGCTTACTCAGGTCTCTTTTTATTCTAGGCTCTGTTAGCTACTGATTTCTTGTTAAAATGGTATTTGTTAGGCTATTTCTCTTAGTGATGGATCATGTACCCAAGCTTATTAAACTACCCAAGAAATAATATTAACTAGACCAAGTACTTTGCTACACTGATACTCATTCTGTGACTACGTGCATGACACTACGCTTTATCAGCTTCCAGATATATTAGTCAATTGTCTACTGGCTCACGGTCATTTAACAGGGTATACAGCTGTGCTCAATAGACACGCATGCATACACATGGAATTTTTCGCAGGACAGCTTATTGTCTATCCAAAACAGCACTACTGAGTTGCCTTATCTCCTGCTGCCTTAGTTTTATACTTAGGAAACTTGTAAAAAAAATCAGGATTTAGATAGCAACTTTATACGAAAGAAAATAAGGTAGAAACTATCAGCTATCTCTAAGCTCTCCCAGTAACAGGAAAAGATTCAGAAGGAAAAGAGGATTCTAAACATTAGGAAAAAGTAGTATTTTATCATTGTTACCATGGACACCTGTAATGTATAAAAACAACTAATTTGATTTACAGCTCTTCTAGCTCCTGTGCAAGGAAAGGCAAGTTGCAATTAGACTGGAATTTCCTTAGATTCACTGTTCTTGACAAATTTCTAGTTGCAGTTGAAGAAATTAAATAAAACTTCAGGTTTCAACCCCACAAAGGGCTGAAAATAATGGGGGAGAGGGAGAAGAGATAAATAAATGTGAAGTTCTTCTGAAAATTATGGGTAGGTTATTTCCAAAAAGAGCGATTCTGGAGGAAAAAAGGGAGTACACAGAAGCAATTGT
This sequence comes from Amazona ochrocephala, assembly GCA_039720435.1. Lineage (NCBI taxonomy): Eukaryota > Metazoa > Chordata > Aves > Psittaciformes > Psittacidae > Amazona > Amazona ochrocephala. The sequence continues at coordinate 22,073,964 of CM077879.1, forward strand.
AGCAGTGAAACAGAAGAAGCCAGTCCTGCTAGAGGACTTTAATAAAGAGATATTTCCTGCATCAGCCTCACTAAAAAAGTGGTAAAGTTTAGGAAGAACTGTCTGTATAGCAGCAGCATGTTTCTGAATGCAACTCTTTTTTTCATGTTGCATTTCATAAGACATAAAACCTGTTTATTTGTGATTAAGTCAGACTTGTTTCACACAGCCCAGCTCACCATCCTTCCAAATCCAACAAGACAAGCAATGCACATTAGGGCATAATTTTTAATTTACATATATTTACATATTTAGTACATTATATTTTTGATAGTATTTAAGCTTTCTCTTCAGGTTTCTATCGTCTAATCATAGGCATGAATTCTTAAAGTCTCTTCCTGTGCACTGGTCTGATAAAGTTCTAACTTAGAATCATAGCATCATAGAATAGTTAGGGTTGGAAAGGACCTTAAGATCATCTAGTTCCAAACCCCCCCTGCCATGGGCAGGGACACCTCCCATCAAACCGTGTCACCCAAGGCTCTGTCCAACCCCACATAAAACACCGCCAGGGATGGAGCATTCACAGCTTCCTTGGGCAACCCATTTCAGTGCCTCATCACCCACACAAATTTGTAAAGAAACTCTTCCTTATATCCCCTCTAAACTTCCCCTGTTTAAGTTTTAACCCATTACCCCTTGTCCTATCACTATAGTCCCTAATGAACAGTCCCTCCCCAGCATCCCTATAGGCCCCCTTCAGGTATTGGAAGGCTGCTATGAGGCCTCCACACAGACTTCTCTTCTCCAGGCTCAACAGACCCAACTTTCTCAGCCTACATTCATACGGGAGGTGCTCCAGTCCCCTGATCGTCCTTGTGGCCCTCCTCTGCACTTGTTCCAACAGTTCCATGTCCTTTTTATGTTGAGGACACCAGAACTGCACACAATACTCCAAGTGAAGTCTCACGAGAGCAGAGAAGAGGGGCAGGATCACCTCCCTCAACCTGCTGGTCACGGTCCTTTTGATGCAGCCCAGGATACGGTTGGCTTTCTGGGCTGCAAGTGCACACTAGAGCCGGCTCATGTTCATTTTCTCATCGACCAACACCCCCAAGTCCTTCTCTGTAGGACTGCTCTGAATCTCTTCTCTGCCCAACCTGTAGCTGTGCCTGGCATTGCTCCGACCCAGGTGTAGCACCTTGCACTTGGCATGGTTAAACTTCATCAGGTTGGCATCAGCCCACCTCACAAGTGTGTCAAGGTCCCTTTGGATGGCATTCCTTCCCTCCAATGTATCAACTGATCCACACAGCTTGGTGTCATCAGCAAACTTGCTGAGGGCACACTCAATCTCACTGTCCATGTCACCAATGAAGATGATGAACGAGAGCCGTCCCAGCACCAATCCCTGAGGTACACCACTTGCTGCTGGCCTCCAGCTGGACATTGAGACATTGAGACATTGAACGCAACTCTTTGCATGGGGCCATCCTGCCAGTTCCATATCCACCGAGTGGTTCATCTATCAAATTGATGTCTCTCCAATTTAGAGACAAGGATGTCATGTGGGACATTGTCAAACGCTTTGACAAATCGAGGTAGGTGACATCAACTGCTCTACCCTTGTCCATCAGCTTCGTAGCCCCATCGTAGAAGGTCACCAAATTGGTCAGGCAGTTTTTCCCCTTAGAGAAGCTATGCTGGCTATCACCAACCACCTTGCTGTTCTTTCATGTGCCTTAGCATGCCTTCCAGGAGAATCCGCTCCAAGATTTTGCCAGGCACAGAGGTGAGACTGACTGGTCTGTAATTCCCAGGCTCATCCATTTTCCCCTTCTTAAAAATGTGGTCTATATTTCCCTTTTTCCAGTGGTGGGGAACTTCATCTGAGTGGCATGATTTTTCAAATATGATGGACGGTGGCTTAGCAACTTCAATTGCCAGCTGCTTCGGGACCCTCGGATGGATTTCATCAGGTCCCATGGACTTGTGCATATTGAGGTTTTTAAGGTGGTTTTGATTCTGATCCTCTCCTACAGTGGGCCTAGGGTCTCGTTTCTCACAGTCCCTGTGTCTGCCTTCCAAGGCTCGCGCAGTGTAGTCGCAACATTGTCCGGCAAAGACTGAGGCAAAGAAGTCATTAAGAACCTCATACTTCTCCAAATCCAGGGTGGCCAGTTCTCCCGATAACTTCTGGAGAGGGCCGACTTTTTCCTTAATCTCTTTGATTTGCAATGTACCTATAGAATCCCTTCCTGTTGTCATTAACATCCCTAGCCAAGTTTAATTCTAACTGGGCTTTATCTTTCCTAACCTGGTCCCTAGCTTCCCGGACAACATTCCTGTATTCTTCCTAGGACGCCTGTCCTGACTTCCACCTTTTATAAGCCTCTTTTTTCCTTTGAATTTTCCTCAGCAGTTCCTTATCCATCCAAGGAGATCTCCTGGTCCTCCTGCTGAACTTCCTTCTAGTTGCAATGCATCGCTCCTGAGCTTGCAGCAGGTGATCCTTGAATATCAACCAACAGTCTTGGGCCTCCTCTGCCCTCTAGGGCTGTATCACATGGAACCTTACTGAGCATGTTCCTGAAGAGGCCAAAGTCTGCTCTCTTGAAGTCCAGGGCAGTGAGCTTGCTGCACGCTCTCCTCACTGTCCTGAGGATCTCAACTTTGATCATCTCATGATTGCTGTAACCAAGCCTCCTCAGGAGCGTCACATTTCCAATCAGCCCTTCCCTGTTGGTGAGCATGAGGTCAAGCATGGCACCTCTCCTTGTCGGCTCCTCTATTACTTGCAGAAGGAAGCTGTTTTCCACACAATCGAGGAACCTCCTGGATTGCTTGTGCCGGCCCATACCGTCCCTCCAACTGATATCAGGGTGGTTGAAGTCTCCCATGAGGACTCCGGCCTGCGAGCATGAGGCTGTTCCTATCTGTCCGTTGAGTGCTTCATCCGCAGAGTCCTCTTGATCAGGCACTCTGTAACAGATCCCCATAATAATATCTCCCATCGCTGTTCTCCCTTTAACCTTGACCCACAAACTCTCTGTTAACTGCTCACCTGTCCCCAGACAGAGTTCCGTTCTCTCCAGGCTATCCCTAACATATATAGCAACTCCCCCTTCCCATCTGTAAGGCCTGTCTTTTTTAAAGAGCCTGCAACCTTCCATTCCAACACTCCAGTCATAGGAGCCATCCCACCATGTTTCTGTGATGCCAGTGATGTCATATCCCAGTAGATGTGTACACATCTCTAATTTCTCATTTGTTCCCCATACTATGGGCATTTTATGTAAATTTGTGTATCTTTGTATTTGAAAAATGTTATTACTGAGAAGCAACCAGCAGTTCAATAAAATCAGAGCCACCCTATGTGTAATAAAATGGCCTTACATAAAATTGTTGCGCAAATAATGAAAACTAGACTTCTATTTCACTGAATAGTTATTTACAGAATGATGAAAACTTTGTATAATAGATGATATTTCGTTGTAATATTTCAGCCTCTGATCTTACAACAAAATCGTGATTTGTAAATCCCAAATATTTGGCTGCTGTTTGCAGAGAAAAATCATGTGCTTCTCAAAGCATCCCAAAACTTCTATTTTATTTTCTCTTACCCGTTGTAGGTTTTTATCTCTTCTTGTCTTAGTTACTGCGCTAAATAAAGAAAACAGCACTTGAGCTAAGCCTGCTTGAGAAGTTGGCAGAGGGATGTGCCTCACAATCAACCAATATTCTTTACCTGTGTAGTGGTTCATTACCCTTATTCTTTCTTCAAGCTGAATGCTCATAAAATGCTTTAATAAGCAGGGAAGTAGGGTGCACTTGAATCTCTCAGAATGACAGAATAAATCAGACTTAAGGTATGCTAAAAGGGGCCTTCACTTCATTTTCTCCTTTTTATTTTAATTGACAAATATAAGTCAGAACTTACTAATCATCCTGTACCATGAAGATTTCCAGATATTTCCAGCTTAGTGGTTTGGACTGTTTTGTGGTTATCAACTATAGTTTAGAATACAAGAAGAATATCTTTTGTCTTTAACTCAAGGGCATACTGCATGTGTATCTTATAAATAGCCCAAACTATACTACAGTAACTTGCAATATCTTGTTAAGTAGTTGATGCAATACAGCAATATATGGTTGATGGAATCATAGAATAAGATTAGAATTAATAGAATCAATGAAAAGATGTACTTCCATGACAGTGGCCCTATTCTTCTCTAATCATGCAAACTTATTCATATCTTTGTTTACATGCTCTTAAACACTTACAAGCTTATTATCTTTAAAGGTACACATAAAGAGATGACTTTCCAGATTTTCCCTCATATTAACTTTAAATTAAACAATTTCCATATGAAGCACTTCTTAAAACGCATGCACGTGACCATCTACCAGCTTATAGCAATATTCAGATAGACTTTGGCAGATAAGGGAACTCTTGGATTTATTGGTTTGCCTTACTGTCATGAGGATATAGCGAATGCATTGGGTTTTGTTTGTGTTGCTTTGGTTTGTTTTTTTTTTTCGTCGTTTTGTGCTCAGCAGTGCAAGTCTGTTGTGGTTGTTTCCCAAGTTTGGGCAATTTTGAAAACAGTGAACATAATGCCTCACATTGTCACTTAAAAATAAAAAAAAAAAGAATCAAAAAAAAGAGACAGTGTAAACATCCTTTTCCAAGACAGGTATCAGAGCGAAGGCAATATTGCAAAGTTCACTAAACAATGCATACACTACCAGTTCTTTTTGCCAGGCCATATTTCTGAATAGTGGTGGGTAGTTTAATCCTCCAATGTATACAGACATTAAAGGTTTCAATACACATAAGTTATGGTCTCAGGAAAAAAAAAATACAGAAAGAGAATGTGGAATTCAAGCTAAAGGACATTGTTGGCACACCAGAAGTGCAATGTGCTAGTAGTACTGGGAATAAGCAGCTCAGCCTTCTTTTTTCCTCCGTCTGAGGAACAGACTGAATAAAATGGCAATTGTTCTTATCAAGCCAAATAACATCACATTCATAAATCACAGTAACAAAACTATGCCCTTATGGACAGAATACAATAACATTATTAATTAAAGGAAGAATACAAAGAAACAAAAAGCTGAAGATCTCAGTTTGTTTGTGTCAAATATCTAATTCCATTGAATACTTAAGGCTTTGATTACTTAGCCCACACCAATTAATATGCAAAAGCATACTTTGCAAAACTTCTATTTAAATAAAGGCTTTAAACAAATTGACAGAATGTAAAAATGAGGAAATTAAAATAGCTAATGTAAGCATGGATAAAGTTTAAAATCAAATGATTGCACATTTTCATTCACAAAATTTATAGTTTAGAATTCACCTCTTTTCCTCTCCATTGACTTCATACAACATGCTCTCCCATGTGCAGGTATTACTACGATGATTCTTATTGCATTAATTCATTAGTCTGACACAGATATCACAGGTACTCCAACTTAACACATTCTCAATCAGTGCTGAAAAATACCTCAGTCATTTAATCTTTCTATTTCATATGTTTAGAATAAAAACAAGTGTGGTACTAAGTGTAGTCTACATCTGTCAACTTAAAAGTGGCTTTGATATAGTATGTATATATGTTTGCTGCATAGCAAGGTGATAAATGTTGAAAACCTTGTAGATAAGAATAACTTATGAACACCTCTTGCAATCACTGTGGCCAAAAAAAAGAAAAAAAAAAAAAAAAAGCTTTATCCAGCAACTAATTTAGAAATTGCTTTCAAAACATTAAATTGTCTAAATGGCCTTAGATGCATGTGATTTAATACAATAGCTTTTTAATTTTGGCATTGATGAGTACATGAAATTTGTAATTTCAGAATGGTTCTAATATTTCTTCATGAACTCTTTTCTGTCTTGATAATTTTAATAAAATGTTGCCACATTACAATGACAAAGAAGCCAAGTTTTCTTGTTGGAAAGTGAAAATTGCAAAACAAAGTGAGCATTTTTTCTTTTTTTCATTTTAATTAAATGCAAGGTAATCAAACTAAAGCTAAATTTTTAGTTTAATTTTCACAAAGGCATGTAACTTGCAAAAAGGGCAAAGAAATACGCTTTGACTCTTCTTTCTCAAGTACACACAGAAAAAATTTCATTCAAGTTCACTCCTTAAAAGCTGGGTAGTCTAAACATCTAAATGCTCAGTGAAACAAAGGAAAAAAATTTTGATTAATTTTACCTATTTCACCCAGTTTGAGTTTAGAAAAGAGAGTAGAATCAATGAATAGAGTTTAAAAATATGAACTGAAGTCCCTTAATTTATTATGCTGCTGGTTTCTGGCCTTCTGAATTCTTTAAAGAATTTACAAACCTTCAATTTAATCAGAAGATAAATGGCTTCATTGATTTCATCAGTTGTCAGTTAGTATCAGTGAATATGATTCATTCAACTGTCTTTGTAGCTTTCATGACCAGTAGACTAATTTCTAAAGGAAGTACATTTGCATGTTTAAAACATAATGCAGCAATATCTAGGAAAAAGGAATGTCATAATACTACAAGATCTGACACTTTGCTTAAAATCTTCAGTCTGAGTTACAGTCATTCTGTGGCTCCCACAAAAAAGCAACACCCACTTGTGCTGTTGATAACCAATTTTTTAATTTCTGCCTTTAAAAATATATATAAAAAAAATTTGAAAGGAAACAAATGGCAAATTCAGTTTCTAGTGTGGTGTTTTAGTTACCTGTGATTTTGCTGTTACCCTAAACATTATTAAAACTTTGTAGAATTTAACATCTTTTCTCTAATTCACAGAACCACCAAGTTGCTCAGGTTGGAAGGAACCTAAGGAGATCATCTAGTCCAGCCCTGCTGCTGAAGTAAGGTCACCTAGAGTAGGTTACTGAGGACTATCTCCAGAAGCCTTTTGAATATCTCCATTTTGGAAACTCCACACCCACTCTAGGAAGTCTGTTCCACAGTAGACACTATTCAACCTCATTACATATATATGATTCAACTTCACTGCATGTATATATAGTCCCAAGCTTAAATTTACATTGAGAATATGATTTTAGTCATAACCTTTTATGAAGGGCTGACAGTGCTTAGCCATCATCATACAAACTTTTCAAAGAACAGATTTAGATGACTGTTAGCTGTCTAGGTGTTTTTTTTTTTTTAAATTCCCTTGGTTACTTACTACTTTATTTAATCATCTAATGAACTTTGATGTCCATACATACACAGCTTTTGCAAAAAGCAAAATTCCCAGTTTCATCTTTCACGGTCCTGGAGTGTAGCTGTCTCCTGACAGGAGGTGAGGAAACTCAATTTTTTTCGCATTCCAAACTGCTATCCAATGTTTTCTGTTGCAAAAGGCTATTTTACAGATTTGCTTTTGAAAGAGGGGTAGTTCAGTTTGTCTTGAAACTCCATTCATTCATTGGTGATGCTACTGAAATATCAGGACACTGCTAAAGACAGAAAAAAAGAATCTGTTTTTTATAACATTTTAAATTGCCCAAGGAAGTTGTGAATGCTTCATTCCTGGCGGCGTTCAAGGTGGGGTTGGACATAGCCTTGAATGGCATGGTTTAGTGGGAGGTGTCCCTGCCCATGGCAGGGGGGTTGGAACTCGATGATCTTGAGGTCCTTTCCAACCCTAACTATTCTATGATTCAATGAAATTCCCTCATTCTTGTTATGGTTAATGAAACAGAATCTGAGTATGTGACTAGAGAAATAGAAAATGTTAAATAAAATTTTTGAGCTCTAAAAATACTACAATGTGATACTCATTGCTTATTGTTGTGTTTCAGTTATCTTTACTTAAAACTTTGCAATCTTAACTGTACTTAATCAAATTTTGATCTACAGCCAAAGATTATAAAAGACTGAAAGGATCTTGACCTCGTCATGGGCTTTGAATCATAAAAGTATTCTGCATCGAGAAGTTCAAAAAAACGTTAATCCTAAACTAAAGACAGAGGTTAATATGAATTGATGTAAGATGTTGCTTAGATGCTTTTGTGCGTGTGTTTTCACAAAAATCTCAAACACTAAAAAAAAATTTAACTAAATCTGCATTTTAAAATGATTCCTTAAATATCAGAGTTTTATAAATCATATTGTTGAGTGTAAAAAAAAGAAAAAGAAACCTGCAACACTTTTGAAACTATATTATCAAAAATAAAAAGTGCAAAATAAACAGTGTGAAGAGGGGAAGAAAAAAATCTACAGCCAAATGACAAAATGTATCCTATAAATAATGGAAAAATAATGTATATATATGCTGAAGATGACAAATTAATTGACAAAAATATCTTTAAAATAGAAAAAATGTATTTGAATAGCTAATAGAAATTGCTATTGTATGAAATACAATAATTGCTGTCTCAAGTTTAACTACCTTTGTGCAAAGCTGTGTGAAATGAATGAAACGTACTGCCACAGTATGAAGACTTAGGTCTTCATAACTGAGGCAACTGAAAACTTAATATTCGGGGCCTAAAAGATAGCCAATATAAAAAAAAAAAGATTCACCTTAGTAACTCTCTACTTAGGTTTGCTTACACCCCCTGACTCTACATATAAAATATATACCTTCTAAAGTAGCTATACCTTCTCCAGTCTCCCTTTTTATTTCTGAAAATTTTCACCACTGGTAATACTGATCCCTATTCTTATTCACAGAATTTAATTAATCTATTGCATTTCTTGTGTCATCTGTTTTCCAATAATCACTTTGAGCCACAGTGCCCGGCAGAGATCAAGTTCTGAGCTCAGAGTGGTCAGCAGGCATTGTAAGGTAGAATTCTGGGCCAACAAACTAATCCCAGCTGGCCTCTGTGAACCTAGATTGTACGCTGGCACTGAAAATTCCTCTTTAAGCTAAGTTATTGGTAGGGCAGCAGAAGGGAACTGAAATTCAAAGGGAAAGATTTTTCCTAGGAATTCCCTCACCTCAGATGAAAAGGGAGAGAAAGTGAGACGTATATGGATGAAACAAGTGAGAAATAGGTGGAACAAGAACCTCAGAAACAGGAAATGAAGGGACAGGAAGAAATAGCTAGAGGGAGAGAAAAGTGTGATACACTATCTAAAGAATGCATTGGGAAAAATAAATTAATTAAACGGCAGAAGGGCAAAGAAATGGGAGGCATCTTTCTGTTGGCAAGACAAATTTTAGGGTGCAATATAAAGGAGCATCTACTGCATTCACTTTTAGTATAAGAGTTCAGGATGCATACATTTTCTGCAGCAAGAATGATGCGTTTCAAAGTTGTGCGATATTCTACCTGTTGGACCATTTAGCACTGTGTTAGTTGCCAAGGTAACAACTTTTTTTTTGTGAAGCACATTCCGGGTCTGGCTTTCCCTTTTGGAGTTATACCCCTGTGGAGCACAAATAAATGTGACTAAGTTATGCATGAGAAGTCTGAATTTGATGAACCATAGCAAACACTAAATTGCCTGCATTTTTTGCTTCTACAGTATAATTTCCAGAAGACTATTGTCACAATGATTAGTTTTTCATGACTACAGTTCAAAAAATTTGTAATTAGACATAGAAACTCAAATGTTCTTATAGCTAGGAAGGTCTATTACCATCTCATTATATCTGAAAGCTAAATGATGGTGATATTGAATCATTTGCTATTTACATAACTGGGATAACTGGAATATTCAAAAGACACAAACACATTCCTATATATATAATGCACCGCAATAGCTACTGGTATACAGCTCATGTTAAAAACTAACATATGGAAATGACACTGTCTTATGCCACTGTCCTATGCCACTGACTGCCAAGCTATATAGTTCCTGAATTCTTTTACCTGCCTTGCTTTTCTAAATTGTCACCTTTCTCTGCATTCATGCTTTTGCTTGTCTCATTTGCCAATTATGCCTTTTCTTGTAGGGGTTTCTTTTCACTATACATTTGCATATAACTTCATACATGTTAGCCTTGACTAATTTGGGATACAGTTAATACTGCTATATAAAGGTGGAATAGCTAAAAAAAAAAAAAAGAAAAAAATTTTTTTTTCAGAATTCATAACATAACTGCTGCTTAGAGCAGACAATGCAATTTAAAAAGAATTAAATTGCAAACTGTGAATCTCATACCAAAATCTGGGGTAAATGCTAAATGCCCTGTTTCTAGCAAAGAACATGCCAGGAAATCATATGATCTCCAGGCTCTTAACTGGAAAAGAAAGGTAAGCACTAACATAATTCTTTAAAAGGAAACAAATGGCAAAGTGTCATTTTAATGACTGGGCCAAATTTTACAGAGTTGCTCCCTGCTGACTTCCTACTGAGAACATAATAATTTCCTTTTATTTAGGAAACTCAGCTGTAAAACATGATCTTCTCTGCAGTGTCAAAAGCTCCAGTGTTTCCTCAGAAAAGATCGGAAACAGGCAAAGAGAAATTGAGAATTTTTTATTTTATTTTTTATTTTTTTTGCCAAAGTCAGACAATGATTGATTCATTTTGACCATGGAGAAATTCACATTCTTTGCAAGATCCAATAGAATATTTTTTCAAAAACATATCTCAAATGGCACTACTGTCTGCAAAATCCAAACAAATATAATAGTTAGTTGGCTCATGAACTGCAGTATCCTTAACCTAGAAATTTACTTATCACTGAACAAGTCAGAATTCTTGACACTATATTGAGTACAATAATGTTTTCTAAGTATTTTTAAATAGATTTCAAATAGAAATAGATTGGCATGTTACTGTCATACACATCTCCTAGAATGCAAATATCTCCCCAATGCTGAGTCACACTAACCTGTGGCAGCTTGATATTATACTGAAATAACAGCTCTGTCAAAGTGTAGAAGATGGCCAGTCATAAATTCATCACGTTAAATCTATAATAGGTAGATATCAAGTCTATTATTCAGCCACAGAAATTCATAAAAGCTATGTTAGAAAGTAGGAAGAAAAGTATCATAGTGTTCAGTAAAATGAGTGGTAGAAGTCTGCCAATAGGCCCATTCATCAACGGAGAATGCTTCTGCATGCTCAGTTTAGTTTTAATTTAGGATATTTATAATTTCCGATGAAAACATAGAGTTGAGGAGTTATTGTAGCAGTCTGAGTAATGGCAACTTTTACAGTAAAAGTACCTCTGAGGATTAAAATCTGAGTTTAGGTGTGCTCAAAATGAGGTAATAGTGGTCCGATTTGCTTTGTTGAATATTTAAAGAAATTTACACTTTAGAGAAAAAATTTTAATAAAAATGCATGTCTGACTGATGACAATCTGACATCACTAAGGCAACTGAATTTGAAAATGCAACTAACTGGACAGCAGCCATGGTGAACAACAGTTTCATAGACAGCTGAAGAAGACAGCTAGAGATCTCCAGAGACAAGTGTGAAGTATATGGTGGAAGAAAGGTACTTGAGGGAAACCTCTTCCACTTGAAATAATGTTTCTGGTAGACTTTCCAGGAAAATCTAGCATACTTGCTGGGTACGTATGATCTTCCCATAGAGCAGTTTTCAGTACAAGTGAAGAAGCAATGTAAATACTTTCCAGAAAGAATACTTGGTTTTCTGTCCTCTGCTGCTTAATCTTACTGAGTTTGAAAACGACAGACTAAGGATAAGGGTCTCTGATCCATCAGATTTCAATTCCTCATACTGAATTTGTTACTGTTAAATACTAATTTGTAGTCATATACAGTACAAGACATTTCATTGGTCATAGCTCTCACTTAAAAATACAGAACAGCATCATTCCAGTTTTGATCTGACGCAGGTAGAGATATTTATGCTATCATACTGACGAAGCCAAGCAGTGGTTGGTTGTTCTGGATTGGATACCACCTTTTTTTATGAAAAGTAAAGGAGATAAAGTTTTAACTTATCTCAGTGTGAAACAGCAGCATTATGGAACTTGGAAGCATTCATAGGTTAGGAAAAGGTTATCCTGTATAACTGTCTCTTGCCACACAGAAACCCTTCACACTGGTTTATCATCTATAGACACATAAATGTGCATTCCATAATTTGCACCCCTAAATCACAGGGAATTCTTCTGTTCTGCCCCTGAAGAGAAACCATGGTACTGTTGCTGATAACTCATTAGCATTTAAAAGGTTTACAATCACTGGGCGCCACACATTACTAAGTGTATTGAAGATTGTTGTTTATCACAGATGCTATTAAGTGATATGACTCAGTATGTTCTTTGGTGAAACATTATACACATGGGAAGTTATTAAACTGTGGGAAGCAAAGGATTTGAAACTTATGGTGTTCTGAAACATCTCTATGTACTCTAGATGCTTCCAATGAGTGAGTGCGAAAATGCATAGCTTTGAATGATCATTAGCAATTCTAGCTACCAGCTACAAACTAGTCTCATGTTTAAATGTCTTTTGAGGTGTAGCCCTCAATCAGTCAATCATCCAGCTACACGAATCTGTACTCTGTAACCATGTGGAAAAATAAATGGAACGTTGCTAAATGTTTCAGAATATAATAAGTTAGTCTGCATTTCATACTTTCTTATCACCTCCAGTCTAAAAATTAATGTTTGAGTTTAGTCCCTGCTTTTTCTTCCAGGTATTTCAGATATTTTAGTTTATTGTGCATATAAATGCTTGCAAAATCCAAGAATAGAAACAGTCATTGAGAAGCAAGGCTCCTTCTCTATATTTGTTTTAATTTGGGTAAAATCTTAAAAGGCAAATAAGTATGGTTACAAAAGCAGCAAATACAAAACTGGACACAGGTCATCTTTTCATATCATGACATGATAAAATGCAAAGTTGTCAAAAAAAAAGTTATTCTTTCTAAGAAAAGAACATTTTTATTCCATGTGGACATTTCAGGAAGAGCTCAATCTCCTTCCAAGTCCTATTTCAGTGACTGAATAAGACTTAATATCTACCTATTGTAGATTTGACATCATGTGATGAATTTATTACTGGCCATCTACTCTTTGACAGAGCTGTAGGACAAATGAGAAGATGACTTGGGCATCAATGTTTTTCACCTGCATCACCAGGGTTTTATAGCCTTTCCTTGATCCTACCTATTTTACGGCTTGCAGTGCCATTTGTACCTACATGAAAAAGTAACAGCAGGTGTTAGTCTGTACTCTTGAAAAGCTGCGGAACTCTCTTGGCTACATCATAAGTCTTTCGAGTAGGCAGCCTACCTCTCACAACTCCCTATCCGGCCAGCAGATGGGTGCCTCAGTGCCCCTTAATACAGAGTCACTGCAATCACTCAACATTTCTTTTACTAATGCATAGTGGTGCTGGTGCAGGTTCTCCTTGTTGATCTTGCTCATGGACATATCAAATCACGTATCAGATATCTTTCCATATCTATACTACCAAATGAAGAAGACAGCACCCCCTTCTGCTTCCCATGCAATCTAAAGAGATATGTCATTAAGTAAACTGATGCTGGAACTCAGAACCTAGGTCTTCATCACAGAAATGCATAAAAAACCATGAACAAAATTATCCTATGTAAAAGTCAAAAATATTACATAGTGAGAAAAGATAATAGTTGGCAGGAGTATCCATGGATTTACACCATAAGTCACAATCTTGTGCAAGCGTACTAATGCTAGAATAATGCATGTTAATTACGCTAAAATAATATTTTTATGTTATGGTTTCTATTCTGGTTTTTGTGGGTTATTTTTCCTTATCAGTTTGTGCATCAGTTATCAAAGCTGTCTTTAGCATGCGCATTGTAAACTTCATGTGCACATGCACCTAAGTTTATGGCCTGCACTAATAAAAGCTCGAAACACCTAACAGCCTTTTCATAAGCTTGTCTTTAATATACCTCTGAGGGACTCGAAAGTACTATTGTACGTTTTAAAGGATATGGAGCTGAAGGGCAGAAAATCTTAAGACTTCTTAACAGGAAAAGAATTGCAGTAGCAGATTCTGTAGGGCAGCTCTTTATGTCTCTTTGTTGATACTCCTTTGCAAATAAACAAAAAATACCTTGGGGCATCATTGTATTACTGGTCTAGTATACATTTGTTACTTCACTCCTGAAAGCTGTCCGTAAGATCAGATACTAATTCTGGGAGAGGGTAAGCCCACAAAGATTGAAACTTTCAGAGTGAGCCAAAATATGCACTGAATGCATCTTAGTATAACCTCCAGAGTGTTTCAAATGCAGGTAGATCAAGAAATGAAGGAGTTTTCTGAATTCAGGACTGGGTTTTTTGCCGTTTTCTCTGGTCATTTTCTTATCTATGGGTCAAACATCTGTCATGCTAGCAAAAAATAGAAATAATGTCCAAGACACAATTTTACCAAAGATATATCAAGGTGTAACTCGCATACTTAGTTTTGGATTTTTTTTTTTTTTTAAGGTTCCTACCAACAAAATTCTCTGTTGCTCTATCTGGAATTTTGGAATACTTTAAATTGTTGTAGTAAAGGTGAAGTTCAATATTGCCAACTGGAATTTTCCTATGGTCACTTTTTTTCTGTCTTTTCTATCTAACGTATTGTCCACCTTCTTTTACTTCATTTTTTGCTTTTAACATATTTTTTTTATTACTCTGTTGAGCCTCTGATATCTGACCTTAACTTATACCTTATTCTTTAAAACATATAGCTATCTTTGCAACTGCAATGATATTTACTGTCAGAGCAGTAGGTTTTAATTAGCCAGAGGAGTATTTCCATGTCTTCCCCTTCTGGTTCAGGAAGTAGATGTAAACTCCTGAAAACTTTTCAGATTTCCCTTTCCATTGTAGAAATTTTATAGTTTAGATATTAAAACAAATTCAGTGGGTAGCTTCCCTTTCAGTTAGAGAGGCATTCCACCAGACTTACAGATATTTTTCTTTTTTCATCCTGTGTTTTATTAAATTCATGTTTATTAATAGAATGCCCTTTCTAAAATATATTGCACAGTCATCTAAATACATTGCTCTGTACTGAGATACTTGTAATTCTTCACATTAATTGAAGAACAATATTGCCTTTCAGTTCTCCATAAAAGCAGATGATTATAACGCATAAGAAAACTATGGAGTATGAAGCATTGAGCAAACTGTAGAATGTTATTCACAGATTGCAGCTCATGTCTCCACTTCTCAGGGACTATGCTATCACACCAGGTCTGAATTTTTCTTCAATAAGTCACTTTATTTGAAGTAAAATATCTTATTGTGCATAGAATAACTGCTTGCTACCGCTGTCTATATAGAACTACAGTTGCACCATAAATATAAGTTTTTGCTCTTTTTTGGCACATAAAATTAGGAAAAAAGCTTTATTCTTGACAGCAGAAGCTGTGAAAGGAATCCTCATGTAGATTTTATAAGTGGGTCACTTTTCCATAGAAACACAATCATATCCTTTATCTGAGAGAACTGTGAAATTTAAACAAAAATTCTTCCACTTAAGTGATACTTTTTTGTTAATATTATACTAATAAGAAGTAGTGCTCTACTTACCTTATTTCCACTAGGTCAGCAGTAGTAATTAGAACAGATTGAATATAGAAAATTAGGTCTTGAAGAATGCTAAACTCAGAATCTTTTTTATGAGCAAAGAGGAAGCACATCTTATATATAAAGAAAATGAAGAATTTATTGTAACTACAATTAAACTCTTGAGAGTCTAATCATTGTTAGCCCAGGTCTAATTATTACCAAAACCAGAAGGAATAAAGCTGTAGATAAAATAGTTCTACATACACTTCTTGGTTTCTACCTCTTTCCTGGTGTTGTGCTCACTCTTCCCCTCCTTCTCTGGGCCTAAAGTCTGTTATTGCAAACCAATGAGGAGGAAGTATTGTGCAACTGGAGTCCTTCACCAGGGGGAATATCATGTTCATGTTGATGGTTTCTACTTCAGCCCTTTAGGGCCGACTTGGGGTTATATCTATGTGTTTGCTAACCTTTCTCTTTCTCTCTTGGTCTACAGCTCCAGGTTACATTCAGATTTACTATATATCGTGACCTTTACATATGTTATTTCTTCGTTAGCCCTAAGCCCAGTTCTGCCCAACTCCAGGACTGCACTTCTTGAACTGACGTTTAGTGCTGTTGGTCATAACCATGGTGCCTCTGGAGTAAGGATGTTGAAAAATGGTCACAGAGGCAACTGGAGGAAAAACACTATTTTAATGACAGATGCAGGACTAAAGCAGTTAGCTCCAGTTCACATGCTATTTGATTATATTTATCAAGACGACATATGCTGTTGTCTTGCAGCATCATATGACCACAGCCTTGCAGTATACAACTCTAGTGTCTGATAAAAATCATTCTGACAAAGAATTCCACAGATATGTAGGAATCCATTTCATGATGTTAAGTATTAGTGGTTTTTGTAACTGCTTCTCATGAAACTCATCATGGTCTGACACAAGCTCTGTGCCATAAATATGAAGCCCAAATTTAGTACTGATTTTTTTCTTGTAAGGAAGGTTTTTTGACATGATATTGTCTCAGAAAACCACATGTTTCTCCTTTGGCAAATAAAGTTATTTCATGTAAAAAAAATCACTTGGAAGTGAAGACATAAGGTAAAGAGGGTGTCCTTTCTCTATTTCGTTCCTCAGAAGATGGCAAAAATATTATATTTAGAGCATAGAATCATAGAATCATAGAACAGTTAGGGTTGGAAAGGACCTTAAGATCATCTAGTTCCAACCCCCCTGCCGTGGGCACAGACATCTCACACTAAACCATGCCTTTCAAGGTTATGTCCAACTTGGCCTTGAACACCACCAGGGATGAAGCATTCACAGCTTCCCTGGGCAACCCATTCCAGTACCTTATCAACATTTCAGGAAACGAACTTCTTTATATTCTCTCTAAATTTCCCCTGTTTAAGTTTTAACCCATTTCCCCTTCTCTTATCCCTACTGTCCCTTATGAAGAGTCCCTCCCCAGCATCCCTATAGGCTCTCTTCAGATACTGAAAACCTGCTACGATGTCTCCACACAGACTTCTCCAGGCTCAACAGACCCAACTTTCTCATCCTGTCTTCATATGGGAGGTGCTCCAGTCCCCTGATCATCCTCGTGGCCCTCCTCTGGACTTGTTCCAACAGTTCCATGTAATTTTTAAGTTGAGGACACCAGAACTGTACACAATACTCCAAGTGAGGTCTCATGAGGGCAGAGTAGAGAGGCAGGATCACCTCCTTCGACCTGCTGGTCATGGTCCTTTTGATGCAGCCCAGGATATGGTTGGCTTTCTGGGCTGCAAGCGCACACTGCCGGCTCATGTTCATTTTCTCATCAAACAACACCCCCAAGTCCTTCTCCATAGGGCTGCTCTGAATCTCTTCTCTGCCCAACCTGCAACTATGCCTGGGATTGCTCTGACCCAGGTGGAGGACCTTGCACTTGGCATGGTTAAACTTCATCAGGTTGGCATCAGCCCACCTCACAAGTATGTCAAGGTTCCTCCGATAGCATTTATTCTCTGCAGTGTATCAACCGAACAGCACAGCTTGGTGTCATCAGCAAACTTGCTGAGGACACTCAATCCCACTGTCCATATGTTGTGGTTTAAGCCCAGCCGTAACTCAGTACCACGCAGCCGTTTGCTCACTCCACCTCCTTCCTCCCCCTGCTCCCAGAGTGATGAGACAGAGAATCAAAAGAATGTAACTCCCACAGGCTGAGATAAGAACAGTCCAGTAACTGAGGTATAACACAAACCACTACTGCTACCACAAGTAGTAATGATGATAAAGGAAATAACAAGGGAAGAGAATACAATCACCAGCTGCTAACCTATACCCAGCCCGACCGAGCAGCAATCTAACCCTTCCTGGTAACTGCCCCCAGTTTATATAGTGGGCATGACATGCTGTGGTATGGAACACCTCTTTGGTTAGTTTGGGTCAGGTGTCCTGTCTCTGCTTCCTCCTTGTTTCCCCTCCTCACTGGCAGAGCGTGAGGCTCAGAAAGTCGTTGGTCAGACTAAACTTTACTGAGCAGCAACTAAAGCCATCGGTGTTGTCAGCGCTGTTGCCAGGCTGAAAGTCAAAAACACAGCACTGTGCCAGCTACTAAGAAGGAGAAAAATGGCTGCTATTGCTGAACCTAAGACACCATGTCGCCAATAAAGATAGTGAACAAGACCGGTCCCAACACCAATCCCTGAGGACACCACTCTTTGCTGGTCTCCAGCTGGACATTGAGCCATTGACCACAACTCTTTGTGTGTGGCCATCCAGCCAGTTCTTTATCCACCGAGTGGTCCATCTATCAAATGAATTTAGAGACAAGGTTATCATGTGGGAAGACAAGGATATCATGTGGGAGCATCATATGTAGTTAAATAAAAGAAGCAGTCTGAAGGTGTAGAAAATGGCACTATATTTTGACAAATCATTAAGCAATGTGACTATTTTCCTGCAGTGCATGGAAGAAAATTAGTATTTTCAAAGAAGATGTAGGGTTTGATTTTTATGCTGTTTTGTTGTTGTTTTTTTTTTTTTTTTAGTTGGTTGTTTTTTGGGTTTTAGTTTGTTGGTTTGGGTGGTTTTGGTTTGTTTGTTTTCCTGTAATTGTCTTGTTTGGTTTTGTGGAGTTTTCCCTTCAGGAATGAAAAACACATCTTTATTCACCATCCTTAGGATATTCTTTAAGGATATACATGCATGTTTGGCAAAAAATCCACGTAGTATCAGCACTACTGTTTGGACACCTAATTGATCTGCAGATTTTGAGGAAATAAAAGAGGTTCTTTTTTTGCTTTCTTTCCCTATTACAAGGTGAAATTAAATCCTACAAGTCTCACACCTACAGCTCAGGGAAATAAAATTATTCTGATAAAGTACTGCTAATGCACTGACCAATATGTTATAGGAGTTATGTGAAAGGCATTTATTTCTGAAATTCATGAAGTGCTTACTCAACATGTTGGTCAGTTCTGTGCAATTTTTTTATTATGTAAATTCAAAATCAGTTTTATGTCTTGTTTTGATTTCCTTTTCATTACATTTTTAAGTAATGTAATGCAAAAAGAGCTTGACTTTTTAGATGTTTATGAGAAACTATTGAACTTCTATGAAAGGCTATAAATAAAACAAATTCTCATGCACTCTTGTATACGAAAATAGGACCAGGTACATAGAGACAAATCCTTTTTGTCAAATGTCTCTAACATGCAGAGATTTAATGCAGAAAAATAGATACTATCAAAAACTAAGATGATGAAGTCCAAAAGTTTTCAAAAACCTGCTGCAATATATTTTAAGCATTAATGCTTTCCAGCAATTTCAATTCAAACTGGCTTGGCTTTTTACACTGAATCTAACTTGGTTGTTTCATATATAGCAGCTTGAAATAGTCCTAGCTATATATGTTTTGATTTCTGTGCCAAATAGTCATCTTTGTTAGGTGAAAAACTGTATTTCAAGAATATCATCATATGAATCTTCCAGACATGTAAAATTTCATAATAGTTGCCATTGTTAATGCCCTGTTTTAAAACACAGAAGGAATTGACAAGGAATTTTTAAATTTTTGCTTCGTTGAGTGGTGTCACTAGACATATCAGGCAAATTTTCTGAAGTACCACTTCGGGTAATATAGTACTTAAACTAATACATGCAGTATTTTTCATGATCATGGGGACACAAGAGAGGAAGCAGTTGTCACCTTCTTGATACCTATGAAGTCTCTTTTCCCAAGTCTATACAATCTTTAACACTTCCAGAGTTGATTACAGAATTACAGAATGGTTGAGGTTGGAAAGGATCTTAATATCATCTGGTTCCAACCCACCTGCCTTGGGCAGGGATGCCTCACACTAGACCAGGTTGCTCAAGGCTCTGTTGGACCTGGCCTTGAACACTGACAAGGATGGAGCATTTACAACTTCTTTGGTCAGCCTATTCCTGTGCCTCATCACCCTCAGAGTAAAGAAATTCTTCCTTATATCTAACCTGAACTTCCCCTATTTAAGTAGGTTTAAACCCATTACCCCTTGTCCTTGTGCTACAATTAGTGCACTCATTCTTTTTAAGTAGAAAAATAGCTGAGAAATTAATGCAATTTATTCTTCATTTGATTTAGTCATCAAATTTGCTTCCTTTAATAATATTTATGGCACTTATTAGATATTAATTAGTGATATGACAATCCCAGCACTAAATCTCTGCCCTGATGTTCAATTCTAATATGCTACTATTCTCCAAATAACTGTTTGTGGGAACTATGAATATAGTTCAAGAGAAGTCACTGTGATTTGATTTCTCTCTAATATTTCACACAACTGCAGTTCTAAAATAATAAAAATGGGTATAGAGTACTTTTGGTAGTGTTAATGCTAAAAGGTATTGTATAAATACCAAGAACTATGCTGCAGGCTTATATCAATTCTGGTGTCATCATATAAAATATTATGTTCTTCGTTGACAGTTTCCAGTTCTAGTTACTAATATTATCTAGTGGAATTATGACACTAGAGTTTATTAGAGAAGTGAGGTGTAAATTAGGTCTCAGACAACTCCCTCACCTACCAAAAATTAATTTAGTTCATCAGCAAAGTTTGGGTTTTTTTCAGTGCAACTTCCTGGATCATTCATTAATCTTTGAAGTCCATCTAACACTGGAATAGTTCGTGTATGCATGAAATATGAGAATGGAAATACCTTTTAGCTGCAGTAGATCTGTATCTGCCTTTCATGGAATCATACAGTGGTTTGGGTTGGAGGGGACCTTAGGGATCGTGTGGCTCCAATACCCCTGCCGTGATCAGAGCACCACCTTCCACTAAGATCAGGTTGCTCAAAGTTCCAGTCTGGCCCCAACACTTCCAGGAGTGGAGCATCCACAGCTTCTTGACCAATCTATTGCAGCGTCTCACCAACCACACAGTAAAGAGCCTTTCCCTAATATCGAATCTGGGTCTACCCTTTTCTAGTTTAAAGCCAGACTGCCTTGTCCTAGCCCTACAGGCCCTTGTAATAGAATATGTATTTCCTCCCTTATAAGGAAGAAGAATATTTTATTTGCCTAAATCCAGATTATCATCAGGAAACTTGTTTATGGACCTTAACTCTCTGTAGGGTTAAATGTGAATGTGAATGTGAAGTTTTCCAACAGGCTGTGGATTCAAAGTAGAACACTGAGTGCGCCCTCAGCAAGTTTGCCGATGACACCAAGTTGTGTGGTTCGGTTGATACATTGGAGGGAAGGAATGCCATCCAGAGGGACCTTGACACGCTTGTGAGGTGGGCTGATGCCAACCTAATGAAGTTTAACCATGCTAAATGCAAAGTCCTCCACCTGGGTCGGAGCAATCCCAGGCACAGCTACAGATTGGGCGGGGAGGAGATTCAGAGCAGCCCTGCGGAGAAGGACTTGGGGGTGTGGGTTGGTGAAAAAATGAACATGAGCCGGTAGTGTGCGCTTGCAGCCCAGAAGGTCAACCGTATCCTGGGCTGCATCAAAAGGAGCGTGGCCAGCAGGTCGAGGGAGGTGCTCCTGCCCCTTTGGTCTGCTCTTGTGAGACCTTGCTTGGAATGTTGTGTGCAGTTCTGGTGTCCTCAGCATAAAAAGGACATGGAACTGTTAGAACAAGTGCAGAGGAGGGCCACGAAGATGATCAGGGGACTGGAGCACCTCTCGTATGAAGATAGGCTGAGAAAATTGGGGCTGTTCAGCCTGGAGAAGAGAAGGCTGCGTGGAGACCTCCTAGCAGCCTTCCAATACCTGAAGGGGGCCTATAGGGATGCTGGGGAGGGACTCTTCATTAGGGACTGTAGTGAGAGGACAAGGGGTAATGGGTTTAAACTTAAACAGGGGAGGTTTCGATTGGATCTGAGGAAGAAATTCTTTACTGTGAGGGTGGTGGGGCCCTGGAATGGGTTGCCCAGGGAGGTTGTGAATGCTTCATCCCTGGCGGCGTTCAAGGTGGGGTTGGACATAGTCTTGGATGGCATGGTTTAGTGGGAGGTGTCCCTGCCCATGTCAGGGGGGTTGGAACTCGATGATCTTGAGGTCCTTTCCAACCCTTACTATTCTATGATTTCCATCATCTTCATTGCTGTAAATATAGCTACAGGAATCTTGCCTTTGCTAGTTTGAACTCTCTGTGATCCATCTAATTAGAGTAAGGCAATAAGAAGTACCATAGACTCTCACAACATTGATAGCTATGAATTAGCTATCCATTTAGCACTGCCAGGCAGTCCCTTACTCATGCCGGCTTTGAAGTTCTACTCTTCCTTTTCACAGATACAGCTAGCACTTTCAGAGTTTTGTAAACATTGATGCCAACATATAATTTGTTATTATTTCATTTTCTCCTTTCTGCTGTTTCCTGGACTACAATAAATCCAGTGAAAATTGTTTTATAATGTTCTTTCACTATCTGCTGAACTCTTGTTTAGGTTTTGAATCATGTCAGGATTACATTTCTTTGACCACCTACATGGTGTTTTAAGGGATAAACTTTCTATTCTTCCTTTTGATTTATTAATAGGAAGAGCAATAGCTCTCAGTAGGGAAAGACTGGAAATGCGTTCTTCTTTTCTAAACCAAACTGACTTTAATCTATTTACGATAATATTCATTACAGGCTTTTCAGTTTTCTTTTTTTCATTTCACCTGGAATGGTAGAAAGTAATTTGATTCAACTTTTCTGTGTTATAAACTAACTAAGCAAATTAAAGAATATATTTGCACAGAAAATAACCATCCTCCATTCTTTGACATCTCCGATTTTCTGACAAAAACATGCCAATACTTGTTTGCCCTCCAGAGTGGAACAAGATATAGAATTAAAATAAATGCAATTTTTTGGTTTTGCGAATCATTACCAAAATTGGCGGCCTCAGTCTTGGTCATGAATCTTTTTAATTGGCAAAATACCCCATTTTAATTAGCATACCCACAGTAACATTAAACCATATGTTTCCAGCTCTTTAGCTTATTTTGGTAGAAGCAGGATTCTATTCTCTATCTCTGTCTTGGTAGCTTCTACACTCCTAAATATTTATGTCGCTAATGTTCAAGCCATCTAAAATTCTCTTATCCTTACTGCTTACTGGCTTGTTACATATTTCTGCTACAGCATTATTCTACTAGATTTGTTAAAACAGAGGAAAAGATGTCTTGGATGATATTTGTCAACCTTATTATGCAATACTCCATTTTAGATAGGTTTTAAAGCAAACAACAATAGCATGTAGAAATTTACAGTGATTTTTAAATTTGCTGATCTTTTCTGTAAGATCCTAGGGGGAAAAAAAACACACAAGTTAAAAAAACTTTTGCATGATGGAAGTGGAAAGAATCTCATTCACTTTCATTTTGAAAAGAAGAAAAAGGAGAAGTAAGAATTTCTGAACATACAAAAAACATCCATTGCAATATGTTCAAAATGACACAAAATTAAAGCTATGGAAAATAAAACAAATCATGTCTTAAGCAGAAAACATTGGTGTGTTGTCATAATTAGTCTCTTACATGCCAAAACAGACACTGTACCAGCTACCAGGAAAAAAATTAACTCTATCCCAGCTGAAACCAGATCACCAAGCCAAACACCTTTTCTGGATAAGGCAGAGTCAATGACAAAACCAGTTTTGTTCCTCACAACTCTCACATTTTATCTTGGTCTAGAACAGAAACTGAAAGTAATGAAAGATGAAAACAGAGTACTTTATGGGAGGTATGAATACAGCTCCTCTAATGAATAGAATAGTCTTATATAGTTACTGTAAATAATACAATAAAAATATTTGCTTTAAAGAAAGATTAAAGACAAAAAAAAGATCATATCATGTTAGGACAGCTGCATTCCTAATATTAAGCAATGTGTTCAGATACAGATAATTATGAATGCTCATTTTTTTTTATTTTGCATTTCCAGGAATCTGGTCTTGTGTTACGGAGGAAATAGAAAATCACTGGAGTTTTAAAAGAAAATAATATTGTGTAGTTAGGTAGAAAAGATATGCACAGTAGAAACTGTTGTTTCAAAAGCAGCCGATTAACCCTCATTTTTAATCTAAGAATAGAATTGAACCTCCCAAAGTTTGATTCATCTCACTAGGTTTATATTCCAATTTTAAGAAACAACGAATGGTACCAAAAGGCATATTTATCAGTTAAGTTAAAATCTGTCTAAATTACTAACATTTGCAGGCTACCCAAAGTTCAGATATTTAGACAAAATAAATTACACTTAAAAGATATGAGGGTCTTCACTTTCTGCAACTCACATCTAGTTAGGACCGTCAGCTGTCCAGTAGCAATAACACAACAAAAGAAAACCTACTCCTATTCAGTATAAAAGTACGATCAGCAGCATGTTACAGAAAATGGAAAAGGATTTAGGAGTGAAAGGGTAAGAGGGAGGTGAAATACCAGATCAAAGAGCTTTAGGTATAACCCCTCCTGAAAAGTTTTATTAGTAGCAAAAAATACTGGATAATAATATTATATAAAGTGTTCTTCAAAGAAGTACCAAAGAGGTTTCTTTAGTTCCAATTTAAAGATACATATTTCTTTGATGTTTCTGTGGCATGTTGAAGAACAGCATAAAAAGTAGCTCTATCATTCTGCCAGTTTAACATCAACTCAAAGTACTTATCAATATTACAAGATTTAGGTCAGGCAGAAGGAAAGTATCAGAAACACTCTTACTGATTGCAGCATAGAACAGGGAAAGGCATAAGAAAGCAGCATGAGTAGACATTTAAGACAACCGTGCGACCACTGTTAGTAGTTGTCTTGTATGGATATTGTGATTTTGGTTTAGTTTGGTTAGGTTTGGTTTCGTAGCAAAGAGAACAGCTTAGTGAGGTTACCCAGTAGTCTATATTCATTAAATTGGTGAGGGAAAATCACAGAATCACAGAATGGTTTGGGTTGGAAAAGACCTTAAGATGGTCAAGTTCCAACCCCCTAACATAGTGTCCTGGGTTCAGGAGCAGCAGTCATTTTTCTCCTTCTCGGTAGCTGGTGCAGCGCTGTGTTTTTGATTTTGGGCCTGGGAACTGCGCTGATAACACCAGTGTTTTCAGTTACTGCTTAGAACATTTTGGTCTGGCCAAGGACTCTGAGTCTCATGCTCTGCCAAGGAGGAGGGGAAGCCAGGAGGAAGCAGAGACAGGACACCTGACCCAAACTGACAAAGAGAGGTATTCCATACCACAGTACGTCTTGTCCAGAATGTAAAAACGGAGGGCAGAAACCCGGAGTGGTGAGGGGTGAACTGCTTGGTCTGGTTGGGGATTGGTTGTGAGCAATTGCGTTCTTTCCTCGTATTTCTCTTATTATTATTATTGGTGGTAGCAGCAGTGGTTTGTGTTACACTTTAGTTACTAAACTGTTCTTATCTCAACCTGTGGGAGTTGCATTCTTTTGATTCTCCTCCCCATCCCCCTGGGACTGGGGGAAGAAAGAGGGGGGAGTGAGCGACTGCGTGAGTTATAGAGGCTTAAACCACAACACACGGGCAGGGACACCTCATACTAGACGATGTCACCCAAGGCTCTGTGCAACCTGGCCTTGAACACTCTCAGGGATGGGACATTTACCACTTGTAGAACTTACAAACTTTCAAAAAGTTGAATAACAATAATAATAGTAATATGTCAAAATGTATTTCCAGGAAATAGGAAAAGGTTTCCTCAGTGGCAAAATCCCAAGTCCCAAGTCTCGTCTCCTCTTCTCTTTTCTCTCTCTCTTCTCTTCTCTTCTCTTCTCTTCTCTTCTCTTCTCTTCTCTTCTCTTTCTCTTCTCTTCTCTTCTCTTCTCTTCTCTTCTCTTCTCTTCTCTTCTCTTCTCTTCTCTTCTCTTTCTCTTCTCTTCTCTTCTCTTCTCTTCTCTTCTCTTCTCTTCTCTTCTCTTCTCTTCTCTTCTCTTCTCTTCTCTCCTCTTCTCTCCTCTTCTCTCCTCTTCTCTCCTCTCCTCTTCTCTCCTCTTCTCTCTTTTCTTTCCTTCTTTTCTTTTCTTTTCTTTTCTTTTCTTTTCTTTTCTTTTCTTTTCTTTTCTTTTCTTTTCTTTTCTTTTCTTTTCTTTTCTTTTCTTTTCTTTTCTTTTCTTTTCTTTTCTTTTCTTTTCTTTTCTTTTCTTTTCTTTTCTTTTCTTTTCTTTTCTTTTCTTTTCTTTTCTTTTCTTTTCTTTTCTTTTCTTTTCTTTTCTTTTCTTTTCTTTTCTTTTCTTTTCTTTTCTTTTCTTTTCTTTTCTTTTCTTTTCTTTTCTTTTCTTTTCTTCTTTTCTCTTTTCTTTTCTCTTTTCTTTTCTTTTCTTTTCTTTTCTTTTCTTTTCTTTTCTTTTCTTTTCTTTTCTTTTCTTTTCTTTTCTTTTCTTTTCTTTTCTTTTCTTTTCTTTTCTTTTCTTTTCTTTTCTTTTCTTTTCTTCTTTTCTTTTTTCTTTTCCCTTCCCTTCCCTTCCCTTCCCTTCCCTTCCCTTCCCTTCCCTTCCCTTCCCTTCTTTTCTTTTTCTTTTCATCTAGTCTAGTCTAGTCTAGTCTAGTCTAGTCTAGTCTAGTCTAGTATATGAATCGTGACACTGCAAATATCTTGATCCCTTAAGTGGTGAAATTACCTAGGGCAGAACCATTGATCTTAAAAATAATATGACTGAAGAGGCATTTCCTCCCAAAAATATCTTTAAAAAAATTTTTAATTTACCTTTTCCGAAATAATTTCCGAAAGAGTTTGCCAAAATATTACTCTTGAGAGTAAACAGTAATGAAAGTAAGAGCATAGTTCATATTGGCTTCTTCTAAATGGCATCCCCATGATCCTTACAGTTTTCCAGTAACAGACATTTTCTCTTAAAATGTGAATATATTATCTCTTATGTAATCCCATGTACATTATCTTTCTATTTATAAAAATGTGTCTTACAGGTCCACTGCAGCTAGTCTTGTGAAAAAATGGTTTTTATTTTTTAAATATTTTTATAGTACCATCTGAAATTTTGTACTGAAGGAGGCATTAGCCAGATAATAGTATCAAACATTATATTTATGAAATCATAAGAGGAAATACAGAAATTGCTTGTAAAACTTGAAGTGCTAAAATTATGAGTGCATAAAAATATTCAGTAGTGTTTTACTTAGACTATATTTAACATTTTTTCTATTGGCAGTTACTGAAATTCATCAAAAAATAGTCAATCAAGCACCTAGAAAAATGTTGACAAATTTTGCACGTCACCTTATATCAAAGGAAGGAGTTCATTCTTGTGAGGAAGCCCAGAAAAATTTACATGGCCTCAGCCACACCTTTCTGTGTTCCTCGGATTTCTAGGAGAAAGAAATTTTTTTGTGCGTTACAGGTTTCTCGTTCTAAGACATCAGAATCATGACATATGTTGCAGTTTTTGCTTTCTGTGAAATTTATAGGTTTAAGCCAAGAGCTGTGGTTTCTTTGCTCAGTGCTGAGAAAAAATCACAGAAACTTTTGCAGCTGCAAGAAAAGCCAATTTATTTTTTGGCAAGAAGTGTAGTAAAATATGTTAGTAATAACTTACAGCTCAAAGTTACTACTGAGGCTAATGAAACCAAACATGCGAATTTACTAAGCACTCTCTTCCAGAAGTGTAACAAGGTATAATGTGGACTTCGTGCTTTGATTACACATTCTTTTAAGTATATGACAAAGACTTCAAGTTAATTTATGCTGGTTACTAATCAGAAATTATTGTTTTCATTTAGATTTATAGTTATTCCAGTCTAGACTGAAATCAAACCTGAATTTCAGGGCCATCAGCAGAATAATCTAAACCACTATGGATTTGAGAACAAAAGAAGAGGTAATATGCCAGAAATATATAGGAAGTTATGGCAAATAATTTAATAATCACATACTTCTTAAAAATTATTATGTCAATAGAAATTGGAGCAGAAGATAGTGGCAAATAATGGCTTGGGAATAGCTGGGTATATTAAAATAGTATACATGGCTTAAAAACAATTTTAATTGTCTAAGACCCATGCACCGTGATATAGGATTTTTGTTATATCCATTAGCTATGCACAACTAAGTAGTCATATCCTCTGTCTTGTCTGTGCAGAGACTCTAAATGAAGAGTAGAGCTGTCTAATTCTTCACAACCATGGGTTCATGCTACAAATTTTGCTTGACTTCTTGTGGGAAGAGAGAATGAGTTTTTATGTAATTAACTAATAGTTTGAATAATGAATATGATGTTTGAAAGGCATGACTAATTTTCATAAGTAGCATAAGGCTACATGAGGCAGGAAGGATCCCTTCACTATTTGGATGCACAAAAAAAAAAAAAATAAATCACTTAAACTTTTAGTTTTGCTGGAGAGGGTTCATTAGAAGCAGGTGAAAAGTATATTTTTTCAGTAGATTGGATGTTTTCCAGGCAGAACTTCAGACTTGACATGGCAAACAAGTCCTAATTCTGTCTTTAACTCTCTGTTTAGAAAGCCACATAGATAGGACTATCTAGGCACTACTTTTGCAATAATACTAAAAGAAAGTGCTAGTCATAAGAAAACACCATCAGTTTTACTTAAAAAATGTGGTATTATTTAACATATTTGATAAATGTGTCCAAGTGGAAGTCTAAATTCAGTTGAATTTAACAGCCAGCAGCATTTCATAAAATGGCTATGAACAGAGGGGACCTTAAACCTCATCCAGTTCCAACCCCTTGCCATGGGCAGGGACATCTTCCACTAGACCAGGTTGCTCAAAGCCCCATCCAACCTTGAACATTTCCAGGGATGGGGCATCTACAACATCCCCTATGAGGAAAAGGGCAAACATGGAAAAATCTGATTGAGATTTCTGTAGCAAGGGTAGTATATTTGGGTTCTCAGTTAGAAAAAGGGTAAGGGGCTTTTACTGACACTGAAATTCCTTTTGTTGCAGGAACTGTTTCAGCATGCACCAAATTATTTTTTTCCTACCATGTTATTGGTGCTGGGTGCTTTTTTATTGTTGTCACTGAGTGTCTTTCAGATGAACTTGCCAGCACAGTAGAGCAAAACAGCATTGAAAGCATGGAAACGCAGAATGCTCTATAATCACAGAAAGTATGATGAAATTATGTTCAGGATCTATACAGAAGCTTAATTTCTAATTTTTATATCTGTTAGTATAGTTGCAACCATGGCAATAAAATGTGTTCAGTGTATACATGTGAATGCTTTGAAATTTTACCTTCTGGGATCAGGGCAGCATTCTTGCTCTAGATAACACAATATTACTGGGGAAAGACAATGGTTGATCAGGACCTAATAGCATTGTGCATGTACTTATGCCAATGACTGATTGAAAAGCTTTTTTTTTTTTTTTACCATGTTCTTTTTCTTGTTAAACAGATAAAAAAAAAAAAAAAAAAAAAGAAAGAAGAAAGAAAAAAGAAAAAAGACCCAGAAGACTCTTGATAATTTTCTAGCCAATTTTATAGTTATTTAACAACTATAACTCTGGTAAAGTTTATTCTTGAAATTTTCAGTACAAAATGAAAGTATGTCAAATGAACATTATCACAAGCAATCCTTCTGAGATGAGAAATCTAAATACAGAACAAACATCTTATTACCCCAGGGCTAATGGTAAAATTCTATAGTAGAGTTCGTCTCACATAACACACAGAGCTAGTCATAGAATCATAGAATCATAGAATAGTTAGGGTTGGGAAGGACCTTAAGATCATTCAGTTCCAACCCCCCTGCCATGGGCAGGGACACCTCACACTAAACCATGTCATCCAAGGCTATGTCCAACCCAGCCTTGAACACTGCCAGTGATGGAGCATTCACAACTTCCCTGGGCAACCCATTCCAGTGCCTCACCACTCTCACAGTAAAGAATTTCTTCCTCATATCCAGTCTAAACTTCCCCTGTTTAAGTTTGAACCTGTTACCCGTTGTCCTCTCACTACAGTCCCTAATGAAGAGTCTCTCCCCAGAATCCTTATAGGCCCCCCTTCAGATACTGAAAGGCTGCTATGAAGTCTCCATGCAGTCTTCTCTTCTTCAGGCTCAACACTCCAAACTTTCTCATCCTGTCTTCATACAGGATGTGCTCCAGTCCCCTGATCATCCTCGTGGCCCTCCTCTGGACTTGTTCCAGCAATCCCCTGTCCTTTTTATGCTGAGGACACCAGAAATATAGACAATACTCCAAGTGAGGTCTCCAGGAGCAGAGTAGAGGGACAGGATCACCTCCTTCAACCTGCTGGTCATGCTCCTTTTGATGCAGCCCAGGATACGGTTGGCTTTCTGGGCTGCTAGCGCCCACTGACGGCTCATGTTCAAACCTAGACCATAGTCATCCTAGATACCTTTGGAGTTAATGGAGGGCAAAAGGAACTCCTATTTTGTGACTTCCTGCATATGCTTACTTTCTTTCCACTGATTATGAATGGATCTTAGCTCAGAAAACATATTTGGATCAGTCTCATCAATAAGAACTTTAGTGTAGCCAAGGTGCTGACAAAGATAATACTTCCATCACTGTAATGTACCTAAATTATAACTTTCTTTCAATGTAGACAAGTTAGAAAATCGTTGACACTCAATCAATATATTTCTTTTTTATGTGTAAATCAGCTCACGATGTTGATATTATCAGTGGTATAAAAATACTATGAAAGGCGTAATTCTACTTCTTTGAGTTTCAGCTTCTTTCTCTACTTTTGTATTGTCTACTTGGTTGTTCGTTTGCTAGTTGTGTTTATATCCCCTTGGCTTATAAGTATTAGATCCAGAAGGGTTCAATGCAAAGCAATGGTGCATAACTGGAGCAAGGGACACTGGATGTGCTTGATAGTTCACCTTCAATAAAGATAACCCTGAGCATAATCCATTTGAGACTATGAGCAGAAAGGATATATATCGTATTCTCTGTAGTGACACTTATCTCAGTGTGTGTTTTACAGTTCAAACATAGTTCCCTATAAAATCAAGTCCAAATATGCCCTTCCCAAAAGTTCTGAAATTAGTTCAGAAAGAAAAATCACAGCATCTTCAAGCAACCAACGTTTTTAGCCTAAGAACAAAATGCGTCCACACAAGCATGTCTCTGACACACAGCAGCTGCGATTCTGCCTTTATTTTACTCTGATCAGTGTTATACTTTCAGAGAATTATCCTAGAGTATAACACTGTTGAGCCATTTATAGATAATTATGCATATAAGAAAGCTGATTATTTTATATTTTTATACATGTGAATGTCATGAGAATAACTGCAGGAAAATTAGGCTAATTACAGAACTAGATGATCTTTCTATTGTCCCTTTTAAGAATATTAATAAGTTAATACATGTTATCTCTGAAATTTTGACAAATATAGGCTTATCCATATGACAGAGCTTATTTAGCAGTCAAGAAATTTGCCCCTTTCTGCCAGATAGTGTCACAAACAGTATCATCTCGTTTAAGAAAAATGATAAACTGTGAAGACTTTTGGGAAGGAAATAAAGTAACGATCAAAAACTTTGCCTTCTTTTTTTACCTTTATTTCCTCCTTTTTCATGCTTATCTAAACATGAAAGCCATTATCTCTGTATGCTACTAATGAGCAAGATATCCTACATGCATTTTCAAATGAGATCAGAAGAGGCCAAACAGTTTAACCTAAGAAAAATAATTGCTTGAAGAATAAATTTGATGCCAAGAAAACATAGGTGTCTAGAAATAAGCAAGAAAGTTTCCAGGATACCACAGAGAAATTTATAAATTATTTTGTGCATTTTAGTTTGCAAGTGGTTTATAATGGTCGATAAAACATTATTTGTTAAATGCTTTTTAATAATTTATAAATAAACCACAGAATCACAGAATCACTTAAGTTAGAAGGAACCTCTTAAGCCTATTTCCTCTTGCCCTGGGTACCTCTGAGAAGAGTCAGGCCCAGGTACTTAGACAAATTGAGAAGATTCCTTGTGAAATTTTAGGGCTTGTCTGCAGGATGGAGAGTTCCAGATCTCTCAGCCTCTCTGCCCATGAAAGAAGCTCCAGTCCCTGTGTTTTTATCTTTTTTGTGTCCATGCACTGGACTGGGTCCACTATGCTGGTACCTTTCTTGCACTGAAGAGGCCAGAAATGGACACAGTACTCCAGAAGTGAACCTCCTTAATATTATCTTTATAAAAGTATTTTATATTTTGTATTAAATTTGGTTTCATCAAAGTAGTCAAAGAGTTTCCATATCTTTATTTTAATTGCTAAACCTAAAATGAAAATTAGATGTACAGTTTCTATTTTACTTGTACAATATATAGGTGACTGAGACATAACTATTTTAAAAAATTATATGATTGAATATTCAGAGTAAATCAAATTGATTTTATCCTCACATAGTTTTCTAGCATTGCTGATTTGGAATTAGAATGAAAATTCTTCAAGAATATATCTGGTAAATGTTTTTGGTATTGCAGCTATTGACTCAGGAAAAAAAGAAGGAAGCTGAAAGCAGCTGTAAATAGAATGCTGTTTTCCCTTTAGAAGTTTGATACATTGCTCACAATAAATCAGTGCATAAATCTAAGAATCTACATCATATAAACACAATATACCATTTCACAGTGTTTGGAATCCATGTGATGACTTTTATAATATGAAATACTTTACTACGCATTCTTTTTCAATGCAAAGATGGGTGGTTTATGAACTAAGTATGAAGTTTATGACAAAAATATTTGTTCATCAAATATGATACGCAGTCCATTGCAGTTACTATAGTGACTTGAGGTTTGTTTCTACTTGTAAAGTAAATCTGCAGCAAATTAAGTCTCATTAATGTCCTGCAACACTATTAAAGTCATTGAGCCAGGGCATTAATTTACATTTAAATAACTGGTGGCTTCTCAGGGTCTGTTATTCATGTACATTACAAGCAACAAGAGGGCTAGATTTATTAGAATGTGTTCTTAAAGGGGGATCTTAAGGAAGAAAGGGATCTTTAAGGAAATCCTAGAAGGTCATTTATTTTTCTCCAAAAAACAGGTACCCATGAGTGGCAGATATGCCTTTAGATGTGCCTGTCTTTTAGCAGTGAAGGGAGCTGACAGCTTGCTGTAGTTATTGATATTATTTAGGAACACTGATATTGATATTTAGGAACTACCAGCAAGTTTTTTTCTGTCAGCTATGTCATCTCTTGAATTCATGCTCAAGAAGTTAATTTAAATATTGTGCTACTTATTCATAGTAAATAAAAAAAAATCACAGTGCCACATAAAATATCATGCCTATTAAGCTGCATCCCACTTATTTACCCACTATTCAAGGAGTTGCTTCCTTTCCCAAGAAGATACTATAATGAACCTGTGTTTCTGTTACATTTAAGTTTTTTTTTTTTCCTATTGGAAAGTTTGGAACAATTTGTTGAGGGTATTTACTCTGTATTCCTTTTTACTGCCTCTGTAAATATGGCTTTCCTGTTGCATTTCCTAATAGCAGTTCACAGGAAATTTGTCAGATACTGAAGACTTATCTAATTTTTGACACTCCGGAATCTTAGAAAACCTTATACTACCTTGCATCAGGCAAATTAAAAGGTTTCTTTGTCTGACCATTAATGGTGGGCCACATGTACAAAGCTCTGGCACTTCATATCCCTTTAAAATATTATATTATAGACCACAATTCACAAAGTCTGACTTGACAGACAATAATAGACACCGAACTGACAGCCAGGGAAAATAAATCCCTATTATACAGATATAGTGCTCTAATGAGCAGCATAGTCTGCATACTTACTTCCCAATACTTGAAAATCGTGACCTAGACAAAGTAGCTTTTTATAGATAGGCTTTCACTGGCTGAAACAAAATATGTTTCAAGCTGATCAAAGATGTTTAACTTCTAAAACAGTTTTATAAGACTAGATTTATCAACTAACTGCAATTAATGTAGACAATAGCAATCAAGGCATGTGATTGCTCAGAAGTGTGCACCCTATTAAAAAGTTGTTTTATATTTCCAATGAGGTATTTCTCACAGGCTACTATTCCCCTGCATAGATCATTTATATAGTACTTGGAGTCACAGCAAATTTACAAATGCAAAGTACTTGAATACAGAATGTTATTTCACTTTAGACTTTTCATCCAGAAAACAGTCAGGCATGTCTCTTTGTAAACAGGTAACAGCATAGTCTGTTGGTGTCTTTGACAACCTACATTTTAAAGTACATCTGTAGAACATCAAGCCATGGCAGAAGAACATGGGCCAGCCATGCTCCCTTGCTGCACAGACTGAAATGCAACTCAAGCAAAATAAATATTCTTGGACAGAATTATTCCTTGGTTTTCAGAGTACTTTCAAGAAAATTGCAGGTAACATATATGACAGGAGTATAAATACATAAGGCCATGGCTGATTAAGGTAATAGTTTTTCTTTTGGATGCAAGAAAATATTTATGTGAATTTTAACTGGAATTGTATATATTTCAAGATGGATTAATTAACCAGAACCTGGTTTTTTTCATATTCTATTTCAGTAGTTTAGATGTGCCTTCTGTAAAGGAATAATCTTGTTAGATGAAAATACACATTTCAGGAAAAGGTTGTGTTTAAAGGCACCTGCAAATAGCTGACATATAGTACTATTTGATGAATTCCCAAGAACTCCAGTTAAAACATATCTTTTCAGAAATCATAACCTACATATTGCTGTATCATGACCAAATTTTTCCTCTAAATATCTGCCTTAAAGAAGAAAATGGCACTTCTGTTACCTACCAAGTCTACTTCTCATAATACTAGAAATCTTTTAATAATTTATCTTAAAAATGACGCACCCAAGAGCTCAATATTTGTAACATATTGTAAAGTATTATTTACTATTAGCCACTGTGATCAAGAATATGGCAATGAGGAGGTATACCACGTATAACACTTTAAGTTAAAAATATAATTCCATTCAGTTAATCACATTGGGCACAATAAATGAAGGCAAATCTGCAAAACTAAGGAGAGCTCAGTGATTTTAACAAGTTACAATAATACCTGTCTTCTGAGAATTTGTGGATAATTCACCCATTTTCACATTGTCTCACATTTGTCATCATATTTCTTTGGGTGACTTCCTATGTCTGTGAAGAATTTAAGTTCTGTATATGTTCAAAGAGGCTGACCATGAAATCAATCTTCTGAACTCAGGTAGGATTGGAAGTTGCAGTTTCTGAATAGTAAAGCTACATTAAAAGATTTTTAATATTTGCATAGTCTTATATTTTCTTACTACGTAGCTATGGGTCCATTTATAGCTTTCCTTTTTATAGCTTTTCTCCTCCTCCTAAAATTTTTTTCCTCTGTGCTCGATCAAATTCAAATCTAGTATGCTCCATCATGAAGCTATTTCATGACATTTTTAAGCTCCTGCTTCTTTAGTTGTTATGGTCTGCCAATTGCTCTCACCATACCGGGTACAAAGTCAAACAAAGCCAATGAAGAAGTATGCACTGATTGGAAGTAATCATTTTAGCAGTGCTAAAGGGTTTTTGGTTAGGGAAAGTAACCTTGCAACAAAATATTGTAAGGGTGCCTTATAGCAATGAATGTGTTCATCCTCCTCTGCCGTTGTTTCTTCCTTCCATACAAACCATAGATAGAACCTCGTGTTTATCTAGGATGTTAAATGTATGTAAATAGGGAAACAGAATAAGGCTGTAAATTTTTCCAAGTGGTTTCACTATCTATGATCCAAGATCTATCTTTGATATAAAACAGCTGCTTGTAAGCTTGGTTGAAATTTTTGAGAAAATTGATAAATGGTGAGAAATGGCTGTAAATGCATAGGAAAGAACCATAAAAGAAAACAAGACTGAAAATGAAGGAAGAGGTTGAATAGTTGAGATAGGACAATAGTCAGCAACTGGTGGATTAAAGACAAAAAACACTGATGTGGAAATGTATAAAATCCCAAGAAAAACAAAATATATATGGAAACAAGACAATTTAAGAACATCAAGGATCAGCCCATACCAAGGAGCAAGAGAGGCCAGCCTTCCCCTTCTGAATAACATCTATCTATCTACCATTAAAGACACAGTATGTCATCCTAAATAGCAAGCACATTAATTATTAATCTGGGAGACTATTTGTCTTGGCCACCTACTAAATATATTTACATAAATACAATAATTTCTTTGAGTTGTTTTAATTATGCTTAACCTTCCTGCAGTCTTTTTACAGCTTGGAAAAGATGCCTGTATTGTGATCCAGAGATGAAAAGTTTTAAGACCATTTGGGCTGATAGTACAAGCATGCAAAACACATTTTATACCTGTAAAAACTACAGAAGGATAACATTACTAAAACACTTCAATCCATTAAGCAATCCAGAGTTCTTCAATGACAGATTATCAGTTTTGTGTGATTCATTGACAGACTTCCATCAGTTTCTCACTGTCTGCCTTAATCTTTTACATATATTTTTCGGGGTTTTTTTAATTCAAGGTTATATGATCAGTTCATTCAGGACAAGTGAATTGCCGGCTGTTTTGTTGGTTTTTTTTTTTTTTTGTTTGTTTGTTTTTTTTTTTTTTTGTTTTTTGTTTTTTGTTTTTTTTTTTTTTTGTTTTGTTTTTTGTTTTGTTTTTTGTTTGTTTTTTTTTGTTTTTTTTTTGTTTGTTTTTAATAGCTAGCTTAAAATGCAATCGTTTTTAATGATGTACTTGCCCTTGGTAGCTTCTTCCAAATGAAATTAATCTTTGATGGTAATATTCCCCGCATGCTGCATCATGTCAAGAACTATTAATGCTCCATCACTATTTTTATGTTACTTTATCGCTGTGGAAGGACTAGCAATTTGCTAGCCCTTTTACATTGTCATCATTATTATGTATGTCACATAGTGAGCAAATGATGAACTGTTGCCACAGAGTATTTTATTGCGAAAAAAAAAAAACCAACAACCCACCCACCACCCTTTCAGGAAGTGTGAATGACCATAGCTCTGCTCTTACCTGATTTCTAGGATATTAAAATATGAGCTACTTCGTGCTTTTGGCACCAGAGAATGCTGTTGCTGTGAACTGCATTTTAAGTTGCTCTGTACAACTAAATGGAGAGGTTTTGTACTTGAGGTCCTGCAGTCTTTTATCTTCCTGCATTACATGCACTGCTTGAGGAACAAGAATACAATTTAAAAAGAAAAAGAGGTAGAAAAAATTTAAAAAGAAGAGATAATAGGGATTCTGAGTGTCATAGAATCATGGAATAGTTAGGGTTGGGAAGGACCTTAAGATCATCGAGTTCCAACCCCCCTGCCATGGGCAGGGACACCTCACACTAAACCATGCCATCCAAGGCTATGTCCAACCCCATCTTGAACGCCGCCAGGGATGAAACATTCACAACTTCCCTGGGCAACCCATTCCAGGGCCTCACCACCCTTACAGGAAAGAATTTCTTCCTCAGATCCAATCTAAACTTCCCCTGTTTAAGTTTGAACCCGTTACCCCTTGTCCTCTCACTACAGTCCCTAATGAAGAGTCCCTCCCCAGCATCCCTATAGGCCCCCTTCAGGTATTGGAAGGCTGCTAGGAGGTCTCCACGCAGCCTTCTCTTCTCCAGGCTGAACAGCCCCAATTTTCTCAGCCTATCTTCATATGGGAGGTGCTCCAGTCCCCTGGTCGTCCTTGTGGCCCTCCTCTGCACTTGTTCTAACAGTTTTATGTCCTTTTTATGTTGAGGACACCAGAACTGTCACTGGTGTTAATATTGAAAAGGGATGATCATAAAATGCTCACAAAATGCTCTAGCATAAGTATTTTCAGGCTGTCCCTATTTCACTAATTTAAAAGTATATACTTTGTCC
This sequence comes from Amazona ochrocephala, assembly GCA_039720435.1. Classification (NCBI taxonomy): domain Eukaryota; kingdom Metazoa; phylum Chordata; class Aves; order Psittaciformes; family Psittacidae; genus Amazona; species Amazona ochrocephala. The sequence goes on from CM077879.1 coordinate 22,111,701, forward strand.
TATGAATGTGGACATTAAATAAGGTACAGAAGTTAATAAGCATGTTAAATTAATTTTCCTATCTGAAAACATGCAGTAAAAGGTGAGAACAGCTTTCAAGTTTAGGCTTTGTAGAAAGGAAGGACATAAGAATGGAAGGAAGTGTTGACGCAGAAGCCCCGGACACAGCACACAGACCAACATGATCAGGCTGTGCCAAGTTTATTGCGCAGATAGCTCAATATATATAGGCATTCTACTTGTCTATCATTAACACACACAAGTCTAATTGGATACATGCATTGTTCACGCGACTAAATACAGAATAGGATTCACTCAGTAATGTGATAAATGTAAATAGTTAATTTGCTGATAAATTGTAATAATGATAAATTGTAATAAACTTGAATTATTAATTTGCCAGTTAAGCAAGGTGTGTAAGTTAAGCTTGATTAGCATTATGCTATAACAAGACTATGATTCGTGTTAAGAGTAATAGTTCGTTATAAAAGAGGGTGAGGAAAATTATGAAGTGAGAAACTCTGAGTTACTATGTTCACATTGTTAAGGCAATGTTAATAAAAATAACTATTTGTAACTCCCTTGAGTATAAGCAAGTATTTAAAACATGAGATCAAAATATTTCTAGTTTAACTTAGAGAACAAAGTAAGTCTTTGAAGTAGAAATAGCTCTTTTACAATGTTACAAGTCTGAGAAGTGATAATGGCCCTCTTTACAAACTTTGTGTACTCCTCATCCCGTGTCTGGCTTGTTAATCGCTTTCTTGACGTGCTAATGAGATTTAGTAGTTCCCCTAAAAAGTGTCTTCTGTAAATCTGATAACTTTGTGTACTCCTCATCTGCACATCTGGTTTGCTTATCAATTGTTTGACAACCACACTATTCTAAACTTTAGCCAATTGTCAGAAGCTTGCAGGCATGGCTAATATTTAATTAATTGTGAAAACTGAGGCATTCAACCTGCTAAAGGTGAAAAGTGCAGCCTGAGGAAGACCACTTGAAGACCCCTGCCCACAAGAGGAAGATTTCTTACCTCATCTGGAAGACCCCGGCCCACAATTATTGGAAGGCAGTGCGCAAGCGCCAAAAGAGGAGGAAACTTATGATAATGAGTACCTGAACTAATTGTAATATCCCTGCTTGTGTAATAAATACCTGCTCGTTTAACCCACCCGGTGTGCGTGTTGGTGGAGCGGAGGCTCCCCGCGCACCCAGTGCTGCTTTGCACCCAGCACTGCTTTGCTTACTGCCTCTTTGTATTAAATTACAATAAATTACTTTATTTTTATAAATTGAGCCTTGATCATTTATAACAGTAACAGCATAATGATTGGCTGACTATGACAGCATATGCTTCAAGGCTGCAGTTAATATTCCTTCTCTGCGTATCTCTCTCAGTAGTTTTCCATGCTAACTTTTCCCAAGGCTTCTGCATGTACACGAACTTTAGTGACCCTCAGGTGAGGCCTCAGTGCCTGCGGGTCACTACCTTACGATTGTCAAGCAATTGTCTGGATTGCTCACATGCCCACTCACAGTCAAATAGCTCTCCACAAGGAAGGAAGGAAGGACGGAAGGAAGGAGGAAAGGAAGGATGGAAAGGGAGGAAGAAAAGGACAGGAAAGAAGGATGGATGGGAAGGACAGAAGAATGAGAAAGACAGGAGGATGGAAGGAAGGGAAAGCAGGAAGGAAGGAAAGGAGGCAGGGGGGCAGGAAGGCAGGGAGGGGATATATATATAATAACAATTACTAAAAGATGTTCTTGATGCATAACTTACCCAAGGATTCCAAGAGGAGATCAATTATCATGCTTGCTTAAAAACATGAAATTTGCAATGTATCTTATGGACTCAGTTTAGTTTATATCAATCTTATAAAATTTTGATTAAGGATACACTCTTGCAGACGATCTGAGTAACAACAACATTTCTTTGAAGAAATTTAATATATCAGTATTTCATAGGACTGAACTGTTTTTTTAACTTCTTCAAGCCAAGGCAAGATCAATCCCAATACCACAGTTCTACAAACGCTTTCATTTATTAGTTGATATTGAAATAACAAATGCATATATATGCTTAAGAATTTAAGCACCACTTGGCTATTAATTATCTTACATAGTTCTTAGGAACTTCTTTACTGTGAGGGTGACCAAGAACTGGAATAGGCTGTGTAATCTCATGCCATGGAGATATTTAAGAGCCATCTGGACAATCCTGAGTAATGCGCTCTGAATGACCCTGTATAAGCAGGGTGGTTGAATTAGAAGACCTCTAGTGGTCCCATTCAATCTCAACCATTCTATGAAACCAAACATGGAGCAGTAACAATGACTTAGACTTGTTAAAATATCTGCTTTCTTAAAGGGAAAGGACCTGAAGGAGGACTGTCATCAGTTCATTAAAAAGTCCTCCTGGGATTGCTGCTGTAGCTACTGAACTGATTTTAACACATTCCTACTATGTCACGTTGCACATTGTCCAAACTCATAGCTGGGAAGTGGGTTGGTCATTACATACCAGACAGTCATTCAGAAAAACACATGGAGAAACAGCAATATGGCTCAGATTTTGAGGACATGGAGACTCTACTTTGTTATCCCCTCATTGAGACATTTGAAAGATCAGTATAGCTCTTCATAAAAAGGGTCAGATGGGGCAGGAAAAGTTTGCAAGATGCATTTTCTTTAGAAAGCCGTGAGCAATCTCTGTAGTATCGGAATTTGCTACCAGGGAAACTACATCTTACCCCCTAAAGCTTTTTTCCCCACAAAAAAAAGGCAAAGCAAACCAAACCAACAACAACAACAACAAACCTAGAAGGGTCATTAAGAATCTATGCATCAACTTCCTCAATCTGTTATTTACAAATATTTTATTATACTGATTTATTGACACAAGAATTATCAGAGGTTTGATTTACATCAGCAAAGCACAGAAGTACAACATTTTCAGCACTTAGCATTGCACACCTAATGCATCATATTGACCAGAATATTTCTTATGTAAGTCTAGGACCACCAGATTACCATAGGTTCCTATGATATAGTCAATCGGATCTATAAAGTAAACAGGTGACTTCAATAAAACAACAAGTACAGGAGGTGGTACTGATATTAATTCGCATCACATTGTTTTCAAACATTCACCATGAAAACTGACAGTGCTTTAATACTGTCAGGTTTTTAAAGCCTGAAATAGGATGCAGGAGAGGAATTGGATTATAATGACACTGTGAAGATATTGAGATCTTAAAATCCCACTGAAACCATTGTGTTTATTTTAGCATTTCAGAATATGTGATTTCATTTTGCAAAACCATGTTACATTTTCCTGATAATTTTATTATTATAAAAAAATGCAATCCGCATTTGTTGTGGGGAGGCACTGGAATGGGTTGCTCAGGGAAGTTGTGAATGCTCCATCTCTGGCTGTGTTCAAGGCCAGGTTGGAGAGAGCCTTAGGTGGCATGGTTTAGTGTGAGGTGTCTCTGCCCATGGCAGGGGGGTTGGAACTAGATGATCTTAAGGTCCTTTCCAACCCTAACTATTCTATGATTCTATGATTCTGTGATTTTAATTTTGCATTAACATTACATATTAGAATAGTTATTCTGCGATTTCAATTGCCATAAATGTATTTTAAATGCTTGGAAAAATAATAGTTTGGGTTCCTTAATAAACTATTCATTTTTCAAGTGCAATATTTATAGAATTATTTATATAACGAGGAAGATGGATTACTTTGAAAGTTTAAAAGGTACATGTTATTTAGAGTCTCTTAAATGACCTGTCTGATTTATGTGACTAAAATGCAGACATTACTCTTCATTTCAAAAAACAAGCTCAGTTTTTGCTTGCCTTCTCATTCTAAAGTTTTGACAGACATGTTACATAAGGTTTCTATTTGGCTTTGAAAATTAATCCTATGGGGGTTTTGCAAGCATATTTATTTTTTAAGGCAAATGGAACTAGGTGAAAATTTATATATTTCGTGAGCTGCTATGTATTTGATGTTAAAATTCCTAATGTAACTCATACTAATGTCTGCAAGAATTTTTCCACTAGTAGCTACGGTTGTTAATGCAGGCATCTTACACAAAATATTGTAGGTGCAATATTTCACCCAATTTAAGACTGGATTTTTTTTTTCTAGCTAAATTATTTATTGTGGGCTTATTTAAATAAAATCTCATTGGTTTTCTAAAAAGTCTTTTTACTTATTTTCTATATTTCTTAATAATTACAACTTGTTTAAACAGTTCCTATTATATTAGTGCATAGCAAAGCTGTGCATGTCTTAGTCTAGCATCTAATGATTGTTTTATAAATTATTTACCTTAGAAAAGTCTTTTGAGATAAAAAATAGTTATAAGAAGTTTTTATCAAATAAAGCAGTCATAAACTTACACAACACTCCTCTCTTAAAAATACATGTGATCAGAAGATTGTGGAACCTGAAAACCTTCCCTTTGTGATGGAAGCTGATAAAAAATAACAAAAAAAAAAAAAAAAAACCAAAAAAAAAAAAACAGGTATCCTTAAAGTATCTATATAATAAAAATATTTTTTGGCCATTTACAATTGTATTTTTAAAAAAACCTGAAGAATGTTAATACAAGTGCAAAGTTGTCCCAGAGTCTTCAAAAGTCCTCATCATCCAGTCTCCAAACCTCATCATTGCCCAGTGTAGTTGTTTCCTTATTCTTCTTTAAATAAGATATATTATTTAATAAAACCCTAACAAATAACAAAATTCTACTTCTTTCCACACCCAGAATTTAAACATTCTCCCTTCCAGTTTATGAAATAACATTCCTAATAGGCATATTATTTTCCTTGTTTACCTCCTTATGACAATAATTAGAAGTTATAAATAATCATATATATTTATATAGAACCATAAATAACAACAAATTATTTGTTGTATTATAAGATATTTCCTCCCACAACCACCTTTGTTTCATAGAAGCCTTCATTCTCCAGCATGGACCGATAATCTGATCTGCCACATCACTTCATAACTTGCAAGGAAAAACTTCTTAAATACGTTTTTACAATTTCTTACCCTATTTGACATTGATGGAAAGATTAACACTATGGGGCAAAGGTTAAGTCCAAGCGAATACTATGGGTCAAAAGGAAAACAATGTAGGTGTTTCTTAGGGCCTTAGGCTGCTGAAAACAGTAGTAATGGAGAAAATTGTTTTCATGAAGAGTCACCTACAGCAGAGTCACACAGGGTGAAGATGCGAGCACTTTCACCTTAACTCCTGTTTGGAAAGGTTAGTGAAAGTTCTGATTCGGCATTACTACATATCCTGCTTGCATTTTTAGCCTCTCTTTTTGTCCTTGGCCTCTATGACCTTGCTGCAACATGGGCCAGTGGAAATGCCCCAGGCAGCTGATGGTGCAGTGACTCTTACATGATCTCATTGAGGAGTGTGGAGATCATTCCTAGCATGAGAAATTCTATACGTGCTTCAAACTGAAGTTTTTGTGTTCTCTTACAAAAATTGTTGCTGGTTTAGAGGAAGGGTCATAGCTGTAGGGGACAAAATGGTCATTATCAGTCAAGCAGGCTCCAGGGAGTATTTCAGGCCATGATCTGTTCCATAGATTTATGCCAGTTATTCCTGGATAAAGCATTTGCATAAGAAAACCTCTACATCTTAACTCTGTATGGTTTGGGTCAAGGATAAAACAAAACAAAACAAAACAAAACAAAAGCAAAATACACAAAACAAAATTCAAAACCAAATAAATAATAAAACCCCAACAAACAGGGAGGCTGAGAGCAGTCTTATATGAACTCATCAAAGTTTTCTATTGGCAAAACAGTTTGAAATTCTTAATGGGAAAATAAGATAACAAAAGCTAATGGAAGTAAAAACCCCTAACTTTCATAAAAATAGCCAAAACTAGAAAAGTAGCAATTCATTCTGAAAAAGAAATTTAAATCTACAGCATCATGTATAAAGCCTAACCCAGTGAGTCTGTTTATGCCCTGTAGACTTACTGAAGTAATGAAAACACAGGCTAAAAATGCAAAGAGGTAATTTCTAGATTTGTTTGCCTTGTAGTCCTCTGGGCAGTCAGTCTCTGAACCACAGCCAGGTAATTGTATTACTTTAAAAGAACAATCTTTAGATATAGACAGCATCATTCTGAATATTATTTTTCTTTCGTTTTTCGCTTTTTATTCCCCTGAATAATCATCATGGAAAGCCATATTATTATTAGGATTTTCTATAGTTATCATCAGCTGAATATCAGGATGCCTATTGTCAGAGTTCAGTTTACATTCCAAGTATGAAAGTGCTCAGATCTGGATAAAAGTGTCACAGTAAAGGAAAATCAGAGTGCTTTGGGGAAGACTTTGTTCAATAATCACTGCTTCTGACTGCAATCTGTGAAATCATTTTTCATAAAACTTGCAGCATAAAGCCAAGCACAGTTTGTTTTTTTTTTCTTTTTTTCCTTTTTTTTTTTTTCTTTCTACAGTGCCATTTCTTTGCTTTTGTTACCTTTGTTACCCACACTCCACATACAAAACTCTGAAAGGTTTTTAGCAACTCTTCATGGAAGAATGGAAGAAGAATGATTTATAGAAGCCAGTTCCTCACTTGGATGCATAAAATAAAAAGCACTCATAAAAAAAAAGACACACTGTTAGTATGAATAAATCCTATGTATGCAAATTTAGAATAGCAATATCTAAACAATTCAGCCACTGCTAAAAATGATTAACTTAAGGGTATGCTATAGTGAGTGTGTCACAGTTAGGTTCACATAAATAAAAGTACTGTTTTTCAGAACATGTGAATGAGTATAGGCAGCAAACAGTAAAGATTAAAATACGTGGCATTTCTCCTTCAAATCATCGATGAAAACTAGGCATATCATGACAATTTATCTGTATGTAAGACCTCAATTGGATAGGATCATTAGAAACATAAAGATAACACTAAATGCATTCAAATCTGAGGAAAAAGTTTTGACTTATTCTTTAACCAGCATAGGAAGACTGCATGCATTTTCTAATTGCCTATGGACATTAAATGTTAGCCAATTAGCTTTGCTCTTTGATGAACTCTTTATTGTTTACAAATTTTACCACAATTGCAGCATCTTCAAAGGAAGAAAATACAGTGTATTAAAAAGTGCTTTAATCTGGCATAGAAAGATACAGGAAGAATCAGTGTCTTTCAACTAAATAAAGGCTAATTAAAAGGAGAAATAAGCACATTTTTAACAGTGAGGTAATTAATTGCTGGAATTAATGCCAAAGGATAATAACAAATTCTGTCCATTTTAGACTTTTCACGTCATACCGATTTCAGAAAGCAGGTCTAGATTAATATATTTTGCTAGGTTCAACCCAGGAAAAAAGAAGTCTGTACTATTCAGGAAATCAAACAAATTTATCTAATTATTTCCTCTAGAATTAAAAAATGTACTTCTTTAAGACTGTGTTTGGATATATTAACAATAGCAATTGACTTTAATGAAGTAATAATCTACTCTAGATTGCAAATTCCTGACTATTTTCTTAATAATAACACATTAATCATTGCATATTATACTGATTTAATTACTTGATTTTTTAAAAAAGAATGCAACTCTAAAGATAAACATTCATTTGAATTAGTGACTGAACAAATGTTGTCTTCTAAGCCTGACCTGACTTTCTAAAACTGAGCTGTAATACAAGCATTTGATGATGAACACAAGTACAGAAAACTACAGTTGCTGGATGTTGGATAAACATTTCAAAGAGACAACATTATCTATTACAACAGCTCCCAGAGAAGCAAAAAAAAAAAAAAAATCTTTTATTATGTTTTAAATCCTCCATTAAGTTCTCCATTATTCCACAAATAGACAATCTTCTTTACATGTAATTTTTTCTTTTCCTTTCTTTCTATTTCTTTAGATGGACCTAGTAAAACATTCTTGAATAAAGTGATGTTTGCTTTCCTAGTTCATTTACTTTGTCCCATTTTAGGAATGTCAATATTAAAGCTAGTTTCTCTTCAGGATAGTCCATTCAACAAGGCCAAGTGCCCCTACCCAAGCATAAGTACATGCTGGGTGGAGAATAGACTGAGAGCAGCTCTGAGGAGACTGACTTGGGAGTGTTGGTTGAGAAGTAGCTCAACATGACCTGGCAATGTGAGCTTGCAGCCCAGAAAGATAACTGTATGCTGGGCTGCATCAAAAGAAGTGTGACCAGCAGGTCAAGGGAGGTGATCCTTCTCCCCTTCTCTGCTCCTTTGTGACCCCACCAGGAATACTGTGTTCAGCTCTAGGGTCCCCAACATAAGGATGTGGACATGTTGGAGTGAGTCCAGAGGAGGTTCATGAAGATGCTCTCTAGGCTGGAGCAACCCTCCTATGAAGACAGGCTGGGAGAGTTGGGCTTGTTCAGCCTGGAAAAGAGAAGGCTCCAGGGAGACCTTACAGCAGCTTCCAATACCTAAAGGGGGCCTACAAGAAACCTGGAGAGGGATTTTTGACAAGGGTGGGCAGAGATAGGACAAGGAGGAATAGCTTTCAGCTGAAAGAGGGTAGATTCAGATGAGATATTAGGAAGAAATTCTTCACTATGAGGCTGGTGAGACACTGGAACAGGTTGCTCAGAGAAACTGTGGACATCTCATTCCTGGAAGTGTCCAAAGCAAGGCTGGACGGGGCTTTGAGCAACTTGGTCTAGTGGAAGGTGTCCCTGCTCGTGGCAGGAGGAGTTGGAACTGATTATCTTAAAATTCCTTTCCAACCCAAACTACCCTATGATTCATGATTCTATGATGAAGCAGAGTGAAACACAGTGGTAAACAAATCAAGCTCTCCACGATTTCGTCAGAGAAAAATCTAATAAGATTTCTTTGTTTCCCTTTACAATAGCAGGAATGTTATTTTCGTTTTTTTTTTTTTTTTTTTTTTTTTGTTGTTGTTGTTGTTTGTTTGTTTGTTTGTTTTTACTATCGCAGCTATCAAAAGGAATGAAGTTTGTATCTAACTAAATAAATATAATGTAGACTGCTTTCTGTTGGCATCAGATATTTCAAAACCTTTTCACCTGATATTACCTTAACTCTGAGGAAACAGTAAGCATTCTCAAGAGAATAACAAATTGTAACAGCTGCATTATTTTAGTGACTGACATTTTCTTGTGCATATGGTTTTCATTTAACCTTCTGTAAGTAGTTCTGAATGTTCATGAATTACTATTTTTCAGTGTTGTCTTTTTGGCTACTATAAAGCCGTAAAATATCTCATACTTCAGGCATATGGTCTGAAATCCGTTCAAGAGGAATGTCCTCACTGATTATATTTCTGCTAAGTAAACCACGTGCATGTGATGACATTGTATTTGTGTGAAGAAAATCAGTTTAAAAATCAGCATGAAAAAAGGGAGATACACCACTGTGTCATCAGTGAATACGTCCTCTTTTAAAGTACATACTACCATTTCTTTATTGTGATATGCTGAACCTGGAGGAATTGGATAGTTCAGATTATAAATTTGCAATCAAAGATCTACCTGGAATGATTTTATGCGGAGATAGAAGTTGCATTGTATGACTGGAAACTGGTGAATGTACTGTCTGCATTTAAGAAAAAAAGGGGAGGAAAGTGATACTGGCAAACAGATATCCCTATGTAGAAGAGGTTTAAGAAAAAAAAAAAGAAGAAACGATGAAGTTCAGGTGTGGAATTAACTGGAAATGGTTATACAATATGGGCAAAAAATAACCTTTACCAGACAAAATCAAACTTTTTCTTGAAAGTTTGTTTATTTGCTAGACAAGGCAGAAAAGATTTCATTGAGTCTTTCCTGATGTTCTTACAAAACTTTTCCTCCTTTTTATTGTCGATGAGATCATAAACACAGGGCAAGAAAAGAGTAAAGGTCTACTCCTCATTTTCCTGCCATCATAGAATCATAGAATCATAGAATAGTTAGGGTTGGAAAGGACCTCAAGTTCATGGAGTTCCAGCCCTCCTGTCATGGGCTATCACAGAACTCTTCAAACTTACAGGAATTCTACAATGAAACATTTATCATGGAAAAATACTGCTTGTTGAAGCATAAATGTTTTTAAAGAATTTTTTTGTTTGATGATTTTCCATATACCTGGCTCAGTCTTGTTCTAATGATGAAGGCTACATGTAGAGATCTCCGAATTTCCGCTTTTACAGAAGGAATCTGAAAGCCTTTATTGTACAATTCTAGGCAGGCTAGTTCCCTTACTGTGTACATTTTGGAACTGTCTCAAGTACCCCATTTTACAATTATCAGAGTTCTGAGTTCTGTAGTCTGGCTTCCCATTTCAAAACCTTTTGGCTTCTCAGGACTGCGAGAACCACTAATCTCTCACACAAAATAATTTAATACTGTCAATTTCAGTGGAATTTCTTGAATAGTCTCAAAAAGTATGAGCAAGGGAGGAATTAAAATGAATGCTGATAGACAGAAAACATATATTTGTATCATGCAATTAACTCAAAAAAGAGATATGAAAAAGGTACATAATTAATTTTATTTTCTCACATAGACACTCATTCTGGGAAGCTAGAGCAATGATCTACAAAACTTAGTCAGAATATGAAGAAGAATCACTGTTGCAAGGCCCTAACAACTGTAGCAGATACTTTATCAGTGTGTTAGCAGCTGAGACCTCTTCAGCACGCAAAGTACTTAACCTTGTGTACATGTGCAAGTGGGTTTACGACATAGCTCTTCAGTTAAACATGCATTTGAATAGCGTTTTAAATTATATTCCAAGGGTTAGATAGAGAACTAGTAATATTCTGAATACAATTTAATGATGGAAAACACAATTTAGATTAAATTTAGGTGTCTTATCCCAAAACTGCTATCCACAAGACACTACCCAACTGCTTCAATTTAGTATAGGAAACCAGCTTATCCCTGAAACCATCTGAGATGCGCAAAGTTGACAGTCTAACAAGAAGGTGATCTGCTAAGCTTTTGTCTGAACAGATCCACCGTATAGCAAATCAGCAACTATTTCAGCAGAAATTAGAGCAGCCACTGCAACAGGATAGCAGATTGTTTTACTGTTAAATTCCCTATTAGGCTACTAATAATTGTTCTAAAAGCTTGTCTGAAAACATAATAACATGAAATTACAAACTTTTCAAGCAAAATTTTAACATATTTTGATGAAATTAAGGCTATTTTAAGACAAAAAGCTATTCCCTCAAGGTGAGGCTCTTCATGTCTCGAGCTGGTGAGCTGGGAAAGAAAGGGACCAGAAGAATGGGTCCATCAACATACTCTTGTGAGGTGGGATATAAGGCAACAGTGGCAGGACCTCTTTTGCTAAGTTCCTCCTTCTTCTAAAAAACAAAACAAAATACAAAACCCCCCAAAAAAAAGAAAAAAACCAACAAAAACCCCAAATCCAACAAATTTATAAGTAGACTTTGTTTTTACAGAGGCTTAATGGATAAAAAATATTTCATCCTATTTATTTAATGAATTTAGGTCTAAATTCCTTTTTTTGTCTCTTTCTAAAGAATAATACTTTTAAAATTTTAAGAAAGTTGTTTCTCATATTACTGTGGGTAACATCAGACCTCAGGCGCTTAAGTGAAAGAATTTTCCGTTGTTAGAGTATGGTGATTCCACGCTGACGTTTTTATGACAGCTGCTCTACACACGAACTTTTTGTCCTTGAGCCATAGATGAGGATGAACACATTTCACAGCTGACATCATTGTGTTCTTACTTTGGATGAGCAATACAGAAAAAATAGGCAAAAACTCTGCAAGAGAATCTTCATGGAGTGACTAGAAGTAAGGGAGAGTTACAATTAGAAAAGATACTGAGAATTTTCATTTGTAAATCTACTAACTGTTTAAAAGTGATTTCTTTCTTTTGCGACCTCAGTAGGACTGCTTTGACAAAACAAGGTATATAAACTGTCTCTGGTAACATTATGTCAGAAGGTAACACACATATATCAGAAGAGAGGATGTTTCAATGGATATCTGAAAAATGTCTCTGGCTACTGACATTCCTACATTAATTTTTGTTACTTTCCTTATAGTCCTTTTATTAAATCTATATTTTTAATTCCTGATGTTCTTATCAAGAAGAAAAAAATAGGATTATAGAAGTTCAAATTTCACAATGATTATAATTTTTTTCTATATCTATTCAAAAAACTCAACCAAATTTGTGTCTTAACAGACCTGAGAAAATGTCCTCATATGCATGCAGCACATGCAAAGCAGTTTTCTTGTTTCACCTTTTTTTATATGAAAACAAAATCAATAATACAATAAACAACAATCAGTTCTGCTACCATTTGTTTTGTGAAGTAAGACCAAAGAAATTAACGAACAAATCTTTCATATTGTATTTTCTTTTTTTCCAATACTGTTATAAATGCCTATTAAGAAAAAAACTACACAGCAGCAATCTCCTTCCTCATGAAGTTTAATGTTCACCCTTGACCTCATGCTTCTTTGTAACACAGGAAAACATTTTTTCCTTCTTTTCAGGTGTATTCTTTGCATCTGAGGAGGTGAAAGGTTGTTTCAACTCAGCTCTTAAAATATAGGCTGATGATTGATCCATTTAGACGCCTGAGAAAAACCTTTTTGTTTGTGTAGTCTCAGAGAAAATGATAAAAGTGGTTTTGTAATAAATCATGCTCTTACTGTAGATCTCCAGTCATTCAAAATTGGAAACTCTCCAAAGCTACAATAAAGGGGTGACACCCTGTATGTGTCAAAAGCAGGACAAAAAAAAAAAAAAAAAAAAGTGCTGAAAAGCAGATTGATAAAATGCTGAAAAACTCAGTGAAAATTGCAAAAAAAATGTTTTGATTTTTAGCGAGCATTGTTTTTGCCATATAGGAATTGAGTAGGCAGGTGAGATAATCTATTCAGTTATTCAGTTTGCAAATCTACCTAATGCTTATATGCAAACATTTGTGCAAATTCTGAATATTCATATTAGACATCCTTCTCAAATTTCTCTATAAATAATAATGAATTTGTGAAGCATATTTAATGGATTTGTGGAAAAGTGAAATGGACAAATCAGAGACTCTTCCAAGACAAAACAAAATTGCCCGATTTTTAATTCACTAGTCTTATGAGTTATGAATAATTTACAGACTCTCCTTTTTCTTCATGTTGTTGCCTGCAATTTATAATATTCTACTCTCATTTACCCTATTACTTAAGAACTGCATTTTGTGAGCTAAAATATTGTTTCCTAGATACAAGAATCACAGCTGTTAAAAGTATTTTGACTATCTTACATCCATTTTGTTCCAGATTTGATCTTTTGCAAGTCAAACTGTATATATTTCATGATTTATATCAGGCAGAACTGAAGGATAATTTCACTAGACACCCCCTAGCTAGCATCAATTGGAGCTAGTACATTTGCATCATGCTGTGACGTGCCATAAGGGATTGTAAGCACAGGTCCCAAAAGCAGGTTAGTCATTGGAGGGTGACACTGTGCCTGGATAAATCAGCTCTATTTCTCAACATGCTTAATTAAAATAGACATATTCCAAAAATTGCAGAGATACACTGCTGTTTCTGGAGGAGATTTCTGTATCATCCTCCATAATATGGTGTAAGCACGACCTTCTCCTTTAATGTAGAACATGCATAGTATTAAGGTACCTCAGCCTAAAACTTACCTGCTGTGTCAGCTTCAGCTGTGGCAATTTGTAGCCTTAAAGTGTCCATAAGTGACTGAAGCACATTTTCAATAGTTGTTTCTGTTTTATGCATTTGAGAATGATTTTATCAAAGCACAGGAGTGGGTCATGTCCCATGTTGCGCACACCAGCAACTGGAGCAGGGCAGGCCCAGGGATAGCAGCTAAGGCCAGCCATGAATCCAAATCACAAGTCCATTGTGATGGGGAAAGTTACAATCTGAAACCAGGACAGGAATCCCACAAGAAAGAGGAAGTCTCAGGCCTGGTGGTGGTAACCAGGGTCAGCCACAGTCCTCTGACCTTCAGTAAGCTTGTAATGATGGGGATGGTCTGAGGGAAAACCAGGTAGTCACATTTGTGGGTGAGATTCAGGGTCTGAATCAACAACAACAGGATATGGCTCTGCACTGCTGTAGCTGGAATGTGGCTCAGATACGGCCCAAAAGCAAGAGCCCAGCTAAAAAGCATATGCCAAGAGAAGAGAAAAGATGGGTGGGCCACTTCAGGGGTTCTCACAACTCTTTGGAAGCTGTGCAACCCTTAGCAGCATGGCACTGTTTCAGTATCAAAGTTGGCATTGAGTCCAAGCTGCCAAAACCCCAAGAGTGAGAGCATATGCTCAGGGCACTGACAGATTTATTCTATGAAGAAGTTAAGAAAGTGCAGGCTCTGGTAAGAAGGGAAGCCCCCAGTCCTCCAAGAGAAGCTGTGTACTGTGTCAGAAATTTAAAACCACTCTGAAAACAATGGGAAGTATGATTCTTGCATTAGGGCAGATATCAGAAAGTGGGAGGTAGGGATGCTTAAACGGCAAAATCAAAGACAGTGCAAGAACTACCTTTCAGTGAGTGCCAGTGACAGCACTGGCAAGTTAACTACATATGCATATTTTTGCTTGTCTTCTGAATCAATAATCTTGACTTTTTCCTTTTCAGTAACATACCATAAATAGAAGTAGGAGAAATCGTTCATCCCTTTTCATCCTTCAGCCTTTGGCCACTATGGCCTTAACTGTCTGTGTAAATTATGTGTCTCCATAGATGGATTAACAACTGTTTTAAAAAGCTTTACTAGTTTGATTAAAAAACATTAATTGGTTGGAAGTATACAAATTAGGTCTATTAACAACAACAAAAAAGTCATACAGGTCTTACCAGGAACAACTGCTCTTTACCCTGAAACAGAGCTGGTGTTTGGACTTTGTGAGGATCAAGGGTAAATAAACAAGTGGATACATTTACAAGTTGACACTTGTAAATAAACAAGTATCAGCTGCACCTCAATCTAGAAGCTCAGGTAAACAATAGTGCTTGAAAACACCAAACTGTTGTTCATTTAATAGTTTTCAGTGTAATCAGCTGATTCAGATTTTAGCATGTAGGCAAGCGTAAACATGGGGGAAGCAACAGGAACAGAGTCTGAAGCAAACAATAACATGCAAGAACTAAGTGGTTAACAGTGGGGCATTCTTACCTCAAAACCTCAGTCCTTAAATCCCTAGCTTTACCAAGAACAGGGTATCATTACATACTAAATGGTGTTATAACTTCATGCCTCAGGTAAAATGAAGGTATTCTCACTATTACTGCTTTTATTGCGTCTTTATTCACCTCGGAGCAGCAACTTGCCCCGAGGGAGCTTCAAGTCCTCGACAAGGCCTGCCCGGGAGCCTGCAGCTCCGTGGAGGCGAGCAGCTGACTCAGAGGGGGCGGCGTCAGGAGGACCGGCGGCAGATTCAACCCGGGCATCATCAGCCCTTTCCGGCCCATTGCTGAGGTGACTGTCTCGCGAGGGGAGGCCTGCAGCGCCTGATCGGGGAGGGGGAGGCTCGGCGACTACGAGCTTCACCTCGGAGCAGCAACTTGCCCCGAGGGAGCTTCAAGTCCTCGACAAGGCCTGCCCGGGAGCCTGCAGCTCCGCGGAGGGGAGTGGCTGACTCAGAGGGGGCGGCGTCAGGAGGACCGGCGGCAGATTCAACCCGGGCATCATCAGCCCTTTCCGGCCCATTGCTGAGGTGACTGTCTCGCGAGGGGAGGCCTGCAGCGCCTGATCGGGGGGGGGAGGCTCGGCGACTACGAGCTTCACCTCGGAGCAGCAACTTGCCCCGAGGGAGCTTCAAGTCCTCGACAAGGCCTGCCCGGGAGCCTGCAGCTCCGCGAGGTGAGCGGCTGACTCAGAGGGGGCGGCGTCAGGAGGACCGGCGGCAGATTCAACCCGGGCATCATCAGCCCTTTCCGGCCCATTGCTGAGGTGACTGTCTCGCGAGGGGAGGCCTGCAGCGCCTGATCGGGGGGGGGAGGCTCGGCGACTACGAGCTTCACCTCGGAGCAGCAACTTGCCCCGAGGGAGCTTCAAGTCCTCGACAAGGCCTGCCCGGGAGCCTGCAGCTCCGCGGAGGCGAGCGGCTGACTCAGAGGGGGCGGCGTCAGGAGGACCCGCGGCAGACCTGACTGGTTAAAAACCTGCCCCAGGGAGCGCGAGCGACCCGGAGCGCGGCGAACAGGGCAGGCAAACAGGGCGGGCTCGAAGCAGTTTGCGCGGCAGTTCGCGCGGGCAGGCGAGCGGGGTGGTGAGCGGGATGGTGAACACTCGTCGTACGGGCAAGGCTTGGTCTGGGAGCTCTGCTCTGGCTGCGCCGGTGGTGGCCAGCGTGGGCACCCAGACGGAGCCGACGGGAAGGGAGGCTGTAGTGCAGAGCTCTGGGTATCCTAAGGGAAGGGTGAGCAATGGGCGGGGCTACACTCTGCGCTCCCTGGTGGAGGCCCTCCTGCAGCAGGTGGCTGAACTGCAGGAAGCTGTTACCAGGCTGAAAGGTGTCAGGGAAGCTGAGGGGGAGCAGCACTGCTTGCTCCAGGACCAAACTGTTCCTGGGCCTCGAGTGTCTACTGTTGCCCATGCAGGAAAGGAGGCTGCTAACCCAGGAAAGGAGGCTGCTAACCCAGGAAGTTGGGAAAAGGTAACAGAAAAAAACAACAAAAAAAGGAGGAAGGGGGTAATTAAAAGCAAGGGGCTTCCTCCTACATCTGTTGTCCCCACCCAGAACCGCTTTGCTGTCCTGCAGGGGAATGATGAGCAACAGCGCTCTGCTATCCTGCAGGGGACTGATGAGCAACAGCGCTCCCACCAGGCGCAACCAGCTAGTGCACTGGTAAAGAAGGTCACTACTGGTGCTGCCAGGAAAAAGCGGCGGGTCGTAGTAGTCGGGGACTCTAATCTGAAAGGCACAGAGGCACCCATCTGCCGGCCTGACCCAGCCTCAAGGGAGGTGTGTTGCCTACCAGGGGCTAGGATCAGGGATGTGGCCGAGAAGCTGCCTGCTCTAGTCTGTCCCACTGACTATTACCCACTCCTGGTAATACATGTGGGTGCTACTGATATAGATAGCAGTAGCCTGGAGACTATAAAGAAGGACTACAGGGCTCTGGGAGAGGTGGTTAGGGGCTCTGGAGCTCAGATTGTCTTTTCGTCAATTCTTCAGGATACAGGGCAGGACCTTGAAAAGGCTAGGAGGATTGCGCAGGTTAATAAATGGTTAGAAGGTTGGTGCTATAGTCAGGGGTTTGGGTACCTTGACCATGGGACTCAATATAGTAGGCCAGGTCTACTGGGAGCTGGTGGAGCTGGTCTGACAAGGATGGGGAAGAGGGGATTTGGTAGGAGGCTTGCCAGGCTGGTCAAGGATGCTTTAAACTAGATGTGTTGGGGGAGGGGGGCGGCATTCCATCCCAACACACCCAGTCGGTTAGTAGCACCTATAGTAAACGTTCGGAGCAATGTAGGGATATTCCAGCTGCTCCAGCCAATGAGCCGGCTTCAAATGGATCTCGGCTCAAATGCCTCTACACAAATGCCCATAGTATGGGGAACAAACAAGAGGAATTAGAGATGTGTGCACATCTACGGGGGTATGATATCATAGGTATCACAGAAACATGGTGGGATGGCACCTATGACTGGTGTGTTGGAATGGAAGGTTACCGGCTCTTTAGGAAAGACAGGCCTGGCAGATGGGGAGGGGGAGTTGCTATTTATGTTAGGGATAGGCTAGAGAGTATGGAACTCTGTCTGGGGACAGGTGAGCAGTCGACAGAGAGTTTGTGGGTCAGGGTTAAAGGGAGAACAGCGATGGGTGACATTATTGTGGGGATCTGTTACAGACCGCCTGAACAAGGGGACTTGCTGGACGAAGCACTCCATAGGCAGATAGGAGCAGCCTCACGCTTGCAGGCCCTTGTTCTCATGGGAGACTTCAACCACCCTGATATCTGTTGGAGGGATGGTACGGCCCGGCACAAGCAATCCAGAAGGTTCCTTGATTGCGTGGAAGACAACTTCCTTCTGCAAGTAATAGAGGAGCCGACAAGGAGAGGTGCCATGCTTGACCTCGTCCTCACCAACAGGGAAGGGCTGGTTGGGAATGTAATGCTCCAGGGCAGCCTTGATTGCAGCGATCATGAGATGGTTGAGTTTGAGATCCTCAGGACAGTGAGAAGAGCGTGCAGCAAGCTCACTGCCCTGGACTTCAAGAGAGCAGACTTTGGCCTCTTCAGGAACCTGCTCAGTAAGGTTCCATGGGATACAGCCCTAGAGGGCAGGGGGGCCCAAGACTGTTGGTTGATATTCAAGGATCACCTGCTGCAAGCTCAGGAGCGGTGCATCCCAACTAGAAGGAAGTTTAGCAGGTGGGCCAGGAGACCTCCTTGGATGGATAAGGAGCTGCTGAGCAAAATTCGAAAGAAAAAAGAGGCTTATAAAAGGTGGAAACAAGGTCAGGCGGCCTGGGGAGAATACAGGGATGTTGTGCGGGAAGCTAGGGACCAGGTTAGGAAAGTTAAGGCCCACTTAGAATTAAACTTGGCTAGGGATGTTAAGGATAACAGGAAGGGATTTTATAGGTACATTGCCGATAAGAGACAGGTTAGGGACACCGTGGGCCCTCTCCAGAAGCTATCGGGAGAACTGGCTACCCTGGATTTGGAGAAGGCTGAGGTTCTTAATGACTTCTTTGCCTCAGTCTTTACGGGCAAATGCTCTGTCCACACCACCCAAGTCTTGGAAGGCAGACGTGGGGACGGTGAGGGTGGGGACCCTGGGCCCACTGTGGGGGAGGATCTTGTTCGGGACCACCTTAGGAACCTGAATGTATACAAGTCCATGGGACCGGATGAAATCCATCCAAGGGTCCTGAAGGAGCTGGCAAATGAAGTTGCTAAGCCACTGTCCATCATATTTGAAAAATCATGGCAGTCAGGTGAAGTTCCCGATGACTGGAAAAAGGGAAATATAACCCCCATTTTTAAGAAGGGAAAAATGGATGACCCGGGGAATGACAGACCAGTCAGTCTCACCTCTGTGCCTGGCAAAATCTTGGAGCGGATTCTCCTGGAAGGCATGCTAAGGCACATGAAAACCAACAAGGTGCTTGGTGACAGCCAGCATGGCTTCACTAAGGGGAAATCCTGCCTGACCAATCTGGTGACCTTCTATGAAGGGGCTACGGAACTGATGGACAGGGGCAGAGCAGTTGATGTCATCTACCTGGACCTGTGTAAAGCCTTTGACACTGTCTCCCATGACATCCTTCTCTCTAAGTTGGAGAGACATCAATTTGATAGGTGGACCACTCGGTGGATAAAGAACTGGCTGGATGGCCGCACACAAAGAGTAGTGCTCAGTGGCTCAGTGTCCAGCTGGAGACCAGTAACGAGTGGTGTCCCCCAGGGATCGGTGTTGGGACCGGTCTTGTTCAACATCTTTGTTGGTGACATGGACAGTGGGATTGAGTGCGCCCTCAGCAAGTTTGCCGATGACACCAAGCTGTGTGGTTCGGTTGATACATTGGAGGGAAGGAATGCCATCCAGAGGGACCTTGACACGCTTGTGAGGTGGGCTGATGCTAACCTAATGAAGTTCAACCATGCTAAATGCAAAGTCCTCCACCTGGGTCAGAGCAATGCCAGGCACAGCTACAGGTTGGGTGGGGAGGAGATTGAGAGCAGCCCTGCAGAGAAGGACTTGGGGGTGTGGGTTGATGAAAAAATGAACATGAGCCGGCAGTGTGCGCTTGCAGCCCAGAAGGCCAACCGTATTCTGGGCTGCATCAAAAGGAGTGTGATCAGCAGGTCGAAGGAGGTGATCCTGCCCCTCTACTCTGCTCTCGTGAGACCTCACTTGGAGTATTGCGTGCAGTTCTGGTGTCCTCAACATAAAAAGGACATGGAAGTGTTAGAACAAGTGCAGAGGAGGGCCACAAAAATGATCAGGGGACTGGAGCACCTCTCGTATGAAGATAGGCTGAGAAAGTTGGGGCTGTTCAGCCTGGAGAAGAGAAGGTTGCGTGGAGACCTCCTAGCAGCCTTCCAATACCTGAAGGGGGCCTATAGGGATGCTGGGGAGGGACTCTTCATTAGGGACTGTAGTGAGAGGACAAGGGGTAATGGGTTTAAACTTAAACAGGGGAGGTTTCGATTGGATCTGAGGAAGAAATTCTTTACTGTGAGGGTGGTGGGGCCCTGGAATGGGTTGCCCAGGGAGGTTGTGAATGCTTCATCCCTGGCGGCGTTCAAGGTGGGGTTGGACATAGCCTTGGATGGCATGGTTTAGTGGGAGGTGTCCCTGCCCATGGCGGGGGGGTTGGAACTCGATGATCTTGAGGTCCTTTCCAGCCCTTACTATTCTGTGATTCTGTGATTCTGTGAAAGTAATTCAGTACTACACACATGCATAGCTTTCACTTTGCAAATTGTAATGCAGTATATCAGCCATAGGCTTTAAGAGAAAATCCATCT
The DNA here is from genome assembly GCA_039720435.1 of Amazona ochrocephala. Lineage (NCBI taxonomy): Eukaryota > Metazoa > Chordata > Aves > Psittaciformes > Psittacidae > Amazona > Amazona ochrocephala. The sequence goes on from CM077879.1 coordinate 22,132,213, forward strand.
TTCCAATGTCTTAAACTTGTACACAATTTATGTATGCATTTTATTAAGCATATCATCTCTTAACTGAAATATTTTTGTTGTGACAAACAGCATATTTCGACTAAGGCATTATTCGTATGTTAAAACGTGCTCTAGACAACTTTATTTTCTGCCAATAGCCCAATTATTCTATAAAGATTTCTGCCTCCAAGAATTAATTATAAAAAATGATTCAATATTAAAATTAACTACTAGAGTTTTCTAAGAACAGAGTATGCTTCTAAATGAAAACTTCTTATACAATCCTAAGTAGATAATATTTTTAAGGTCTGGAAATATATATTTATCATAATATCCAAGGGGGCTGATGTTTGCATGTGTTATATTTATACCACTTTAGTCCCATCTTTAGGGCATATGGATGAATATGAAATATGCACGATTTACTTGAAAAAAAAAAATTTAGCTTTTAATAAGGTCTTCCTAGAGAACCAGAAATACACATGGCTGCATACAATAGGCAGAAATGGTTTATTATTAACTGAAGTGTCTTTAAATTACCTCCGGCGCTTCATCGGTATGCCCTATTCATTTGTACGGTACTGAAGTCAGCACTGGTAGTATATTATATAAAATTGTTATATATGCATCTTTTGAATGAAATGTAGTAGTGATTACTTCACAAAAAGTCTGATCCAAAGCAGGGTAGAAATCGGCAACTGTCTGTCACATAAATTTAATGTGATTTTGATCAAGACCAAACTGTATCTTAAGTAAAATACAAAATCCCTCACATGACGTACAGAAAGTGGTAGAATACAAAGCCTTGTCATGTTCAATACCAACACACATCAGTGATACCTTAGAATCATAGAATCATAGAATAGTGAGGGTTGGAAAGGACCTTAAGATCATCGAGTTCCAACCCCCCTGCCATGGACAGGGACACCTCACACTAAACCATGCCACCCAAGGCTATGTCCAGCCCTGCCTTGAATACCACCAGAGATGGAGCATTCACAACTTCCCTGGGCAACCCATTCTGGTGCCTCAATGTGGAGAGCTATTTGGCTGTGAACGGGCATGTGAGCAATCCAGACAACTGCTTGACAATTGTAAGGTAGTGACCCGCAGGCACTGAGGCCTCGCCTGAGGATTACTAAAGTTCGTGTACGTGCAGAAGCCTTGGGAAAAGTTAGCATGGAAAACTACTGAGAGAGATACGCAGAGAAGGAATGTTAACTGTAACCTTGAAACATATGCTGTAATAGTTAACCAATCATTAAACTGTTGCTAGCACTCGGCTAAGTGAAGTTAACCAATCAAGTGTTATCGAATGTTCTAGTGTTCTGAAATCTGTTCCTATAAAAGGCATGATTGCGCACATTAAATTGTTCAGCGTGGATCACATTGATCTGTGTTTCGTTGTTCCTAAACTCCCGCGAAGAGTGGCGCCCGAACAGGGACCCCCAGCTCTGCCTCCTGAGAGCTGCTTCGGTGGTGAAGATCAGCGCAGACCTGACGGGTGGGAGGCCGACCGAAAAGCAGCCGGCAGGAGCATTGCCGAGTGGAAGGAGCACGGCCGTGCCGCAGGAGAAAAAGGGTGTCTCCGCGAAAAAGTGTCCACTTCGATAAAGGCAAGTGGCGGTCGGGGAGGAATGGGAGCGGCTCAAACTAAGGAAGAGACAGCTGTCCTTAACCTCCTCCAGTGCATCCTCTCAAGGAGAGGGATTAAATATGAAGAAGATGTACTTAAAGGGCTACTCCAGTGGAGTAAAGAAAAGGGGCTATTTAGTGGGATTGGAAGAGCATTTGAAATATCCACATGGGAGGCGATAGGCGTACAGCTCTGGGACACTATAACTGATGGGGGGAAGGCAGCGCGTGAGGCCCAAAAATACTCCACGCTGTGGAAACTTGTCTGAGAGACTTTGCGGGATATGAAATCAGAGAAAGCTGCAGCTGCTTCGGCAGTTAAAGCCTTATCTCCGGCAATGCCATCCGCACCCCCCAGCGCCCCCCCACCCGGACCCCCGCTTGAGCCTCCCGCCCCCCCCCCCCCACCCTCCCTGCCTCCCAATTACCCGCAGAGCCCCTGATGAAGGGTTCCAAGAACCCCGATCGGAGTCCCTTCGATCACTGTACCGGAGGGAGAACTTACGCAAAAATTGCAAAAACGATTAAGAGGGGTTTTCAAGCCATGCCCAGTAAAGAGAGATCAAAATCTGATATTGCTACTGATCCTGACGATATCAAACCTCGCTGTGAGGTGAAGGCATCCACAGATTTTAGGCCTGGTGTGCCAGAATATCCCCATACCTCCACCCCAAACTGTTCCCCCATTGACTTTAATGTCTCTACCCCAGAAGAAGCAGAAAATCCGAAAGAACTAAATGACTCAACGAAAAAATTATTGCAGGAGGCAAGCAGATATCCCACTGTGTGGAGATTAATCACTGACTCCTTAAAAAATATGCAAGCAGAAGAGCTTTTCCACCCCCATGGAACAAATGCAAAAAAAACAGAACCGATGGATGGGCCAGGGGATACAAATTTGTATCTTCCTTTATCACTTTCGCTGCCCCTGACCTCCCTCCCCCCAGAGCCTGATCCTCAAGATCGTCAAGGTTGGGACAAATGGACAGGATTGTTAGATGAGAAAGTACAGACACTTCATGACGGACTTACAAATTTACAGCTCTCCGACACGGCTAAGTCAAAGAATGAGATAATGGAGCCCAAACCCCCACCATCCTCACCCCCCCATCCTTCCGAACCTCCGCCAGTTGCTGCCGTGGCTGCGGAGGCTGAGGACGGCGATGAAGGCAATCTTTTTGCCCCAGACCCTGTTAATCCCGAGAAAAAGCCTACTCTCAGATCACCTGAAACCTGCAGGAGAAAATGTTTTAATTGCACTTGATAACACTGAAACTCCAGAACACATTAATGAGGAGCCTGAGCATTTTCATCAGACTGTTGTTGCCGCTCCTGAGATTCTGATGCCTGATAATTCTGATGCTGACCTGGATAGTCCTTTTGACCCGAGACCTGTTGATCTGGAAAAGAAGCCTGATTTAGATCCCCCAGATCCCCATGATAAATGGGCAGTTATAAAGAGAAAAGTAAGACGGGCGGGGGATGCAGATGTATTGTGTGCTTATAGTCTCTCTGTGATATTCATGTACTAAAAGTTAGCAAATGTAACTACGTCTATGTTTCTATCGACCCTTGCAGACCTTTATAGATACTGTTGGCCACTTCTCCCGATGTAGGCTGGCCACCTGCATTGGAATGAGTGTGCATTTTGGTCAGTATAAAAGCCCAAGCCTCATGCGATGTGAGGGAGGCAGAACCTCTGCAGGGACGCCCGCTGAGATTGAGCCTGCCATCCTGCACTGCGATGATGCTGCTCGGAGCTGGTTTCCTGATTGTCTTCACAGGGTCATTGCAACTACATTTTGTACGTGTGACCATGTAGTGGGAGTAATGATAGTCTGCATTTTGTGTTTCACATATTGTAGTTGTGTGGAGTGTGTTTGTGGGATCCCATGAATGTGTGTGTATGTGTGTGTCTGTTGAGGGCAGACAGTGTTCCGTGTATTTTTTGTTATTGGGTTAATGTAAAAGTTTTTAATGGGTAGCAGATTAACATTTTGGGCAAGAAAGGGTTAATGCAGAGGTGCTGCTGCCGGCAGGAATTTATGGCTGCTGCTCAGCAGGCTGGCAGCTGTAGCTGCTGCTGGGCGGGCAGGCAGGCATTTGTAGCTCCTGCCGAGCAGTACTGCTTAGTGTGTTTAAGGTAACCTAGGGGAGAATCCAAGCTTTACCAACCTCCACCCAAACAGCACCAGGGTGGCAGAGATACGGTGCAGTTTGCTTCTGCACCTGCTTCACATTCCTGTTTCATCAGAATGCCTTTGCTTTAAGGAATCATTTTTAGCTTGGCTTACTTCTCGAGAACTGATGGCATGGGGGAAGGGATATATTTGTGTTCTACCTACAGGTCCATGGAGGCTGCCTGCAAAGTTTCTCAAGCCTTGTCATGAGCTGGATGGACGAGCGGAAAAACCCAATGCCTTAGCTACAGGAGCTTGAATGTGTGTGCATGTAAAGTAGCTCTTATTAGAGGCTGTGATTTTGTGTATAACACCACCTGTACTTACTAGCCAGTTGCTAATAAGAAACTACGCCTTGTATTGTATGGATTTGTCACTTGTAAAAGAGATGTTAGTGCATGCAAATTTGCAGCAGCTGCTAGAAGATGATAAGGCAAAACCCACAGAAGTTAAGCTAACAGGAAGAGGTTATATGTTTGCTTACAGATCAAGGCATTCAGTGGATACCGGCTCATTGGATACGGCCCTGGCGAAACTCAGCAGAAAGCCTCTCCTCTACAGCAGAAGATGTCAGTGATGATTAAGAACCTGTTAGTGGTTAAGCTGTTAATTTTGCTCTTTGTATATAATTCTGTATCTCTGTTACACGAAATTAATCCTAGAAAAAATTTGTGGGTAACATGGGCCAGTGAGAATGGGGTGTCGGAATTTTGTCTTGCTATGGCATCAGCCACAGATCATTTCAAACATGTTTAATAGGAACACCTGGGTATAATGAGAACAGCTTTAAGGCATTTTCGATCAACAACTGCAGTAAGTCGACAAATGCTGCGGATTGCTCAGCAAAATTGATATCTGGATTGAATAGGACACTCCCTTGGGATCCACAAGAATTAAATTTAATGGCTTCGCAAGCAATTGGGAATAGCTCACAAAATGACACAAACCTGCATAATGTTTGGATGTAAATATGCAGGCTGCCCATATTCCGTCAACTCACCAGCTGTTTTGCCCAAAGATAGCGCCTATTGGTACGCTAATGAATATTGTGGGATAAATGATACGGCTGGGAAGGCAACAGCCTTTAAGGCATACGGATCTACTCACCGGCCTGGGTCAGTGCCCCTCCTTTGGAATAACAAATCTGCCAAGGCCCTACCACCAGATGTCTTTTTAATCTGTGGGGATAGGGCATGGCAAGGAATATCAAAAGACATTGTTGGAGGACCATGCTATTTGGGCTCACTGACTTTTTTTGCACCAAAGTTTACAGAATTGAATAATCTTAGTCATATTCTCCGCTCTAGATCTAAGTGATCAATAGGGCTCACCCCTGATTGTAATGACAATGTTCAATTACTGAGCAGAGCTGCTCTAGTAGCTCTGTCACTATTTGTCCCTGGAGCGGCTGCAGGAAATGCCCTAAGAACAATAGCCCAGCTAGCTTGTTGGGCAGAAAAGCAGGCTAACGTAACTACTGCCGTTCTCACAGAATTATTAATGGATCAAAATAGCTTATGACACTCCCTACTGCAGAACCGCACAGCCATCGACTTTTTGCTGTTGGCACAGGGTCATGGCTGTGAGGACTTTGAAGGTATGTGTTGTGCGAATCTGTCTGATCACAGTAAGAGCGTTCACAAACAATTGACCTATCTAAAGGAACACTCTTAAAAAATCCAACAAGGTATAAATCCATTAGATGATTGGCTCCGCAACATTTTTTCAGGATGGGGAATAGGGACTTGGATTAAAAATTGGATAATTATTGCTTTGAAGGTTTTAGGCATTATATTACTAATTTTGCTTGCATGCACCATTGTATTTACTATACTGAAGAAATTTGTAAACAGAATGCTAAATCAAATCTGGATTGCTCAAAAACAAGAAGAGGGTATTGTGGAAGCATTCCTTTCAGTTAACGGACATGTGAGCAATCCAGCCTTTGAATGAGAGAACTCCACTGGTAAGAAATTTCTTTGGCTGATCCCTCACTGCCACTAGCATCTTCAACATGCTGCTGCGCCCTGTAGTATATATACTGCTAACATAAATCTGTATGTGCTTTGCCATAGTAGTGACTTGTTACTGAATGAAGCAGGTGAACCTCTGCACTGACAACAAGGTGCCACAACTGACGTTGGCCGAATACCTCCTACCGCAGTCAAGGGCAAGACTGGGTTGGCCTCTGTGTTTGCCACCAAGAAGAACCTTTAGCTCCGCTGCTGGCTGCAACCCAGCAGGCGTTGAGTGGTGGGGACACATGTCATGGCAGACCTTGATGTGAGGGATGGCCTCTCCTGTTATCAGAGAACTATACAGGAGAGAAAGGCAGGCCAAGCAGCCTGTGGTTGGCATATGTTGGAGATATGATCTAGTCCAAATCCTCTGCTCAAATAGGGTCGTCTAAAGCAGGTGTTATATATAAAAACACCCAAGGGAAATGTAAGGATTTTCTTCAAACAGTTTGCAAAGCGTAATTTGTACAAAAGCTTTTGAATTTGTCTAGTTTTGATTCTCTTTCTGCAATACAGCATTTGTGACATCTAACAGATGATCCCTTGCCCAAACTACCAGTTCTATATAAAGACCTACGTGATAACGAGTGGAAAGGACCAGAACCATATCAAGTTATAGAATGTAACAAAGGATGTAATGTGACTGCAAGACTAAAGCAAAGTGTGCAAAATGATTCCAGTGGAAGTTTGTTATGCTGTTTTCAATGGTAATACATATGTGACTAAGTTAACACAAGTAGAAGTAAATTCTTTAAAAAAGATAGTTTTGCAGAATTGCAAGGCTTTAGATATATTAACAGCTCAAGTAGACAGAGTATGTACTTTAATTAATGAATCTTGTTGTAGTTATCTTGATCAGTCTGGAAAGACCTTGAAAGATGTTAAAGAAATTTGGAAGCATACGAAAGTACTTCATGGTGTCTATCAGAACGATAAAATTCCTTGGTTAGATGCTCTTCTTACATCTTGGGACTTTAATGGTTGGCTCACATCTCTGATTAAAGGTATTGGAATGATTTTGGTAGTAATCTTGACCATAGTTATGATTGTACCTTGTATTTTGCAATGTATTCGTGGTATGATTGAAAACCTGGTAAAACAGCTTTGGCTTACTCAAGAAAAGAAAAGGGGGAGATGTGGATGATTTCTTGTTAGAGAATGGACATATGCCTGCTCTGAATGAAAGCAAGTATGTGCAGCTGGCCATGTAGCAGGGGTAACTCCTGGTTACCTCTGTGCAGCCGACCGTGGAAAAGAAGCAACTCCCGGACAGTTAATGAAACAAGAATGCAGGCCTGGAAGATAAGAAGGAGCTAAGATAAGAAGGTTGCTGAATTGGACTGTAAATTTCGCTTGCTTACAAAAAACACACTTTAGGTTCTCACGAGTGCAAAAGTTACAAGTACTCTCAGAATGGGATTGGTTTCAAAAGTTGTTACAGGGTTGGGGTATTAGTAGTTGGCTAGGAGTAGTAATCAAACAAGGTTTAACAGTTTCAATGGTATTGATTATTATTGTTTTAATCTTTTGCTGTTTGTGGAAGTGTATTGCCAGTATGCTATTTCGTGCTGTGAATCGGGTCTGGATTGCTCAAAAACAAAAAGGGGGATTTGTGGAGAGCTATTTGGCTGTGAACGGGCATGTGAGCAATCCAGACAACTGCTTGACAATTGTAAGGTAGTGACCCGCAGGCACTGAGGCCTCGCCTGAGGATTACTAAAGTTCGTGTACGTGCAGAAGCCTTGGGAAAAGTTAGCATGGAAAACTACTGAGAGAGATACGCAGAGAAGGAATGTTAACTGTAACCTTGAAACATATGCTGTAATAGTTAACCAATCATCAAACTGTTGCTAGCACTCGGCTAAGTGAAGTTAACCAATCAAGTGTTATCGAATGTTCTAGTGTTCTGAAATCTGTTCCTATAAAAGGCATGATTGCGCACATTAAATTGTTCAGCGTGGATCACATTGATCTGTGTTTTGTTGTTCCTAAACCCCCGTGAAGCCTCAACACCCTCACAGTAAAGAATTTCTTCCTCAGATCCAATCTAAACTTCCCCTCTTTAAGTATGAACCCGTTAGCCCTTGTCATCTCACCACAGTCCCTAATGAAGAGTCCCTCTCCAGCATCCCTATACCCCCCTTCAGACATTGGAAGGCTGCTATGAGGTCTCCACACAGCCTTCTCTTCTCCAGGCTCAACAGGCCCAACTTTCTCAACCTGTCTTCATATGGGAGGTGCTCCAGTCCCCTCATCTTCCTCATAGCCCTCCTCTGGACATGTTCCAACAGTTCCATGCTCTTTTTATGTTGAGGACACCAGAACTACACACAATACTCCAAGTGAGGTCTCACAAGAGCAGAGTAGAGGGGCAGGATCACCTCCCTCAACCTGCTGGTCACACTCCTTTTGATGCAGACCAGGATATGGTTGACTTTCTGGGCTGCGAGTGCACACTGCCGGCTCATGTTCATTTTTTCATTGACCAATGCCCCCAAGTCCTTCTCCACAGGGCTGCTCTGAATCTCTTCTCTGCCCAACCTGTAGCTGTGCCTGAGATTGCTCTGACCCAGGTGGAGGACCTTGCACTTGGCATGGTTAAACTTCATCAGGTTGGCATCAGCCCACCTCACAAGCATGTCAAGGTCCCTCTGGATGGCATTCTTTCCCTCCAGGGTATCAACCAAACCACAAAGCTTGGTGTCATCATCAAACTTGCTGAGGGCGCACTCAATCCCACTCTCCACGTCACCAACAAAGATGTTGAACAAGTCCGGTCCCAACACCGATCCCTGGGGGACACCACTCGTTACTGGTCTCCAGCTGGACATTGAGCCATTGAGCACAACTCTTTGTGTGCAGCCATCCAGCCAGTTCTTTATCCACCGAGTGGTCCACCCGTCAAATAGGTGTCTCTCCAACTTAGAGACAAGGATGTCATGTGAGACAGTGTCAAAGGCTTTACACAAGTCCAGGGAGATGACATCAACTGCTCTGCCCCTGTCCACTAGTTCTGTAGCCCCATCTTAGAAGGCCACCAGATTGGTCAGGCAGGATCTCCCCTATGTGAAGCCATACTGGCTGTCAGCAACCTCCTTGTTGGTTTTCATGTGCCTCAGCATGCCTTCCAGGAGAATCCGCTCTAAGATTATGCCAGCCACAGAGGTGAGAGGGACTGGTCTGTAGTTCCGCAGCTCGTCCATTTTTCCCTTCTTGAAAATGGGGGTTATATTTCCCTTTTTCCAGTCATCGGGAACTTCACCTGGCTGCCATGATTTTTCAAATATGATGGACAGTGGCTTAGCAACTTCATTTGCCAGCTCCTTCAGGACACACAGATGGATTTCATCAAGTTCCATGGTCTTGTATACGTCCAGGGTCCTAAGACGGTCTCAGACCAGATCCTCTCCTACAGTGGGCCTAGGGTCTTCATTCTCACAGTCCCTGCATCTGCCTTCCAAGACTTGGGTGGTATGGTCAGAGCATTTGCCAGCGAAGACTGAGGCAAAGAAGTCATTAGGAACCTCAGCCTTCTCCATATCCAGGGTAGCCAGTTCTCCCAATAGCTTCCGGAGGGGGCCCACGTTGCCCGTAGTCTGCCTTTTATTTGTCATGTACCTATAGAATCCCTTCCTGTTATCCCTAACATCCCTAGCCAAGTTTAACTCTGACTGGGCCTTAACTTTCCTAACCTGGTCCCTATCTTCCCAGACAACATGCCTGTATTCTTTCCAGGCCTCCTGTCCTTGCTTCCACCTTTTACAAGCCACTTTTTGACGTTTGAATTTTCCTCAGCTGCTCCTTATCCATTCAAGGAGGTCTCTTGTCCCTCCTGCAGCACTTCCTTCTAGTTGGGATGTATCGCTCCTGAGGTTGCAAGCAGGTAATCCTTGAATATCAACTAACATTCTTGTGCCCCACTGCCCTGTAGAGCTATATCCCATGGAACCTTACTGAGCATGTTCCTGAAGAGGCCAAAGTCTGTTCTCTTCAAGTCCATCTTCATTAAAAGTGCTGCACTGAGGCACTTTTTTCATTTTTATAATTGCATCAGCTTACTCTTTTTTATAGTTGCCACACGTGCCATTCATAAGCATTATTTACATGACAAGGTTATTTTTTTAAATTTAAAGATATAGCATAAATGGAGGGAAATTGCCATGTACCATGTTTCTGTTGCTTCTTTGCTGAACTAGCTAAAAATTACTGTTTTCAAAATGAATGGGTTTAGTCAGTTAATTTTTAATGACTTTCAGTACAATATCATGGAAAAAAGATACTGGATATACATTTATGACTTTTTTCTAGATTTTGTGTGCAGATTTGCATTTATTCTTTCCCTTAGCACCTGCTTAGTTTTTGGTGGCTGAGTTCTTTGATTTTCTTCTTCTACTATTTCCCTGGGGATTTTTTGTTTGATCATTGGGGTTTGGTTGGTTTTTTTTTTTTTTTTTTTTTTTTTTTTTCACCTCAACCAGTCCTTTTGAGCAATATTTACAGGTTTTAAAACCACTAAAATAAATAAGAATTGTTAAAATTTGGGATTTTCAAAAATGTTGAACAGGTCTAATGCAGACAACCTGGACAAGACATATTTTACGTTCTTTCAATCTGAACTAAATTTCTGCCTACGGCTACATATTGGGTAATAGTTTTAAATAAAATATTCATAGGCAGAGAAGCAATTGTATTTCTTCTGCCAAATTCAGACTGCCCACAGGAGGTGCCAAGTGCCTTACAGTAGCTCCCAACATTTACCCGGAACAGCAGACAGTCTGTATTAAGCAGCATTACACAAGCAAGAATATGATCTACCAAAATATCTACTTTCATTTTTCACCAAATCTTGTCTTATACTAAATACAATGAAAACTAAAATAAATAAAGCAATTAAAACACAGCAAAAATAAAAAATCCCAACCCAATCCTTCATAGATTTATTAATGTACTTTTTATTCTTCTGTTTTTGTAAAATTCATGTTAATTTTAGAGTTTGGAAGATTTTACTGAATGTAATTCTTAGATTTCCACAAGTAGGCTTTTAAGTTTCAGCCTATCAAAAAACAAGCATATGCAAATGCCCAAATACCCAAATATGAAACAACTATCTTGAAAGTAAACTTTTCAATGTATACTTAATTATATTGCACCACAGGGCAGAACAACTGGTGTAAATACAATTTAGCTGTAATTAGCATTTTGTTCTTATCACGGTTATTCAGCGAAGATTTCTTTTCAGATTTGCTTTGCTTACGAAGTGTCAATATCATAGACAACATGTAATTCCCCCAGTAAAGAATACTGCATTATAGGGATTTGATTCAACAAGAGAATCTTAAGAGACATTTGTCAGAGTAACTGGGCTCAGAGGTACCAGTCATCTTCCTTACTTAATTTGCATTTCCTTTAAATGATAAATTTCTGTTTTTCACAATTAATTTTTAAATCATACCCATATCTTTTCTTCTAGAAATCAGACAGAGACTCATATACCTGTTTATGACAATTAGAAAACAATACTTTAATCAATGCCAGTTTTTTATATATTTATCAATTATATACATACTTTTCCAATACCTTCTTGCATGTAATTGTAGGAAAAAATCTGTGTCATGGGAATATAGTTTTAAAAGTAAATTTAAGGTTCATTTGCTATGGAATTTGACTACTATTTACAGAAGCTTTCAGTCTTAATATAATTGGACAAATCTCTCCACAGAGGCACTGTAATTCAACATGTGATTATGTTGCACATTTAATACTATTTTTTGTAAGTTTTAGCTTTAAAGAAGATACATGCAATAAGTGAAAAACATTCAAAGTATCATGCTCAAGAAGCATTTTTCTTTTTTGAACAATTCTTTTCCCGGTAACAGATTGCAGTCCTCTCTGTTATCAGAGAACATTTTCTTTAAAAAATAGTTTACATTTCCTGGACAGCAGTTCAAATGTGAAAATGAATATATTTCCATTTGACAGATAAGATTGCAGTTTTCCAGGCAAAACATTCAATAAAAAAGAAAAGAAAATATTTATTCCTTATTAAAACAGTCCTGCTTGAGAGAGTCCAGAGAAGGACTGCAAAGATGATCAGAGGCCTGGAACACCGCTCCTGTGAAGACAGGCTGAGAGAGCTGGGGTTGTTCAGCCTGAAGAACAGATGGCTCTGGGTAGAATTAGAGCAGCCTTCCGGTACCTAAAGACGGCTTTCCAGTGCCTGAAGGCAACCTACAAGGAAGTTGGAGAGGAACATTTTACAAGCACATGGAGTGATAGGACAAGGGGAACGGGCTTCAAGCTGACAGATGGTAGTTTTAGATTAGATATTAGGAAAAAAATCTTCACTATGAGGGTGGTGAGATACTGAATCAGGTTGCCCAGAGAAGCTGTGGATGCCCCATCCCTGCAGTGTTCAAGGTCAGGCTGGATAGGGCTTTGAGCAACTCGGTCTAGTGGAAGGTATCCTTGCCCATGGCAGGGAGGTTGGAACTAGATAACATTTAAGCTCCCTTCCAAACCCAAACTTTTCTATGATGCTGTGATTCTATGAAAATGGGAAAAGGACAGCTTAAGAGATTAGGGAAATTGCCTGAGAGCAGGCGGCAGGAGAGAGCCAGTTTTCAGAATTTTTAGAGCAAACAGGGAAGAGCAAGTGCAACATTAAGAATAAAAAAGAAAAAAAGGATGTCTTAAGCATTTGTGTAGAGTTTTGCAGAATGTCTGAAACAAACAGTATTTGCCTGTAAGATTAATCACAATCTGCCTTGTAGTAATTTAAATTACATGGGATCAAAAGGCAGGCTGGACGAATACGGGAGGAGTAGAGGAAATTCATCCAGAGTTTCAAATACAAAGAATATACCTCTGGCTCAAAAAATGCTTGCACCCTAAATAACCAGAGACTAGGGAAGTACACCAGGAGAGTATTTATTGTGTGGCTGCCCCACTCCGATACTCTTTGCTAGACATCTGCTATTGTCTGTTGCTAGAGTCAGTATAAATGAACCTTTCACTAGGTTAAACTGTCACCTGACACTGTACAGCTGTGTTTATTTTCCTCGTTATTCATGCTATGTTTGTTTAAAAGATGGGTAAAAGTAACAAACTGTACTTAAACAGACTTAGAAAAAAAGCAAAGGTGACATGGCAAGAAAAAAAGCGCCAAGTCTGATACTCAGGCTCTTAGAGAGAAAGACAGAAATTCTGATTATTTTACTTTCTCTTCCATGCTGCGATGAAATCAAATGTCTCTTTTTCAATTACCTTTGGTGTTATTTAGATCAAAGCACAAACACAAGCATATTTGCATCCAGAGAGGAAGAAAATAAAAACAAAACAAAGAGAAGTTTTAAAAAAGAGCAATGGTTTTTTTCCATTCTGTAAATGCTATTTTTGCTTTGTAGCACAGAGCAAGAGTTCATATTACATACTGACAATTTTTTTCCTAAAGAAATACGCCGTATCTCAGCAACAGCACATGTACTATGGATTGTTGCAGCTGCTTTCCCTCTTCTCCCCTTATTTTTTTCTCTTAGAGTAAATAAGCTTTTAGGACATCATAGAGTTTTCCATTTGACATCTCTGTAGCTCTTTTATTTCCATTTCCATCCCAAGAGATTCTGAGGTTCTTAATAGAAAAGTTGGCATCTCTAAAAACATCTGAAAAGGAACAAAACTCTTTTTCACCTGAGCAATGATAGCTTTTCCCTTTAGAAATTTGTTTTTCAAATCCATTTGGGGGTAAGCAGAATTCACATGGTATCTTAGACATGTCAGTGCTTTTTTTTTCTCTTTCTTTCTACAGATTTTCTGCAACATCTGCTCAAAATGAGTTGAAGTCTGATATACAGCAGTTTTAATTCTTCAAAATGTATGGATAAAATTTTAAAAGAGAAATTAAATCACTTTAGATTAGGCTCAGTTTAGGCTTCTTGGATAGTCTTCTACTAGGATTTTAAAAGTTTTAGAATCTCTGGAAGGAATTATTGAATAAAGTGAATAATGCAAACACAGTAAAGAAAAATTGAAAATACAGATACGGTTTCTTAATTAAGAAAATATACAGCAATAACCATAAATAAATAATTACTTAGTATTTATACGTTGCTACATAAGCACACAAATAATAAACAGTATGCCATCATCACTTTGCTACTCCTAATTATATCTTATTATATTGTATTTTATTACATTGGATTATATACTGTGTTATTGCATTGTATTGCATTGTATTAGGTTAGGTTGCATTAGGTTAGTGTTGTGGTTTAAGCCTCTCAGCCACACAGTTTTGCTCGCTCACTCCACCCTCTTTCTTCCCCCCGCTCCCAGAGAGATGGGAAGGAGAACTGAAAGAATGTAACTCCCACAGATTGAGATAAGAACAGTTTAGTAACTAAGGTATAACACAAATCACCACTGCTACCACCAATAATAATAATTACAAGGCAAATACCAGGAAAGAATACAATCACTCACCACCCAATACCAAGCCCTACCCAGCAGCAAACCCCCACCCTTCTGGGTCTCTGCCCTCCGTTTTTTCATCCTGGGCATGACGTGCTGTGACATGGAATATCTCTTTGATTAGTTTGGGTCAGGTGTCCTGTCTCTCCTTCCTCTCAGCTTCCCCTCCTCCCTGGCAGAGCATGAGACTCAGAAAGTCCTTGGTCAGACTAAAACATTCTAAACTGCAGCTGAAAACACTGGTGCTATCAGCACAGTTCCCAGGTTGAAAGTCGAAAACACAGCACTGGCCCAGCCACTATGAAGGAGAAACATGACTGCCTCCTCCGAACTCATGAGAGTTAGGTTAGGTTATATTACTTATTCTAACTTATTTGTGGGTTTACTGTATTATTTTCTATTTATCAATCATATTTAATAAAGTAATAGGATTTAAAACATTCTTTAAATTCATGAAATCACAAAATCACAGAATGGGTGAGGTTGGAAGGGACTACTGGAGGTCATCTCATCCAAACTCCCTGCTCAATGCAGACCTGTTGGAGCAAGTCCAGAGGAACACCACGAAGATGATCAGAGGCCTCGAGCACCTCTCCTATGCAGACAGGCTGAGAGAGCTGGGGTTGTTCAGCCTGGAGAACAGATGGCTCTGGTTAGACCTTAGAGCAACCTTCCAGTACCTAAAGGCAACCTTCCAGTGCTTAAAGGCGGCCTACAAGGAAGCTGGAAAGGAATTTTTTGCAAGCACATGGAGTGATAAGACAAGAGGGAATGTCTTCAAGCTGACAGATGGTAGCTTTAGATTAAATATTAGGAAATAAATCTTCACTGTGAGGGTGGTGAGGCACTGGGAACAGGTTGCCCAGAGAAGCTGTGGATGCCCCATCCCTGGAAGTGTTCAAGGTCAGGCTAGATAGGGCTTTGAGCAACTTGGTCTAGTAGAATGTGTTTCTGCCCATGGCAAGGAGGTTGGAACTAGATAACTTTTAAGTTTCCTTCCAACCCAAACCTTTCTATGATTTTATGATTCTATGATTGTGTCCGTATAGCTCTTGAATATTCCAATGCTCACTCACCCTCTCAGGAAAGCTCTTCTTCATATTCAGGTTCCTGTATTTTGGTGTATGCCCATTGCCCTTTGTCCTATTGCCTAGCACTGCCAAGAAGAGTCTGGCCCCATCCTCCTGAAACCCTCCCTTCAGATACTCGTATATACATTTACCAGATCCCCACTAACACTTCTCTAGGCTGAATGAGCCCAGCTCCCTCAGCCTTTCTCCATGTGAGAGATGCTCCGGACATTCTAGTAGCCCTTTGCTGGACTTGCTCCAGGAGCTCCTTGTCTCTCTTGCACTGGGGAACCCAGAACTGGACACTGGAGTACTGCGGTATTCGCCAGGTCAGAGGTTTACCTCTCTCAACCTACTGGCAATGCTCTTCCTAATGCAGCCCAGGATACCATTGGCCTGCTTGTCCACAAGGGCCCATTGCTGGCTCATGGATTACTTGCCCTTCTCCACAGTTACTTCCCAGCAGGTCAGCCCGCAGTCCATACTAGTACATAATTCTCATAAAGTTTTCTCATCCTCCCTGTCACAAAAGATCCAAATTGCATAAGAGCTCCAAAACATTTTGAAGCCAATATGACTAAATCAATACGAACAAATTCCATCTACTTTCAGGTAATTCTACTTTTCATCAATGGCTAGCAGAGAAGTGAAAGTAACACTTTGTATGTTCAAAACAAAATAGAATTTCTCTGAAATTAAAGTCTGTGGACTCATATGTGATACCAGTTGTGCCTTTAAATAAAAAAAAAAAAAAAAAAAAAAAAAGACTTGAAAATACTACTAATTATACAGTATTAGCAAATGCCATAGACTTTTCAAAAAATGGGGGGGAGGGGAGTTGAAAAAACTGGAGTTCCAGGAGACACAGAATGATGAGCTATTAACTGTAACTACATTCCAAATTTTTCACCATAGATCAGCAGACTTCTGGCACAAACAGAAAACACTGTTATTTAGTTGACTCAGAGACATTTTCTTCTCCCCTTTAAGGTCATCTTATCGATTCTGGGAAAATACTGTAAATATTAAATCCTCCAGTCAATAAGCTTAATACTGACTTTAAAAAGTCAATATATGCTTACCAGCTGCAAAACAGTAACAGAACTGAGTCTGGTATATTCTGTTCTGTGTAATACTTTCTACTTAAAAGTAGAAGTGCTTTTATGCTTTAAAGGAGTGGAAATGTTCTCTGCTGGAAAAAAAATAGTGGTAAAAATTTAAAAAATGGTGAAATTATCAGCATTCTCTATGGGTGAGCACATTTCTACAAGTGGCATTTTAAAATAATATGAGATGAATAAAAACATTGCAACTGAGTTGAATGTTTTAAATAACTTCTTTTAAAGCTGTGGTCACATAGAATGTAATATACTGGAACTGTGGAAATAAAAAGAAGTTTGAAACAAAAAGCTCTAATCTTGCTGAAAATACGAATCTCAGACATTAACTGTTTTCTGCCAATTCAAGGTGAAAAACAAACAAAAAAAGTCAAGCAGCAAGGCTTACCAAAGTGCAGTTCCAAGCTCTGTTCAGAAAATGTAATGTAGAAATTTAGCAAAAATTCATTTAAATATCCTAAGAGCAAAGCAGTATGTTTTGTATGCAAAAAGCTGAAATTCAGAAGGCTTAAAGATGGCTTAAGGTAATATGCCTTCAACACAAGCTCTCAACACAATCTCAGAAATCTGCACTTTTTTTTGTCAAAATAGTGTCTCAAACAAATTATTTGCTTTAGGGCTTGAACTCTGTCTCTAGGGAGAATTATATTTTTTATTTGATTTTATTTTAGTAGGGTGGCTATCTGGTTTAGTAGTCTGATTTCACCCATTTCTCTCTAGAATTGTTCAGAAATGGAGGAGGATGCGTGACAACATAAGGAAGTTAACAAAAATTCTGATCTTTTGATGACTAAATATACATATGATTGTATATTGCCAGTATAGAGTTAACATCTTTGGATCTCACTGTTTTACCACAGTATAGTATGGAAAGACATTTTCTCAATCAGTCTCATTATATGTGTTCACAGATATGTCCCACTATGGACAATGTTCATGCCTTCCCAAGGCCTCAGTCAAGAAGCTGCTTATTCAGTTAGACACTTTTTATGAAGGCTGGTATGCTGTTCTACCATTTGTTCTGGCAAAAAGAACAAGATGCATAGCGATTATATAGCTTAGACAGTTCAGATACTTCACCACTCGGGTAGCACAGCATGTTCCTTGCTCATTGGTAGTAAAATATATCTGCTACGTAACTGTGGTAGAGGATTAATTTCTCTCCATAAGTTTTTTCAAAATTGTTATGCAGGACAAACTACTTCTAGCGGATAGTTCACTGCAGCCAAGTTGTAATTTTACAGATAAAAGAAAGGGGATACCAAAGGCCAAATGCGTTTTGAAAACTTTCAGAAAACGAAACAAAGGCACAAAGATTAGAGAACAGCTGAAGTATGAGAGACCAGTATTACAGAATTGCAGAATGACTGATGGGGGAAGAACCTGTGGAGATCATCCATCCCAACCATCATGCTTAAATCAGGGAAATCTAGAACAAGTTCCTCAGGACCATGTTGTCAGGTTTTGAACATAGAATCATAGAATCATAGAATAGTTAGGGTTGGAAAGGACCTTAAGATCATCTAGTTCCAACCCCCCTGCCACGGGCAGGGACACCTCACACTAAACCATGTGACCAAAGGGTCTGTCCAATCTGGCCTTGAACACAGCCAGGGATGGAGCATTCACAACTTCCTTGGGCAACCCATTCCAGGGCCTCACCACCCTTACAGGAAAGAATTTCTTCCTCAGATCCAATCTAAACTTCCCCTGTTGAAGTTTGAACCCATTACCCCTTGTCCTCTCACCACAGTCCCTAATGAAGAGTCCCTCTCCAGCATCCCTATAGGCCCCCTTCTGATATTGGAAAGCTGCTATGAGGTCTCCACACAGCCTTATATTCTCCAGGCTCAACATACCCAACTTTCTCATCCTATCTTCATACGGGAGGTGCTCCAGTCCCCTGATCATCCTCGTGGCCCTCCTCTGCACTTGTTCCAGCAGTTCCATGTAATTTTTATGTTGAGGACACCAGAACTACACACAATACTCCAAGTGAGTTTTCTCATGAGAGCAGAGTAGAGGGGCAGGATCACCTCCCTCAAAATTCTGGTCACGGTCCTTTTGATGCAGCCCTGGATATGGTTGGCTTTCTGGGCTGCGAGTGCACACTGCCGGCTCATGTTCATTTTCTCATCGACCAACACCCCCAATCCTTCTCCGCAGAGCTGCTCTGAATCTCTCCTCTGCCCAACCTGTAGCTGTGCTTGAGATTGCTCCGACCCAGGTGGAGGACCTTGCACTTGTCATGGTTAAACTTCACATCTGCAAGTATGAAGCTTCAACCGTCTCTCTGGGCAGCCTCTTTCCATGTTTCATCACTCTCACAGAGTGATGATTCGCCTTGGTTTGAGTGGGCTTTTGGGTTTGTTTTTCTTCATTTGACTTGGCTTAATTTGGTTTAGGTTGATTGGTTTCAAACATTTAAATGGAAATTCCTGTGTTTCAATAGAAATTGAAAAAAAATGAAAAATGCATCCACTGCTGCTTTCCCTGACACTGGGCCACTCTGAGAAGAGGCTCCATCTTCCTTACTCTCTTCCATCAAACATTTATACATTTTTATGAGGTCTCTCTGAGCTCACTGAGCAGTCCCAGCTCTTTCAGCATTTTCCCATATGGCAAAATCTTCAGTCCCCTAATAATCTTTTGTATGTTGTGGCCTCTTGCTGTACTTGATCCAGTACATCCATGGGGCTCTTGCACTGAGAAGCCCTGTACTGGCCTCAGCACTCCAGATATATGTTACCTGTTCTTACTAGAGAAGGATCCCTCCACCTGCTGGAGAACCATCTTCTGGATGCAGCTGTAAACTGGTGGCTTTCTTGTAGCCACAAGGGTGCATTGCTGGTCTGTGTTCAGATTGTTGTCCTTCAGAACTGCCAGGTCTTTTTCTGTAAAGCTGCTTTCTACCTGGTTGGTCACCAGCCTCTCCTGAAGCATGAAGTTATCAAATCCCAGGTGCAGGACTTCACATTTCCCTTTGATGAACTTGATGAGATTTCTGTTATGCAAGGAACAGACTATTTTGCTAATTCAGTGCCTAAAATGGTAACATCCCAGAGCAGCCAAGGCAAATTTTACAAAGTAATGACTTTACTCCTTCACTGAAATGTTTACAAATTACTCATTGTAGTGTCCATTATTTTCATGTTAGCCAAAGTGTAACAATCTTTATTTACTTTCATACAGAGAAAGATGGTGTAAACATTAACTGTAAACTTGTTTGTACCACTTCTACTGTTTTTATAACAGTTACAATAGAATCAATTAGAACTGTGACATAATGGTGAATGATACCATTTTAAATCCATATGTTAAATTCATTAATGCAAATATTTATAATAGTATTATCAGTATTTATATTAAAAATTAATTATATTATAAAATGAGTTATAGTTTGTGTTTTGGTTTGGTTTTAGTTGTGTTCATTCACAG
The DNA here is from genome assembly GCA_039720435.1 of Amazona ochrocephala. Classification (NCBI taxonomy): domain Eukaryota; kingdom Metazoa; phylum Chordata; class Aves; order Psittaciformes; family Psittacidae; genus Amazona; species Amazona ochrocephala. Next base: position 22,152,135 of record CM077879.1, read on the forward strand.
GTATAGAATTTACTACATCCTTAGCATTCATGGAGTCTGAGTGCCAAAGCTGTTCCTCCTTCTTATAGGAAGATGATATTCTCACTCTATAAACATTCTATTTAAATAATTAATTTTATCTTCCTGACACTTAATTCTGTAAGCAAGTAAAAAAACCTGGCTTTCAGTTGCCTTTATCCTCCTTGCGAACAGATTTTAAGAGGTAAACCTAAGCTTTCTGAGCAAATAAGGACAGTTTCAGAAGTGTTCCCTTCCTATTCTGCTTTCAGGGCCTATTATAATAAAGAATAATAGAATTCAGAACAAGATACTTCAACAGGATATCCAAGTCCTTAACCCACTGTAAAGTAAATTCAAAATACTGATACTTCACAATCCAGGTAATTCCTGCATTACAATATAATGTGCATAGTTAGTTTTTCATTCCCAGACTGCTAGCAGAATTTATGTGGCAAGCAAGGTTAGAATGACTGTGGAGTCCTAATAGCAGTTCTACACTTACAAAAACCTATGTAAGAAGGAGCTTAGAATAAGGGAGTACTGTCTGTACTTCTGTTTACTGGCACTGAATAATAAAAGCATAATCAAATAGTAATCAAGCAACAGTAACAGCCGAGCAGGATGCTATTTTAGAATGCATATGTAGAAATAGAATGATGTCTATTCCTTTTCCAGCTCTTTACAGTGTTACAGTTAATTTATTTATCAACTTTGGCTTTTCTCCACTGCTGGCTCCCTCTTCTTGACAGTATAAGACTTCCCAGAAAGCTTGGTCTGCTAACAGAAAACACCATCAGCTTCTTACCAAGCTTACAGAACTCACGTTTCAATCTCCAAGTAGATATGGTTTGCTTGCTGCAAAAAGCTCTCGAGTAATTCCTGCGCTAAAATTCAAAATAATAATAATAATAATAATAATAATAATAATAATAATAATATAGAAATGGTATCTTGCTTGCAGACTTGTTATGTACACTGTGTTAAAAGAAAATACTACCTTATATACAGCCATACATTCATCTATTTACACTGATCAAACTGTGTAAAACTTAACCCCTTAAGAAAGACTGCTACAGATGACCCTGTAATTATCCCATGAAGTCATAGAGGCTCTTTAACTTTTCCCTGCCTTTTTATTTCTGTAGCACTATTCCATATGGGGAAATGTGACCCTCAGTATTCTTTTATTTCTGTTTCTTTCCTATGAACATTTATTATAGAACAAATAAGTATGTCAGTCTTTAATTATTTTAGTGTCTTTTCAGGTAAGTATAAAAGAGATTGACTGAGAAAAGCAATAAAGAGAATTTGGGGAGGCAGGTTAATAAAATATATACTTGTAAAACATGGTTTTTTTTGTAAATAAAGATTAAAATAGGGCCCAGCATAGCCTCAGTGAAGATATTCCTGAGAGCATAGGATAGAAAACAATATAAACAGGAAAGAACATCATTATTAAAGGTGTGATAAATGTAAACAGTTAATTTGCTGATAAATTGTAATAAACTTGAATGATTAATTTGCCAGTTAGCTTAGAGAAAAATGTTACAAGGCTGTGAAGTGGAGGTGGCCCTTTTGCAATGTTGCAAGGCTGTGAAGTGGAAATAGCCCTTTTACAATGTTACAAGTCCGTGAAGTGATAATAGCCCTTTTGCAATGTTTATGTTGTGATAATGAGGTTTAGTAGTTCCCCTAAAAACAGTGTCTCCCCTAAATCTGATAGCTTTGTGTACTCCTCATCCGCGCATCTGGCTTTCTTATCGCTTGCCAACTTGCAGACATGGCTGGAGGCATTCGACCTGCTAAAGGTGAAAAGTGCAGCCTGAGGAAGACCACTTACTTCATCTTGAAGACCCCTGTCCACAAGAGGAAGACTTCTTACTTCATCTTGAAGACCCCGGCCCACAATTATCGGAAGGCAGTGAGCAAGCGCCAAAGAGGAGGGAGCTTATGATAATGAGTACCTGAACTAATTGTAATATCCCCGTTTGTGTAATAAATACCTGCTCGCTTAACCCACCCCGTGTGCGTGTTGGTGGAGCGGAGACTCCCCGCGCACCCAGTGCTGCTTTGCTTACTAACTCTCATTATTTTTGGCAATAAATTACTCTTCCTGCTAATTTGGCTCTGGGTATTTATAACAAAGGTAACAAAGAATATTAACATAGGCTGAAATGCATTTTTAATAACTTATGTTTTGATAGAGGTGATTAATTTACTCTAGGACTGAACATACCATGCAGACTATACTATACTGAACTTGCTCAGTACCTTTTGACACTTGGCTTGTCTCCTGAGTTCAAAGTGCCCATTCGGTGTGCAATTAAATAGAATCATAGAATCATAGAATAGTTAGGGCTGGAAAGGACCTTAAGACCATCTAGTTCCATCCCCCCTGCCATGGCAGGGACACCTCACACTAAACCATGCCACCCAAGGCTCTGTCTAACCTGGACTGGAACACCACCAGGGATGGAGCATTCACAGCTTCACTGAGCAGCCCATTCCAGCGCCTCACCACCCTTACAGCAAAGAATTTCTCCCTCATATCCAATCTAAAGTTCCCCTGTTTAATAGCTACAATTAAGTTTGTGTTTCTTTTTCTCTAAATGCACCGCTTAACATATAGGGACCTGCCTATTAACCTATGGCACATCCATATCTTCCAAACCCTTCCATATAAAAGCGCAAAATAGTACACAATTTAAGCTATGCAAGTATTCTTAGTTTTAGAGACTTTATCAACCACCTCATGATCATAATGTTTTATCCATTTTTTGCAGTGCAGGAGATTAACATACTATCAATTGGTATTAAATTCTCATATGCATACTAATTATTTCATTTTACTTGTAGATATTCAAAAGATGCCTGAACACAATGCTAGATAACCTGCTCCATGTAGCTCTGCTTAAGCAAGTGTGTTGGACCAGATGACCTTCAGAGGTCCCTTTCAACCCTAACCATTCCATGGTTCTGTAACATTAGAAGAGTCACAGGAATATACCTTATCTTTTTGGTCATAATGATGGAGAGACATCAATTTGATAGGTGGTCCACTCAGTGGATAAAGAACTGGCTGGATGGCCGCACAAAAAGAGTTGTGGTCAATGGCTCAATGTCCAGCTGGAGACCAGTAACCAGTGGTGTCCCTCAGGGATCGATCTTGTTCAACATCTTTGTGGGTGACATGGACAGTGGGATTGAGTGTGCCCTCAGCAAGTTTGCCGATGACACCAAGCTGTGTGGTTCAGTCGCTACATTGGAGGGAAGGAATGCCATCCAGAGGGACCTTGACATGCTTGTGAGGTCCTCCACCTGGGACAGAGCAATGCCAGGCACAGCTCCAGGTTGGGCAGAGAAGAGATTCAGAGCAGCCCTGCAGAGAAGGACTTGGGGGTGTTGGTCAATGAGAAAATGAACATGAGCCAGCTTCAGTGTGCGCTCGCAGCCCAGAAAGCCAACCGTTTGCTGGGCTGCATCAAAAGGAGCGTGACGAGCGGGTGGAGGGAGGGGATCCTGCCCCTCTGCTCTCGTGAGACCTCACTTGGAGTATTGTGTGCAGTTCTGGTGTCTTCCACATAAGAAGGACATGGAACTGTTGGAATAAGTGCAGAGGAGGCCACGAGGATGATCGGGGGACTGGAACACCTCCCGTATGAAGATAAGCTGAGAAAACTGGGGCTGTTCAGCCTGGAGAAGAGAAGGCTGCGTGGAGACCTCAGTGCAGCCTTCCAGTATCTGAAGGGAGCCTATAGGGATGCTGGGGAGGGACTCTTCATTAGGGACTGTGGTGAGAGGACCAGGGCTAACGGGTTCAAACTTAAACAGGGGAAGTTTAGATTGGATATGAGGAAGAAATTCTTTACTGTGAGGGTGGTGAGGCACTGGAATGGGTTGCCCAGGGAAGTTGTGAATGCTCCATCGCTGCAGCATTCAAGACGGGGCTGTACAGAGCCTTGGGTGGCATGGTTTAGTGGGAGGTGTCCCTGCCCATGGCAGGGGGGTTGGAACTCCATGATCTTAAGGTCCTTTCCAGCCCTAACTATTCTATGATTCTATGATTCTATATTGCTGATCTGAATATTTGAATTATAGAAAAAATACCCCAAACACTTAAAAACTCTGCAATCATAAGAATATTTCTGTGTCTGAATGCACGTTAGGACATTCTAGAGCAAGAAATTGCCATGTATGAGCTGCTTTGTGCTAGCATGTCATGTCACTTTCTGATAAATCAGAGATAGCACATTATCTTTCACTAAGTAAACTAGTCTGAATCTGTTTCAGGCTTAGACTAGGTATACAGGCAGTTACATCAAAGGAGCTGAAATCAAAGGAGCTGAACTTGTGAGACTTGAGAACTTGACTGTTTGTCTATAACCACTTGGCAGGTGCTAAAAGGACTTTCTGAAAGACAAAGTCAGGAACATATATAATAAATTTATTCAGTGACAGATTTGGTTAAGACTGCTTGCAATGCACTCTGTAATACATATAGACTTACATTTTTATTCCATAAATGTATATAAACTCCAAGGGAACATTAGAATAAGAGACAATCCCACTGAAAATTTACACCATTTGAAGATAAAAGCTGGAACCACAGAGATGCACAGATGCATGCAGGCATGACTACACATGAGCACAGAGTCAGCTAGCCAAATGTACAAGTAGTTCTGGTATTAAGGTTACATGTGTGTATTTGCATAGCAGTATGCCAAAATTTATCTCTCTTTATGAGCAGAGACCACAGAAGCAAAACTTGGCAATACTGGTGTCATGGTTTAAGCTTCTCAGCCACACACAGTTTTGCTCACTCATTCACTTCCCCCTCTTTCTTCCCTCCGCTCCTAGAGGGATGCGAAGGAAAATCGAAAGAATGCAACTCCCACAGGTTGAGATAAGAACAGTCCAGCAACTAAGGTGTAACACAAACCACCACTGCTACCACCAATAATAATAATGACAAGAGAAAAATACAAGGGAAGAGTTTTTTCTTCCCCCCCAATCCGGGGGGGGGGGGGGGGGGAAGAAAAATCGAAAGAATGCAACTCCCACGGGTTGAGACAAGAATAGCCCAGCAACCAAGGTACAACACAAACCACTGCCGTCACCACCAATAATAATAACAACTGGAGAAATACAGGGGAAGGGGACAGAACTGCTCACCACCCGACAACCGAGCTGTGAACTAAAACCACAACTCTTCCGGGTTCCGGCCCCCAGTTCTTTTTCATCCTGGACATGACGTGCTGTGGTATGGAATAACCTCTTTGGTCAGTTTGGATCAGGTGTCCTGTTTCTGCTTCCCCCCGGCTTCCCCCCTTCCCTGGCAGAGCATGAGACTCAGCAAGTCCTTGGCCAGCCTAAACAACACCAAGCAGTAACTGAAAACACTGGTGTTATCAGCACTGTTCCCAGGCCCAAAATCAAAAACACAGCGCTGCAGCAGCTACCAAGAAGGGAAAAAAGAAAAAATGACTGCTACTGCTGAACCCAGGACAACTGGAAAATTCTATGTCTACGTTTTTATGAAGCCATTTTGACCTGCCAAAATAGGGTATGTCACAGGATAAGAAAGAACAAAATAAAGCTAGTGTTTCAGAAAATATTTGTGTTGTATCAGCCTATACTACTAACTGAAAAGTTAAAGGGGATTCCAGAGCAGAGAATTACATTTCAAATATTTTTTTCATGCATGAGAAGAATCTGTAGTGAAGATAGGATACACAGATGAAAACTTTCTTTAGCAAAACCTGATAACATGCTCGCAGTAAACACATTTGCTGCATTTAACTATCACTGTCTTGCATAAGTCCTCAGACAAATGTGATCAAGGATTAACTCTGTCCCAGACTGAAACGGGACACAGTTTTAAAAGTTCTGACAGAAAGTCACAGCTACAGGTTGGGCAGAGAAGAGATTCAGAGCAGCCCTGCAAAGAAGGACTTGGAGGTGTTGGTCAATGAAAAAATGAACATGAGCCTCCTTTAGTGTGTGTTTTTAGCCCAGAAATCCAACCGTATCCTGGGCTGCATCAAAAGGAGTGTGACCAGCAGGTCGAGGGAGGTGATCCTGCCCCTTTACTCTGCTCTCATGAGAGGCCTCACTTGGAGTATTGTGTGCAGTTCTGGTGTCCTCAACATAAAAAGGACATGGAACTGTTAGAACAAGTGCAGAGGAGGGCCACGAGGATGATCAGGGGACTGGAGCACCTCCCATATGAAGATAGGATGAGAAAGTTGGGGCTGTTCAGCCTGGAGAAGAGAAGGCTGTGTGGAGACCTCATAGCAGCCTTCCAACATCTGAAGGGGGACTATAGGGATTCCTGGGAGGGACTCTTAATGAGGGACTATAGTGAGAGGACAAGGGGCAATGGGTTAAATCTTAAACAGGGGAAGCTTAGATTGAATACAAGGAAGATGTTCTTTGCTCCTTTGTGAGGGTAGTGAGGCACTGGAATGGGTTGCCCAGGGAAGCTGTGGATGCTCCATCCCTGGCAGTGTTCAAGGCGGGGTTGGAGGGAGCCTTGGGTGGCATGGTTTGGTGTGAGGTGTCCCTGCCCATGGCAGGGGGTTTGGAACTAGATGATCTGAAGGACCTATCCAAGCCTAACTATTGTATGATTCTATGATTCTATAAATGTATTGCATACTGTTCTATTTTATACAACAAATTTCAAAATATTCACAATGCTTATTTGCTTTGCTTTTACTCTTCTTTTAATTTCTGCTACAGACGGTAAATTAGAAGTAAACAAGAAAGTGATTTTTTCCCCCATAATATCAATGCCACTTTCATATTTTAAGTTCCTTTTTACTACTATTTTAGAACACCTAATCAAAATGGGTATGCGACTATACTAAGTTCCTGATTTGAAAAAATCCTGCATTTTTCTATTAAAAATAATTTTGAAACATTTCTCACCACTTCCAGGTTAACATCTAAGAACACAACCTTGGCTATTAAAGTTAATTAAATTAACTAGACAACAAAGATAAGCCAGACATTTATATAAATGTGTCCTGCATAAAGCAGAACTGTGCCTGGTAGACAACTTTTCTGTTTAGCAGATGCTCATAAGAATACATTAGCGCTAATACATACTATTTTTTAATTCCAAGAATTGGAAGGTACATAGTAAGAGTTGTTTATATTTTAAACAGCATACAAATTTAATTGTTTTGCTAAATTAGTGGCAAGAAAAGAATGCAGAAGTTGCATAAAATGAATACAAGAACACACAGCTAGAAATGGATGTTAGTAAACTACAGTTAACGCTGGTTACGTAATGATTTTGCACAAAAATCTGTCTCCTTCATTCAAATGACTTAAGTCCTGTTTATCCACTGCTGAAATACTCTGCACTGGCCCAATTTGCTGAGTATTATCCGAATTGGGTTTCTCAGGGTCAACATTAACTGGTTTCAGTTACGGGATTATTTGTTTATTTATTTATTCATAAGACTTTGAATTGGTAGCAAGGCCGGTACTCGAAATCAGTGCAGTGCTAACACAGCACCTAATAAAAATAAGAGAAAGAGCTCAGAGATTCCAACAGTGGTTGTGCTGCAACTGAAAAATAATAGGGCTGGATTTTCCAAAGGATAACGAAGCAATTTAATACCTCAATTCTAAGGAACTTTCAGCATTTGATGGTTACCTTCATGGAGTTTTTCAAGCATTTCTAAATGAATTCTTATTGTGATTCCAGTCTGAATTAAAAGACTACATTCGTGCCCTTACATAGGAATCTCTTAGGTATCAGGTGGTGTCTGCAAAATAATAATTTTTATCTCATTTTCTGTATCTTGCTCAAAAGATCTAGTTTTTATTAGTTTCTAAATGTCTAGTATTCTACTTGAATTTGGAAGCCAAGTTAAAAAATAATTATCAGATTTGGGTGACTGGTTCTTGCATTTGTGGTGTTTTGTAGCTTTTTGTTTGGGGCTTTTTGCCATTCCACACAAGTACTCAAGATTTCTAAAAACTTTCTGTATCAGAACTAAACTAAATCAGCCTATAGCTGGAACATTCACAAAGAGGTGACATTAACATTTATGCTCAGGTTTTGTTCAGGTTTACATTCAGCCTTATTCACAGGCTATTGCTTTTTCTAGGACAATTTATTTTCTGCTTGCTTGTCTGGTGCTATCTCTCCTAAATATTCACTGGACAAGAAACATGTGTCTGAGGTTTCATGGCTACAAATGCTTTAAGGACTGTACAGACAACCACAGTCGCAGTAAATATGTAGCTATTTATATCATAGAATCATAGAATGGTTAGGGTTGGAAAGGACCTTAAGATCACCTACTCCCAACCCCTCTGCCATGCCCTCTCTAGACCACGTCGCGCCAGGCTCTGTTGGACCTGGCCTTGAGCACTGCCAAGGATGGAGCAATTACCATTTGTTTGGGCAACCTATTCCACTGCCTTGCTGTAAAGAACTTCTTTCTTATATCTAACCTGAACTTCCTGTTTAATTTAAACCCATTACGTCTTGTTCTGTCACTACAGACCCTGATGAAAAGTTCTTCTCCGGAATCCCTATAAGCCCCCTTCAGATACTGGAAGGCTGCTAGTAGGTCTCCACGCAGCCTTCTCTTCTCCAGGCTGAACAGACCCAACTTTCTTAGTCTGTCTTACTAAGGGAGGAGCTCCAGCCCCCGATCATCCTCGTGGCCCTCCTTTGGACTTGTTCCAACAATTCCATGTCCTTCTTATGTTGCAGACACTAGAACTGCACACAGCATTCAGTACACAGTACAAGTGGGGTCTCTTGAGAGCAGAGTAGAGTGACAGGATCACCTCATTTGACCTACTGGTCATGCTTCTTTTAATACAGCCCAGCATACGGTTGGCTTTCTGGGCTGTGAGCACACGCTGAAGCCGGCTTATGTTCAGTTTCACATCAGCCAACATCCCTAAGTTCTTTTCTGCAGGGTTGCTCTGAATCACTTCTCCACCCAACCTCCAGCTGTGCCTGGGACTGACCTGACCCAGCTGCAGAACCTTGCACTTCGCATGGCTAGACGTCATAAGGCTGGCATTGGCCCAACTCTCAAGTGTGTCAAGGTCCCTCTGGATGGCATCCCTACCTTCCAGAATATCAAATTAATAGCTTGATGTCATCAGCAAACTTGCTGAGGGGGGCACTCAGTCCCACTGTTCATGTTGCCAACAAAGATGTTGAACAAGATTGGTCCCACCACTGACCCCTGAGGGACACTTGTTACCAGTCTCCACTTGGACATTGAGAGTTGACCACAACTCTCTGCATGTGGCCATCCAACCAGTTCTTTATCCACTATGTGGTCCATCTATCAAACTGATGTGTCCCCAGTTTAGACATGAGGATTTCATGCGGGGCAGTGTCATACTTTTTGCACAAGTCCAGGTAGATGATGTCAACTTCTTTTCCCTTATCCATCAGTTCTGTAGCCCTATCACAGAAGGACACCAAATTGGTCAGGCATAATTTGCCCTTAGTGAAGCCATGTTGGCTGTCACCAACCACCTTGTTGTTTTTCATGTGCCTATATATGATGTGGAACTATTCTCAAACAAGAGAGAAAGCCAGAGATTTTCTCAGATTGTCACCTCATACTGGCAGAATCATATTAGATGACATTAGCAGGAGAAACCTCTAATCAGTAATATTTATATATTTAGAAGATTAACAGAAACATTAGTAAAGCAGTTAATGAAATTTGGCAGCGCTTAAGTGTTAGTTTTCAGTGCTACAGAAGTATGCTCAACAGAATTACCTCCAACCAGAGACTAAGGCTCCATTACTACTTCTTTCTTGCTACGAGCTCTACTGAGACTGCCTACGTACACAGAAGTCGTAGCTAAAATACAAGTTAAAAATTGCTGCATATCTAAGACATTAAATGATCAGGATTTGAACATATATGGCAAGGTGAAGGTTTTTTAATCAGCTGAGTTTTGTTGAAGTATATAAACTTCCATTAAAGTCTTCCTGTTTTAAAGGTGCCAACCCATTTTGATGTGTTTGTTCTGCCTGTGGGTATCATAACTAACAATTTAAACATTAGGTTCTCATTTCAGTAAGAATTAACCACCCAATATGCTTGGTGAGTATGTTTTGACAAAGCAGTGTTTCACAGATAAATTCAGTTACATTGGAATAAAGGGCTTTAAAATTACTTACTGACTTTAAGAAATTGCCCATGAAACAAAGGTGATAAAAAGTCTTATTCAAAATTCAAGTCCATTGTTTTCACGAAGTCTATTAGAAGCAATGTGACATAGAGACACTATGGACCAGAACCAATTCCCTGAGCAAAATATGGCCTACGTGGCCCATAATTTTTATGGTACTCCTAATGTTTGGACAATACTAAAATTAACTATCCCTTCATTTTTGTCATGGTTTAAGCCCAGGCGGTAAGTCAGAACCATGTTGTCACTTGCTCAGCGCCCCCTATTTCTTCCTCTCCCTGCTCCCAGACGGATGGGGAGGAGAATTGAAAGAATGCAACTCCCACAGGTTCAGATAAGAACAGTCCAGTAACTAAGGTATAACACAAACCCCTACTGCTACCACCAATAATAATAATGATAAGGGAAATAACAGGGGAAGAGAATACAACCACTCACTACTCACCAATTGATACCCAACCCACCCTGAGCAGTGATCTAACCCTTCCAGGTAACTGACCTCAGTTTATATAGTGGGCATGACGTGCTGTGGTATGGAATACCTCTTTGGTTAGTTTGGGTCAGGTGTCCTGTCTCTGCTACCTCCTGGTTTCCCCTCATCCCTGGCAAAGCATGAGATGGAGAAGTCCTTGATAGGAGTAAACATTACATAGCAACAACTAAAACATCAGTGTTATCAGCCTTGTTCCCAGGCTGAAAGTGAAAAACACAACACTGCACCAGCTACTAAGAGGGAGAAAAATGACCGCTACTGCTGAACCCAGGATAATTTTTTAAATAGAATGTGATAACTAATCAATTTTCGATTTTGAAAAAAAAAAAAAAAAAAAGAATTCAACTTCATGTATTCAAAACCCACTGAAAAATGTTAAATAAAAAACGTGCCTCTGACTTGATAATACACACCTAAATGTTTGTCTCAGGGCACGTATGGTGGAATCTAAACTGTCTTTGACTTGTAATCCTATAATGTTGCTAGTCAGAAGAAAAAATATTATGCTTAGTGTAAAAAAATACTACATCATAGTACCCATCCAGTTAGTTCAAGACTTGGGAAAATATTAATAGTTATAATACAAATTAAAATGGGAACGTAATAATTTAATTTTATACTACTTTCATTGTAATTGAAAAGGTGTAATGGGAGAAACGGATGTGGTTAGGAATGTGCAAGTAATGAAGTACCTCAAATTGTGAACACATGGGTAATTAAAGGGAAATTAATCTCACCCAAAACAGCATTGGGCATTTGCTAAGCAAATGATAATATTAATCTTGCTGTCCAATAAAGCAATTTTCTGTTCCAGATATTTTGCAGTTTTATGATGCATCATGTTTTCTCTGTTGCTGTGGACATTAATTTGAAAATGCCTCAGAGCTTGCTGAAGATGCAGATTGACATCCTAACAATGCTTATTTCAAAGGATAGCATTGAATTTTATTAAAATTGTATTTATATTTTGTACTTAGATTTCCTAGAAAATGTCATGCTTCTTGCATTTGCTATTGTGCTATCTACTCGTTGTATTTACTCTTTGCCATTGTACATATGAAAGTTCTGTTAAATTTATGAAGCAACATGTATAAATATTTTCCACGGTTAATCCTTGTAAAACCACTTTTACTTCTTTTGAATAGCACTTTTTTTATACAGAGTGAAGAGGAAGGAATAAGAGCCACAATATAATTATTTTGCTTTAAGTTTGATTTTCAGTTCCACTTGGGCAATCCCCAGGGTCAGATATACCATTCAGAAGAAGAGTAGTAAAAATAGGACTGAATCTAGGAAGATGTCACATTCCTTCATTTGAAAATGAAACTGCAAATAAGCCTAGTATGCATCACTCATAATTAGATGACAAGACGTCAGGCACCAAAGTAAGACTGCAAAGCCTAGTGTCAAGACTTGTTGAGCCTTGCTTTCCAATTACACATATTAAAAAGGTAGGAGAGAATCCTATTAAAGGAGAGGCAAGAACTAGTGATCTCATCCTCATAATCTTCATAACCTAGTTTCGGAAGTCCATAATTATCGCTTTGTTGTACTAAACAAGCTCCGGTGACAAATTTTGTCTTTTGTACTTCTGAATATAAGTCACCAATACATATACAGTAATATGTATTCTGTTCGATACATAACATGGAATATAAAAAAAAAAAAAAAAAAAGCCTCCAATTACAGTTTTCAACCTCATTTCAAGTCCTCCTATAATTCTCAGTCAAAAAAATATGGAGCTAAAGTGAAATAACTAGATGGGGAACTTTTCATACAGTTATGATACAAATATATCTACCTTGTTCCAATTAATCACTGCTTAATTCAACTGTTATTGGAAGCGTACACTTCGCCAAGTGTTGTTCTACAGTATTTCACATTAAAATTCTCTTTAATTTTCCAGGATGCTGCCATGTATATTAAACAAACTTTTTTTTTCTTTTTTTAGTTGTCTTTGTGGTGATGCTATATAATTTCCAAGTCATATCAATTTTTACTGAGAATGATATCCATAGCAGGAAAAGAGGCAAACAACATAATTGGTAGTCACAGACATGAAAGAAAAATCTTATCAAGTAAGTAGTCTGCTGCAGTATCTAGGTAAGATTCACATTAGGAAATGAAATAAAACCCCACTATTGTAAAGTGTTTAGATTTTTAATTTTGCTTTTATCAAAACCATTTTCAATTAATTCAATTTTTCTGACATTAATCAGAAGCTGCAAATACAAATAAAGAAAATAGCTCTCCTTAATAGGTAGGCAGCTGGTTTTCTCCATTAATATTTCAACAGAGAAGTCAATCCATAGTATTATTGATTCAACATGAAATAAAAAGCGTCTATTTTTCATTTGCTAAGTGCACAAACCAATGTTCTGCACATCCAGCAAGAAACAAATTATATTCATGTGGCCTTTTGCTGTGGTAACTTCAGATCTCACAGGCTAATTAGTCTGTCAGGTGAAATCTGAATCTGTATAGGAAAGCGAAATATGAAGAGTCAAACAGCTTCAGGTACTTTATCCTGGTAATGCAACTGTTGACTTTTTTCCCTCGAATAAGATGTGAATTTGAATTCCATCATGATTCAATGGGTCACTCTGCAGCTGGCAATAGTGTGCTCCAATGTTTTAATATAATACTCATTAAAAAGCCCACGGAAGTTTTAAAGGAAAGTAGATGTTTCTCAACTGTGCCATCTAGACAGATTTGTCATCCAGAAGATTACTGGATACACACTGAAAACAATCAAATAAAGTTGTTCAAATACATGAAAAGAGAACACAAAGAAATCACAGAATCATAGAATTATTCAGCAGGTTGCCTAGCCCAGCATCCTGTTCAAAAATGTCAACACTTAAATGACAGGATTATTCCAACTGGGTTTTGAAAATCTTCAAGCACATAAACTGCGAAGTCTATCTGGATGACCCGTTAAAACGTTCCATTATCTTGAAGAATTTTCTCTTTGTACTTCATTCAGATGGTCAATTTATAACCAGTGTCTCTTTTCCCTGCTGTGCACATCTGTAAAGAGCCTGGCTCCCTGCTATAACTATCTTTCATTTAAGCAGTGGGGGCTGCTCTTCAGCCCCCTGAGGCTGTCTCTTCTCTATGCTGAATAAGCTGAACTTCTTCACCTTTCCCTCACAGGGCAAGTGCTTCAGCTCCTGACCATTATGGTGGCTCTTTGCTGAACTTACTGCAGTGTGCCAAGTTTTTCTTGAATTGCACGATCAAAACGTGGATGTTGTATTCCAGACGTCATCTAATGATTACTAAGTAAACGGTAACAATCACTTTTTAAAGGCCACTGGCTGTACTCCTTTTAATATAGTGCTGTGTGCTTTTAGCTTTCAGCACTCATTTCAGCAGAGAGAAGTCCTGCTGTAATGTAGAAATGCTTTTCAAACCTTACAAAAATAACTGATTTCAGCTGGAATATACAATGTAGAGTATTTTTGATGTGAAAGTTTACAAGTACACACACACATATATACACGTGTTTCCTCCCAGTATGAATTCACAGGACATTCATCTGTATAGTCCATGGTAACAACACCTTACCTTTTCGGTTTGAGCTGCGGTTGCACAATTTATATATGCTGCTTTTTTTTTTTTTTTTGGTAACAATTAGAAGTTAAGAGCTGTTCCATGGTCTTTTGCATTCTCATCAACTTACTACTTAGCTCTGCCTATATACTAGTAGTTTCTGATCATATATTCCCATCATCTAGACTAAATGATTAATATAAGAAACAACTGAACTGGAAAAATATTAACCTTGCAATCCTTATAAAATACAAGCCTACTGTGAGTGGCTCATAAAAAAGTTTATAGTTAGCTATGAAATTCACAAAAACGTTTCCCACAGTTCTACAGAAATCAGGAAATAAAACCACATTGCTACATATTCCCCAACAACACTGAAGTCAGGACAAAAGGTGAACTGGAATTTAGTGGGAAAGAAGGTGATTCCTGCTTCTCCCAGTAGTGTCAATCTGTGAGATTAACTTCGTCATCTCATGTAACTTCATCATAAAACTGGGATAAGAATCTGGAAGAAACTCTTAGAAGCAATCCATGGAAGAAATCTGCTGTCATAACTAGCTTCAGTCAGCAGGGATTAATTACTTCTAATATGTATGAAGTTACTTGGGGGTATGTAGAAAAACAGAATAGAATCTCTGATGATACGAGGAGCCCCCACACATCAAAATAATTTCCATCTTCTCTTGCTAAAGAGCTCTTGTGCTAACCACCTCAACCTGCAGGACTGAAATCAAGAACCACAGCCATGAGCATCAACTGCACAACATCAGCTCCTGATCTTGTATACTCAAAGCCAGGAAAATTGTTTAGGAAATTATTTGAGAACATACTGTGTATGTAGTAGTAAAGATCAGTAATGTGCAAAACTAGCCATTAGCATGAGCAGTGAATAAATTGAAGTTATGTTTTAAAGTTTGAAGCTGGCTTGTTTGCTAGTTTTCTAAGCACTGAGCAGCCTCTGATTCCCAGACACACATGGACACATATTCTGCTGCAACTCACTGTCCGATTTCAGTGTCTAGTGAATGACATTCACGTATTACTGCATGAAAATTAGAAAGATTACAGAATTACTTCAGAATATTCAAAAGGTTAGAGGTTATTCTGCTTTAGAAAGTACACAGGCCAATTTGAATGGTGATGACTGTGGCCCATGATAACCAAAACAAGTAATCTCACTTTTTAGAGTTATGCAGGAGTCAGAGAGTTCCACATCGTTCATTCTTTCTGAATCTACGACCCCAGCTAGGAGTACAAAGCCTGTTTCTCAAGAGTCTGTTAATCAAGAGTTTGGCTGGGAAAAAAACAAACTACAAGAACTGGGAAATACAGGAAGACTGAAAACTATAAGAGACTCTCTTACTCCCTCCAAAATTTAAAAATGCTGCTTTTGCAGCTGCTGTAGATTCTGCCTGCATGGGAGCCACGAAGTGATCCTGAGCCTCAAACATGGATCTCCTATCAGTAATTGTAGAACAAAGTGCTCTAAGTCCTAAGAGAAGTCTGTTAATGTAATTTTGCAAAATGCTTTTACTAGTCCTGCTGTATCAGCTTCATCTTCTGTCCCAATGGCTGTGTTGAAAGCAGTGTTTTCTTTCTAATACCTGAGGTGTCACAAAATAATTCTAAACAATTTTACAAAACACTGGCAAGTTACAGCAAGGAGAAATAAATAGGAAGAAGGTAGTGGAGAAAACGCAAGAAACTAACAAAACAAAACAAAAAAAAAACAAAAAAAAAAGAAACCAACAATTTTTTAAAAGTAAAAAAAAAAAAGAGGAAACAAAGATAACACTTTCCTATTTAAAGCACTACTTCTTGATCAGAAATTATTGAAATTAATCTTCACTACTTAAGAATTAAACTTCATGGGCTACAGTGTGAACTTTGGTAAGTTTGAGAAGTCAACTCAAAATTTTTACGAACTCCTATTCACTTCACACACAAACAAAGGTTTTGAACCAACTGCTTTTTTAACTATAATTATCAGACATAAATTTGCCCAAGTTCCCTTTGTTCAGTGAACATAGAAAAAAAAGAATCAAATTCCTTCAGTCACTGTATAAGACAATGTAATCAAGATAATGACGAAGAACAGAATTAGTTTAAAAATCAAGTTGTTCTATAAAAAACCTTTTCCTTTGATTCTGCAAAAACCAAACGTTGCTGCTGAAATGTTACATTTGCACCTAAGAGTATTAAAAAACTAGTAATTAAAACTAAAATGTAGACAGTAATTTTATAGAACAGTATATTTAGAATATGCTGATTTTTCTCTAAATATAATTTACAATTATAATAACTTATTCCCCATTCAATTCCACAGATGGTGTGGGCAAAAATAGGTAATGAAATAAATGAATACTTGTAATGAATTTCAACTCTTAAGGCCATATTTGTTGATAAATGGGAGGTCAGCTTCTGTTTAGATGTTCATAAAGAACTCCTCTGAAAATCTGGCTGTAAATTTATTACCCCAACACGATCGACAAACACCTGTCAGTGTGAATTACCCACAAATTAGTGATGTGAAATCTGTGTTCCTTAATAAAATATTGTACTGGGTCTGGTTGGGATGGGAGTGAATTGTCCTCAGAGCAGCCCAAATGATGTTGAGGAATATACTGTAACCAAAGCAGTGCTGATTACACACTGCTTTAGTTACTGCGGAACTGCGCTTACACACACTCAAGGTCTTTTATGTTTCCCACCATGCTCCGGTAGCAAATAGCCTGGGGCAGCACAAGGAATTGGGAAAGACACAGCTGGGACTGCTGACCCCAGCTGACTAAAATTATATTCCATGCACATTGTCTCATGGAATATTTCATTCTCAAAGAATGAACTGCTAAACTGTTAAGCAACTTGCTCTTTGCTTTGTTCATAACATACCCTATGACATTAAAGACCAAGATATCAGGATATAAAACTTTGGAAGAAACTAAGTAGGTGCCTCTATCCAGAAAAATTATTCTCTTTCTCTTAGTTTGGCTCACAAACAAGAAAATACCACTTCATTCAGTAACAAAAGCAAGCAATAACGCCCCTGCCCCAAACCTGTGAGACTGAATTTAAAGATGACAGACTTACCAAGTGAACCTTTAAAAATTTCACTTATTTTAGCTTAGCTATGTATTTTACAGACAAAATTGATCACATTCGGTGCACCAGTGAACATAGTTTACACAATCTGCCAGCACATACAGTCTGGTTATATTTTTCTTCTCATAATGAACACATTCAGGATTATATTTGAAATCATAGAATCATAGAATCATAGAATAGCAAGGGTTGGAAAGGACCTCAAGATCATCGAGTTCCAATCCCCCTGACATGGGCAGGGACACCTCACACTAAACCATGCCATCCAAGGCTCTGTCCAACCCCACCTTGAACGCCGCCAGGGATGAAGCATTCACAACCTCCCTGGGCAACCCATTCCAGGGCCCCACCACCCTCACAGTAAAGAATTTCTTCCTCATATCCAATCTAAACCTCCTCTGTTTAAGTTTAAACCCATTACCCCTTGTTCTCTCACCACAGTCCCTAATGAACAGTCCCTCCCCAGCATCCCTATAGGCCCCCTTCAGGTATTGGAAGGCTGCTAGGAAGTCTCCGCACAGCCTTCTCTTCTCCAGGCTCAACAGCCCCAATTTTCTCAGCCCATCTTCATACGAGAGGTGCTCCAGTCCCCTGATCATCCTCGTGGCCCTCCTCTGCACTTATTCTAACAGTTCCATGTCCTTTTTATGTTGAG
Source organism: Amazona ochrocephala (assembly GCA_039720435.1). Lineage (NCBI taxonomy): Eukaryota > Metazoa > Chordata > Aves > Psittaciformes > Psittacidae > Amazona > Amazona ochrocephala. The sequence continues at coordinate 22,170,131 of CM077879.1, forward strand.
GACACCAGAACTGCACACAATACTCCAAGTGAGGTCTCACGAGAGCAGAGTAAAGGGGCAGGAGCACCTCCCTCGACCTGCTGGTCACACTCCTTTTGATGCAGACCAGGACACGATTGGCCTTCTGGGCTGCAAGCGCACACTGCCGGCTCATGTTCATTTTCTCATCAACCCACACCCCCAAGTCCTTCTCTGTAGGACTGCTCTGAATCTCCTCCCCGCCAATCTGCAGTTGTGCCTGGCATTGCTCCAACCCAGGTGTAGGACCTTGCACTTGGCATGGTTAAACTTCATCCAGTTGGCATCAGCCCACCTCACAAGCGTGTCAAGGTCCCTCTGGATGGCATTCCTTCCCTCCAATGTATCAACCGAACCACACAGCTTGGTGTCATCGGCAAACTTGCTGAGGGCGCTCTCAATCCCACTGTCCATGTCACCCACAAAGATGTTGAACAAGACCGGTCCCAACACCGATCCCTGGGGGACACCACTCATTACTGGTCTCCAGCTGGACACTGAGCCACTGAGCACTACTCTTTGCGTGCGGCCATCCAGCCAGTTCTTTATCCACTGAGTGGTCCACCTATCAAATTGATGTCTCTCCAACTTAGAGAGAAGGATGTCATGTGAGATCAGTTGATCAAATGTCATTTTTAAGATTTCAAAATCAAGAAGAATTCTAGAATTCACACTTGGATTTTAAGATCTCAAAATGTTTTGGGATTTTGGGCGGGATTTTTTAAAACATTATTCGTTTTAGGAGTCTGAGGTTTTAGTGTTCGATTTTTTCAACATACTCCCAAATTTTTATCCAAATTCCAGTTTCTTGTGTTTTAGATTTCTGAAGTACCATTCACTGTAATCATACCTAACAAGTGTTAAATTATTTTCTTGTTGGAGGCCTTTAACCAGCATATTTTATCAGATTACAGAGTGTAGTCTACTCATGAAGTCTGAATGGTGAAATGGTGATGAGGCAACTGCATTCAAGCTTTGATGCTTATGTTCACAATTCTTACTAGCTTCAAAGTATTTAAAGGAGAATCTAAAAGATGTTCTGAAGATTTGAGAGATGACTCTGGGTGTTGAGTTTGTTGCTCTGATACAAAAAAAAAAAAAAAAATACACCTAACTATATGGCTCCTGATTGGCTTCATGTCTCCTTTACTCAGATTTTCTTATGATACTCAGCTGGAAATAGTGGATGAATATCTAGCTTGACAATACAATAGAACATACATCTCAGTATGTATGACATTACCAGCGGTAGATTTGATGGCATCAGAAGGACCTTAATAATGGAAATGCAATCATAGCAGTAATTACAGCATATCAGTAGCTGCAGATCAGCTTAGGACAAATTGTTAGTACATAAAGTCTAATGACTTATCCATTTAACCTGGAAGTAAGTTATCTTAAAACTTTGCAGCTATAAACATAGAAATATCTTTTATATATATATATATGCAGGAAAGGGTGAAAAACTGGCTGGTTGGCTGGGTCCAAAGTGCGGTGGTGAAGGGACTTAAACCCAGTTGGCAGCAGGCAACAAGTGGTGTCCCCCAGGACTCAGTACTGGGGCCAGCTCCGTTTAATATCTTTGGCAATAACCTGAATGAGGCAATTGAGTGCATCCTCTATAAGTCTGCAGATGACACCAAGTTGGGCAGAAGTGTTGATCTGCTTGAAGGTGAAAAGAATCTACAGGGGATCCAGACAGGCTGGATCAATGCGGCTGAGGCCAACTCTATGAGATTCGACAAGGCAAAGTTCCAGGTCCTGCACATGGGGCATAACAACCCCATGCAATGCAATAGCGCCTCAGAGCGGTGGTCAATAGACAGTTGAACACGTGCCTAGGCAGGTAAGGCATTCAATAGCATCTTGGCTTGTATCAGAAATAGTGTTGCCAGCAGGACTAGGGAGGTCACTCTTCCCCTGCACTCAGCACTGGTAGGACCAAGTCTTGAATACTGTGTTCAGTTTTGGGCTCCTCACTATAAAACAGACCCTGAAGTGCTGGAGTGAGTCCAAAAGAGGCCCTGGAATGGGTTGCCCGGGGAAGCTGTGAATGCTTCATCCCTGGCGGTGCTCAAGGTGGGGTTGGACATAGCCTTGGATAGCATGGTTTAATGGGATGTGTCCCTGCGCATGGCAGGGGGGTTGGAACTAGATGATTTTAAGGTCCTTTCCAAGCCTAACTCTTCTATGATTCTATGGTTCTATGACATTTGTTTAAATTCAAAATGCCCATTGGCTTTTTTTGCCTGTTTAGTAAAACTACCCTTCTTACTAGATTTTCACATTTGATTTTTAAGCTGCTCCTAGCAAAGCACCATCTTCCATTTGTACCATCAAATGAATCACCACTTCATACAGGCATGTCAGCATTGCTGAGGAATTTTTTGGCAAGCTGTTTATATAATACTCATTCAAAGCCTATTTTCTATTAATGCAAATAACCCAACCATCAAGCAAAGTTACTTATATAACCAACATGATATATCCTTTGTTTGTAGGGATACTCAAAAAATAATATTTCTGTATTGCAAAATTTAAGAAACCTAAGAACATTATTTCAAGACTTTAAAAATGCAACTTTACCTTGTCCCTCAAAATATGAGAAAAATAAACAGTCTAAGTTAACTAATAGACAGCCTGTTTGGGGAATTCTAGTTGAAGTACGGAATATCGAGCAAAATCTGCTGTGTTTTCCCTGCTGTCTGCATTAGGATTTTACATGTGTTTTACCTTAAAGAGTTTGATAAAACCAAAACTGCACTCATTTCCAGATGTTGTGGTTTAAGAGTAGCTGGCGACTAAGTACCACGCAGCTGCTTGGTCACTCTCTCCCGCTCACCGCCTAGATGGTATCGAAAGGAGAATCAATAGGAGGTAGAACCTGCAAGTTGAGATAAGAACAGTTTAATAACTAATGTTAAGTAAAATATAATAGAAATAATAAAAAAATAACGGTAATAACAATAGGGAGCAACACAAAAAAGGAGAAATAAAAATTCAGAAAACACAAGTGAAGCCCAATACAGTTACTTACCGCCTGTTGACCAGTGCCTAGCCTGTCCCCAAGCAGCAATCGGTGGCTGACCACCCACTTCCCCCAGTTTATATACTGAGCATGAAATTCAATGATATGCAATACCTTTTTGGCTGATTCGGGTCAGCCATCCTGGCTCTGCTCCCTGCCAGCTTCTTCTGTCTCTCTTCACTGTCAGAGCATGAAATACTAAAAAGTATTTGATTTAGAGTAAACGCTATTTAACAGCAACTAAAACATCAGTGTGATATCAACATTTCTCTCACCATAAAGCCAAAACACAGCGCTGTACCAGCTACCTGGAAGAAAAATAACTCTATCGCAGCCGAAACCAGGAACACCAGTATTACTACTATAGTTACAGTTTACAAATTGTTTTCTTTCAAGTGCCATGACTTTTATATAGCAATGTGGTTTTGGAGGTACAGGACCAAAGACACAAAGCAAGTTATCCCATTTCCTCAGTTACTGCACTATTTCATAAAGTGTATGTGAGACTACTCTCACCTCAGCCATTAGTTTTTCAGTCATTTAGACACAGCCAGGAATATGTATGCAAGAGAGAAATCTTCAGATCCAAAATGTGAAATTGGAAAGCATAGTTATATGAGACCCAGAGAGAGAAGCTTCAGACACAAACTTTTCATGATGTACATCGTTCCTTTTGATAAGTTCAGGTTTTGAATTATACCCTGAGGTTATCTATTTCCTTTCACTAGGTTTATAGGTGCTTCATCATTAAAGGCAGATGCAGAGTCTAATTTTGAGTACTGAGGTGCATGAATTGAAGGTACCAATATAAGTGGGCTCGTTCTTTGACTATAAATTGCACAATTTCTTTTTTTTAGTTGAAGTATTGTAAACCTGGTTCTGACTGTACTGTATGAGTCCAATGAATATGTGAAACAAGGGAAGCCTACACATCTGTATGCATACACGCATAAATATCCACATATGTATACAAAGTCTTAGTTCAAAGCCAAATTTCAATCTTTAAGAAGGAAATGGGCCTCAGGTTTAGCTAGAAGATACTGCAACAGATTCTTGCCTGTTATTTGAAGAAGGAGTGTAATATTGTCGTGGTTTAAACCCAGCCGTAACTCAGAACCACGCAGTGTCTCTCTTACTCCCCCTCCCCCTTCTTCCCCCCCGCTCCCAGAGGGATGGGGAGGAGAATTGAAAGAATGTAACTCTCATGGGTTGAGATAAGAACAGTCTAGTCACTAAGCTATAACACAAACCACTACTGCTACCACCAATAATAATAATGATAAGGGAAATAACAGGGGAAGAGAATACAACCACTCACCACCCACCGATACCCAGCCCAACATGAGCAGTGATCTAACCATTCCGGGTAACTGCCCCCAGTTTATATAGTGGCATGACATGCTGTGGTATGGAATACCTCTTTGGTTAGTTTGGGTCAGGTGTCCTGTCTCTGCTTCCTCCCTCTTTCACCTCCTCCCTGGCAGAGCATGAGACTCAGAAAGTCCTTGGTCACAGTCAACATTACTGATCAGCAAACTAAAACCATCAGTGTTTTTAGTGCTGTTCCTAGGCAGAAAGTCAAAAACACAGCACTACACCAGCTATTAAGAAGGAGAAAAATGACTGCTAATGCTGAACCCAGGACAAATATCTTAAGGAATATTTCTTCAGGAAAATATATCTCTCTTTGAGAAAATTCACGAATGCAGAGCTGGGGAGAATTTCTGAAGGTTGGAATGTGATTTCTTCTCATTTTGCTAACCTGCTAGAGATTTAGAAACTGCCACTTAAGTTTTTATCTTGTATTGGGTCTCTTGATACATGCCTGCCTTCAGGAAATAAAAAAAAAGACAGTGCTGTTACATGGAAGATTCAAATCTCTGCAAGAAATCTGTCCAACTGTCTAATTGTCAGCCTTACAGAAAGTTAAACTGAGATCAAATAAATACTGGAAAAAGTTATAATTAGCTTATATTTTTTATCTACAAGTTATGCAGGTGTCTAAATAATACAAAATCAGTTGCATTCACATCTAGCAATGCAATGCCGTGTTATGCAAATAATAAAATCTATACTAACATGTCAGATATTTATCAAAAGAGTTTATCCTCCATGTTAAAAATATAGACATTAACTATGAATATATAAAGCTTTTTTCCCCCTTAATAAACAAATTGCTGCAGGCAATTGATGTAAAAAAAAAAAAAAGATTAAAAACCTGGATTGCAGAGTTCTACACTAAATGACAGCCATATAGGAATAAGGATATGAACATTATATTTACAATAATTCAGAAGTATACTGTATCAGGAATTAGATAAACAGCTTCTATTAAAACATACAAAAGTTTTGACAAAAAAAAATCCTTAATTATTGACATAATTGGCTTTAAAAGTTGACGACTAAGGGTCTAAGACAAAACATATTAATTCCAAGCTTCCAGGCTTCAAGCATTATGTATCTAATAGTGAACATAAAAGAAGACTGCAATTATTTTTCAGAGTAAATGAAAAGTTCACCTTTGTAATCAGAGCAATGGATGAAATTTTGTTAAGAAACTGTATTGAAAATGGAAATTATTTAACACAGTAGAAAAAGCGCCACTGAATACATTATCTTCTTTAAAGAGATATTTTTTAATATTAACAAATCGTGTTTTACATAAAATTCTTAATGAGAATGTACACCATACTTGGTTCATAGACTGCTTCTAAACATCCATAACATAAAAGTAGTCAAAAAAGCCTCAACAGCAGTTCATGCAACAAGAGAAGTTTCTTCTTTATTTCAGTTTTAATATTCATTGATCTAATGAAATTCTATTAATTTCTATAGCTTTTTAAATAGCCTTTATTTTTATAGAGCGGCTGATAGTATGTCTATGTTACAGTTTCAGTCTGGATTGGAGAGTGCTTTTAAAGCTAACCATCCCCATATATGAGGTTTTCATTCACTTCGTAGCACAGTCTCAGAGCACAACAGGGTTCATTTCAAGTGAAACTACTCTGAAGCTGCACACTGCAAGTACACCAAATGAACTCCAGTCTCTAATGCTTTTCAGTTCATGAAAACAGTCTGAAGACAATCTGAAGTAATCCACATGAAACGTGTTAATGATAGATGTCAAGATGTTGACAACTGCTTTGATTTACAAGTTCATTACTATTGTACTCGTTAAAGTAGACGTAACCAACAAGGTTCTCCACTTCAGCTCTGCAAATTTACCATGTTACAGTACAATCAATCAAAAAATACATATGCTTTTCTCTAGAGAACACACAACTTCTCTCTCCTTATCACTATGTTTGAGCACAAGTACCTAGCAACGGCTTAAATAGCAGGTGCCTAGTACTGTGCCTCTAGGTGACCAGTGAATAGCTACAAAATAGGAAAAAGAAAAAACAAATTAATCAGAAGGTGCCAGTAGTCAGGTAGCATCCCTGTAAAATGCTAACAAGTGATAGGTGTACTTTATGCATCAGCTGTTTAAACAGAGAACAAAACTGAGTGGAAATGTTCCACCGTGGAAAGCAGAAGAAAAGTACCAAATGGATTTTAGTTTTGTTAAACATCAGCAATGCTTTCTGTTATGATCCCCCAGTAAGAAAACACCCTGTATAGAGCTTGCATAAATAGCTGGAAGAATGACTAAACCAACTAAGAAAGTCAAAGAGGAATGTTTAAGTAAGATATATTCATTGTTCATAGATCCAAACAGTAAATTTAGCACTTACAGGCTAGGCAGTTCAGTGAGTATTTATGCTTAGCCTGAAAAATGTAATCCAAACATATGAGTTAAGCACTACATACAGGAGAATTATGTCTTTTTGCAAGTTGTCAGAATTCCTACAAAATAAGAATAGTCCCACAACCAATAAAATACAGGGGTGAGGTGGGCCTCTATGTCTTCTGAAAGGTATGGGCCTGTACAGGAAAGGTGAGGCCACTTCAAGATTTACTAGACAATGAAGAGAGGACTGTTGGCAGTACGAACATACATATTTTATTCACATTCAATAAGAAATTCTGAACAGAACTTTTCACATGTGATTGAAAATCACTGATAGCATCAAATAGCAAACAGAAGGGCCACTAGAAAGTTTTGCTATGCAAAGAGTAAGATAGCCAAGAGTCAAGGTGTTTTTAGGAGAATAGTTGTACAATACACTGCATAAAGAATTCTAATCATTAAATATAAATATCTGTATCTGTCTTATCACTGTTTTTCAGTGATAAACATTTCTGCACACCAGAGACAGTAGTCATAATTACAGATGCAACTTTCAATGCTTACACAAGTAAAATTTATATTCAGTTGAAATATATATGCTTATTAGAGAAAAATTCATATTTTCTGTAAATGTAATAAGAGACATGAATTTAAGGTAATGGAAGTTTACAATTATTTTCAGTACATTGTCCTCTTTCCTTCTCCTTTGCCTTCCAAAAGGAAATGCAAAGTTCTGGTTTCTCTGTCTTTTCTCATTATGATTCATTGCATTATAATCTCCTTCATTAATTCAAATTCAGCTTCTATATCTCTGTTTATGTATCATCCCAGACTTTATGCTTTTTTTCAAATGAAAATTTTACCTCACTTTCTGTATTTGCACTTTTCAGTCCACAGTCAACATAGCTAAAACAGTTGTAAAGTTCTGTCACAGCCTTTGCTGCGGGATGACACAAGCTTAATTTGCCTGTAGTTTAGAAAAATGTATCCCACAGACAAAATAAGGATGACATTCCACTCGTAGTCGAAGCTGAACTAGACTGTTAACTGTGTTATCCTAATCCACGTATTCCTTTTGTCAGTTGTAGTGGTCAGACAGCCAAAGAGAGAGCTGGATCACCAACTCTATTTTTTTCAGGGTAGACTTCACACAGATCAACAAGTTGTTCAACTCATTTCATAAGTAGTTGATAGTTTCCTCACAGTCAGGGTTGAAACATCTCTCTCAGTTCTGGTGCAGCCTCAGTTCTATTTTCATGGATCATGAAATTCTGTCCTATGTTAACTTGCAAGAGGAATTGAATTCAGGACCCCTGGTACTGTAAGTGTTAGAATGATGGCCTCATTGTTATCTCATCAAATATAACCAGTTTACTTGCATGCCTTTTTTTTTTTTTTTTACATTTTTTAGGATCGTTTTTTTCATTTTTGCTATCATTTTCTGTTACTGTCATAACTATTTACTCTGTATAAACTAATATGATATATAGCATATGCATTATTACTTCTTTTTGTTGCAGATTGTTGGGGAAAACTCTGTCAACCATACTTGATACCTTGTAGCATTAAAGTAATTATGGTTTTTATATCAATTTTGCATTAATGCGTAACATGCATTCCAGAATGCAGCATTTCTACTATTACTGATTTTTGTGTTCTAGCAGCATTTTCAGCATACTCTGTATCAACAATATGAGGCACACACCTTACCACAGGCCTCTTAAATTTAAGAAAGAATTTTCTCCCAGCCATTTTTTCCAAGAGTTTTTTTTGTCACTAGTCTTTTGCTATATTTCAGCTTGTATGCAAGGGAGTGTTGTAAATATTTCTTTCTTCTTACTTTTTTATATTTTTTCTTTCATGAATTTTGCCAAGTATTGTGTAAAGTGGAGTGACTTTTCTAAGTTATTAAAAAAAATATTGCTGTACAGAGAAATATTGTTTCAGTGAAGTCTTCTTGCAGATCTTTTTGACATTTATTCATAAAGCTTCTGGTCCACAAGCTATTTCTTCAAACAAATAAAACAAAAGTAACAGAAAAGCATATAATCAAATGATTAGTAAAACAGGCAAAACCCCCCTCCATCCCTCTCCTTAGCAATGCATAAAGCTATTTATAGAAAAATGCAAATATTCTAAGATTAATTCACCACACTGCCCCACAAACAATGTGAGAAATTGTTAAATGGAAAGAGAAATGTGAAACATGCAAAAATTAAAAGAAGCATTGTGGTGATTATGCAAATGCTAGCATCATTAACCACTGTAATTATAGAAATGCGTTCTTTTTGGTTGTGCATAAATGTTTCATAGTCAGCTCCCTAAAACTCAGAAATAGTTTCTTGCAAACTTGATCTGTTCTAAAACTCTGAACATAACTTCCATATTACTTGAAATAAGGGATTTCTGGAGATGGAATAAATTTATTAAAATTCCTTTTTGGATCAGTAGATAACAAAATGAAGTGCCTAAAAAAAAGAAATTAAATTTCCAGTAATTGTCCAGTGTGTCTCTTGCAATTAAATATCGGGCCACAGAAGTTCGCATAATTATTAGGGTTGGAAGGGACCTTTGGAGATCACCTAGTCCAACCCCCCTGCAATGACTGTAAGTAAGGAAGCCAAAAAATTTCATATACAAATGGAGAGGTTAAAATTCTATTTTACTGTCATGGAACCAACAGTTCTTGGGTCAGCCTGTTTACAAAGTGTAGAAGGTAATTGTGGCTTAAGCCCAGGCACTACCACACATCTGCTTGCTCACTGCCCCCTCTCCCTAGGGGAATGGGCAGAAGAATTGGAAAAAAATGTAAAAACACATGGGTTGAAATAAGAACCGATTAATAATTGAAATAAAAGTTAAATGAATAATGTAACAATAAGAAAAAAAAACAACACATAATAATAATTAAACGAGAGAAAGAGAGAGAAAAAAGAGAGAGATGTGGAGAGCTATTTGGCTGTGAATGGGCACATGAGCAAACCAGACAACTGCTTGACAACTGTAAGGTAGTAACCCATAGGCATTGAGACCTCACCTGAGGGTCACTAAAGTTCGTGTACGTGCAGAAGTCTTGAGAAAGTTGGCACGCAAAGCTTCTGAGAGAGATGTGCAGGAGGGACCTGATAACTGTAACCTTGAAACATATGCTATAATAGTTAACCAATCATTAAGCTGTTACTAACACTTAGTTGAGAGATATTAACCAATCATATATTAAGCAGGACACCAAGTAGAATGTAGGCGGAGAGCACTATACGCGTGGACAGAGGGTCTGAATGAATCCTATTGTACATTGAGTTGCGTGAACAATGCATGTATCCAATTAGAGTTGTGTGTTAATGATAGACAAGTAGAATGACTATAAATACTGAGCTATCTGCGCAATAAACTTGGCACAGCTTGATCATATTGGACGTTTATGCTGTGTCTGGGACTTTGTGTCAACAGAGAGAGAAAGACAGAGAGGAAGGAATAAACCCCACCCCCAAAAAACCCCAAAGTGATGCGCAGTATAATTGCTCACCACCCAGTGACTGCTGCCCAGTCCATCCCTGAGTAGCTATGGGTCCTTCTTGGGCAACTCCCTCTGAACATGATGTTCTGTGGTATGGAATATCTCTTTGACTAGTTTGGGTCAACTCTCCTGGCTGTGCTCCCTCCGAGCTTCTCTACTGTTAGCTACTCTATGCCAGCTGAAACAAGGACAGTAATGAAACAGTTGGACTGTTCTGTGAAAATCAAATAACACTTTCGTATTGTACATCAATCACAATAGTATGTGATTGATAGTCAATCACAATAGAAGTATGAGAAGACAGTCTGTTTCAAATGGAAAAAAGAAATTGCACTAATATATGCATTTACATCAAACACTTGTTATATTTAAGAGTAAGCAATAATTCATTAAAAATATCCAAACTTACTTGTAAAACTGCTTAAAGTCACTTATATGTTAGTAGAAAATTATACAACTTCATTTATCTCTACTTTGTTACTCAAGCACAGTTGGCCATATCCGGCCCATTGCTGAGGTGACTGTCTCAAGAGGGAACACCTGCAGCGCCTGATCAGGGGTTGGCTCAGCATCTAGGAGCTTCAACTCAGAGCAGCAGCAGACACCGAGGGAGCCTCAAGTCCTTGACAGGGCTTCCCCAGGAGCTATCAGCTCAGCAGACACAAAGAGCTGGCTCAGAGGGGGCAGCACCAGGAGAAGTGGCACCAGCCCTGACTGGTTAAAAACCTGCCCCGGGGAGCGTGGGTGACCAGGACTGCGGGCAAACAGGGAAGGTTCGGGGCAGTTCGTGTGGGCAGGCGAGTGGGATGGTGAGCATTCGTGGTATGACCAGGGTCAGGTCTGCGAGCTCTGCTCTGGCTGCCCCGGCGGTGGCCAGCGTAGGCACCCAGACAGAGCCGATGAGAAGGGAGGCTGCAGTACAGAGCTCGGGGTGTTGAGAGTGCCTGCACTGCTCTCCTGAGGCGAGGGTGTGCAACGGGGAGGGCTGCATACAGTGCTCCCTGGTGGAGGTCCTCCTGCAGCAGGTGGCTGAGCTGCAGGACGCTGTTACTAGGCTGAAAAGTGTCAGGGAAGCTGAGAGGAAGCAGGACTACTTGCTCCAGGACCAGACTGCTCAGGGGGCTCAAGCACCTACTGTCGCTCATGCAGGAAAGGAGGCTGCTAATCCAGGAAGCTGGGAAACAGCAACAGAAAAAAAAAAAAAAAAAAAAGGAAGAAGAGGACAATTAAAAGCAAGGGGCTTTTTTGTATTTGCCTTGTCGTTATTCTTATTGGTGGTAGCAATAATGGTTTGCGTTATACCTTAGTTACTAAACTGTTCTTATATCAACCTGTGGGAGTTGCATTCTTTTGATTCTCGACCCCATCCCCCTGGGACTGAGGAAAGAAAGAGTGGGGAGTGAGTGAGAGAGCGACTGCATGAGTTTATAAAAGCTTAAACCACGACAACTGCAAATAAAAGGCAGGCCGGGGACAACGTGGGCCCCCTCCGGTAGCTATCAGGAGAACTGGCTACCCTGGATTTGGGGAAGGCTGAGGTTCTTAATGACTTCTTTGCCTCAGTCTTCACCAGAAAATGCTCTGACCATACCACCCAGGTCTTGAAAGGCAGATGCAGGGACAGTGAGAATGAAGACCCTAGGGCCACTGTAGGAGAGGATCTGGTTCGAGACCGTCTTAGGAACCTGAACGTATACAAGTCCATGGGACCGGATGAAATCCATTTGTGGATCCTGAAGGAGCTGATGAATGAAGTTGCTAAGCCACTGTCCCTCATATTTGAAAAATCATGTCAGACAGGTGAAGTTCCTGATGACTGGAAAAAGGGAAATACAATCCTCATTTTCAAGAAGGGGAAAATGGATGACCCAGGGAACTACAGACCAGACAGCCTCACCTCTGTGCCTGGCAAAATCTTGGAGCAGATTCTCCTGGAAGGCATGTAAAGGTACATGAAAAACAACAAGGTGCTTGGTGACAGCCAGCATGGCTTCACTTAGCGGAGATCCTGCCAGACCAATCTGGTGGCCTTCTATGAAGGGGCCCCGGAACTGATGGACAGGTGTAGAGCAGTTGATGTCATCTCCCTGGACTTGTGCAAAGCGTTCGACACTGTCTCACATGACATCCTTGTCTCTAAGTTGGAGAGACATCAATTTGATAGGTAGACCACTCGGTGGATAAAGAACTGACTAGATGGGCACACACAAAGAGTTGTGCTCAATGGCTCAATGTCCGGCTGGAGACCAGTAACGAGTGGTGTCCCTCAGGGATTGGTGTTGGGACCGGTCTTGTTCAACATCTTTGTGGGTGACATGGACAGTGGGATTGAGTGCCCCCTCAGCAAGTTTGATGATGACACCAAGCTGCATGGTTTGGTTGATACGTTGGAGGGAAGGAATGCCATCCAAAGGGACCTTGACATGCTTGTGAGGTGGGCTGATGCCAACCTGATGAAGTTTAACCATGCCAAGTACAAGGTCCTACACCTGGGTCAGAGCAATTTCAGGCACAGCTACAGGTTGGGCAGAGAAGAGATTCGGAGCAGCCCTGCAGAGAAGGACTTGGGGGTGTTGGTCGATGAAAAAATGAACATGAGCCGGCAGTGTGAACACGCAGCCCAGAAAGCTAACCACATCCTGGGCTGCATCAAAACGAGCGTGACCAGGTTGTCGAAGGAGGTGATCCTGCCCCTCTACTCTGCTCTCATGAGAGACATCACTTGGAGTATTGTGTGTAGTTCTGGTGTCCTCAACATAAAAAGGACATGGAACTGTTGGAACAAGTCCAGAGGAGGGCCACGAGAATGATCAGGGGACTGGAGCACCTCCTGTATGAAGATAGGCTGAGAAAATTGGGTCTGTTGAGCCTGGAGAAGAGAAGGCTGTGTGGAGACCTCATAGCAGCCTTCCAATATCTGAAGGGGGCATGTAGGGATGCTGGGGAGGGACTCTTCATGAGATTCTGTGGTGAGAGGACAAGGGGTAACAGGTTCAAACTTCAACAGGGGAAGTTTAGGTTGGATCTGAGGAAGAAATTCTTTACTATGAGGGTGGTGGGGCCCTGGAATGGGTTGCCCAGGGAAGTTGTGAATGCTCCATCACTGGTGATGTTCAAGGCCAAGTTGGACAGAGCCTTGGATGGCATGGTTTAGTGTGAGGTGTCCCTGCCCATGGCAGGGGTTTTGGAACTAGGTGATCTTAAGGTCCTTTCCAACCCTAACTATTCTGTAATTCTATAATTCTATGAATTTCCACGAGAATATCATTTTAGTCAGATCAGAGACTGTAAATATTAGTAGTGTACATTAATTCTAACTTAAGGTGTTTTACAAAGTTAGCAAGTAATCAAGTAGTAACTCTGACTTGATGCATTGAATGTGAGAGAATAAAAATATTCTGAATGTTGCCTTCATAGAATTCAAGGATGTATATAATAAGGGAACATTTTTTCATTCCTGTATATTGCAATCCTTCCTCTAAAGCTTTTAATATTTTTTCTGTTTTTTTATTAAGATTTAATTATGGAAACGGCTCTATTTAGAGATTTAATACTCTATATATGCTGAATGACTTTTTCAAATTTTTCTGGATTTTAAACAAAGCTAAGGGATTTTGTTCAGTTTAGAGATCTCTCCACATTCAGTATCAAACTGATTAAAGACATACCTTTGCTTTCTCTCCAAAGTTACCTATATGTTCATGTTGAATGTCTATATATTTCTTAAGTTTACTATCTTTATTTCAACCTTTATTTTCTTTGCTCTCTGATTTTATAACAAGAAAAGTGTCTTGTGGTTCATCTCAAGACCCACTTCCTCAGGAACTAAATCTAAGTGCTTGCTGTTGTCAGTAATCTTCTCATTTGTCTAGCGATTTTACATCAAGATTTTTTATAAATAAATAACACTTCTGCCTGAAAAGTAAATAATTGGACAGAGGATGGAAAGCAGAAACATTTTTTGCCTGTGATTGAACAACCAAAGAGAATCTGAAGAAACAGAATTTTTCATATCACCAAATATCAACTTGAATGGTGTACATTCTTTGAAGAGCTGGTTAATTGAGGCAAATGTGGCAAAGAACAAAGTACTATAAAGTAATCATCTCCAAGTTTGCTAATATCTCACAGGAAATATTGAGTGGCAGCTGAACTGCCTTTCTTTTTTCTTTTTCTTTTTTTTTTTTTTATCCTTGGGTGGTTCTGTCACTTCTCTCGCTTATTACCCACCTATGCCCCATTTTATTTTCTGTTTCTCTGGAATCTGTCTTGCTGTGACTTGACTTCAAAAATGTGCACTGAGTATTTAAACTGCCTATGAGGGCTTCAGCATTAGCAGTTGTTAATAAGGGTTGTAAGGCATCTATATAGATGTCAAAATTTAGCAAAGCTGAAATTTTGAAATAACATAAATTAAAAAGCTGCTACTATTTTCCTTACCCTTAAACGTTCCTTTTAATTCTTCAAACTGAGCTATGAATGGACTGCTCCAAACACATCAACATAGTGCTTTGAAAAAAATTCTTGGTCTCAATTCAGAGAATATTACAATGGTTAAAGAGCTCAAGACCAGAAATTATTTTGTTAAGAAGCTGAACTTCTCTTTGTTGTAACATTGGGATCTCATTAAAACCAGGTACAATATGCCAACATGCGTTCAGACAGTAAGATATTCTGCTTGATGAAATGGCAAAGAAAATGCCATGAACCATGATTAGAAGAGTGAGGACATCTGCCAAAAATCTGAGTATATAGATCACTTAACTAAGAAGTGTGTTTCATAATATTTATATTCACAAGGTTTGTTTTACTGACCTCCTCTGATGTGCTACTTTTGGTATGCAATGAAGTTTGCAATCATGAAATCTTCCATTTCTTCAGAATCTTCCTATCACGCTGCCTCTGCTGTTGGACAAGAGTTAGGTTTCATTTACTTCCAAGAATATTCTTGAGAAAATTCCATGCACAGTTTTCTCAGTAATCTGCATTGGATATAAATAAGTTGTGGTCTGCAAACAAATATGTATGTGTGCCTATATTTAGCACAGATAGTGATACACCTACATACAGTTCTAGATGTATTGTCTTAAACTAAAGAACTCTAACTTATTTGTGAGTAACCTTCTGTGCTTGAACAAAGCATTTAATGATTGCATTTAAACATATGATTTTATTAATGAAAAATTTTAATAACTCTTTTGTGGTCTTAGAAGATCTTTTTCTGCAGTCTCTATAGGAATAAGCATTTCCACTGTGAATAGTTTCTGTGAAGTGTAGTTACATCGACAGGGAAAATTTTGATGTTTCGTCATGTTTCAAAACTAGTTCAACAAACTAAACACTATGTACCTCATTTATGTAGAATGAAACATCTAACCAATATGAAATAATTCAGGACTTCTTGATGATTGTTTCCATGGTATTGAGAAGGAAAACTATTAAAAAATTGAAAAATTATATTATTCTTTGTATTGATGTATTACTGATAAGGGTTATCAAATCATATCTAGTTGCTTTGTTTTCCTTGAT
The DNA here is from genome assembly GCA_039720435.1 of Amazona ochrocephala. NCBI lineage: Eukaryota > Metazoa > Chordata > Aves > Psittaciformes > Psittacidae > Amazona > Amazona ochrocephala. The sequence continues at coordinate 22,185,953 of CM077879.1, forward strand.
ATATTTTTCCTTTAATTAACCTTTTTTCTCTATTTTTCTGCCTTATTCCAAACTGGCTTTTGATTTACTTAACTTTTTTTTCTGCTGTTCATATTTGCTAAAGTGCTCTTGACAACAGTTCCGTAGTTGAGTGAAGCAAAGTGTTAGTTAATAGTGTGAAAGCTTGGTGTGCTGTCAGAAAAGGGCAGGCCATTAACTTGTGAAATTTTCTTTCAGTGTTCCACATCCTTAGTGCTGGCAGAAAAAAATCTCACTGATGATTTGCTATTAAAGTTACAAATGGCATATGAATTTATGACACTTTGTAATTAAGCACCACACTTCTTCCTAAAGCAGTTAGGATGGCAGAATATGGAGAATGGTTTAGAACAAAAAAGCAAAAAAAAAAAAAAAAAATGGACAAACAAACAAACAATCCACAGTAAAAAAGGACAAGAAACAACCACAACCACACAGCAGGTCATCTGCTTTTCACCAGAAGCACACCAAAAGACTGCAATCTTGACATCACAATCCTATCTTTAGACTTTCAGATCAGTCACTGCCTGATTGCAACAACTGTGTTAGTACAGTTATGTGAAGATAGGCTGAGAAAATTGGGTCTGTTGAGCCTGGAGAAGAGAAGGCTGCGTGGAGACCTCATAGCAGCCTCCCGGTACGTGAAGGGGGCCTGTAGGGATGCTGTGGAGGGACTCTTCATGAGATACTGTGGTGAGAGGACAAGGGGTAACAGGTTCAAACTTCAACAGGGGAAGTTTAGATTGGATACGAGGAAGAAATTCTTTACTGTGAGGGTGGTGAGGCACTGGAATGGGTAGCCCAGGGAAGCTGTGAATGCTCCATCACCGGCGATGCTCAAGGCGGGGTTGGACAGAGCTTTGGATGGCGTGCTTTAGTGTGAAGTGTCCCTGCCCATGGCAGGGGGGTTGGAACTAGATGATTTTAAGGTCCTTTCCAACCCTAACTATTCTATGATTCTATGATTCTATATGAACAGGAACAGATTACTTTGAATGTAAAAAATTAAGTATCTGATTCCAGTCTTGACAAGAACCAAAAATGATAGCTATGAATTGCAACAGAGAGCCCTAAAACGACAAAGATCTTTTAAAATGATAAATATTGTGTAATGATAGGTTTTTAACATGTTTTTTTTCTGTCTTGAAAAAACGACATATCATTGCATCTAAACCTTGCCAGACAGCTGATCTTAAGTCTAATAACTTCAAAACATTTGTGCTACTTGTAGTTTGCATCATTACCTGAAGTTACCTTCTAACAACCGCAGAGTAGTTACAGGGTTATTTGTATAAATGAACAATGTTCGCTTCAGATGGACCTGCTGCAGACCTGCTGATAATGTCGTGGCTGTGCTTTTTTCTCTCCTGCCAAATTTGCTGGCTTTAGTTACATGTTAAAATAGTGGTATGTCACCTTACAGACTTTGTATTTCTATTGTTCATGTTGATTTTGAAATATGTCATCCAGTTCTGACTACAACCATTAACTTCTTTCCCTCTTTTCGTTGTTGCTGCCATTAGATTTGGCACCTCTTATTATGTCCATTTCATGTTATAAATAAAAGAAATAAGTTAACTGAATTAAGCTGAAGAGCAGGTACAGAAAGGAAGACTTAATTGTACAAATCCACAGTGAGTTAAATTATTAATGCTGATTGTAATTTATTTTGTCATTCCTCCCATCTACTCTCCTTTAAAATTCGTTTCACCTGTATATTGTGAATTCTTCAGGATGGACCTGTGCTTTTTTTGTGTGGCACGGCACAGAGAGTTGTTGCAGTGTTTCTTGTTGAGAGTGAACATGTGAGCAATCCAGCCTCTGACTTAGCCTCACTCGAGTAGTGAGCTGAGGGCTTCATAGGCTACTGAAAGGGTTAACACAGGATGCCTACATGCGACATGAAGAGGATGTTGCCTTGGGGAGGCACTGAACAGGCTTACCACAAAGGCACTGAGCACCGCAATCAGGCACTGAGCACCGCAATCAGGCACTGAGCACCTGCATTCAGGTTGTCACAAAGGCACTGAGCAGGATGTCAGGCGCCAGATCAAGTTACCATGGAGCAGGCCTTGCTTGCAAGGCCTGGGCCTGTTGCTATGGACGTTTCATAAGTTAACCAATCAGATAACGACTGTTCCAGTACTTTGTAACTTTTCTATAAAAGCTGGTGCTTGCGTTTAATAAATTGTCAACGTTTGATCACATTGGTCGTTGCTGCGTTGTCCATGTTCTCCCGCTGCAGAGAGTGACTGTTATTAGGTTCCTGAGTCTATCAGAACATAAGTATCTCCAAAATTCAGTAGGCATTAAATCATCTTTAGTAAACAAAGAAGCAAACTTAAACCTACTTAAATGCAGAACTCTGAAAGAGTGAAAGTCATACTCAGAAAGTGACAAATGTAAGGCATAAACTTGCAGGGAATTTGGATGCCAAAACTTCCATTTCATTCAGTAGTGAAAGAGCAAGTTTTGTCAGTAGGTGCTATATATGGAAAGGTACATAACAAAGAATTTTCGTGTTCAGGGAATTTTGCAGTGAAACCTTGTTTAAGAACTTTGAAAGACATGGATGTGTATACTTACATAATTTGCAAACAACACTACACTTTCGCTTTAGGACTCATAATAAGAAAAACTTCTTAGTGTGGAACCTTAAATAAATGGAGGAAGAATTTATGCCTAATTTTTTTTAATTAAATATAATTATGTTCTTAAATGTAAGTTTTATAATTGTAACATTCTCTTGTCATTAGTTAGGAAATAATTTCCAAAATCGAGTAAAAATTTAGAGGGAAGCCATTAAATTTCATTAACAAAATGTTCATTAGCATTCAAGTGTAGTCCTACTGAAGGAAATCAATTACCAATATTGATTCCAGACTTGTATAGCTGGGTGCCACCTGTGGGTGACATCATTCATATGTTGTTACATTAAGAGACAGGGTTAAAAAAGTACTCACCTGGAAGCAAGAAGTTTGGTTTAAGAGCCCAGTTCACTTACTCTTAACAGTAAGTGTAAACACATATGGAATTTTCTTAAAACACTTGACAGACTCCTTTAATGCATGATTGTGCAATGTATACAGACTGTCCTTGAAGACTGATGAGAACAAAAATTGCTATTGCGGCTCTGGGCAACTTTCCAAATTACAAAGTGATAGCCAGAATGTCATTCTGTGGAGCTGTTGTCAACCAGGGAGAGTATGAATTTTAGTAGAAGCTTGTTACACCTTCAAGCATTGATCTGACACATTAAATTATGCATAACTATAAGGAAATTACAAGTAGCATTTAAAATTCTTTTGAGCAAATTTTTTTTATGGCCCTCTGTTATGTTGAGGGCACCAGAACTGCACTCCAAGTGGGATCTCATGAGAGCAGAGCAGAGGGGAAGGATCTCCTCCTTTGACCTGCTGGTCACACTTCTCTTAATGCACCCAAGGATATGGTTGCCTTTCTAGGCTGCGAGCACACACTGAAGCCAGCTCATGTTCAGATTCTCTTCAGCCAACACCACTAAGTCCTTCTCCACAAGGCTGCTCTGAATCTCTTCTCTCCCCATCCTGTAGAATCATTTAGTTTGGAAAGGATGGGGAGGGCATACAAGGATGGTGGAGAGGGACTCTTCATTACGGACTGTAGTAACAAGAAAAGGGGAAATGGGTATAAACTTAAACAGAAGTTCAGGATAGATATAAGGAAGAAATTCTTTACTGAGAGGGTGGTGAGGCACTGGAATGGGTTGCCCAGGGAAGCTGTGAATGCTCCATCCCTGGCAGTGTTCAAGGCCAGGCTGGATGGAGTCTTGAGTGACATGGTTTAGTGTGAGGTGCCCCTGCCAATGGCAGGGGGTTTGGGAACTAGATGATCTTAAGGTCATTTCCAACCCTACCTATTCTATAATTCTATGCTTCTATGTTTTCCAGTGAAGCTGTCTTAAATTACATAGCCATAGGTTCTTGCATATACCTGTTTCTGTATGGACAATTATAAAATAATCTGGAATGCAGTTACGTAGGTTTAACAGGCAACTTCTCGAGGCATAAATAGAATACAGATGTTTTGAACTTTTTTTTCTTTCCTGACTTTTGTTTAGACACTAAGTGAAACAAGATCAAAACCAACTGAAAAATATAGTGTCAAATTTTCTAGAATCACAACAGTTGGTGGTCTGCTGTTGAAAGAATGCCAACTATTTCAGCTCAGACCATATCTCATGAAAGCAACTGTCAGAAAGTTGAGACAACATTTATAAGTGCATATCTGGAGTCTCCTTTTCAATTATTTTTTTTTTCCCTGACTTCTCACTTGTTAGTTTCAGCCTGGATTGGAAGTATAATCACTGAAGTATAATAATTGAAAGTAAAATCACAACAGAGATCTAGGTTCAGGTGTTAAACAACTGGATTAAGAACTGTAGTTATTAAGTCACTGTAAGTAAATTTACAGCAGGAGACAAGCTACCTGCAATATCAATGCAGGAGGAAAAACTGAAGATAGTGCTGAAACTTTGTACTCCTACATCCCTGGAGTAGGAACTGACAGACCCGAACTGGGTTGAAATGGAGTCTTCGGGTGTGGGAAGAGTGGGGGAAGGCCTCTGATGGGGCTGGGCAAGGACAGTCAGGCCTAGTAGTGCCCTCAGGACTGTGATACCTTCGCTAGCTTTGAGTTTAATGTCTTTGAAAAAATCATGTTTTGTATGGGTTTCTTTGTTTTTCCCTAAAGACACAATCAATCCAGTAGAATCTCTACTTGACAGTTTCTCATGTGGATTTCTGTTAATCATGTCTTCAGGTATATGATTTTATTCACGTTTTACAGAGATACAAATTGCAATAAAAACTAGGGCTTTTAGCGGCTTAACGCTGTTATCTCCTGCGTGGTTCCTTTAACAGATCCAGCCTAGAGACTACAAGGCAACCAATTTCCTTTAATTTTGGTAGTAGAACTCCATGTTTTCAAAGTATTCAGTGTTCAGTCTGAACATGCATGTCTGAAGGCTGGCTTCCAAAGATTCAGTTGCTACTGTAAGAACTCAGAATTTGTGCGGACATGTTTTTTAAATCGATCATAGTAGCCATTGGCTTGAAGTGAAGATGGAATTCTCTGGCTTGGTGCTCTGCCTGTCACTGAACAACACTCAGTGTCTATGTTAGTGTTTGAGAAGTGTGTAAACATCCCTAAAATGTCATCTAGCCTCTGTGGTCTCAGAAATGTTTTGAGTTGGATGTGATACCCTTTTTTATTAGCGCCTTTTGATAATATTTTCTGAGTATATAACCATTTTGAATCCAATTTAATTTTCCATAGACACTGCATTTTGTAAAAAGTATTTTCATTGTACAATTCCACATCTTGATTTAAGCCAGTTTTGCTATTTTTTTACTATTTCTAAAAGCAATGAACAATTACTCACTATTTAGTCTTTTCATTATTTGAGAGACAGCATTGAATTCCCTCTAAGGTGTCTCTTCTTTAACCTTCAAAGAGTCTCTGTTTAGATGCTTTTCCATGTCCTTGGTCATCATTGTCATCTTTCTTTGAATTCCTTCCAGTCCTATTAATATCATGTAGTAGTCCCATCATATTTCGTAGTAGAGTGAGATGAACAGGGTTAAATAGTATTCTAAATAAATATGCACATTAGACTGATTTAGTAAATAAAATGCCCTTCTTGATCTCTGCTTTGCCACTTTAACTTTTCAAATCATTCCTAACATTCAATTTACTTCCTCACATTTCCAGTTCTAGGGTATTTGCCCAAAAGACAGAAAAATATGTGATTAATGACCAACTATGAAATGTTTACTTAAACATTTCTTGGAATCACATAAAAGCTCTATGGCAGAAGGCATATTTTAAATGTTTTAGTCCTCAAGTCTCTGTGTCCTTTTCCTATAATCCTCTTCACCATTCACTCCCAAATGTGAAAATTGTGCCAGATGAAGCAAGCTCTCTTGGAAAACAGTCGGCTTACAAAAAGCTTTAATTTTTACATCTCAATCCCAGCAAAATGTTAAAGCATAGGATTAAATATGTTATTACAGTTAGCTGTATTTAGGAATACCTTAGAGATATATTTTATTTATCGAGACAAGGAGGAAAAAAAGAGAAGAATAACGTTCCTTAGTTGATGATAGAGTTTCTGATGCATTTCGTTGAGGTTTACATGCTGCAGTCAAGGTGTGATAAAGACATTGAAAATTATTTTAAACCTCATGATTTTAATATGAACTTCAGGAGATCATTCACTTATTCTTTCCAGGAATTACCTTAACTCCCCTCACATGAGATGTGCTTATCCATATCCCTTCTTAGCTAAGCTACTGCTTAGACTTAAGACTCTTGTTTCCCTTGAGGTTACACAGATTAAAATCTCTCATATGCAGAATGCATTCTTTCCTTTAAATTCCTTTTGCGCTATGCTACATCAGAAAAGAAAGGGGCAATAGCAGAGATAAGACTGACCAACTATGACCAACTACAATATTCTTTTTAATTTTTTTTTTACTATTAAAATTGTGCAGACATAATTCCTCAACACAGTGCAATGCATATATTTTTATAAAAATGTTAATACTAGTAAAAGGCTTCGAAATTTCCCTGGAAATAAAATTCAACACATATAAATCCCAGGAAAAAATATTTAAATAAATACAGCTTAAATCATTCATATTGCTGGAAGTTACCTAATCTTTACAGCAATATCAAGAATGATGACAGACAACGAAAAGCTAATTCAAATAAATATGCATATATATCCTCCACATTGATACTCATGAAATATATATACTCCAATTATCCTGTATATTCTGGAATTCAAAAGCAAATATTTACTATGAAATCTTTTCCTATTTCCTAATTCATAGAAATCATACCTGCTGTATAGAATTCTCATTCATGAGAACTGAACCTTGACTCACAAGTTCAAGCTGCCTACAGTATTATATGACTGGGTTTCACCTAAAAAACAAAAGTCTGTGGTGTTACCATTGAATAATATGAAGATACTCAAGAGAATCCCCTTTCTGATCCTTATCATGCTACCATCTCAGTATTATTTATTATTTGAACTGTTTTTTAAATTCTTTTTGATAGTAGCTGGAGTTTCAACATGAAAATCACTGCAGGTTGGACCCATATAAGTAAGAATCAAGTTAAGTGGCCTGAAAGCTTGACTTACATGAACACTTATGCTGTCACTTTAATTTCAAAGACACATTTTTATGTCTCAGAACAGCTGACAGCTTTACATTATGGTACAAGCCACTCTACTTTTGACTAGCACTTAGCAACCCCAAAGATGGTTGCGCAGTCGTTTGTTTACAAAAAGTTTTTTCAGTTGATTGGTTGATAGGACATGGGAAAGAGAAGCTATTATTTCCAATTCATTGCAAACTCTTATTATGCATATCAGGGAGTACTCAGAATCCTCACTCCTTATTATCTCTTTCAGAAATAAGTAGCTTTTTCTGGTACTAAAATGAACTGAAAGTAAATATCCTTTTCAGAATTATCAGAGGTGTTTAATGACTATTCATACGGCAAGATTTCCAGAGTTCCCAATTCTTACTTATTCCCTGAAGAAATGGCAGCTTTTGAAAACGATTGATGTACCCAGTTTGAGTAAATGGCTGAATAATCTTTTTGTGATATATGACTCTACTCAGACTTTGTAATTGTGAGTTGTCCTCTGTGACTCCTTAATAAAATTTTTTAGAAGTTTTTTTTTACAATAGCATTTTAGAAGTTCTACTTCTTTCAACATAATATAGCTATTGGCTAAATTTGCCTCCACATGTGTATACAGGTGTGCATTGGGATATTTGTGGTGTTAGAGATTCATGTTAACTTTGCTTTTAGCTGAAAATGCATTTTATTTGAAAATATCCCCCATCACGCATCCATAATGCATTCTATAATTGCCTTTTACTTGTTGGCTACCACTTTAGCCTCTGGAGTCAGTTAATACCTGCCCATTTACTTCAATTGCCGTTAAAGCAGTGCCCTGAAATTAATATTGGTAAGACGTTTCTGCTTCATTCTTCCCAAGTGAAGAGTCAGTGTGTGCAAAAACTGTTATTCCTTGTTTCAACTGTTCAGAATTCTCAAGAGAACTTTGTCTACTTTTACAAATGACACGGCTGTGAGTTATAGTTTAAGACCATCATCAGCTGTTTTGTTTAAGGTTTATCATGATCTTAACATTGATATGCTTGCGAGAATGCAGGGCTTGAAAGGATTTGAAAAAGTGGGAGTGCTGCAGGCTTTCTACCTTGTTTTTCTGTTCTGCCTTCTGTTTGTGCTTGTGTGTTGGTATCCTTGGAAACCACTGGAGGTGGTATTTGTGAGCTGAGAGCTCACAGTTGTATTAAACATTGAAAAGATTTCAGTTTTGAAAAGTTTGTTAGATTAGATAGAGCCAGTTTCATTTTGTATGAAAAAATATAATTCTGATTGCTGTACAGAAAGATTACTTAAATAAGTGAGCCAAAGTACTGGAAAGCACACAATAAATAAGCTGATAACTTTGCCAAAACATTTGGAATCAGGTTCGTTCAATGAAGTTCCTTTAAAAATCCAGGGCATGATTCTCATCTCTGTTCGCTACTGAGTTACCATGCTAGTGAAGCTCTACTGAGAGCAATGGGAGTGTGTAAGTGTAAAGAAGTATATTTCTGATTGTCGTGATGTAAGCCCAGCTGGTAACTCAGTACCACACGCTCACCCCACCCCCCTTCTTCCCTTTCCCAGCTCCCGGAGGGATGGGGAGAAGAATCGAAAGAATGTAGCTCCCTGCCATGGGTTCAGCAATAGCAGTCTTTCTTCTCCTTCTTGGTAGCTGGTGCAGCGCTGTGTTTTTTATTTTGGTCTGGGGAACAGCGCTGATAACACCGATGTTTTCAGTTACTGCTTAATAATGTTTTGGTCTGGCCAAGGACTTTCTGAACCTCATGATCTGCCAGGGAGGAGGGGAAGCCGGAAGGAAGCAAAGACAGGACACCTGACCCAAATCAACCGAAGAGGTATTCCATACCACAGCACGTCATGCTCAGGATGGAAAAAACTGGGGGCAGGAACCTGGAAGAGTTCAGTTCGCGGCTGCGTTGGGCTTGGTATTGGGTGGTGAGCAGTTGTATTCTCTTTCCTTGTATTTCTCTTGTCATTATTATTATTGGTGGTAGCAGTAGTGGTTTGTGTTATACCTTAGTTACTGAACTGTTCTTATCTCAACCTGTGGGAGTTGCATTATTTCGATTCTCCTCCCCATCCCCCAGGGACTGGGGGAAGAAAGAGGGGGGAGTGAGTTAGCAAACTTCTTGAGGAGCTTAAACCACGACACTCCCACGGGTTGAGATAACAACAGTCTAATAACTAAGGTATAACACAAACCACTACTGCTACCACAAATAATAACAATGATAAGGGAAATAACAAGGGAAGAGAATACAACCACTCACCACCTGCCAACTGATACCCAGCCTGACTGAGCAGTGATCTAACCCTTCTAGGTAACTGCCCCCATTTATATAGTGAGCATGACATGCTGTGGTATGGAATATCTCTTTGGTTAGTTTGGGTCAGGTGTCCTGTCTCTGCTTCCTCCTGGCTTCCCCTCCTCCCTGGCAGAGCATGAGACTCAGAAAGTCCTTCGTCAGAGTAAGCATTACTAAGCAGCAACTGAAACCATCGGTGTTATCAGCGCCGTTCCCAGGCTCAAAGTCAAAAACACAGCACTGCACCAGATACTAAGAATGAGAAAAATGACTGCTACTGCTGAACCCAGGACACTGATCCAATCACTCATCAAACTACAGTACTTATTAAATGGAAGTGTGGTAAGAGATTCTAAAACTAGGGGATCTAACTTTAAAATCAGAAATCAAGATTAAATTACTTCGTACTTCACACAGAGAGCAATAAATATATGCAGTGAATTACTGAAGAGGGAGATGAAAGTAGAATGTAAATAAACTCATGTTAAACCTAGATTTATTCATGGAAAACCAGTAGATGAAAGTGTAGAATGGAAAAAGAGAATACTGCCATTAAACAAAATTTAAAGAGTAAATGATGGCTTGGAATATGTTCAATTATTTTGACAGCTATGACATACGTTGTTCTTAAAACTGGTCAAAGTGAACAAAAAGGCAAAATTCAATATACAGGTACCCTGTCTGCATGGGAAGATAAGTGTGCAATTAACTGGCAGTTATTCATGATTAAGCTGCTGAGACATCCATAAACAGTGGGCTTCTTGTGAAATCATGCGATAAGCAAATATACTGTCCACAAAAAGACTGCAAACCCAAACTGCTGCTTGTATACTGTGAAAAAAAAGCTACCAAAATGATAATCTGACTGTGGGTCTTGTTGCTAGAATCTGGGAGCAAGTAAGAAAAGATGGATCACTCTCTGTTTTCTTACTTTCCTAGACTCTTCACTTAAGCAGATGCTGTAGGAAAAGTTGAAAACTGAATACAGAGCGCATCACTTTTCAGAACAGCCTTCTTTTCAGGTGAGTCTTGTGCCAGGATAACACATTCGATCAGTAAAGAAAAAATTGTTTTAGCACCAGTCTCCCTTGCACTCTTTTTTCTTTCAAGTGTGTCCAGGGTTCATTTTCAGCTACGGAAGCTGTAAGGGAAAGTGGACTGTGAAAACACCTGCTTAGTTAAGGTTATCAGATCAAGGACCTTTTGCATTCAAAGGGAGTTATTAGTAACAGGGAAAGTTATAAACACAACACACAGAGACACACCTGATAGGCAAGTAATAAAAGGAGCAACAACAAAGAGCTGTGTTCTTCAGCCACTAATTGATAGGCTGTGAAGAAAGTCCAGGCTTAACTTTGAACACGATGAGTCTGGAATTTGTGATAGAAGTGGGAAACAAAATCATCACAAAGATTACAGATATTTGAGAGGGGCCTGTGAGACTGCAAAACTCATTAGGGGGGTTTTGTAACTGGAGAGACCAAGAGAGTGGATCCAGGGCCACTAACTGCAGTCAGACCAGGTGTGACAATGTTGGTAGTCTAACACTGGAACAGATTTCCTAGAGAGGTGGTCAATGCCCCAAGCCTGTCAGTGTTTAAGCGACATTTGGACAATGCCTTTAATAACATGCTTCAACTTTCAGTCAGTCCCGGTTTGGTCTGGTGGCTGGACTAGGTTATTATTGTACGTCCCTTCCAACTGAAATATTCTTCCCACCCCACCCTTTTCTTCTCGTTTTCTCTCCTTTCCTTTTCCAAACTTCAAGCTGCATGTAGGAGAAGAAGCTTTCTTCAGGGTGGGTGAGGCACTGCAGAGTGCAGGGTGCCTGTGAGATAAGTCTGAGTGTGTGCATCTGTTCATGAGGGAACATCAAACTGGACTCACAATTCAGGAGGATGCCCTAGGTCTGGCAAGGTTTATCAGGTAGGCAGAGGACCAGTGTGGGTATGTGGGGAGACTTGTGAGGGTGGTTCCTGGAAGAAAGGTGTCTCAGTGCATAAGTGCTGGGTGTCAAACACCAAGCTGGACCAGCTGGCAAGTAGGAGACCTATAGAGCAGGTAAGAAAGGCCAGGATCCAAGCAGGGATGTCAGATGAGAGAGCAGCATAATTATCTTTTCAAAGTTTTGAAGACACTAGATTAAAATCAACATAATTTGTGAAACCATTGTCCAAATAATTTGTACACTAACTGAAACTGCCAGTGAGGCTTCTGATTATTCTATGGGGTTAAGGACAGCTACATTCAGAAAATATTTCCTAGTACTGCACTGATTGCAAATAATTTTTTAGCCTTAGTAGCTAAAGAGAAGTGGATGAAGGTTTTAAGAGGAGACACACAACTTACAATGTCAAGGAGCCTCTAGAAAGAGCTCAGGGAAGCAAAGGTTTGCTACTTAAGTGATTTGTCTTGTTTTCAAAATTATTTTTAAAGGAATATTCATTTGAAATATAGAACTGCAACAAGATGACTGTCATGGGTTCAGCAGTAAGCAGTCATTTTTCTCCTTCTTAGTAGCTGGTGCAGTGCTGTCTTTTTGACTTTTGGCCTGGGAACAGTGTTGGTAACACCAATGTTTTCGGTTAATGCTCAGCAATGTTTTGGTCTGACCAAGGCCTTTCTGAGTCTCAGGCTCTACCAGGGAGGAGGGGAAGCTGGGAGGAAGCAGAGACAGGACACCTGACCCGAACTAACCAAAGAGATATTCCATATCACAGCACATCATGCCCAGGATGTAAAAATGGAAGGCAGAGACCCTGAAGGGTGGGGGTGCACTGCTGGGTCGGGCTTGGTATCAGGTGGTGAGCAGTTGTATTCTCTTTCCTTGTATTTCCCTTTATTATTATAATTATTTGTGGTAGCAGTAGTGATTTGTGTTATACCTTAGTTACTAAACTGTTCTTATCACAACCTGCGGGAGTTGCATTCTTTTGATTCTCCTCCCCATCCCCCTGGAAGCTGGGGGGAAGAAAGAGGAGGGAGGGAGTGAGTGGACTGCGTGAGAGTCTTAAACCATGACAATGACTTAGTAAATAATTTACAAAAAAATAAAAAGTTCGGAAACTCAGTTTTTGGATACTTCTATTGTATAGATTTTCAACAATTAATTATGTGAAATGCGTCGATATTAAAGACTTTTGCAAACAGACCATGTGGATTCATGTGCCCCTCTTCACTGGCAGAGGATGAGAGCCTGAAAAGTCCTTAATCAGGGTAAATATTACTTAGCAACGACTGAAACATCAGTGTGCTATCAGCATTGCTCTCAAACTAAAGCCAGAACACAGCACTGCACCAGCTACTAGGAAGGAGAAAAATAACTGTTACAGCTGAAACCAGTACCTAAGGTCATAATTATAGTTCTAGAATTTTTTCATTAAGACAGTCTTACTTAACTGTGGGTTTTATCTGAAAGTATAATTTGGGACGGTGAATGATCTTAGTATTTGAACACTGAATTAGGTTACAAGAGAGTTATTACTTAACTTTGCCAGAGCTCTGTGTCACCTTGGACAAAATCTCACATCTTCAGTTCTTTCTGAGGTTAAAAAAGAAGAAAAAAAAATGGGGAAAAAAAATTCCTTTGCTATCATTGTTTATATAACACCTCCTTCAGATTTGCAAGTCATAGAGTTTTCAGCATTTAACATACAAGTAACTTCATTGAAATGATTTCAAACATAGTAATTATTTATTATACTTGCCGGTATTTCCTTGGTATCATGTGCAGACTTTCATTGGACTACGTATTTCATGTCATCACACATGAACTGTTGAGATAAACTTCGCAATACATTTCTCTGAAAAGCACACTCCCATTGTATGTTTAACTGTATACACTTACGGAAAGAGGTTGGAAGTACTGTACTGCCTGAGACTTGCAAACCACATGTCAAGGAGAACAGAATTTGGTTCAAAGGGAACCAAGTTTCTGACTTGCCAAGGACTGATTACAAGAAATGTTCTGCTGTTTCTACTCTTTTGCCTTTGTACAAGAAAAATTCATTAAACTGTATGGAGAAAGAAATTACTATTCATACGATATTTGCAATCAGTATTAGTATATATGGGATTATTTTCTATGCACATAATTATTTTTATATTTTATGCATCTGCCATATTTTATGTTTTGTAAAGTTTTCCCTGGTCTGGAAAACAAGCAAAAAAAAAAGTGTCATATCACTACTGTCATCCGTCTTTTATCTAATGATAGTGTTTTTCCCCTTTTATATCCACTATTTTTAAATAATTTAGGATCGTATCAACTCAGTGTTTTTGACTCGTGTATGCTGCATTCCAAGAAAACTCGTAAGAAATCTAGAAAATACTCTGGTAGCAATAATTCATCATATGTATAGAAATATATAACACTCAGCAGCTAGGATAGCAAATACTAGATATCTGGATTAAAGCTGAAGGGTGAAAACATCTTTACTTTTGATTTTTTCCAGTTGTAAGGTATAAGGTCTTGTTATATGCTGATGTCATGCTTTTATGAATAGAAAAAGTAGCAATTGTTTTCATAGCAAAAATGTAAGGTTAATTGGTGACCTTTGTGATGCCTCTCAAATGAAATTAACAATTTAATTCTGAGGAGCACCAGATTTTTTCACCTTTCTTTATAAATTAGTAGAAAGATTTGTTTGAAGTCAATGAGCCCATAACTGCTTCAGAGCTGAAGCATATATTTAAGCATTGTCTTATCTTGCAGTAAAGCTAAACATCAGTATAAATATTTTCTTGGATTTGAAAGTAAAGCACGTATAGCTCATGGAATGAACTGGAAACAATGATGAGTATAATTACATACACACACGCCTGTATATATATATGTATATAAAGAATCAATGTACATACAAATATAAATATATACCCACTCACATATATATATATAAATATGCATGTATTATTCAGTGTTGAGCCTGAGTGTCCCAAAGTCCTAATTACAGTTATTTTGCAAAGCATCAAATTGTATGAATGCAAAACAAATCTACTTAATAAAATGCATTTTAGAGTCTGAAGTTGATACGCCACAAGAGGTATTCCATGCCACAGAATCTCATGACCATGATGTAAAAACTGGGGGCAGGGACCCGGAAAGGTTAGTAGATCACTGCTCGGTTGGGCTGGGTATCAGTGGGCTGGTGGTGAGCAGTTGTATTCTCTTCCCTTGTTATTTCCCTTACCACTATTATAATTGGTGGTAGCATTAGTGACTTGTGTTATACCTTATTTACTGGACTGTTCTTATCTCAACCTGTGGGACTTACATTTTTCTACAGTTCCCAAGGCTTGGGCCTGACCAGGGCATTAACACCTTGTGTTTTCTTCACTGTTCCCTTGTTATTTCCCTTACCACTATTATAATTGGTGGTAGCATTAGTGACTTGTGTTATACCTTATTTACTGGACTGTTCTTATCTCAACCCGTGGGACTTACATTTTTTTCGATTCTCCTCCTCATCCCTCCACAAGTGGGGGCGGCAGCAAGAAGGGGAAGTGAGATAGTGACTGCATGAGTTACGGCTGGGCTTAAAGCATGACAGCAACTTCGTCCTAGGCAGACCCAGTACACTTGCCATTGCAATAACACAACAAAATCATCAGAGAGGGTGGTTTGGATTCTTCATAGAAGGAGAACATTGGCTAGCCTCAGGATCAGCTTCTAGAGGAATAATAGGACTTAGACAATCTGCACGTGGAACACTTGCTGTCCACATCAATTCACTAATCAGCTTTGGCAGGCTGGGTTTCTGAGGACTAAGTGTAGATAAAGCTAAAATGACCAAATGGGACAAGGGTACTGTCAGATATTGTCATCAGTGAAAGACATGGTCCTACTCGTCTGTTGTACTCATCAACAGAAATGGTAGTTTGGTACAAAGATTGAAGATTTTACTATTCAGCATTTCAAATATCTACTATTCTCACTGGGAAATTTCCAATCATCTCTAATCTTCATGCTCCTTTCTATGTTTCATTTTTAATGCCCTCAGCTTCCTTTTGACTGAGGAAGACGCCCACCTAGCCCAACTACCTATAAGCAACCACATATTCCTTCTACACTCAGAAAAATAATAGAAAAAGAGAAAGAGATGATAAAGGAGCTGGTAACTGCAACTACCTGATTATGTCAAGGACATGATGTAATACTCTATTAGTGATTAAAATTATGAGATAATTTTGCCCCTAAACACATAACCATAAACACACACACTGACTGTAGGAGCCTGATTTGTCTTCTACATATAGGTACTTGTACATCTAGTACTTCACAAGACTTCTGGTCCAGAAGGGTAAAGAGTATTTCTTTATTTTGCTTAAAATTCAGCATAGTTTTGGAGGACTTTATTCCTGGCTTTTCCTGCCTTGCCATCCAGCACATTTCTCTCCTTTTAAGAAATCCCTCCTTTTGTCCTGTTATTCTTATCTCTACTTGCTATTCTTTAATTCAAAATGGTCTCTTTTCCTAATTCCCTAAAGAAACCCCCAGCATTGTGTGCTACCCAATTGTTTCAGATACCTTCATTTGCCTAGTAAAATTTCCTTGTCTCATACTCGTTTACAACCTCCAATCTCTCCTCTCTTTTGCCTGCTTTCCTGGTATTTCTATTTCACTTCAATCCCATTTTAGCTATAATACAAATTCAACTGAACCGGCTCTTTAGGAAAGACAGGCCCGGCAAACGGGGAGGGGGAGTTGCTATTTATGTTAGGGATAGGTTAGAGAGTATGGAACTCTGTCTGGTGACAGATGAGCAGTCGACAGAGAGTTTGTGGGTCAGGGTTAAAGGGAGAACAGCGATGGGTGACATTATTGTGGGGATCTGTTACAGACCGCCTGACCAATGGGACTTGCTCAACGAAGCACTCCATAGGCAGATAGGAGCAGCCTCACGCTCGCAGGCCCTTGTTCTCATGGGAGACTTCAACCACCCTGATATCTATTGGAGGGATGGTACGGCCCGGCACAAGCAATCCAGGAGGTTCCTCAATTGTGTGGAAGACAACTTCCTTCTGCAAGTAATTGAGGAGCCGACAAGGAGAGGTGCCATGCTTGACCTCGTCCTAACCAATAGGGAAGGGCTGGTTGGGAATGTGATGCTCCAGGGCAGCCTTGATTGCAGCGATCATGAGATGGTCGAGTTTGAGATCCTCAGGACAGTGAGAAGAGCATGCAGCAAGCTCACTGCCCTGGACTTCAAGAGAGCAGACTTTGGCCTCTTCAGGAACCTGCTCAGTAAGGTTCCATGGGATATAGCCCTAGAGGGCAGGGGGGCCCAAGACTGTTGGTTGATATTCAAGGATCACCTGCTGCAAGCTCAGGAGCGATACATCCCAACGAGAATGAAGTTCAGCAGGAGGGCCAGGAGACCTCCTTGGATGGATAAGGAGCTGCTGAGCAAAATTCGAAAGAAAAAAGAGGCTTATAAAAGGTGGAAGCAAGGTCAGGCGGCCTGGGGAGAATACAGGGATGTTGTCCACGAAGCTAGGGGCAAGGTTAGGAAAGCTAAGGCCCACTTAGAATTAAACTTGGCTAGGGATGTTAAGGATAACAGGAAGGGATTTTATAGGTACAATGCCAATAAAAGACAGGTTAGGGACAACGTGGGCCCTCTCCAGAAGCTATTGGGAGAGCAGGTTACCCTGGATTTGGAGAAGGCTGAGGTTCTTAATGACTTCTTTGCCTCAGTCTTCACCGGCAAAAGCTTTGATCACACCACCCAAGTCTTGGAAGGCAGACGCAGGGACTGTGAGAATGAAGACCCTGTGCCCACTGTAGGGGAGGATCTGGTTCGAGACCACCTTAGGAACCTGAATGTATACGAGTTCATGGGACCAGATGAAATCCATCCGCGGGTCCTGAAGGAGCTGATGAATGAAGTTGCTAAGCCACTATCCATCATATTTGAAAAATCATGGCAGCCAGGTGAAGTTCCCGATGACTGGAAAAAGGGAAATATAACCCCCATTTTTAAGAAGGGGAAAATGGATGAGCCAGGGAATTACAGACCAGTCAGTCTCACCCCTGTGCCTGGCAAAATCTTGGAGCAGATTCTCCTGGAAGGCATGCTAAGGCACATGAAGACCAACAAGGTGCTTGGTGACAGCCAGCATGGCTTCACTTAGCGGAGATCCTGCCAGACCAATCTGGTGACCTTCTAGGATGGGACTACAGAACTAGTTGACAGGCGTAGAGCAGTTGATGTCATCTCCCTGGACTTGTGCAAAGCGTTCGACACTGTCTCACATGACATCCTTGTCTCTAAGTTGGAGAGACATCAATTTGATAGGTGGACCACTAGGCGGATAAAGAACTGGCTGGATGGCCGCACGCAAAGAGTAGTGCTCAGTGGCTCAATGTCCAGCTGGAGACCAGTAACGTAGTGATGTCCCTCAGGGATCAGTGTTGGGACCGGTCTTGTTCAACATCTTTGTGGGTGACATGGAGAGTGGGATTGAGTGCGCCCTCAGCAAGTTTGCCGATGACACCAAGATGTGTGGTTCAGTTGGTACGTTGGAGGGAAGGAATGCCATCCAGAGGGACCTTGATACGCTTGTGCGGTGGGCTGACGCCAACCTGATGAAGTTTAACCATGCCAAGTGCAAGGTCCCACACCTGGGTCAGAGCAATTTCAGGCACAGCTACAGGTTGGGCGGGGAGGAGATTCAGAGCAGCCCTGAGGAGAAGGACTTGGGGGTTTGGGTTGATGAGAAAATGAACATGAGCCGGCAGTGTGCGCTTGCAGCCCAGAAAGCCAACCGTATCCTGGGCTGCATCAAAAGGACCGTGACCAGGTGGTTGAGGGAGGTGCTCCTGCTCCTCTACTCTGCTCTCGTGAGACCTCACTTGGAGTATTGTGTGCAGTTCTGGTGTCCTCAACATAAAAAGGACATGGAACTGTTAGAACAAGTGCAGAGGAGGGCCACGAGGATGATCAGGGGACTGGAGCACCTCCCGTATGAAGATGGGCTGAGAAAATTGGGGCTGTTGAGCCTGGAGAAGAGAAGGCTGCATGGAGACCTCCTAGCAGCCTTCCAATACCTGAAGGGGGCCTATAGGGATGCTGGGAAGGGACGCTTCATTAGGGACTGTAGTTAGAGGACAAGGGATAATGGGTTTAAACTTAAACAGAGGAAGTTTAGATTGGATATGAGGAAGAAATTCTTTACTGTGAGGGTAGTGAGGCCCTGGAATGGGTTGCCCAGGGAGGTTGTGGATGCTTCATCCCTGGTGGCGTTCAAGGTGGGGTTGGACATAGCCTTGGATGGCATGGTTTAGTGGGAGGTGTCCCTGCCCATGGCAGGGGTGTTGGAACTCGATGATCTTGAGGTCCTTTCCAGGCCTAACTATTCTATGATTCTATGAAAATCACATCCTCTTCCGTAAAAGAACTTTCCTTATTACATAATCGAGGCTTTCTCATGAACCCTTTAGAAACTTGCTGAGCTAGGAAATAGTTTTTGCTGAGTGCCCAAAGGGCAAAAATACTCTTACCCTCTGTTGTGCTAAGTATGTGAAAGTAATTATTGATAATCTATGTTCACCCCAGTGAATGTTTAAATAAAAAGAAACTGGTCAACAGAGACCTTTTAAAAATAATCTGCAAATGAAAAAAACTAATGTAATTGCTACTAGCAACAGGCCTCAGAGAGAATTTGCCTAACACCAGAAGTTTAATGACTTTCTTGTTCTAAAAATGTGACTGTGGAGTTATGCCTTTAAATTAGCTTTACAATCAGTCAGAACACATTTGAAGAGGATTTTATGTGCAAGGTTTAACCATCAATCTTTTCTTAAATCTATAATCTCTGGTGGTCTGGTCATTTCTCTGACGAAGAATTTCAGCACCAGCTGTTCAACCTTTGCCGAAGCTCTGTAAATTGATTGATCTATCCCAGTTCACACCCTCAGGATATAGTTGGTCTATTGGCCCCTCTAATCCTGAATGACAGTGTGGATTATAGCATGCACAGCATCTGAATTAATTTGTACTTGTGACCGGAATACATTCTGTAAGTATACTTTATATTTTAAATCAAAATTTATTTTTATTATCCCTGTGTACCTCAAGAATAGTATTCCACAAACACACACACAATTAAATGATCCATATGCAAATAACTTTACAGCCTGACAGCACAAATGAATTTTACAGGCCTAAATTCAACTGAATCCAGTGAAAGCAGACTTAGGTGGCAGAAGTGTGAAAGAAACATCTAAAGAACAAAAGCTGCTTGGAACACCCAAGTGTTTCATGTTCATAATGATAAAATTAGAAAAATACCTTTCTCTGTTTATTTTCTTGGATTTTTGATAATTGACTGCTTTAAGATACTTATCAAACACTAGAAGAATTTCTTAACACTGAAATAAATCTACATACACTTATTTCTTATCACAGATCTGGCATGAGTATCTTTACTGGCTCTTGTATTTCCTGTGCATTAGAAGACAATTAAACAGTACAATTTAACATTAAAATCCTGAATTTAGCAGTAAATGGTAAGATGCTGAAGATGCAAAATAATGATCACCTTTTTTTCAGCTTACTATCCATAAGTAAGGGATAAGGGATATGGAAATTAGGATAATGTACAAGGACGTCTATCAGGTCAGCATGTTCCCACAGAGATTGTTTGAAGGCTAAATGAAATCAACAGATTTTTTTTTCTGACCCTACACGTGTATGCCCTATTTGTGGTTGGTCCCAAAATAACTTATCATTGGTATATTTTATAAAAGGAATCCAAACACCTGAATTCCAGTCCTATGCTCCTCCTTCAAACATGTCTTCTTGAGCTCACTGAAAGTTCTTGTCTTAATAAGTAGGGAATAAAATGGCTGCTGATTTAAAGAAGTATGTGTCATGGGTTCAGCAGTAGCATTCATTTTTTCTCCTTCATAGTAGCTGGTGCAGTGCTGTGTTTTCGACTTTCGGCCTGGGAACAGCACTGATAACACCAATGTTTATAGTTACGGCTTAGAATGTTTTGGTCTGACCAAGGACTTTCTGAGTCTCATGCTCTGCCAGGGAGGAGGGGAAGCCGAGAGGAAGCAGAAACAGGATACCTGACCCAGGCTGACCAAAGAGGTTATTCCATACCACAGCATGTCATGTCCAGAATGTAAAAACAGAGCAGAGACCCGGAAGGGTGGTGGGGGTGCACTGTGGGGGGCGCACTGCTTGCTCGGGCTTGATATTGGGTGGTGAGCAATTGTATTCTCTTCCCTTGTATTTTCTCTTGTCATTATTATTATTGGTGGTAGCAGCAGTGGTTTGTGTTATACCTTAGTTACTAAACTGTTCTTATCTTAACCTGTGGGAGTTGTATTCTTTCGATTCTCCTTCCCATCCCTCCAGGAGTGGAGGGAAGAAAGAGTGGGAAGTGAATGAGAGAGCGACTGCATGGGTTTATAGAAGCTTAAACCACGACAGTATGAAAATAACTAACTTGAGATTAAATGAAAGTGCCAAAAGCAGACATTTTAAATAGGCTGGGGTCTTGTTTTGCACACTATCCCTTCTTTCCTGCCCTTCCCTTAAATTGGGTCTTCACAGAGGGGAAACATTTTTTTGTGGAAAGTTTTTCAAATTTAGAGATTTTATTGTCATTTCTTGGCTTGCACAGAAACACATTTTTTTCAGAAGCTATTAGAAGTGCCCAGCCGATTTGTTTTCAAATTAATTTCTTCTGGGACAACTTGGCGGTAAACAGATAATCTACAACTTGATTTTACACAGTTGGGCATCCCAGCATGCACTGAAAATAGAACAAATAAAAGAATCAGGATATTTATAATAAAGATCCCTGCAGGCTCATTTGCTATTACAAAAATTCACTCCTCAAAGCTCAGAAAAGCACATTAGGCAACTTGGAATTCCTGAAGTACATTAAAGCGTAATGCATTTTCTTAGTATTTAACTCATTTTTGTTGAATAAGCTGTTTAGTTACGAATATTAAGGAGACTCTGAAGTGTGAAAAAATAGACTAACATCCTGATATGTTTAGGTAAAAACTATGTTCAATCCAGATGAGAGATTTAGGTAGACTAAAAAGCTACCTGAAGCAGATGACGGTTACATCAAAATATTTTTCTTATTCAAAGGGTGCTTTTGAAACAGGAGTTTTATCAGCCACACTTTAAATTACAGCTATAATTTCTTAAGTCTCAACATGGACATGAGCATAAAATCTGTGCCCACAGTTAAGAGGAGAAATTATTACAACTAGAGCTGAGCTTTTGGGTTAATGACTACAGATTACACTCTCAAATTGATGCACAAGACACATCTGAATTAATGTCTTACATATTAGGGATATAAATAATGTTTATTTTATGAAACATTTCAACCTGCAGGTAAATATGTGATTGAAGTTTGAGGTCAATGTGTTTGCAATGAATACATACACGCATTCAGAACTCAATTCCATATATGAAAGGAAGCTGACCTTTAAAACTTTGCTCGCACACTGTTTTGCATTGCAAGAATATTACACTTTATTTGTGCTAGTATAACCAGTTCTTCCAACAATATTTCAAAAAGCAGCTATGTCACTTTAATGCTCTAGAATCTCTAAAGGCTGTGTTTTCTCTAAATATACCCAAATTATCTAAGGAGGAATCTGCTTAAGTGCCTCCCTATAAAACTTAATTACAATCTCAAAAGAAATAAAAATCCTCTTACCTATTGTCTAAATTGCTGTCTTTAAAGTAAATAAGTATCATGGCATAGCAACATCAGTTTTTTTTCAAATAGAAACCACCATGATTTCACTTTTCTAAGCATCACTGCGTTCTGTCTGATGGAAACTGCTTTGATTGCCACCCTGGGAAAACAGATTTTCTAAATACTGTTACTTCTATTGTGACAGAAATGAGGGAAAGTGGATGATGTAAGCAGTAATTTCTGATCCAACATCTTGGCTCTTCTCCTGCCTTTGTGATAGGTAACGGTGATTCTTTCTGTGTAAGGGGGATTCTTCATATTTTACAGAGGGTATTCAGCTGGTGTGAGACAGGGAACAATACTACAGATATGTGTAAGACTCTAGAATTGCTCCTGTAAGTGAAAGAAAGAGAAGAATGGTAGGAGCTAGGAACAGATAGAAAATACATCCAAAAGTAATGGGTGTGAGAAAGAAAACAACAGTGATCAAGAGAAGTAGATAAATATAGAGCTAGAAGAAGACACAGGCATAAGTGTCTAGAAGGATTTAGGGTAAGTTTGGGTGGCATGCAGCATGCCTACTGTTTATCATAAACAATCAATTCTCACATTCTTTGAATCATTCTTGAAAATTATTCATCCATTACTTTAAGAAATATTCCTTAACTCATTTGTTTTTTGAGTGAATAAGAAGTTAAAAAAATCAATCAGTCTTTCACAAAGGAATATTAAATAATACTGCTGTCGATTAAATCTTATTTTCAGGACAGTATTGAGCCTGTAGAAAACAAACCTTTGGGCCAGGAAAAAAAAAAAATCAAAAGAAATACAAAACACAAAAGAATACTTCTGTTGTGATTTTTAAAGCTGAAAATACTGCATGGACTCATTAAGACTCATTACATATTTGTGTTTGGTACCCAAGTAAGGAAATGGTATTCAAAGAAGAAAAGATCTGTCAATGCTAATTAATGATTAAGTGAACAGCAAATGCATGCATCAGTAGTTTTGCAGAAAGTGTTCAGTGAGCACAGGAAGGATACAGAAACATTACCCAGGCAGACAGAAATGTAATAAAGCCAAAGCTCATCTGGACTTGGAAATGAAGAGATGCAAAGAGCCAAAAGGCAGCTTCTACATTTACCTCTGAAGCAAAAATAAACCTAAGGAAAATTCTATTCTTATGCAAAAGGATTTGGAAGAACTCATGATACTGGACTCAGAAGAGGGCAAGGTAGTCAGAGCATTCTTTGCTTTGTCTTAAGTAGCAATGTTTTTTGCAAAGTTTATCTTGCCTAGTTACGGAATCTGAAGGATTACAGTACTATTCATGATGTAAGAAGATGAATTCAGGGAAAGCTGAAGCAAACTGCACAGGCATAGGTCCATGCGACTGGATACCAAGGATACCAAGGGAACTGATCAGTTTCATTACTAGGCTTCACTACTCTCTGACATCTTTGAGACATCACGGTAGAATTTCTGAACGGCAAGAAAAGATATGCTATGTCCATTTTCCAGAAAGAGCAAGAAAATAACTAGCTTAGCCTTTTTAAAGCCTATCTTTTAAGGCTTTGATGTAAGAAAATTTGAAAATATAGACCCAAAATTCTTACACTAGAACAAATAAAAAGAACATCGCTTCACTACTTTTGGTTATTCACAGATTACTTTGATACTGTGGCAATATTTTCCATGACTGACTGAAAACTTTACTTATAATTTTGGGAGTGGCAAACATTAATGAGTTACTAGGCCTATCTTACTTATTGTTCCAGCTGAAAAATGCATGAGATCCTGAGGTGCTTCACTGTTTTCCCACCACTGAGATATCAGATCATCAGTCATTACGCAGCAAGTAAAAGGAGAAAGTTTTTATTTTTTTCTGTTAGTTTCAAGTTACTCATGACAGAAACATTAAAAAGTGCAAAACCTTTACTATAATCCTATTTTTCTGATAGGTCTTTAATTTGCAGCTGCTAATGTAAACATTAAATTGTAAAAGCACATTCTAAAAGTACATCTAGCAAAAAGTAGGCAGGGAAAATGTGAGCCTACTGCTGAATGGGGCAAGGGCTCTAGCAACGCAGGGTATGGAAAAGTCTAGGTATTGAACGTCTTCTTTGCCTTAGTCTTTACTCATAATTCTGGCTTTCAGGAATCCAGTGCCCCAGAGACTGGGAAAAGCTGGAGCAAGGAAGACGTAGTTTTGGTGGAAGAGGATCAGGTCAGGAAATATTCAAGCAAAATGGACTTCGATAAGTCTATGGGCCTTGATGACCATGAGCTCAGAGTGAGACTGGCTGATGTCATTGTGAGGCTACTCTCCATAATTTTTGATATATCATGGCAATTGAGAGATGTGCCTGAGGACTGAAGAAAAGCAAAAGTTACTCCTATTTTCAAGGAGGGCAAGAAGCAGGACCCGGAGAACTGCAGATCAGTTAGCCTCACCTAAATACCTGAGAGGGGAGGGAGCAGCTAATGATGGAAACCATTCCAGGCACATGAAGGACAAGAAGGTGACAATGAGTAGTTGAGATGTACTCAAGAAGGAGAAGTCTTGCTTGACTAACCTGATAAACCTCTACGATGAAATGATTGGCTTGGTAGATGGGGAGAAAGCAGTGTATATTTTCTACCTGGACTTCAGGAAGGTTTTCAAAACTATCTCCAGAGTGACCTCCACTTCCAAATTCAGCCATGACTCCACTGGACATACCAGTGTGCAAAATTCTGGAAAATTAGAGTATTTGCTATAAAAAAATATAGGCATTTTTTATCTCATGTAAATGAGATTCTATACAGTCCAGTAAATTAAAGTAATTATGGCATTATCTGATACTGAATACTAAAGGTTTAATTAATTTTCCTTATCTGCAAAAAGATGGAAAATTACAAAGGATATTTCTTTGTTGTCAACCATTCATGCTTGGAGCTGTTGAAGAAAGCTCCAGTAAAATAGTTGTTTCTATAACCTGAACTTTTAAGAAACTTAAAATATCCTTTAGATATTAAAAATTTACTTTCATGCATCATATGACTATTTTAAAGTTGTGGGAATATTTAACCTATGTCAGAAATCGATCTGAAGGTGTGACATCTTCTTGTGAAACTTACATATTTTTATTTACCTATTCAGGACTTTTTTTATAATTTGATTTTTTTAATTATAAAACTTAAACTTTTGAAGTCTATGACAGTGCATAATATAAGAAGTACAATAAAGATTTGACGACAGCTTATTTGGGGATAGTACTAATTTATAAAAAAATTCAGTCAAGCAAGAAAAAAGAAAGAATTCCATTAAATATCATATACTGACTGTAAAATAGTGGATCAGACATTCTTAATTTTATCAAGAAAAGTAATTTAAGCGTGAAAATATCTTGCTTATTCTTTCCATATCAAAGAATTTTCCAAAAAGTGAAAGCAGCATAAAAATTTAAAACTTAAAAAAGCTGAGTATGTATTCCTGTAAGTTAGGAAAAAATGACAATTTTCGAAGTTTCTTTATCCTCCTTTCTTTTTGTTGTTCCAAAAGGTGGTGTATCTGTAGAGCTAAGAAAGCCAGCTGGTAAACTGATTCACTAGCATATTTTTTCCTTTCTTTTCTCAGTTAGTTTTCAAATAATTCCATGTTATTATGTTTAATAAGACCTGACAGAACATTATAAGGGCTTGAAAAAGTAGCAGAAACAGAAAATAAGCATAAGAGATGTCCGAAACAGATGAAGCCATAATTCCACTGAACACATAAGTATATTTTTAGAGATTCAGTTCAGTTGAGAGTTCAAGCTTCAAGAGTCTTGCATTAAAAGAAGGTTTAAGAGTCTGTCATCAAACTGTAGTCTTTGAGTTGTCTTTATCTCAAGGAAAAGATTAAATGGGAGACTGTAATACATGAGAAAATGGGAAGCACTGAATAGAAGTGAAAGGCTAGGGAAGAGAGACTTCAGCAGAACTAGAAGGGAGAGGGTAATTATGGCAAAAGAAGCAGGAAATGAGAGAAGGATAAAAAAGTACAGAAAAAGTGTTAGAAAAATCAGTATGGCAGAATGGAAATGTGTAAGAGTAAAAAAGAGCAAAGATGAGACTGAAAAAATGTACATCCCAAAGGTCAATTATTAATAAAAATACATGTGAATTTTGGAGTCTATATGTGTATGCAGACTTGTATATGTGTCTGTCCTCATTTTGTCCAAATTTTAGGAAAATTCCAAAATTCTTGGGAAATGCATTCCTTCCTTCGAAAACTGCTAGCAAATTTTCCTAGCAGAATCAGTTTTTCCTCTCAGAACTGATTTTTATGACGCATCTGCAAAATCATAATACTGTAGGATCATAGTATATTTTATAGTTCTCAGTTTGGCTGTCAGAAGTGCACAGAAATATCCATTTAATTCATTTTTTTCCTATAGAACAAATGACATTGCAAATGACTTTCACAATAAAAATTACTCCTTGCACCTTTCAATCAAGATTTATTCCCCCTCTTTCCCTGATGGTTCCAGCTCAAGGTCTAGATTCAAAGCATGTTCAGCTGATCTAAATTTAAGCTATCATATAAAGTTAGACATTTACACAGAAGTAGGATCAGGTCACAACGATAAATGGTTAAAAAGAGAAGTCTGCAGAAAAGTTCGTCCTAATTTATTCAGACACTGGTCTGAGGATGAAGAATTCTTGCTTCTCCATTGGTTATATAAAATATTCAGACAAAGAACTGAGACCATATACTTACCTTTTAAAGGATTACAGTTACAGAAGAGTTAGTCACCTTTCATTTACATTTCTATTCATACATGAACACAGATACATTCTTTTTATTTTATAATATGAATTATAGTTATGTATAAAAAAAGTTCATAAGAAAAAGCAGAATTAAGCATAAGGAGTTACCCTGTTATCTTCACTGGGACTTTTGTAATCTTTAAGTACATATACAGACAGGTATGTGGCAACAGTTATATTACTGGTTGGGCTCCATGATCTTAAGCAGTTTTCCAACTTAAATGATTCTGTGATTCTTAATTATTAATCTTAGAGGAAGCTTTGAAATCAGAAAACTATAAGGAGAAAGCATTTTAAACTTTAATCAGTATCTTGATATTTTCCAAACTTCTGTCAGTTTCTGTCCTTGTAGCTCCTCAATCTGAATAGTCCCTCAGTGGGTTTTACTGTTTTTCGCTTAAGTCAGCCTTGCAGACCAGACATAAAAAAAGTTAACTCTCTGCTACCATAGACACATTTTGTACATCTGACAATTAATGAGGAAAAAGTTTACCTCTTGAAAGATCTCTACGATAGTCTAAACTATCCTCCAGCTCAAATAACAACTAGTTATACTAATTTATAATCAAGGAATGCTTAAAGTAACATTCGTTCAAACATTACTCCTGAAAGTTAAAGTTCGTGACTTGTATTGAAGTTTCCCCAAGTTTTCATCACAGAGAAAATAATTTCTTACATTAGTTTTATTTATTTATTGCAAGTTGTGAAGAACTGCCCAGGACACACACTCCTAGAACACACATGCTTGCAAGTAATAGATATAAATAACAGCAAAGATAACATTATGTTATTTATTCATTTAATTGAGTTTTACCTTAATTTAGCTGCCACTGAAATCAGTGATGCAAGGAGGCTCCATGCTTTTCAGAATCAAATTTTACTGGAATAATTCTCTTCACCTATGCATTCATGAAAAAGTGCACACACAGAGGAATAGACACAGACACCATCATCTGGAAACTATTCAGAATATGTTATTACTCTGAAATTTTATTTAGCAATGATAATTAGAGATTAAGATAATGCCAGAGTACCCTACTGAAGTGCAATCATTGCAGTTTTAATTGAACTTTTGAAAATACTGCGCAAGATATCTAATTATGGTGAAGACTGCCAAGGACATACAGATTCTACGTACTACAAATGTTTGTCATACTTCATGACACAGGGCATTAATTCAGCTTGCTAGTGTGTCCTCAGCCTGCTCAATACAGCTTCAAAGTAAATGCAAAACAGATTTTTTTTTTTTTTCCAGACTATTACTGGTCTTAAATGTGGGCTAATGATAGAGGTGTTTTTCTGACTTACTATCTATGATATTGTTGGGGAATTTATCACTAATTTATTTATCCTTTTTCATTATGTATTACATGAGTTAGGGAATGCAGATGCATCATTTAGAACTACAAACCAGGGAAGCTCTAGTGATTTCATAATAACAAAAAAAAAAAAAAAAGAAAAAAAAAAAAGATGAACAAGTAGATTTTAATATTTTACTGATATGTCCTTTCTGAGTCTAAATCTTTTCAAATGGTTATGACCTCATCAAATAAGTATAAACAAATCTGCTGAAACATATTCGTATGAAAAATGCAAATAATAGATAAGGGTATAAAAAACACTTCAAGATTATATATGTTTTATAAAATATTTAGAAAAGCAATAAAACCATATTCATATGTGTCCATCTCCATTCTCAGAAACCAAATTATCACAATAAGAAATAGTGACATTTCTTAATTTCAGCAAATGATCATTGTTTATCTCTGTTTACTCAGTGACCCACCAAATATTGGCTATTGCATTAGCCGTCCTGTAACTAGCATTTGGCAAATATAAATAACCATGCTGTATCTATTGTGATGGTATCTCTAAGACAGAAATATCTCCTGAGTACAATTTATAACCAAATATGCAGATAAGATGTTAATAAAACAGGAACATGCACATTTCTGAACTCATGAAACAATACAGTGATATTGTTATAAACGACCAAAGTCAAATTATAGCAGCAAAAGTAATTTATTGCTTAATTAATGAGAGGTAATAAGCAAAGCAGCCCTGGGTGCGCGGGGAGTCTCTGCTCCACCAACACGCACACCTCAGGCACATACCAATCATTCTTTTAAATAATCAAGGTATACATATTCATTGTGGTTTCACAATATGTAAATTGTCTCCCGTCTCTCATGTTAATTAGTTTCACAATATTGTCCCGCATGCGCACTGCCTCCTGGTGGTCTCGGGCAGGGGTCTCTTGATGAAGTAAGTCACCTTTGTACAGACTTCTGACTATGTACTTTCCACCTCGCTGACTCGGTGCATGCGCAGTCCATTTCTTCCCGTCTTCCTCTTTCTTAGGCAGGTTAATACAATCTTCCCGGATGTTCGTTATTCTTCAGACAATGTAAAGGATATTGTGATCTGACATTTACAAACTACTACTTGTTTCAGGATTGATCAAGCATCTACGAGGTTTGACATTTACAAACTATCACTTGTTTTAGAATTGCTCAAGCCTTGCGTTTCAGCGTGATTCAATCAGTAAGCACAGACAATCACCATCTTTATCAGCAAATTGATAGTTACATTTATTACAATATGAAGATTTCATTATATCCACATTATCAGCTTATTCTGTAGAAGCAGCAGAGACCTGTGAGACATAAAAATTAGCATTTTGCAGATGTGTGTGAGCAATTTGACCACCAAAAGGACATAGCTGTTGTATATGGGAGGAGTTCAAGTAACAGAAAGTTGGAAAACAAAGAACAAGAGAAATGCAGGGGAATGAAATATATGTCCTGACTAATAAATTAGAAGGAGTCCTGGCAAAAACAAAACTAAGAGAAACAGTATCAGATGCCAGGACAGCAAGGTTCTTCTTTTGAGAGGGGAAAGAAATAGAATAAAAACATCAAGCACAAAGAAGAAATATTGAAACACTATGAGATGTTCTGCTAATGACGAATTTAGTGAAGTTTCATTTTAAAGTTTAAATCTGGCCTCACAATCTAAACAATGCCACCACAGCAATATCTTGGATGCCAGTTATTCACAAAACAGAAGTTGGAAAGCAGGAGTAAATGATCTTAATAGCAATGCCTCAATAAAAATTGTAAATATTTGCTCTTAA
Source organism: Amazona ochrocephala (assembly GCA_039720435.1). Taxonomy (NCBI): domain Eukaryota; kingdom Metazoa; phylum Chordata; class Aves; order Psittaciformes; family Psittacidae; genus Amazona; species Amazona ochrocephala. The sequence goes on from CM077879.1 coordinate 22,216,082, forward strand.
AATGAACTACAAAAGAAAGACAACTTAAATGAATGTCATTCCAAATTTTGCATTTATCTAGTCAGTCACTGAATCATTTCTGAGTCTGAATTATACCAGACTTCCAATGAGTAATGGATATAAGCTGTTCTCACAAGTCCCTCAAGACTCTGACACAGTGTACTAATCTTAGTATTGCAGCAAAGCAAACAGAACACCAAACACACTCCACAGGTACCATTAGAAACACAACCAGTCTGGCATTGCAGCACAGTCAGTGTAACCAGCTGGATTTGGACAGGGGATCTAATTATTTTATTTGGAGATTCCTTGAACTGCTTATTCATGCCAGCTCCCAGACCACTTTCCTCCAAATATAACTCAAAATCTTTGTCCCTGTCTGCCATATTTATCGTATGACACTACTGACACTGCCTCTATGGATGTTAATAAAGCAATACTCTCACAGAAGACATGATAATTGTTCCTTCTTTTTCTTATCTCTTTGACAATGTCACTGATCCTCATACATGTGCTGTGTCTCAGCCCTGAAAATATGTAGTGCTATGCAATATTCCAGAACAACAGTAACATGCTCACAGTGAGCTTCCTAACTAAGAAAGTCTATGGGCTTGACATTATTTAGCTTATTCACAGCAGGGATGACATATTTTGAAGGTAAACAACATCAACAGCACATAAAGAAGCAGTGAAAAGCTTACAAAATAGTCCACCTACTCATCCATACACCACTTTTTGTGGCAAGACCATATGAGCAATATCAATCCCCATTATTAGAGGTTAAAGAAAAGGAATTAGTATTTTTCATCATTCCTTTTCCCTGACAATAGTCACATTAAAGAGAAAGGGTCCACAAAGTGTTTGGTGCACAGGTCAGACCTCAATTCTTTCCCTAAATTATAGCATAGATATTAATTTTTAGTATGTTTTAAATAGCAAAATTTTCAGAATGTTTTTAAGACTGAAAAAAAAAAAAACATTAAGCAAAGAAAAGACAATAATAAGCTTGCAGCACAGTTTTTAACTTTATCCTATATTCTCGTGATATTTCTTGGCAAATTTCCTAGGATTATGTTAAGGTATTCATACAAAAAATTCTTTTAGTTTTGCTGTCAGTAGAATATTTCCAAATTCCTCTAAACAAAACATTGTTAACCCACATAATTTCTTGTTCTAAGAGCAGTCTTATTTCATTTACCACATCAAGTGCATATGTTCTCCTTTAAAGAAAAAATAAAAATTCTAATGTCTTGGCACTTGGAATATTTCCTTGTGTGTGTTGGGGGAAAACCCCTTGATTCTAATTCTATGCTTAATGCATATTCAAATATACCATGCAAAACATACTAGTATGAACAGCATGAAATAAGAAATTCACAAGATATCTGAATTATAATTGTAGAACATCTCACTTAACAACAAAAACATATGGCTGCCAAGCCTTAGGGGAAGAAAAAATTGAAAGTAGTTGAGAAACCTAACGACTTACGGAATCATAGAATCATAGAATGGTTAAGGTTGGAAAGGACTTAAAGATCATCTGCTTCCAACCCCCCTGCCATGAACAGGAATGCCTTACCCTAGACCATGTTGCCCAAGGCTCTGTCCCACCTGGCTTTGAACACTACCAGGAAAGGAGCATTTACCACTTTTTTGGGCAGCTGTTCCAGTGTTTCACCACCCTCACAGTAAATAACTTCTTTATATCTGACCTGTGCTTCTCCTGTTTAAGTTTGAACCCATTACCTCTTGTCCTACCACTACAGTCCCTGACAAAGAGAAATGGCCACTTGGACATTGGATAAACCACAAAACCACATTGGATTAATCACAAAACAAAACAAAACCCCAAATCTTCCTAGCATAAGCCATTTCAACCTGAACTAGTTGTGATTTCTGTCCACCTGTCAGTTTTGTGACTTCTTAAGAACTGCTAATGGCATTGACTGCCATGGTTTCATCTCCTATGAGACAGTCTTGTTAGCTTTGTAGCCCAGCCTGACATACATTTTGCATTCCTCCTGGTGCAGCTCAGTCAACAGGGGCTCTGTCCTGTGAATACTGGTCACCTGGTAGTAACTTTGGGATGGATCATCTACATTTACAGTTTTTATGCTGATGGGATATAAAATTAAATTAATCTCTACAATTCACAGTACAAATTCAATGTTTAGGAACAATTTTTATTGCCCCGCAAATGAATGAAAATAAAATTTTATGTCAAAGCTTGGAAAGCTTTTTTTTTCCTCATTTTCAGATGTACCTGTTGACACAATTCACAAATGCTTTTGACCACTACTAAACACCTTTTTAATGATGAAAACAATCTACAAAACCAAACAAAACCTACCAAACAAAAACAGCCAGTCTTAAAATGATTGCAAGCTGTAGTATTGAAATACTGAATAATTTTATGGTTGATACTTTGGGGTAAGTCAATGATAGATAACTGTAGACCTGATGATTCAATCAAATGAAATTGCATGGACTCCAAGCATTTGTTCTATATCAGTGTTCAACCTGTACATCATGGCTACAATACTAACTTCTGCAAGAGTTTACCTATCTATCTCTGCTTGGGAAACTGGTTGGAGAAATACGTTGAGCTGCTACAGTTCTCATAATGCTTGATCACAGTTCAAAACTCCCAGCTTTCTAATAGCACAAATTACTAAATAGAGCAAACAAAGCTATGAAGTAGGTGGCTATGCTGAACTTATGTATAGTTGGAAATAAAGCAATTCAGTGTTACAAGAGTGACAATTATACATCAAATTTTATGCACTTAGACAATTTACTTAAATGGAAACTCTTAACAGCAATTTCTGAACAAGACCATTCTGGCTGTCTATTTCAGTTTAAGAAAATTATTTCAAAAACTGTGTCAGGAATGTTCTTAAGAAGATAATTGTTGAAAAAAAAGTTTGACATAAATATATCAAGATATCAGAATAAGAGAGTAAAGATGTTCATGCAAAATATTTTCACAATTTTACAACGAGAACTCAAAGAAGCCGCTTTTGTGGCTATGGCATTAACTGTATGAGAAATCAACTGGAGGCCCAAATGGAACTTATTTAGAAAATATCCTCCAATGAGGGATAATGAAAGATTTGAAAGGCCACATAATGCTACAGTAATTCTTGCCAACAATGGCTTTCCATATCACTTCACTAGTTTACAGATTTCTCTACTAATCTGATAGAACTAGAGATATCTAAGAAATACCTGATGGAACTATTTTGGAGAGCAGAAATATGCACTTTTGTAAACATATTTCAATGAAAATATAATGCTCTCCCTTACTTACAACTTCCTGCTAACTGTTCATCATTGCTATGGACTTCGAAATTCAACCAAGTAAAAAAAGTGTAAGGTCTTTTAGTTTATTTTATGAGAGCAAGAAATACTCAGGATGGTGGCAAATGTAAATTCCTCTATTTGTGAAGAAAGTTTTAGTATGTTCTAATTCTGCAAGTAAAAAAGGAGCTGACAAGGAGAGGTGCAATGCTTGACCTCATGCTCAACAACAGGGAAGGGCTGGTTGGGAATAGGATGCTTCAGGGCAGCCGTGATTGCAGCAATCATGAGATGGTTGAACTCGAGATCCTCAGGACAGTGAGAAGAGCATGCAGTAAGCTCAGTGCCCTGGACTTCAAGAGAGCAGACTTTGGCCTCTTCAGGAACTTGTCCAGTAAGATTCCATGGGATATAGCCCTAGAGGGGAGGAGGGCCCAAAACTGTGGATTGAGATTCACCTGCTGCAAGCTCAGGAACGATACATCCCTACTAGAAGGAAGTGCTGCAGGAGGGCCAGGAGATCTCCTTGGATGGATAAGGACCTGCTGAGCAAAATTCGAAGGAAAAAAGTCTTATAAAAGGTGGAAGGAAGGACAGGCGTCCTGGGAGGAATACAGAGATGTTGTCCGGGAAGCTAGGGACAAGGTTAGGAAAGCTAAGGCCAACTTACAATTAAACGTGGCAAGGAATGTTAAAGATAACAGGAAGGGATTCTATAGGTACACTGTAGATAAAAGACAGGCTAAGGGCAATGTGAGCCCTCTCCAGAAGCTATCAGGAGAACTGGCTACCCTGGATTTGGAGAAGGCTGAGGTTCTTAATGACTTCTTTACCTCAGCCTTCACCAGAAAATGCTCTGACCATACCACCCAGGTCTTGAAAGGCAGATGCAGGGACAGTGAGAATGAAGACCCTAGGTCCAATGTAGGAGAGGATCTGGTTCAAGACCGTCTTAGGAACCTGAACGTATACAAGTCCTTGGTACCTGATGAAATCCATCTGTGGGTCCTGAAGGAGCTGATGAATGAAGTTGCTAAGCCACTGTCCCTCATATTTGAAAAATCATGGCAGTCAGGTGAAGTTCCCGATGACTGGAAAAAGGGAAATATAATCCCCATTTTCAAGAAGGGGAAAATGGATGACCCAGGGAACTACAGACCAGACAGCCTCACCTCTGTGCCTGGCAAAATCTTGGAGCAGATTCTCCTGGAAGGCATGTAAAGGTACATGAAAAACAACAAGGTGCTTGGTGACAGCCAGCATGGCTTCACTTAGCGGAGATCCTGCCAGACCAATCTGGTGGCATTCTATGAAGGGGCCACGGAACTGATGGACAGGGGCAGAGCAGTTGATGTCATCTCCCTGGACTTGTGCAAAGCGTTCGACACTGTCTCACATGACATCCTTGTCTCTAAGTTGGAGAGACATCAATTTGGTAGGTAGACCACTCGGTGGATAAAGAACTGGCTAGATGGCCGCCCACAAAGAGTAGTGCTCAATGGCTCACTGTCCAGCTGGAGACCAGTAACGAGTGGTGTCCCTCAGGGATCGGTGTTGGGACCGGTCTTGTTCAACATCTTTGTTGATGACATGGAGAGTGGGATTGAGGTGCACCCTCAGCAAGTTTGCCGATGACACCAAGCTGTGTGGTTTGGTTGATAAGTTGGAGGGAAGAAATGCCATCCAGAGGTACCTTGACATGCTTGTGCGGTGGGCTGATGTCAACCTGATGAAGTTTAACCATGCCAAGTGCAAGGTCCTCCACCTGGGTCGGAGCAATGCCAGGCACACATACAGGTTGGGCGGAGAAGAGATTCAGAGCAGCCCTGAGGAGAAGGACTTGGGGGTGTTGGTCGATGAAATATGAACATGAGCCAGCAGTGTGCTGTTGCAGCCCAGAAAGCCAACCGTATCCTGGTCTGCATCAAAAGGAGCGTGACCAGCAGGTCGAAGTATGTGATCCTGATATAGATAGTAGTAGCCCGGAGAACATGAAGAAGGACTACAGAGGTCTGGGAGAGGTGGTTAGGGGCTCTGGAGCTCAGATTGTCTTTTGTCAATTCTCCAGGATACAGGGCAGGGCATTGAAAAGGCTAGGAGGATTGGGCAGGTTAATAAATGGTTAGAAGGGTGGTGCTATAGTCAGGGGTTTGGGTACCTTGAACATGGGACTCAATATAGTAGGCCAGGTCTACTGGGGGCTGGTGGAGCTGGTCTGACAAAGAAGGGGAAGAGTGGATTTGGTAGGAGGCTTGCCAGACTGGTCAAGGATGCTTTAAACTAGATGTGTTGGGGGAGGGGGGCATCATTCCATCCCAACACACCCAGTCGGTTGGCAGCACCTACAGTAAACGTTCGGAGCAATGTAGACATATTCCAGCTGCTCCAATCAATGAGCCGGCTTCAATTGGATCTCGCCTCAAATGCCTCTACACAAATGCCCGTAGTAAGGGGAACAAACAAGAGGAATTAGAGATGTGTGCACATCTACGGGGGTATGATGTCATAGGCATCACAGAAACATGGTGGGATGGCACCTATGACTGGTGTGTTGGAATGGAAGGTTACCGGCTCTTTAGGAAAGACAGGCCCTGCAAACGGGGAGGGGGAGTTGCTATTTATGTTAGGTATAGGCTAGAGAGTATGGAACTCTGTCTGGGAACAGGTGAGCAGTCGACAGAGAATTTGTGGGTCAGGGTTAAAGGGAGAACAGCGATGGGTGATATTATTGTGGGGATCTGTTACAGACCGCCTGACCAAGGGGACTTGCTCGACAAAGCGCTCCATAGGCAGATAGGAGCAGCCTCACGCTCGCAGGCCCTTGTTCTCATGGGAGACTTCAACCACCCTGATATCTATTGGAGGGATGGTACGGCCCAGCACAAGCAATCCAGAAGGTTCCTCGATTGCGTGGAAGACAACTTCCTTCTGCAAGTAATAGAGGAGCCAACAAGGAGAGGTGCCATGCTTGACCTCGTCCTCACCAATAGGGAAGGGCTGGTTGGGAATGTGACGCTCCAGGGCAGCCTTGATTGCAGCAATTATGAGATGGTTGAACTCGAGATCCTCAGAACAGTGAGAAGAGTGTGCAGTAAGCTCAGTGCACTGGACTTCAAGAGAGCAGACTTTGGCCTCTTCAGGAACCTGCTCAGTAAGGTCCCATGGGATATAGCCCTAGAGGGCAGGGGGGCCGAACACTGTTGGTTGATATTCAAGGATCACCTGCTGCAAGCTCAGGAGCAATACATCCCAACTAGAAGGAAGTGCTGCAGGAGGGCCAGGAGACCTCCTTGGATGGATAAGGACCTGCTGAGCAAAATTCGAAGGAAAAAAGAGGCTTATAAAAGGTGGAAGCAAGGTCAGGCGGCCTGGGAAGAATACAGGGATGTTGTCCGGGAAGCTAGGGACCAGGTTAGGAAAGCTAAGGCCCACTTAGAATTAAACTTGGCTAGGGATGTTAAGGATAACAGGAAGGGATTTTATAGGTCCATTGCCAATAAAAGACAGGTTAGGGACACCGTGGACCCTCTCCAGAAGCTATCGGGAGAACTGGCTACCCTGGATTTGGAGAAGGCTGAGGTTCTTAATGACTTCTTTCCCTCAGTCTTTACGGGCAAATGCTCTGACCACACCACCCAAGTCTTGGAAGGCAGACGCGGGGATGGTGAGGGTGGGGACCCTGGGCCCACTGTAGGGAAGGATCTTGTTCGGGACCACCTTAGGAACCTGAATGTATACAAGTCCATGGGACCGGATGAAATCCATCCGCGGGTCCTGAAGGAGCTGGCAAATGGAGTTGCTAAGCCACTGTCCCTCATATTTGAGAAATCATGGCAGTCAGGTGAAGTTCCTGGGGACTAGAAAAAGGGAAATATAACCCCATTTTTAAGAAGGGAAAAATGGATGACCCAGGGAATTACAGACCAGTCAGTCTCACCTCTGTGGCTGGCAAAATCTTGGAGCGGATTCTCCTGGAAGGCATGCTAAGGCACATGAAAACCAACAAGGTGCTTGGTGACAGCCAGCATGGCTTCACTAAGGGGAAATCCTGCCAGACCAATCTGGTGACCTTCTATGAAGGGGCTACGAAACTGATGGACAGGGGCAGAGCAGTTGATGTCATCTCCCTGGACTTGTGTAAAGCCTTTGACACTGTCTCACATGACATCCTTCTCTCTAAGTTGGAGAGACATCAATTTGATAGGTGGGCCCCATGGTGGATAAAGAACTGGCTAGATAGCCGCACGCAAAGAGTAGTGCTCAATGGCTCAATGTCCAGCTGGAGACCAGTAACGAGTGGTGTCCCCTAAGGGTCGGTGTTGGGACCGGTCTTGTTCAACATCTTTGTTGGTGACATGGAGAGTGGGATTGAGAGCGCCCTCAGCAAGTTTGCCGATGACACCAAGATGTGTGGTTCGGTTGATACGTTGGAGGGAAGGAATGCCATCCAGAGGGACCTTGATACGCTTGTGAGGTGGGCTGATGCCAACCTAATGAAGTTTAACCATGCCAAGTGCAAGGTCCTCCACCTGGGTCGGAGCAATGCCAGGCACAGCTACAGGTTGGGCGGGGAGGAGATTCAGAGCAGCCCTGAGGAGAAGGACTTGGGGGTTTGGGTTGATGAGAAAATGAACATGAGCCGGCAGTGTGCACTTGCAGCCCAGAAAGCCAACCGTATCCTGGGCTGCACCAAAAGGAGTGTGACCAGGTGGTCGATGGAGGTGCTCCTGCCCCTTTACTCTCCTCTCGTGAGACCTCACTTGGAGTATTGTGTGCAGTTCTGGTGTCCTCAACATAAAAAGGACATGGAAGTGTTAGAACAAGTGCAAAGGAGGGCCACGAGGATGATCAGGGGACTGGAGCACCTCCCGTATGAAGATGGGCTGAGAAAATTGGGGCTGTTGAGCCTGGAGAAGAGAAGGCTGCATGGAGACCTCCTAGCAGCCTTCCAATACCTGAAGGGGGCCTATAGGGATGCTGGGAAGGGACTCTTCATTAGGGACTGTGGTGAGAGGACAAGGGGTAACAGGTTCAAACTTCAACAGGGGAAGTTTAGATTGGATATGAGGAAGAAATTCTTTATTGTTAGTGTGGTGAGGCACTGGAATGGATTGCCCAGGAAAGTCGTGAATGCTCCATCGCTGGCGATGTTCAAGGCCAAGTTGGACATCACCTTGGCTGTCATGGTTTAGTGGGAGGTGTCCCGGCTCATGGCAGGGGGTTTGGAACTAGATGATCTTGAGGTCCTTTCCAACCCTAACTATTCTATGATTCTATTATTCTATGATTCTTTTTGTATTATTCAAGTCTCATTCTTCCTGTATGACATTTTTTATTTCCTTCCTTATAAAACCTCCCAGCTCTGTTTCAGTAGCAGCTTTTCTTAGTGCATTGCTTATTTTTTGGTATAAAGATTGTTAAATATATCCAATGAAATTATTCCCACATTATTTCCAAAGCTGCACAAATATGTTCCGTATGAATCTCCAAAAATGGCATTCCTTCCTCCACAATAATTTTATCCAAAAAAATCAATTTTATTAGTATGGAGGAAATTAGATGTTGACTAAAATGCAAACACTGCTGCCTGCATGGAAAGACATCACTGGCCTTGATACATGCATATCATGCGGCGGGAGGTCATGGACAACGCAGCAACGACCAATGTGATCAAACATTGACAATTTATTAAACGCAAGCACCACCTTTTATAGAAAAGTTACAAAGTACTGGAACATTCGATAATATCTGATTGGTTAACACCTCTTAGCCAACTGTTAGCAACAGTTTAATGATTGGTTGCAACTTATGAAACGTCCATACCGACAGGCGCCTGTTTTGCAAGCAAGATTTGCTTTGTGGTAACCTGATCCGGCACCGTGACATCCTGCTCAGTGCCCCCCAAGGCAACCTCCCCTTCATGTCGGCAAGTAGGCGTCCTTTGTTAACCCTTTCAGTAGCCTATGAAGCCCTCCGCTCACTACTCGAGTGAGGCTAAGTCAAAGGTAGGATTGCTCACATGTCCACTCTCAACAAGAAACACTCCAGCAATTCCCTCTTTTTGTTTTTGAGCAATCCAAACGTGTTGCATAGCTTTAGATAATGACCTTTTAACACAACCAAATATAATTCTACACATAGTCAACATGACAATCACAATAACCAAAATTTTAGATTCATACAACACATTCCTTCAAAGTCAGTACAACCATGACCCTGTGCTAGCAGCAAAAATCAAAGGCTGCATGATTTTGCAGCAAGGCATGTCAGAAAAGCCAAAACATCAGAGCGGAATTCCCAATAAACAAGTTTTAAAGGAATCTGTGGTTGGCTGCATGGCAAGGCAAAATGCATCATTGCCAGTTTCATTTGCCCAAGTGATCCACAGATTTACTCGTGGATTTATTCCATGCACAAAACTTGTTATAACATTAACAAAATTTAACAAGATTAACCCAACAAACTTAGTCAGACTCGTCATGATCCGTTACAGCGTCCACAATGGGTGGCGTCTTCCACGGATGAGTCCAACGGGTGGACACCCAAAGAATCCCGTTATCTGTAAATAAACACATATATCCTCTGCCTGCTAATTTAACCTCTGCAGGACCTTTCCATTGTCCTATATTTAAATCTTTGTACTGAACTAGGATTTTCTCAGTTTTATTATCTGTTACTCCTGACTGCATGGCTAGCCCATGAATGAACATAGGCGGTTCATTCCTATCCCCTGCTAATCGCAAAAAATTCAATACATACAATGCTTTGGCCAGTCTCTCTGCAGGTGGGAGTACCTCTCCCCCTTTTTGTTTTAAAAGAAGAGATTTTAGGGTTTGGTGTGCCCGTTCCACTATAGCTTGTCCAGTAGGGGAATGAGCAATGCCTGTAATATGTTTAATTCCCCATGCTGTGCAAAGCTGTAGAAATCGTCGTGATGTATAAGCAGGACCATTATCTGTTTTGATACTTTGTGGAACTCCAAGCACTGCAAAAGACATGTAAAGATGGCGTTGTACGTGTTTAGCTTTTTCACCTGTCTGAGCAGTTGCCCACAGTGCCATAGAAAAGGTATCAATACAAACATGAACATATTTAAGTCAACCGAACCCTGGAAATTGGGTAACATCCATTTGCCACAGTTGCAGTGGTTGCAAGACTCTAGGATTAACTCCAATTCCTAGACCGAATCCAATTTTTTGACAGGATGGGCAAGATTTCACAATGCCTTGTGCTCACTTAGAGGAATGGCAAACTGCCGTGCAAGCATTTTTGCAGATTAATGCAAAAAAGAATGTGATTTGCGGGCTTGTGCAAAACTATTAATGGGTGGTCCAGCCCAAGCAGGAGAAACTAATATATCAGACATATTATTACCTATGGCTAATCCATAATTTGATTGGTGGCTACAAAGATGGGTAATAAAATAGGGAAATTCACGATTTTGCAATAAACGCAACAACATTAGTAACAATTGATATAACTAGCTGGTTTTGACTTCTTTTAGAAGTGATCCTTCAATTCTGTGTCCAACTCCAACAACGTACAATGAATCAGAGACAATGTTAAGTGGTGTATCATTCCATTTTTCAAAGGCCCAAATAACCGCTCGCAACTCCAACGTCTGCAAGGAGTCATCAATAGTACCATTAATCAAATGTCTCTCTCACTGTTGGTTGTTTTGCCAAACACAAGCAGCTAATTTAGAACGCTTGCCAGCGTCTGTAAAAACAATAGTACCTGACACAGGCGTTTCTGAATGCTTTGGAAATGTTTCAAACTTTTGATTACTCAACATTAGCAACAGTTTATATGAAGGATAGGCATTGCTTATTTCACCTTCAAAGTCTACTAAAGCACTTTGTAGGGACAGAGAAGTGCATAACAACCACTCTAAATATTCCTGAACAATGGGAATAACAATTTTTGAGGACTTTTTCCAGATATTTCCAACGCTCGACTACGTCCTTTCATAATTAACTGAGACAAAATTTCCGGTTTTGTGGTGATGGTTTTCTTTGGTGTGACAGGAGTAAATATCCATTCTAATATTCTAAGTCTACAGGCAATGCTACTATCCCATTGCATAATAAGTGCAAAAGGATATGTGCGCTGATTGTCAATATTGATAATCATTAGAATTATGGGAAGTGATAACACAATTCGCTGAGCATGATTATGACAAATTTTCTCACTGATAATGTCAAGCGCCTTTTGTTGTTCAGGGCCTAAAGACCAGGACTCGTCAGCTTTTGTAGAGGTTCCTAACAATTGTATCAAAGGTTTCAAATCATCATTAGTAATGTCAGAAATATTTCTGACCCACTGAATATCCCCGACCAGTTTTTGCACATCATTAAGTGTTCTAACTGTGGAGGCAATTTTTATCTTCTGAGGTTGAATTGCACTGTGGGTAATAACCCAACCCAGATACTTCCATGGTGTAGAATCTTGGATTTTCTCAGGGGCAATTCTCAGACCTCTTGATTCTAAGTCAGATTTTAAGATGGTCAAAATTTTATGCTTTTCTAGTGTTTCTCCACAAATTAATATATCATCCATATAATGATAAATAATCAACTGTGGAAACTTTTGCCGAAAAGGTTCCAAGGCCCAAGCAACAAACTGTTGACGTATCGTTGGTGAGTTTTTCATGCCTTGTGGCAACACAACCCAATGATATCGTTTTGCCAGCTCAGACTTATTGACTGAGTGAACAGAAAAGGCGAACTTTACCATATCCTCTGGATGCAATGCAATTGTAAAGAAACAGTCCTTTAAATCAATAATTAGAATTTCCCAGTTTTCAGGCAACATGACAGGTGAGGGCAGACCAGGTTGCAAAGCTCCCATATCTTCCATAACATTATTAATAGCTCTTAAATCGTGTAACAATTGCCACTTGTCACTCTTTTTAGGAATTGTAAAAATAGGGGTATTCCAAGGACTGGTAGATGGGACAATATGTTTTGCGTCTAACTGCTCTTTTACTAATTCATGAATCTTTTGCAGCCTTTCCTCCCTTAACGGCCATTGATCTACCCAAACAGGGTTTAAGGTTTTCCATTTAAGTTTGATCACAGGATGCTCTACAATGGCCGTTGAGGAAAAGGCTGTGTGACCAAATGAGTGTTCAGTTGACTCAAAATGTCTTGACCTATTAAGGTGACTGGAACATTCATGACATACGGTTTAGTCATGACAGCGGCTCCATCAGGAAATTGAAAGTTAATGGGTTCTTTACTGATTAGGGTGGATTGAATGCCTCCTATACCAGAAATACCTGTTAATGCAGGTATCGCAGTCAGTGCACTGGCCATTGCCCGTGGGAAATATTCGTGACATCAGCTCCTGTATCAATTAACATTTTTGCTTGTTTCGACTCAGCATTTTGGTGGGTCATAACAATCATGCATTCTGGTTTGGCTTTTGCAGTATCAAGTGCTAAAAATACTTGTGGCATTCCAGAAGATCCAAACCCCTTATTTCTGTGATCTGCTCTTCCCTGCTGCGGAACACAAGATCTGAACAGAACAAGTTGAGCAATGCGGCTATTCTTTGGAATATAAACAGGTGGAGTTATTGTATAAACCATAATTTTGATGACACCGAAATAGTCTGCATCAATTACACCTGGCAAAACAAAAATTCCTTGTCTTGATGTGGAGGACCGTCCAAGCAACAATGCACTGAGCCCATGGCCCAAGGGTCCTGTCATGCTACTGTCTACTAAATAGACAGAACAATTTTGAAGGGTGACATCTATTGCTGTTTCCACGTCCACTCCGGCACTTCCTGAAGTGGCGGAGTGGACGGTGCCAAGGCATCCCCTTGATTCTGATTTACCCAAGCCCCTTGAACTTTTGTCGTGGCGCGCGGGGCATTCGCACTCGGTTTCCAGTTTCCCGACCGCCTGCATTCCTTGGTATCATGTGAGTTAGAATTACAATTTTTACACCAGTTTTGTTTTCTAGGAGTTCGGCATTGAGCTTGGAAGTGTCCCCCCTTTCCACAATTATAATAATGTTTACTTTTTTCTTTCACTGGTCGTTTTAAAAAGGGAAACACAGCTTCCTTTAATGCAGCAGCAACAAAGGCTGCACCCTCCTTCTGTGTTTCTCGTTGGGCAGCACAATTGGCCAATTCAATCATATCTGCTACCTCTGACCCATACTCATCACCTAGATCTCTGTCCATATTATCCATTTCTTCCTCTTTATCTTGGTACGTGTGCTCATGCTCGTCGGCGCGGGCGCGCAGTGGCAGGCACAGGAGGAGCAGTGGGAGCAGCGTGGTGGCTGCGCACAGCTGCAGCCCGGGCGCCGCCATCTTGGGCCTCGGCGTCAGCACACACGCAGCAGGCCCCGCCACAGAGCCAGCTGGCGCTCCGCCGCCTGTCTCCATAGAGGGAGTACAACCTGGACCAGACCCCTCTCTTGGCCCAAAAGCACCCAGCCTCTCAATTGTGGAGAGTTATTTGGCTGTGAACGGGCATGTGAGCAATCCAGACAATTGCTTGACAATTGTAAGGTAGTGACCCGCAGGCATTGAGGCCTCGCCTGAGGGTTACTAAAGTTCGTGTACGTGCAGAAGCCTTGGGAAAGTTAGCACGGAAAGCTACTGAGAGAGATGTGCAGGAGGAACTGCTAACTGTAACCTTGAAACATATGCTGTAATAGTTAACCAATCATTAAGCCGTTACTAACATTTAGCTGAGAGATATTAACCAATCATATATTAAGCAGGACGCCAAGTAGAATGTAGGTGGAGAGCACTATGCGCGTGAACAGAGGGTCTGAATGAATCCTATTGTACATTGAGTCGCGTGAACAATGCATGTATCCAATTAGAGCTGTGTGTGTTAATGATAGACAGGTAGAATGCCTATATATACTGAGCTATCTGCGCAATAAACTTGGCACAGCCTGATCATATTGGTCTGTGTGCTGTGTCTGGGACCTCTGCGTCAACACTCAATCACCTCCTGTAACAATACCCTCGTCCGATCGCCCTCCTTGGGCTCTCTGGGGTTTTTTCCTCCCGGGGTGGTTGCAACAGAAGTTTTAAGGGAGGACTCAGACGATGAAAAGGAAAACCAAACAGGTTCCCTTGGCTGGCAGCAATCTGCGTCCTGCTGGATAGCCTGCTCTTTTTCAGCTTTACTCCTGATAGCTCCGATAACATCTTTATTCCTCTTTTTATTCTTTCCTTTGTCTTGCGGTGGGTTGTGAAAGGCACTCTTTGTAGTTTTAGCTAATTTCCGAGGCCCCAGGGCAGCAAGACGGTGCTCAAAGGGATTCGCGGCAGCGACGGCAGGCAGCGCTAAAGGCTCATTTTCTCGCTGGGGTATAGGAGGGGAAAGAGCACTTGCGGCAGATGCTACTGCAGCTCGCTCTGATTTCATTGTCCGTAAAGTCTCACGAATAAGCTTCCATAATGTGGAATACTTCTGTGCTTCCTCTCCAGCCTTGCCGCCATCGCTAACAGTGTCCCATAGCTGCACCCCTATGGCCTCCCAAGTAGAGAGTTCAAGAGCAGTGCCTACACCATCTAGTAACCCTTCATCTTTACTCCATTGTAACAACCCCCTCAGGGTGTCCTCTTCATACTTAATCCCTCTCTTAGAAAGGATATGCTGGAGGAGCTTAACTACTGCCTCTTCTTCCTTTGAGAGTGTAGACCCCATCTCCTCCCTGACCGCTCACCTGATCAGGGTGATATTCCGTCACAGCACGCTTCCAGCCTCTTTCAGCTCAGCAAGGCTCCACTTCTTGCCAGGGTAGCAAGGATTCACTTCTCGCTGCTTCTTCTTCTTGCCGCGGCAGCAAGGATCTTCGGTCGGCTTTCCCGCACCCCTCCTATTCCAGCTGTCTTCAAAGCCCTGGAAAGTGATGACAAGAGGGTCCCTGTTCGGGTGCCACTTGCGGCGGGAGATCATGGACAACGCAGCAACGACCAATGTGATCAAACATTGACAATTTATTAAACGCAAGCACCACCTTTTATAGAAAAGTTACAAAGTACTGGAACATTCGATAATATCTGATTGGTTAACACCTCTTAGCCAACTGTTAGCAACAGTTTAATGATTGGTTGCAGCTTATGAAACGTCCATACCGACAGGTGCCTGTTTTGCAAGCAAGGTTTGCTTTGTGGTAACCTGATCCGGCACCGTGACATCCTGCTCAGTGCCCCCCAAAGCAACCTCCCCTTCACGTCGGCATGTAGGCGTCCTTTGTTAACCCTTTCAGTAGCCTATGAAGCCCTCCGCTCACTACTTGAGTGAGGCTAAGTCAAAGGTTGGATTGCTCACATGTCCACTCTCAACAAGAAACACTCCAACAATATAATATTTTTTATTCTCTTTTTTTGCTCAGTCAGATCATTCTTCATTCTAAATCTCAAACACTGTTCACCATATGGTAGTTCAGCTAAAATGGTTCTGTTAAAATCTTTTTTCTTCCTAAAAATTTAGCCATTTAACTTCAATTCCACATAATAAAGATCTCCATAGCCCTGTGTTAAATCTTTATTACTATTCAGTTTCAAGCAGCATTGATTAACGCAGAACCATTCTATTCATGTGTCCAAGCAATACGTTTGAAAAATAAATTTTTCAAAATTTCTAACAATGTTAAAAAACAAAAACCTTTTTATACTATCATGTCTATTCTCTGAGTCTGTTCATTCAAGTGGAATTTCACAAACAATAAACTTGTAATTTCTAAAAGACCTAACAAGATGAAACTGGTTGCACAGGGTCCTGTGTGGAAAACAGATTTAGACTACCTATAAACCTGACTGACCGTTGTAAACTTAATGCTGGATATCCTCCATGTGAATGGCTTTAGCTCTTCAAATATTTTACTAGATAAGAACCAGTCAAAAAAATGTGGTTTGCTCCATTTACTCGATAAAAACTCTGTCTACAATCCCAAAGAAAAGGCAAGTCCAAACTAAAGTTTACCAGGGGCAATAATCCAAGAAGGCAACTAATTTTCCTTTTCTGTAGAAATGATTAAAAGGAAAATATTATGAATTTTTAAAATTTAATTTCTACTGTATTTCCATTAACTTCTGGGTCTGCTGCATTTTTGTCTTGTTTTTCTCTCCTGAAAGAAACTGAACATTGTCATGGAAAATGCCAATTTGCAGAAGCTTCATTTCTTTACTTCAAGTTTTACAGTTATACTTTCTTCCTCTTCTTGTTTCCTCTTCTCCATATCTACTTATATTGTTTACAACAGCTGCATTTATATACACATTTGAAAAAATGGAAAAGTAGGGAAAAATAATTTGTATTTTTGTACTTTATACCTCATTGATTTGTTTCCAAACACAATGTACTGTAAAGCAGGTTTTTTTTCCCCCTGTAAATTAACAAGGGATCGATTAAAATAAAATCTACAAGCTCTGGAACCTTTTTTCTGTTTCTGATTTCTCCTGCTTTTTTATCACTGGTTTTACCAAAGGGTTTATAAGGAAAAAATATATCTTTCAACCCAAACATGCAGATTCATACAGGCTGCTGTTTTATTCTCATGAATTCCAAAATTATATCTGCAGTTCCAAATGATACAATATTAATGAGATTTGTCTTCTTTGTATTTTCTCAATTATTTTCTCAGGCTTATAAAGATGTCAAAAATAAATGAATAGTCATATTTTGTATACAATGACTGATTTCTTCTTTTGCTACAGAAAATATGAGAGACCAAGGTGAATTGTAAAATGAAATTTTTTTAGAAGTCGGGCTGAGTGGTTTCATATGCAGGAAAAGAAGAAAAAAAGACCCCAAACAAACCCACAAACAAACAAACAAAACCCCACCTTGTCTTGTAATGGATTGATAGTATTAAATTATGTTCGATTATTGCAATAAACAATTTTAAATTTCTCATAGATCCAATATACACTCAGGATGTCAGCAGCAGCATACATGGTGTATAGCTAAAGGGTTCATGAGGTCTGTAATGATACATAAATCAACTTTTGAAAGTTTAATTTCTTTCTGAAAATGGAGAGAAGAACATGTCTGACTGTTTTCTCCCATTTGAGTAGCCCTTTGAAATTCAAATCCTTAATGAAGAGCCCTAACTGTTCCTGAGACCCTTCAATGACAGGCCTGTAAAAAGCCTGTGGACTTTCATTAGTAATGACAAAAAATGTATTACTGAATATGTCACAAAGCATCATCTTGTTTCTGTGGTCTACTGGAGTGGTGGGATCTGGCCTCTTGAAAAACAAACAAACAAAAAATATAGCAAAACCCAATGCTTTAGCCTCATGATTACAGGAAATCATAATTCATAGAGAGGGACAGAACAGACATCTGTTTTGACACAGCAGATTTATAAGATTGGAGTACTTTCTTTAGGAAAAACAACAACAAAAATGTCAAGAACCTAGAAGTTCAATTAGACTTGCACAACAGGTTTTTCTTGCTTTCTGGAAAACTACTGGTTTCCTATAAGAAAATCTACATGGTTTTATTAAATAAACCCATGCACAGTATTTTTTTTTATTGTTTGCTTCTTCACAGCTACTTCACAGTGGATGCAGAAGGTGTAAACAATCATAAGATGCTCAGTACTGGCAACAACCATCTAGTAAGGGTAATGGAAATGTCTTTAATAAACTACAGTGTAGTCACTGATGTTTTCTCACTGTGGTATGCTGAGCACTATCCAAAAGCACTATCTACCAATGTATTATTAGTTAATTTTTCACTATATTACTTAGCATATTTTTGCAATGATATCCACAGAGTTCTGGAAGTTAATCAAGAACTTATAATGACACTATTTGAATAATGCTCACTAAAAATAAAATCTCAAGCATTTGCATGTTCTTTATTTCCTTCCCTGTCCTTCGTCTTGGTTTTCTGTGGTGAAATCATTCAGCTGAATCATATCTGTTTACATACTCTCATGGTTTAACCCCAGCTGGCAACTAAGCACCATGTAGCTGGTCACTTGCTTCCCTCACCCTCAGCAGGATGTGGGGAACAGAGCTTGAAGGGTAAAAAAAATGAGAAAACTCATGGGCTGAGCCAAGTACAATTTAAGAATTTAACTAAAATAAACTATAATAACAATAACAATGATAAGGAAAAGGAAAATAACCAAGAGAGAGACATAAAAACAAAGAAAGAAAAGTGATGCAGTGTGAAACAGTGGCTTGCCACCAACCGACTGATGCCCAGTCAGTCCCTGAGCAGCGGCTCCCGGCCAATGTTCCTCTCAAGTTTATTGCTGAGCATGATGCCATATGGTATAGAATATTCCTTTAGTCAGTTGGGGTCAGCTTTCTTGGCTGCATCCCCTCCCAATTCCTTGTGTACCCCCAGTCTACCTGCTGGTGGTATAAGGTGAGGAGCAGAAGAGTCCTTGACTCTGTGTCAGCACTGCTCAGCAGTAAATAAACCATCCCTGAATTATCAACACTGCTTTTAGCACAAATCCAAAACATTGCCTAAGCCTAGCGTCTATGAAGAAAATTAACTCTACTCCAGCTGAAACCAGCACACACCCTGAGACTGGAAAACTCAGCATCATGAACACAGGACCATGAATATACTAATAAGAATGAAAAGGTTTGCAGTTTAAGGAAAGCTAACTGTTACTTATATAACAGTGGAGAAATGCTATACTGAATATTATTGTAGCTACATAGAGCAATTTCATAGTAATCTATGGTTATAAGACCTCGCAAAACATGCAGGTGCTCTGTGAGGTAGATCAGTTTGATTCTATTACAGTGCTGAATTTCTTTTACACGAATAGTGCTATAATTCAGGAAGAAACATAAAGTGATGTTAAGTGTGTGTAGTATTTATAAACCATAGTGTTCTGCTGTTCACCAACACTTGACAGAGAAAATGGAAGCCACAACTGCAAATTCAAAGCTGAGACAGCTTGATAATATCACTGAAATAAGATTATTAAGTTTAGTTCCTGAAAGAAAGAATTCTGCAGGAAGGAAATTTCATTCTCTGCAAAATATCTCTTTATTTATCCTTCCTCTTCTGAGAATACTTTAGTTTTTATAGTGTTCTTTACTTGCATCATAACTGCTAGCTTTGAAGTGAAAATTACTTCAAATTCAGCATATCACATTTCTTGCCTGTATATACAAGAAGACTATAAATAAAATACTTACATGGAAGTTAAACTCATAATTGATGCTTATCCATCAGAAATATGTAGTAAAGGTCCAACCAACCTTGTAGTCACTGTATAGCATAACTTTTTGGTCAATTAAGGCTTGAAGAAGCTATTCTTCAGCTTAAAACTTAAACTGGAAGCCAGTGAGCTAGATACTCATACCGTAAAAAGGAAGCTGAAGTATGCTGACTGTGTATCTGCTCTTAGGTGCCTTAATGGATACATCTCTTCTGTAGGAAGAGATGTGTTTCAGACGCCCACGGTATTTTTTCATATAGCATTGACTTGAGATCTACTGTCAAATTTATGTCTTACAATATGAGTGAGCTTATGAGAAATCAGCAAATCTTTAGTTTGCCCATGATGTGATTGGTTTTTTTTTGTGCATCATTAGCACAGCCTACATCAAGAGAAAATTTGCTGTGATGAGAAACATTGTTGTATCACTGAAAGATCAATAATATGCTTGGCTTTAAGATCAGTTCTTCATTCCTTTTCAAAGTGACTACAGTTATACATAATGCAGAATGATGACCTTTTGCTAAGTAAATGTGAGCTGTTCTGTCTTTCTCCAGCATTTCTAAACAAATATTTGCTATGCTGGTTATGTAGATTTGCTTATTTATGTGATCTTCTCTGGGTAACCTTGAATTTCTTTTTGAGAAATAAGTATTTGCCAGAAAATGTAAATGTTTCTCTGATAAATGCAGCTCTTTTATGAGCATTTCACATTAAAAGAGCTTTGTTACTTAGGTTGCCCTACCTATTTTTCTTTTTCACCTCAGATAAAACAGATATCAGAGGGGTTTGGTTTAGTTTCTCCACCATTCAATCCTAAAATGCACAACTATAATCATTGAGAATTTCAAAGGCACCAAACTAGAGTTCATTGAAAATGCACGCACACTCTTTTTAGTGGAAACCACTGCTTTAAACAGTCTGCTTTACAGTGAAAATTCAAACGCGATAAAAGGGGGCTGAAATCTTTTTAATTTTGTAGTAAAACTGTTTTTCTTCCAATTTTACGAACATTGAAATGTCATATTCAGGACTTATTTTTTTTTAAAGCAAATTAAATCATAATTTACTCAGAGAATTTTAGCAGAATGCAATTTTATTCCTTCACTTTCATTAAAATACAGGGACAATAACAGGCTTTTACTGACTCAATTCAGAGTTAACAACTCAAATCACAATACAGAATCATAGAACCACTTAGGTTGGGAAAGACCTTTAAACCATTGAGTGCAACTGTAAACACAAGAATGCCCAGTAAACCATGTTCCCTGCCACATCTACATGGCTTTTAAATACCTTTAACCTTCAGGGATGGTGACTAAGCCGCTTCCCTGGGCAGCCTGTCCCAGTGACTGACAGCCCCTCTGGTGAATAAACTTTTCCAAATATCCAGTGTAACCATGCCTGGTGCAACCTGTGGCCATTTCCTCTGATCCTATCACTTATTACTTGGGAGAAGAAAGAGACACTCACCTTACTGCAACCTCCTTTCAGGTAGTTGTAGAGAGCAATAAGGTCTCCCCTCACCCTCCTTTTCTCAAGGTTAAATACCCTCATTTCCCTCAACCACTTCCCATGAGACTTGTGCTCTAGGCTCTTCACCAGCTTCATTATCCTTTTCTGGCCCCTCTCCAGCACCTCAATGTCTGTCTCCTAATGAGGGGCCCAGAAGTGAATGCAGAATTCAAGGTGCAACCTCAACAATGTCGAGCACAGGGGGATGATCACTGCCTTGGCCCTGGGGGCCACGCTATTGCTGATACCGGCCAGGATGCCACTGACCTTCTTGGCTACCTGGGCACAAGCTGCCCAGTCAAAAAATACTCCTGGTCATTTTTTGCCAGTAAGCTTTCCAGCCACTCTTCCCCACGCCTGTAGCATTGCCTGGTATTGTTATGACCCATGTCAGGATCCAGCACTTTGCTTCATTGAATTTTGTGCAATTGGCCTCAACCTTTTGATCCAGCCTGTCCAGATCCCTCTCTAGAGCCTTTGTACTTTCCAGATCCCACCCACTCAACATTCCCACTCAGCTCAGTGTCTTCTGCAAACTTACTAGGAGTGCACTTCATTCCTTTTCTAAGATAATTGATAAAGACATTAGACAGAACTGGCACCAATACTGAGCCCTGAGGAACACCACCTGTGCAGGACATCAAATGGATTTAACTTCATTCGCCGCCACTCTTTGGGCTCAGCCATCCAGACAGTTTTTTACCCAGCAAAGAATGCAACTCTTTTTTTTTTATTTTCCTTAGTCCTCTGAAACTGCAGTCTAGAACCTGTGTTCCTGTATTTCCATCTGTCGTGGTTTAAGCCTCTATAACTCACTCAGTCGCTCACTCACTCACTCCCCCTTCTTTCTTCCCCCAGTCTCATGGGGATGGGGAGGAGAATCAAAAGAATGCCGCTCCCACAGGTTGAGATAAGAACAGTTTAGTAACTAAGGTATAATACAAACCACTACTGCTACCACCAATAATAATAATGACAAGAGAAATACAAGGAAAGAATACAATCGCTCACCACCAATCCCCAGCCCAACTAAGCAGTGCACCCCACCCACCACCACCCCTCCAGACCTCTCTCCTCAGTTTTTTCATCCTGGACATGATGTGCTGTGGTATGGAAAAAAGAGGGGGGAGTGAGTGAGAAAGCGACTGTGTGACTTATAGAGGTTTACACCACAACACCATATTTTAGGAGGAATGTTTCTTCAGTTTCTCGGACAAAAAATTAATACCTTAATATCGACTGCATCAATGTCTTTTAAGTCAAATAAAAACACCAGAAGTTGTTATTCTGGATAAAATCTGAAGGTCCATCCAGTCCTATACACCATTATTGACATAGTACATTAAACATCAGAAAGTTTCAGGAAAAACAGACTTTTTTGGACTTGTCTGTTCTGCCTAAAATACACTGGTGTCCTGGGTTCAGCAGTAGCAGTCAATTTTCTCCTTCTTGGTAGCTGGTGCAGCGCTGTGTTTTTGACTTTCAGTCTGGGAACAGCGCTGATAACACCAATGTTTTCTGTTACTGCTTAGAATGTTTTGTCGGATCAAAGACTTTCTGAGTCTCATGCTCTGCCAGGGAGGAGGGGAAGCTGGGAGGAAGGAGAGACAGGACACCTGACCCAAACTGACAAAAGAGGTATTCCATATCATAGCACATCATGCCCAGTATGTAAAAAACTAAGGGCAGGGACCCGGAAGAGGGGGTTCACAGCTGCGTCGGGCTTGGTATCGGGTGGTGAGCAGCTGTATTCTCTTTCCTTGTATTTCCCTGGTCATTATTATTATTGGTGGTAGCAGCAGTGTTTTGTGTTATACCTTAATTACTGGACTGTTCTTATCTCGACCAGTGGGAGTTGCATTCTTTCAATTCTCCTTCCCATCCCTCCAGGAGAGGGGGAAGAAAGAGGGGGGACTGAGTGAGAGAACTGGATGGCTGACTGGGTTTACAGCACAACAACTGGTTGCTATCATAAAAGTATTCAGTTAGTGTTAAGTCAAACTAAGAATCTGAGACTCTGCAGTGCTGTTTTGACAGTAGCCAATAGATGATTTTTTTTGAGAAAGAAGAGGAAGAGCAATACAAGATGATCTTTCCCTAGCATACTGTCATAGCCTATGGCAGTCAGCAGGTTAAAAGCTTCCAAAGCTAAAAATAATATCTATCTTTTTTCTTTGATAGCCATCCATATTTGAATAGTCTGCTATAACCAACTGCATATGTATATGCTTTTTACATATAATGAGGCATAAGATTTACATATATTGAGGCATAAGATTTACATATATGTGTACACACACACATTCACTTACAATAATTTAATGGAATATTATAAAAGAATGTGTATTTTATGTATTTTAAATACTTTATTATCTAATTTGCATTGTTTTCAAAGAAAAACAGTCCTGTCAATAACAGAAACTCTTTGCCTGCATAGACAAAAATACAGGGGAGCTTTTGAGAGGTGACACGGACTAAACTTCCCTTTTGTCACTCATTTACTGGGGCACCTCCCATATGAAGACAGGCTGAGAAAATTGGGGCTGTTGAGCCTGGAGAAGAGAAGGCTGCGCGGAGATCTCATAGCAGCTTTCCAATACCTGAAGGGGGCCTATAGGGATGCTGGGGAGGGACTATTCATGAGGGACTGTAGTGAGAGGACAAGGGGTAACGGGTTCAAATTTAAACAGGGAAAGTTTAGATCGGGTATGAGGAAGAAATTCTTTACTGTGCGGGTGGTGAGGCCCTGGAATGGGTTGCCCAGGGAAGTTGTGAATGCTTCACCCCTGACGGCGTTCAAGGTGATGTTGGACAGAGCCTTGTGTGGCATGGTTTAGTGTGAGGTGTCCCTGCCCATGGCAGGGGGGTTGGAACTAGATGATCTTAAGGTCCTTTTCAACCCTAACTATTCTATGATTCTATGATTCTATGCAGGTACGAAACTCACAATGCTACTCAACTGGGAGAAAAGGAAAGATAGAGACAGAAAGGCATGTAAAAGAGTTTACAGATAGCTTATAAGTTCTAATCTTGAAGTTTTTGATTATTCCCTTTTATTAATTTTAATCTTACTAATCTAGGCTACCACTAGGTTTTTCATAATGACCAATGTTGAACTTTCTATTGAATTTCTCTGCACCATTCCTCCTCATTCATCTCTCCTCCATATCAAAGCATCCCTAATTTACACCCTTGACTGGAAGATACTCTAAATTTCATCATCACTATCACCTCTATCTGAATTTTTTAAAATATGTGCCACATATTTGTTAAACTGTAGCAACCAGAAGTCTAAATAATGCTAAAGATATCAGCAAAGTTGAATTCCTTTTAGGATTGTCAAAGTAATGTAACATATATTTCTCCAAATTCAAATAATTCATCTTTTGGTTTTGGGTAGTCCTTTCTTAGAACTATGGAAAACAATTTTCATGTGACTGATATTTTTATTTTCTTTAAAGGGTGAACTTTGTTATTCTATGCTGTGAAACTAGACTGCCTTTATTTATTCTGGAAGGAGATACTTGTTAGAAACATATTTCTGTTTAAATTTGTTCATTTTGACCTTGACTCCACTTTGAAAAGTAGTCTCCAGTCCAACAATTGCTTATCTACCCAATAATTCATGAAAGGACATGGTAAGCCCAAGTGGGGATATGGTCCAGAAAGTTTCATGACAAAATGATAAAATGCTGCTCACCTCAGCAGTTATACTTGCGCTGTAATTATCTGGAATAAGCTTGTCTTTCCATGAAATGTAGTACCAGGAAACCTGAATGTGATATTTATACAGTTCTTGATGCAGAAGAAGGTAATCACCTCGCAATCATTACTGTTAATGTCCTCAAAGTACCCAAGAGGGGCTGGGAAATATTATAATATTAAACAAATTGAAAAGCTCAGATGCAGAAAAAGTAAACCTCTTAGAAATATTCCGGTACACAAAAATGTTCAATAGGACAAATGAGTTTATAAGAGCACAGTGTCATCTGTAGTAAGATTTTGGAAGCTGACAGTGGCTAAGGAATATAGCCCAGGGAGGTTGTGAATGCTTCATCCCTGGCGGCGTTCAAGGTGGGGTTGGATATAGCCTTGGATGGCATGGTTTAGTGGGAGGTGTCCCTGCCCATGGCAGGGGGGTTGGAACTCGATGATCTTGAGGTCCTTTCCAACCCTTACTATTCTATGATTCTATGATTCTCTATCCAGTGGAAATAAATCATACATATACAGCAACCAGCACAATGAACTAAGGATGCATAAGCTTGAAGTGCCTATTTTGACAGAGATAACTGAATTTCTGTCTGGTTGGTTGGTTGGTTGGTTGGTGAACAGAGAGTAAGCAGGAGATGAGGACAGTGCTTATGTCCATTTTTTATGCTCATGAGAATTGGCAGCTCTGGTCTTATCTCTTTTCAAATCAGCTTTGTGACAAGGCAGGGACATATTCCAGCTTCTGACTACTTTGCCAGTGAATGTAAGGCAGCACTGTGACCTGGACAGCAACCATATTTTCTGGAGTATTAGATGAAAGCAGAAATATTCTCAAAATGAGAAGCCAAGCTTTGGCCCTTCTTCCAAAACAGTAAAAATAATTTCATAGTCTTATGTCCTCCTATCTCCTAAGACTCCCACCCCAACTCTGCAGCAGCCTAGTCTTATCATAGGGAATGAAGGCACCCCTCAATGCACTCTTGTGATGAAGTAGCAGCAGTGTCTCATGGACATTCACTGCAACAAGGCAAGTGCAAACTTAAAATACCTTCTGACTCTTAGTACCTAAATGCTTTTAAATCACCCTCTGGGTCTCAGATGAATATCTTGTACTTCAGATACCTAAGTGCATTTTTGGATCTCACTATGTATTGATTTCAATGGCACTTAAATGCTGTGGTGCTTTCAAAAAATCCCATTCATCTTATATCTGTATTTTTAGGAAGTTATTGCTTTTAAAACCCATCACACAGCAAAAATTTGAATTTGGATTAGCTGAATCACAGGCTGGTCATTCTAATCAATGATGTGGACTTCCTCACTAATCATGCATCTGCTAATGTACACACAGTTAAATAATAAAAAACCACTCCAGAAGTTTGAGTTAGCGCATATACTTACTTTTACACAACTCAGTGAACCAAAATGCCAGTTGACAAAAGTAACTGTTTTGCAGTATATATCCCATTTTCATTTACAGAGAATTTAGTTCCCTTTTGAGGTATGCAATTTTTCCTTTTATAATTTCTTTTCCCTGTGGAACACTCAATCTAGAACACATAGAAATACAGCCAATGTTTATCCGCTTATTTTTATGTGAGTATGAAGGCAGTGCTTCTTTTAGGAAATGTATTTAATTACTATATTGCAACCCTCACACTTCAAAGAGAGCAAAGGAGAAAATATTGATCAACAAAATATAGAAGAATATTATAACATTGTATATAATATGTAATCTTGAAATCATTATTTTCCTTTATAGTTAGCTTGCAAATAGTTTTCCCTTATTAAAAAACATTGAAATGGAACAAAAGTACTTCCACATAGTTGTAAAAATACTAATTTGGGTGAAACTATTTAACATAAAGGAAAGCTTACTTAATATTTTACCTTTAAAATAACTTTGGTGCTATTATTTGAACATCAGGATTTTTTAAATACACCTAATAAAATAGGAAACACTGCTTTTCAGTGCCTTAAAATAGTTTTGCTACTCTTTCTAAGATAAGATACTATGTTTACAGAAAGCTTAAAATATTTATGAATCTTTACATCTTTACTTCATATTCTCTTTTTTCTTTTCTAAAGTTAATGCTTAGAAGATAGCAAAAAAATCTTACTGGCTAGTCAAAACAATTGCTGAAATTTTCATTATGAGCCTACTCAGAGCTGCATAATCAGAAGACAGTAAGATTAAGCCTTCTTTATCTGTAAAGTCACTAGATTGAAGCTACTGTCAGATAAGCGCCTGACTTTATATTACATTATCACTACCTTTTTGGCTTTTACCTTTTTACCTTTCTGGATTTTTTAAACAGGAAAAATAAATTTCTTCAGAAATAAAGGGAATCTTAATATGCATGATTATAAAATGAAAAAAGAGATCCGGAACATAAAGAAGTATTTCAGAACAATGAGCTATAAGGCTGGTTCCATATTGCATTTAAGTGCTTGTTTAAATGTTTTACCAATTTATTGAAAATATTTCTGTCAATGTTTTTAAGGAAAGATACTGAAGTCAAATTATAAAGAATTACTAAATTTGCCTGAATCTATTTTATGTCTGATATTTCATATCACAATTTGTTTCCTATTTTACTATTGTTATACCACAGGTAAAATAAATCTGATTTTACTAGTATCATCTAACCTTTGTAGCTTCTAGTACTGCACTCTCCTGAGTATGTATGCAAGTAGATTGAAATGTGGGTGTTCCACCTTCACACATGCCTACGGCATTACCTGTGACCTGCTAATGTTCAGACCAGTGAGAAAGCATCCCACCATGCCAGTTACACATCTCAAGGCATGGGTCCTATGTGCTGTGCTCCACAGTGTCACTCAAGGAGGCTGTGCAGACTTCCTCAGAGTCTCAGATGAAAAAGCCGCCCTGGGAGATTTGCAGCACCAAAGCAGGTTTGCACTGTTGCTGTTCCCTCTCACTAACTTTTGACTGTTAAGCCACCCTGAAATCTTAAAGTGGAATAGAAGTCTTTCAGGGGGAGATTTAGATTAGATATTAGGGATAAATTCTGTACTGTGAGAGTAGTGAGGCACTGGAACAGGTTACCCATAAAAGTGGACACCCCACCCCTGGAATTTTTCACGGCCAGGTTCGATGAGGCTTTGAGCAATCTAGCAGAGAGATGTCACTGCCCATGGCAGAGGGTTGTAACTTGATGACCTTCCAAGTCAAACCATTCTATAATTTCATGATTCTGTGAATATTTTAAAGGATACTAAGACAGACTTCTTAAGTGGTTTATGATGATTCATAAAGGAGAAAAATACTGAGACTTCAATGATGGCATTCACTTGGGACATTAATTATAGATTTGTCTGTCATTCAGGATTAACGTATGTCTAAGGGGAATATAAGGGACAGGCTGAATAAAGACGGAAAAAAAAAAAAAGTAGTTTTATGCCAAACAAGGGGCAGCATAAGGGAGACCAGAGCCTTACTGTGCCTGTATTAACTGCATATTTCCCTTCCTCTACAGGATAACACATGTTGACTTTTTTAAGGTACTACAGGACAGACACAGTAGAAAAAGTCAAAGACTACTTACTCATTTCAAATAATGAAGGCAAAAATAAATAAGCATGAGAAAAGTGTTGTTTGTTTGTTTTTTTCCTGCTTTTACTTACTAGCTAGGTCAAACAACTGGTGTGTCAACAATAAGTAGCACCTTATGACCCACTTAACTAAGCAGACATACAAAAAACAAGCTACACTTTGGCTTATAACAAGCTAAAAGATCTGTCTAGACATTCTTTCTGTTCATTATGCATGTGCATGTGCACTTTTGTCATTTTATTTTTATCAAGGTCTGGCTTGCTGCAAGATACTTCAGTGAAAAGGAATTAAAATGTAAATAATTTTTCTCTGTCTGTCTGTGACATAGCCTCTTAAACTGACAAAATCTAACAGATTTATTTGTGGCAAAAGGGCACTCTTCTTAGCAAATCACAATTTATGCCCGCAAGTCAGAAGGACCCTTAGTTTCTCTGTACAAAATGCAAAGATGACACAATGACTTTTATTTCTGTAGGGCTTCTCCAACAACATTTCTAATAGAGAACAATATATTATACATCTATAACATAACACTAAACTGACTGCAGATCCCCAGATAATTTTTTTTTTAGTGTGACACTCATATCACACAATACACTACAGACACTGAAACTACCCACATTAAGTTTTTGTGCAATTAGAATAGATTAGATGTCCCTCATGCATTATTTTCTGCTCTTCTGCAGAATTCATTTAATTGGCCTCAATGATCAACTCTGAGTTTTCTCATCTCTAGTGAATTTGTTCTGCCCAGGAGCAGAGTTTGCAGGAGATATATTAATTCTGAATACTTTTCTTCAGTTCACTTCATGTTCTCAAGTGATTATGACACTAGACATGCATGAACATTCAGCAAAAGTTACCAAAAAACATCCTCCAGATCATTTTTAAAATATCACTTCTTTAAAGTTCCTGATTGGGAACCATACTTATCCACCAAGGTATGTTTGTAAATTTATTTCCCGCAATGCTATTTTTGATCAAGTGAAGTCCAGAGTTAAAAGAATATAGGCAGCTCCAATACTGCATTTAGCACCTGATATTTTAAAATGAAAGCAATAGATTTACAGATGTGCAGAAGTAGATATACAGACGATATGCTGTAGATATACAGAAGGAACAACAATGGATTTTGTAGTGAAACTGTATGTCAGTATTACTAAATTGTAGCGGAAATCCTTCTAATCAGGTTGCAGTGCACATGAGGATAATACTGCCTTTTTTTTTTTTTTTTGGTGGTTTCTTTGGGTTTTTTGTTTTTGTTTTTGTTTTGTTTTTTTTGTTGTTGTTTTGGGGAAGGGGGGTGTGAGGCTTTATTGGTTTTGGTTTTTTTTAAGACTATTTAAAACAGACTAGTATCAGGAAGAGGAAGCTATCTGAAAGTGAAAGGCATACAGCTTAGGACAGGGAGAACACAATATTAATTCAGTATCAAGTAAAACTTCTGTTCCTTTATCTTTCCAGTCTGTACATATGTGCATGGGTGAATATGGATGTACAGGTGCTCTTGGGTGGGTTTTACTGGACACCTGTATAATTTGTAAAAATCATCAACATTTTCATTTTGAAAATTGAGTCCATATAGATTAAACTAGTAATTGAAGTTTTAAAATCACAGAATCAAACGATGTTTTGGGTTGGAAGGGGCCTCCAAGATAATCCAGTTCCAACCCCCCTGCAATGGACAGGGATGCCTCACACTTGACCAGGTTTCTCCAAACCTCCAAAGTATTCAGACTGGCCTTGAACACTGACAGGGGTGGGTAAGCCACAGCTTCTCTGGGCAACCTGTGCCAGTTTCTCACCATCCTCACAGTAGAGAATTTCTTCCTAGTATCTAATCTAAACCACTCCTCTGTCAGCAAAAAACAGGAAAATTTTTTCCTCTGAGTCACTCCAAAAGAACGGGTATAGGTGTGTGTGTGTTGTGTGAGGGGTGGTGGGGGAAGGGTGTACTCTGAATAGTCATAACTGCCCACCTGAACGTGCTTTGATTCCCTGTGCATAATGCATATTGGTTTGTTCATTGTATGCAAATTAGTATAGGAAGTGCTCTAAAGTCTGTTAAATTTAACGAGTTTCCAATCTTCTAACTTTCCAGTTTATACAAACATATTGTTCTATGGTCCTTGTCACAAGGGACAGGAACGTCTCCAAGTGCCATTTTTTTCTAACATGAATGTTGTCAGCAAGTTTAAAAACTGATGGAATAGATAAAAAACAATTATTAGGTATCTGAGAACACAGGAACTCTGTTTTCTAGGTATTGACAGTTACTTTAATTACAAAAAAAAAAAAGACTTGATTCATTTGTATCTGATTGAGCAAGCTGCCAATGAACACCTGTGGAGCTGCACCTGCATTTTCTCAGTACATCTGAAAATGGAAGTTTCACAGCAGTCTTCAGTGAGCTGCCAGCTCTTCACAAGAACAACTGGCATCATTTCTTTTCTCAGTGAAGCTACTGTATTTCAGAACTTTGGCATTAATTTATGCCTGATGAGTTATCTAAAAACAAGAAAAGGTAGAGCTAGAATATACATATTTAACAAGCTGGTGATATACAGATTTAAGTTCAGGACCTATGTATCAGGAGAATTCTCTGGAACTTGTATTTCAAGTTCAGGTCTCTAAAATATCTTGGAGATTAAAGAAGAAAAATCATTCCCTTGGAATATGATAATTGATTAGCAATAGTTGCCACATTATACTCTAATTCATCCTAATATTTTCAATTACAAAGTTTAGCTAATAGGAGAGACCCTGAAAGGCAGAAATATCTCCAGAACACCGCAAGACTTAGAAAGTAAATTTAGAAAATGAGTTGGAATGAGATCTTTATGTCATTGGTCAAGATAATAACCTCAACCATGCTAAAAAGATCAGCTGACAATTTATTTTTTAGAACAATTTGTCATTCAGAATTTCAGCTTACGAACCTGAAGCAGACAGCAATAATAAAGAAGATTAAAAATACTTTTTATGTATTGAAGCATTATTGCAGAAGGTATGTAAACCTTAGAATTAAACGATGAGTTCTCTGTTTAAGAAAAGAATGAACTATGTGAAACGAGTTACAGCTTAGACATCAACACTATTTTCTGCTTGTTCTGTGTTAACACCTTAATAAGGGTTCAGAACATTCTGAAATGAGGTTTGGGATTTAAACACAAAGGACAAATGTTTAATGCTCCAAACATTTACACAGCGCTGTTAGTCTGTATTAGCCAAAAAAGTACTGTGGTGGGTCGACCCTGGCTGGATGTGAGGTGCACACTAAGCCACTCCTTCATTCACCTCCTCAACTGGACAGGGGAATAAAAAATAATGAAAGGCTATGGGTTGAGGTAAAGACAGGGAAAGATCATTCAGCAATCACCGTCATGGGCAAAATAGACTCCAGTCAGGCAAATTAATTTAATTTATTGCAGTCAAAAAGTCACAAGTAGGGTAAGAAGAAATAAAAGCACATTTTAAAACACCTTCCTTCTACCTCTCCCTTCTTCCTGTGCCCTACTTCACTCCCAATTTCTCTACCCCTTCCCACAGTGGCACAGGGTGATGGGAAATGGGGCCTGTGATCAGTTCATCACACATTGTTTTTGTCACTTCTTCCTCCTCACACTCTTCCTTTTCTTCAGCATGGGGTCCCTCCCATGGGAGATAGTTCTCCATGAACTTCTCCAACATGAGTCCTAAGCACAGGCTGCAGTTCTTCATGAACTGCTCCAGTGTGGGTCCCCCACGAAGTCACAGCTCCTGCCAGCAAACCTACTCCAGCGTGGGAGCAGGTCCACAGGTCTTGACAGGAGCCTGACATGGATTTCCCATGCAGTCACAGTCTCCTTCAGGCATCCATCTGGTTCAGTGTGGGGTCCCTCATGGGCTGCAAGTGGATATCTGCTCCACTATGGACTTCTATGTGCTGCAGGGCAACAAGTTGTGTCACCATGGTTTACATCACAGGCTGCAGGAGAATGTCTGCTCTGGTACCTGGAGCACCTCCTCTACTCCTTCAATGGCCTTGGTGTTTGCAGAGCAGTTTCTCTCACTATTTTAACTCCTCTCTCTGGCTGCAACTGCTGTTGCACAGATGATTTCCACTTCTTAAATGTTATCCCACAGGCGGTGCTTCGCGGGGGTTTAGGAACAACGAAACACAGATCAATGTGATCCACGCTGAGCAATTTAATGTGCGCAATCATGCCTTTTATAGGAACAGATTTCAGAACACTAGAACATTCGATAACACTTGATTGGTTAACTTCACTTAGCCGAGTGCTAACAACAGTTTAATGATTGGTTAACTATTACAGCATATGTTTCAAGGTTACAGTTAACATTCCTTCTCTGCGTATCTCTCTCAGTAGTTTTCCATGCTAACTTTTCCCAAGGCTTCTGCACGTACACGAACTTTAGTAATCCTCAGGCGAGGCCTCAGTGCCTGCGGGTCA
Source organism: Amazona ochrocephala (assembly GCA_039720435.1). Lineage (NCBI taxonomy): Eukaryota > Metazoa > Chordata > Aves > Psittaciformes > Psittacidae > Amazona > Amazona ochrocephala. The sequence goes on from CM077879.1 coordinate 22,248,823, forward strand.
CTACCTTACAATTGTCAAGCAGTTGTCTGGATTGCTCACATGCCCGTTCACAGCCAAATAGCTCTCCACAGCGGTGGGTCTGTCCTGAAGCCAGTTGTATCAGACATGAGGGAAGCTTCCAGCAGCTTATTATCAAAACCTTGCCACACAAACCCAATACACTGCATCCCTCACCTCTGTGAATAACATATTTAAGAATTATCAATAAAATATGTATGCATCACACAATCTTCAGCAATCTCATTCACATCAACAAAAGGAATTCTTCACACCAAAATCAAAATAACATCATCACAACACCAAATGAAAGTGAACAATTTACACGCAATCCACCCCTCGTTCCTTCACCAAATTAAAACCAAAACACTCCACGATCATTCTCTAGCTGTCCATGTTTTGCCCATTACCTCTTCCAACTACTATCCTCATTTCAAAGTACTCAGGCCACACGCTGGGCACCAAAAACCACTCTGGTGGGTTGACCATGGCTGGACAGTAAAATGATCATCAAAATCTCCTGCTTAAGAGACTAATACATGCTTGCAGAAATGTTCCTAAAAAAGCCCTCAAAATTTAATATCGAAAGTCATCGTGATGCTAAGTGCTAACCTAGAGTAAATTCTCCTTGCTTGTATAGATTATTAACAAGATGTTGACAAGCTCCTCTTGTATCAGCCTGCTTTATCTTGAATTGCTTACCATCATTTCTAACCCTTCAAATTTCATGTCAGAGGAGACATAATTTCTTGCCTTGCAGCCATAGCAATGCTGACATTAAGGAGTATGGCCTAACTTTAACAGAGAACAGTGTGCTCCAGCACATTCACAAATGCAGTCCTGTGCTAATAACACATCCAGATACAGCTATCCTCTGAGATGTCTGCCTTTTGCACTGGATATCTGCTATAGCACACTATTTCAAGTAAAAAAGATTAAATATACTTTTTAAACTGCTATCAATGAAAATGATTCATGTCTTCCAGAGTAAATGATATTAAAATTAACATAAAAACACCTGTAACTAGACATTTCAGATATGGTAAAATGAACAGTCTGGGTTTGGATTAATTAACCTCTTCCCTGTAGAGAAACATCAGGTGAAGCTGTATCACTGCCTACATTTAGTGCTTAGTTGTTATGGCAGTTTTGTAAGGGAGATATCATTGTACTGCAGGTTCAGCTTTATAAAACAGGTAACACAGGATAGGTCCTTACTCAAAGAGGAGAGCAGAATAAGGTTTCTGTTAACTGTTCCTGTATTTCTTTCATTTTTCAATGGTGGAACAACAACCCAAGATAAGACCAGGTTTGGGAAATTTTTATGTAAAAAAAATGGTTCATTAGTCAAATTTCAGACGAAAAGCTTAATAGTTTCAGAGAATGTTTCAACTACTGCAGATATGGACCATCTAAACATTTGGGCAAACCACAACAAAGCATCCTATGTTACACTTTAATGCACATGTAGTTATTTTCAGGGAATACAATACCAGTTCCTACTTCTCTTGATTCATTACTGACAGTACTTAAGGCTAAACCTAGGCATGAATCAAATTCTCCACTTTTTGGAAAAAAGTCATAATTGTAATTCTTTTTTTTTTTTTTTTTTTTTTAAATTGAGGATATTTATGAAAAAATATTTAAAATATGATCATAGTATTTGCATGCATGCAGATTGTTATCATATGGAATTAAAATATCTTAAATAAAAAGCTATTACAAATTGTAAAGTCAAAACTTTCTTTCTTAAAAAAAAAAAAAAAAAAGAAGCAAACCATGAGATGTTTTGACCAGAAAAATACAAGAACAAAATATAATTACATCCTTACAGACTATGACTCTATTTTCAATAAACATTTCAGTAAAATGCCATTTCTAATAGAGAAAAATAAATCCATTGTGGAATGTGCTGAATTTGTCAGGCTAGACTATTTTAGAGATCCACGTAAGATAATAAAATGTATCTTTTAAATCTTTGTGTGGGATAGGTATATTTGCTTTGCCTTAAGTAATATACAACTCAAAATAATATGTGAGGCATTGGCTTGCCTGAATGAATGTAATAGAGGTGTTTTTCCTAATTACAGAGTATGTATGCAGAAAAGAGGGGAAAGAACAGCTTTGGTAAGAAAAAGACACTCAAGAACAATAGCAGCGTTTAAAGCTGGGAAGATAGTACTCAGTTCTTGGCAATTAGGATGTGATGCTTTGGTTGACAGAAGATCAAAAAAACAGCGATCTGTTAAGAGGAGGATACTACAGTGAAGCAGAAGCTGTTAAGCTTGAGGCTGAGAGTGACTGAGAATCAAGGTTTACAATAGATGAGCATTTACTGGGTTCTCAAGCACCAATATACACCATATCTATGTAGGGACTGAAGGGAATTCCAAATGTAAGTCAGTTAATAAGTGCATTTTTGCTTCAAAACCATCTCTGGCTGCTGTAAAGATTTTAGCAAAATAAGTATCTGGTCTTCCATTATAGAATGCTGTTGCTTTACGAGGCTTTCAAATAAAAATCTTGAAAGCATCAGGAAAATCACACCATTTCTAACTTTAAATTTAGCAGTAGAGGCAGTGTATCTCAAATGCTAAAGTAAGAATGATCTGTTCACAGAGAAAGAGAGATATAAGTCTTCTACTTCGATCAGATGTAATGATGGAACTGAGCAACAAAAGGGAAAGCTAACTGGAGGACCAGTTTATTCTGAAAGATGTACTTCAAAAATGACAGTCAGTTACTCAAGTTCTCAACGGTAAGTGTTAGAAGTGTTATGTGGATATCAAAACCACTTTTGTTTTCAAAATAATGGGAAATCTAAATATTAAAAGGTTAGTGTTCTTCCTCCAGATGGCAGAAATTGAATGAACTGTTATATGAGTACAAATTATCTTGTATTAGTCTAGTAGATATCCTCCACTTTTCTGTAAAATGGGACATGGGGTCAGAAAAATATTATCAGTTAGAAATACCTAGTAACAATTCTTGTAAGACTTAACAGGATAGACATATTTATATAAACTGTGTGGTAAAACACTCACACACATTTCTTCCAGGTCTTCCTTTATACTTTTTCTCCAGTTTTCCCTGCCTTTTCTGACTTAACAGCCTATATATATATATGCTTTTGAGATATGAGTTAATAATCCCCTCATACAACAAACTTTGATATTTGCACGTTGCTTTTAACTACAAGAGAGGAAAATTTTTTACAATAGTAGAAGTTGAAACTAGAAGTCTCACAAAGTTTATATGGTCTGCTAGGATTACTACATAAGGTGTGTTTCAACTGTTTTAGCTATTTTAATTTAAAGAATAAAATACTCAGGGTCTTACAGTTTCCCAAAGAAATCTATTAAGTAGCTTAATGGGACTTTAGCAGAAAACAGCTTTCGATACAAATGTTTCATGCTCAGATTCTTGGCATTATTTCTAGAATATCCATGTATTTCTCAGAAAAAATTATTTATTGGAGAGAGAGACTGTGGCATTGAGATTATTCAGATATGTAGAAATTGTGATAGTTTTCTTCTAACAGTCATTTATTCTGTATTCCACTAATCATTACATAATACATAAAGTCAATAAAATATAGGACAGAATTTTCAATGATGTCTATGATGATTTGCACATTCTAAGCAAGTGTATTTTGTACTGAATTTGTGTATATTTTTGATATGCTGCAGTCTATTTGGAGTGTGAAAAGTGCTTGATTTTTCCACTGCCTATTAATTCCATGATGTTGAAAAAAGAAGTTCTAAAAGTGGCAGTAGAAGTTGTTCTTAAACGGACCACACAAGTGAAGCATCATGAGTGCCCCAGAAAATTACAGCACTCATTTGGGAATGCAGGGGGACTGAATTCCACTTCTGTTGCATATGTAATTTGGGAGTTTTAGTCAGTGAATTTGCAAAGTGCACTGAAAGTCCTGGAAGCACATATGTAATTCTGTGCTCCCTCTTTCGTCCCCACAACCTGGCTGAAAGAAACAGTACCGGCTCACCTCTCTTTTCATTGCATTCCAGTAAAATTAGATTATGTTTGATATTTAGGATACAGTACAGCAAAGGAAATGTGGTCTTGATGAAAAGTACTAAACTCAATTATTCCACCTCTGTAGCAGGAATTATTTAAAAAAGTAAAAAATTAAAAATTTAGAAAGTCACCTTTTCAACTCCTCTTTAAACCAAACTAACCATGTTCTTAGATCTACAATCAGGAGAGAACTGGGGGACTTGAAGTCTGTATTGATCAGGTGTAGCCCTGGTTCAGGTGGCTTCTGGTATGGAAACATATGGAAACTTAGTTTTTATCAATATGTTGCAATTTGTATTCAGACCGAGGGAAAAAGAATGTATCTATATGTAGCCTGATGACAGGGAGAAAAAAAATAAATAAAAAATCATACACTTAAAATTTGTGAAATAAGCTCTCCTGCTTTTGGGAGAATATTTCAAACATTCTTTTGCAGTTATGTACTTCTTTTCATTATATGAAAATGGTCAGAGTTGACTTTCCTAGATTCTGCTGAGTAAAGTGCAACTCAATACTTCTGATGTAAGGTAATTTCCAAATATACCACAAAATCAGATAATTTTGCCTGTATTTTCACGTATTTCTAAAAATTTGCAGGCATCCAAATTCAGGCAAGTATTTCATACAAGAGGCCACCATTCATTTTGGGCTTTGCAAGTTTAAGTAGGTCTGGAAAATAGGTTCTTTAGAGTGTTTTATGAGATCTACATACTTGACCTTCCTAAATGTCTAAATATGTGACAAGGATTAGCCTACAGAATTTGGAAAGTTTGGTATGTTTAGCCTACACCACAAACATTTCCGCATAAGAGTTCCAGGAGCTTAAGCAAGCTAGTCTTTCAGAACACTTTATAATTGCATGTGACTTAAGGAATTGACACTATTTCCATAGTCAAACAGTACATTCATTCTATACTGAGACAGTGAAGAGAAAATGAATTTTTACCATGACAGTTGAAATTACTTCTACAGCATTATATACTGTAAAGAGAAGTTTTGCACTCCTCTTTACTTATAATAAAATATTTAATGCATTCGGTTTCATTCCTGGCATGGTCATCTTCCCAGTGAATTTTCATTGACTTCACTTGATCAGGATAGGTATGCTTGTAGAGTCCTAATAATTTTATTTTGGGGAGGATAAGGGCTATTTATGTTATTTTTATATTTCAAAACATGAAATGTACTTTTTTTCTGATTCTGAATAGGTGGCAAGCATGTTTACTTTATTTGCATAAAATTTACTGAAAGTCACCAAATGAGAGGAGGATGGTCATGTTCAAGACATATACTTAATGTAATGGATAGCCTGCAATAAGTCTAAACTTACTATCTTGGCAGAAGGCTTCCTTAGCTCTCCTTACTGGCAGCAAAATCTGGGTGCATTCTCTCAGAAGTTTTTCTGTATGCTTGCCATTACTTCACATAGATGATTCTTTTATGTTGTTATTGATTCAATCTATGCCTAAATTTTTAGTCAAATACTGTGAAGTTAGGGTGGGGCAAGAGCTAAGGGATAGTACCAAAGTTATCATAATATTTAGTACACTTTTAAATGAAAAGTTCCAAATTGCAATATGAAAATAGATTTCAGTCAGCATATAAAGAATTTTAATTGTTAAAGGATTAAGATATCAAGTCAAAATGGAAGTTCCCAATTAGACTGACATAAGATTTCCATTGTCCTGGAATTTGTGTGCAAATACATTTATATATAAAAACACATATTAATATGTTTCTCTTCGTTAGAGAAAAATAGAAGAGCATAAATTGATTGTACATTAATTTGACACCAGCAGACAACTAAAAAAAAAAACCCAACTTATGCTTTGTTATTAAAGAGCAATCTGAATGAGCATTCTCCAACAACAGTATATTATCAGACATCAGCAATTTAAATTTGACAACAGAAAAGAAAAACCGCACATCAAGAGGAATAAAATACTATACAGCTCTCCCTAAGTCTCCCTAATCAGCAGAAAAAAGAATCTGACTTTGTCTGTTAAGGTCTAACTCGATAACAGGAAGTATTCAAGGTGGGGTTGGACATAGCCTTGGATGGCATGGTTTAGTGGGAGGTGTCCCTGCCCATGGCGGGGGGATTGGAACTCGATGATCTTGAGGTCCTTTCCAACCCTTACTATTCTATGATTCTATGATTCTATGATTCTATTTCTACAGCCAGCTCCTGGTGTCAGTGATTTTTTTGTTAATATTTTGCAAAATAATCTGTCAGTTAGCTCTAAAACACAGTGTAACTAACTTGTATTTGCGTATAGACAACGTTACTCCGGCTAAAGCTCAATGGTCGCTTTGTATTTGACAAAACAGCATTATATGCAATTTCTTACAAAAAGCCATAGCCTACAGTTGTTTTATAACTACTTCAAAAGGACCCATTCAACCTTTTATAACATCACGCCGCCACTTTGTTTGAATAACAACTCTATACATGTATTCAGTTCTATTTCTGGGAATAATTTTCTGTATTTTCCTTAAGTTGTCAGAAAAAAAAAAAAAAAATCAGCAACTGCAGCAGTACATAAATTAATCTAAAATTCAAAAAAAATCTTGGGTCCAGAGAAGGTATTGGATGTTGAGATGATGAAGAGATGTTAACAACAATGCCTACACAATAGGATTAAAATCTGATGCTTGATTCTCAATACCACTTCTTTCACTGAGTGAACATGTCACTTTGTATAATTTTGAAAATGTGAGATAGGTTTGAGATAACATCTTTAAAATAAAGATAGCTAGATGAGATATGCTAGGAGATCTGACTTTTCAAACTGAGTTTTGGAGTCTGTATCTTTTGTGATAACAGCATCAGCAGTGTTGATGACATTTACTCTCTTCAAAGATATATTATGAACATTTAACTGTTGTTCACAAGTAGCATTTGTACAGAAAATAGTATCAAAGACATTACAAGGAGTAGAAACACTATTTGGAAATTCCTGGCTTGCCTTTCACAGTAATTTCTTTAGGTTCCGCATACTCCTATGAGTGAGTTACAGCATGGATCTGAAGCTTCCTATATTCTGTCTTACCCTACTAGGTCTTTTACATTTTGACAAATGAAAGGATTTCCAGATATCTCTGAGTTTCATTTATCACTTGTTCCTATTCTGTGACCCTCTTTTCATAAAAATGCTTGGTAAAACTAGCACTCAATAGAAATATTGGGGTTTTTTGCAGGCACAGAAATTTACTTAAAAATTCTAACCTGCATATTATAAACTACACGGGTTTTCATCTGTGTTTGTTATGTAGTATAAAGCCTATCTGAAGCTTCCAAAATTGGTTAAAGAATGCCAACAGGCAAATGACAGTTGGCTTCTGTTAATTAGAGGTGCATGATACAAAAAATCATCCAATGATCTAAAAATGATCTCCTAGTAATAAGAGTTGCATATATCCTAACTGTGCTTCACCTAGTAAGTTCCTGAAGTAGAATTTTTTTTGATTTTTAAGAGAACGAATTGTCAGCAGCCCTCAGGAGGAGTACTTGGGCGTGTTGGTTGACAAGAAGCTCAACTCGACCCAGCAATGCGCACTCACAGCCCAGAAAGACACCCATATCCTGTGCTGCTTCAAAAGAAGTGTGTCCAGTAGGTCAAAGGAGACAATGCTGTCCCTTTTCTCTCTGCTTTCGTGAGACCTCACCTGGAGTACTGCATTCAGCTCTGTGGCCACTGAGGGAAGAATGTGGACCTGTTGGAGCAAGTCAAGAGGAGGCCATGAAGATGATCAGATGGCTGGAACACCACTCTTGTGAGAACAGGCTGAGAGTTGGGGTTGTTTAGCTTGGAGAAGAGAGACCTGACAGTAGCCATCTAATTCCTAAACGGGGCCTACAAGAAAGCTGAGAAGGACTTTTTACAAGGGCATATAATGACAGGACAAGGCCGAATGGCTTTAAACTAAAAAAAAAAAAAAAAAAAAATCAACCAAAAAACCACAAAATAAAACCAAACAAGAACAAACAAAATAATAATAATAAAAAAAAAAACAAAATAACTCAAACAAAAGCCCCAACCAAACACAATAATGTTTGGGGAACAGACAGTCCTACTCAAGTCAATGTCAGCCATACCTCAATAAAAATAGAATCATACTTCTTTTTTTTGAACGTTTAGAAAATTATTCAGATTGCTACACTTACGCAGAGAAATTTATCTAGTGTCAGAAGTTTCTCAATATGCAGTATACAAAACACCAAAGCATTCATATTCATAATCTCTTACCTCTTTTTGCCAGTATACAGCATGTTCTCTGTCAGTTCTTGAACACAGAATCATAGACTCATTTAGGTTGGAAAAGGTCTTTAAGATCATTGAGCCTAACCAGAAACCAAGACCATGCAGTGCTATCTGCATACTTTATTTTTACCCTGTTTGTCAGTTTTTGAGGTTTTTTCATAAGCCACAAAATCTCTAAACCATAGTTTTTCATATACCAGGTATTTATATTTAAAGTTAGCATCATCAGTGCTTCATCTATTTCTATTCAAAATAGCATCTGTACCTTGCAACTCACATCTTATAAGAACAGGGTACCTCAGGGGTCAACATTGGCTCCAATCCTGTTCAACATCTTCAATCATGATCTGTATGATGAGACAGTGTCTGTAGATGACACAAAACTGGGAGGAGTGGGTAATATGCCAAAAGGTCATGCTGCCATCTTGAGGGATTTTGACAGGCTGGAGAAATAGGCTGACAGGAACCTCATGAAAGTCTACAAGGAAAAGTGCAAAGTCCTGCACCTGAGAGTGAGGAACCCCAAGAACCAACATATGTTGAGGATCACCCAGCTGGAAAGGATCTTGGCAGAAAAGGATCTGAAAATTTTGGCGGACAACAAGATGAACATGAGTCAGCAATGTGCCCTTGGGGCAAAAAGCCATTAATGGTATCCTGGCTACATTAGACAAAGTACTGCCAGTAGGTAATGCAAAATGATCCTTTCCCTCTAGTCAGCACTGCTGAAACCACACCTGTATTCCTGTGTCCAGGTCTAGGCTCCTCAGTACAAGAGGCATTCTGGAGAGAGTCCAACAATGATTAAAGGACCATAGAAGCTCACATGAGTTGAGGCTGAGTTCTCAGTTGAGACTATTCAATCTAGAGAAGAGAAGATTCAGGAGGGATCTTATCAACGTATATGAGTACCTGAAGGGAGGTAGCCTAATGTGGTAAAATAGTTAGAAATTCTTTCTCAAATATAACAGTTCATTTTAAAATTCTGTTTTCTGAATTATGTGTGGTTCAGAGCAACAATCCTTAGAAGTAAAGTTAAGAGGATGGTAAATTCACTGAAAATATGAGATTCACTAGGGTTTTTGTTGTTTGGGGTTTTTTCTGAATTAGTTTTAAATATGATGCACCATTTTGGCAGAAAAATATTTGGTAAATGTTGGTAAAGAAAGAGGTAAGTGTAAAATATTTCATTTGGTAAATAATATTTTATTAGTATTTAAAAAAAATTTAAAGTGGTATTTTAATTTAAAGACAAATCTAATTTATTTTTAAAATTATTGTAAAAATTTAAGTGACACAAACAAAACACTGTGTTCCATACTGAATAAAGGTTTCATTTTATCCCCATCTGACTGAGAAAAATTGGAAGAACAGTTTTCATTCACTGTAGCCTTTTCTCTCATTTCACCATTTTTCTTTTGTTTTAGGGAATCTAAACAAAAAAAAAATCTATTATTTCTCATTTCTCTCTAATAACATTTGATTCCACTGAAAACAAGTGTCCTGAGTTCAGCAGTAGCAGTCAGTTTTCTCTTTAGTAGCTGGTGCAGCACTGTGTTTTTGACTTTCGGCCTGGGAACACCGCTGATAACACCAGTGTTTTCAGTTACTGCTTAGTAGTGTTTTGGTCTGACCAAGGACTTTCTGAGTCTCATGCTCTGCCGGGGAGGAGAGGAAGCTGGGAGGAAGCAGAGACAGGACACCTGACCCAAACTGACCAAAAAGGTATTCCATACCACAACACGTCATACCCAGGATGTAAAAACTGGGGGCAGGAACCCGGAAGAGTTAGTTCATGGCTCAGTCATTGGGTGGTGAGCAGTTGTGTTCTCTTCCCTTGTATTTCCCTGGTCATTATTATTATTGGTTGTAGCAGTAGTGATTTATGATATACCTTAGTTACTGGATTGTTCTTATCTCAACCCATGGGAGTTACATTCTTCCGATTCTTCTTCCTATCCCCCACAGAGTGGGGGGGAAGAAAGAGGGGGGAATGACTGAGCAAACTGCGTGAGTTACGGATTAAACCACGGCAACAGATAAAAGGAAATTTGAGAGATAAAATTAAGCAGGTAAATTTGTGAGAATGCGTCATTTCAAAACACGAGGAAGTAGATATTAAAAAGACTATCCACAAAACAAAGAAATTGTATCAACTTCACCTCCTCCATCCTCAAAATAAAAAAAAAAAAAAAAAAAAAAAGAAAATCCACTCTAAGAGCAAATCTGCAAAAGCCTTGTACTAATGCTTAGTCTGCATACACATGCTTAATGGCTGTGGTGAATAGGTTGTGAATGGCAGTGTTCTGCTTAATGGAGATGAGCAGACACACATGCACTCAGCACACTTATGAAATAATGTGTGAGTTGCAGAGTAAGGTTTGAGAAAAGGCTATAATTAAAGCAGAGAGAAAAAAAATGCAATCTGCTTAATTAAAACATTATTTTCAAGGGAACTGCTTAACTAAAAGAATATTGGTCAATACAAAATAATTCTTAATATATTATTGTTTTATTTCAAATTAGGTCAAATCTTTTAAAAAACTGTATGCATGCAAATGACCTAATAGTCATTTATATGGTAAGGGTGTTGAAAACCTACTGGAACAGCATGTGGAAATTGGACAGCTGTGTACAAATGTAAGCATGTATTTACATCTTTTAACTCAATTTTATCTGGAGTGTAACATGACTATCACACTATAAGCAGTAAAACTGCCTCCTTCACAAACTTGTTCCAATAAAATGGCACTTTACAGTAATGCTTTAAATAAGTAAAAACATTTACAGCTCTCGGCACATCATGGGCATCCATTAAAATTCTGCCTGCAGCAGGACTAAAGAATATTCTTACTGATGCTTATTGATGTGATGGTTCAGTGTTTGAAAAAAGCATGCCTTCTCTGCTGTTACTCTTATAATTTGGCATTTGATGTCACCTGATTCCAATAATAATAGAAATTATTTGTTTTCTGCAATTTTAGTTGAATATAGATTCTTAATAAAATCATAAATCCATAGTCAAGATTTGAGAAACTCTTTAGTCCATCTTTTATAAATATAAGATTTTTTTCCTAGTGTTTGGCTCTATAAGTAGTACAAGACATATTGCATAGGTAGTTGTAGGATAAGAATTTTAAATGTAGCAAGCAATGAGTCAACTCTAAAAATCTAATTCAATTATTTAGAGAGGGCAGCTCAGACTTTGCTTTAAACTTCAATGTATTTATCAGTCTTGCCTATCTGTACAGTAAACTTTATTTCAGTTGATAAATGGTGTGTTTTTAGGGTAAAATGCTGTGAGTTGATGACTTGCATGTATGTTTATATATGTAGCAGTTGGCAGAGTTCACTACAACACTACAAAAAGTTGAATCTCAATGGACATTCTTGTCATGCCATTCTACCATTATGTTATGTCTTCTGAATAATTTTCTTAAAGTTTTTGTTTCTCTTCTTGTTCACTGTTTCTTCTCCCTTACATATTCAAAGCGTAGCTCCCATGTCCAGTATCTGCCAGCTTTTTTGATAAACAAACTCTTTAGCAGCCACTAATAGTTCCTGCTCAAGACCACTGTAAAGAGTTGCTTCTCATGAGATTCATCAGATAGCCCGCTTCGTTTCATTTGGCTTTAAGGAACTACCTTCTCCTGTCAACCTGTCAAAAGCTTTAAAGCACTTTTCCAGGAAACTGAAAAATAACACCAGTACTTTGACCATTGCTAACATCTGTCCCTTTAAAAAAGAAAAAAAAAAAATAAATAAATTGAAAGTTCTATACTGCTCTGTTCAAGATCTACTATTGCAATTAATATTTGCAGAATTAAAGTTAAAAATAACATAAATTTCTCCAAATTTTATGAACATTTAAAGTTGATAAACTGTTCTTCTTTTCAGCAATACAGAAAGCATAACTTAAAATCATGAACTGTGTATTTTAAAAAAAATTTGCTAAGCTCATAAGAGATGAGATGCTCTGTTCCCAGCAAAGTGCCCACCTTTAAAGTGTAAACAGAAGCAATTTCTTTCTTACTAACATTAGTTCCAACTTTTTTCCTCTAAAATTTGTAAGCAGGTTATTCATCATTGTTTCAACAATAGGCCAATTGATACTTTTTGACAGTAGTAACATAAAAGCAAGATTTTTTTTTCCGTATGAAAGACAGCAGCTTGACATTCCTACATTTAAACATACTAAGAAGTGAAATAAAAGATTGGTTTAAAAAAACAACTGGTTTTGATCAATTGTTTTCCAAGAGTGAAGAGAAACAAAACAAAAAACAAAATATTATAAACAAAAATGAAATGAGGGAAACATTCTTTAAATTGACATCAAGAGATCCATACTTGCATCTCGAACTTTTTCAGTGTTTTGTTTGTAATTAAGCTGACTGTAATTATTGATGGAGAAAATTTATTCTTTCATTTCAAGTGACTATTCCTTACATTCAGACGGTAACATGATCCTTATTAAATATTCTTTTGTTCTCGTTTCCTGACGAAACATAATTTAATGTATTTGGGAAAAACAGTATATAGAAAGATAAGCTCTACTGTCCTGCTACCAAGATTAAGATTAGCCCTCAGTCAAATGTCAAAAATTTCAAAAGTTTTAATACAAGACTGACCATGTAAGTTCTAAGCAAGACTAAAACTATGAAAGATACCCAGAATAGAATCACAGAATTATGGAATAGTTAGGGCTGGAAAGGACCTTAAGATCATCTAGTTCCAACCCCCTTGCCATGGGCAGGGACACCTTCCACTAGACCAGGTTGACCAAGGACCTGTCCAACCTGGTCTTGAACACTGCCAGGGATGGAGCATTCATAACTTGATCTAAAGAGAGGTATTAAAAAAATTCTAACTCTGGAACTGTATATTACTGACAGAAGCTAAGTAAATCTCAATAAATAATATATCAAGGAGAAAAACAATTGCTGTAGATGAAGTGGAACTAAAATCTTAAGTATAATAATAGAAATTCACTTATTTAAAATATTAACACAGAGTATTTAAGGATTTAGGTTTAGTCCCTCTATAGGAAGAGAATATTCCTGAGGCCATCAGCAATGTTATACCAGAATGGTGACAGTGACAGAGACATTTTACAGGTGATTAGAGAAACCACACAGTCAGAAAAAGGCCCCAATATGTCGTACCCACTTTTGGGTTGGACAGTTTCTGGGTATCAAATTTGGAGGAGGTAATGCAAAGAGGAAGTTATTTGCATGCTGTAAATGATCTCGCTTGGAGCAACCAGTCTGAGAAACAACTGAATTAGTTCCTATTTCAATACTGAACTGTATCTAGCACTTGATGTAACTATTGAAAAAATAATCTACAACAGTGATCACAAAATGTCCAAACCAGCCATTATATATGAATGAAAAGACAAATGCAACAATAAGCCAGTTTCTGTTACAAAACTTCATTAGGTGAAACTATATAAAAATGAGAAAACTTGTAAAACAAAAATAAACAGATTAACTGATAGGGTAGAACAGAAATTACATGCAGCATAGCAATTGTTTCAAGCTGTAGTATTTAAAACCCAATGTAAGCATATACTGCTTTTCTAGAAAAGTCTCTAAAATAGCAGAAAAAATGTGACAGTGTGTTTCAGTAGTTAATGACTTGAAATAAAAAAGATGCATTCAAAAAACTGGAGATCGTATTTCTTTTATTAAAGAAATAGAAAAATAAATTCTCTTTATGACAAACCACAAAAAGACAAACAAAAAAATTACTTTGAAGAACAACTTGGTATGGACCTGAAAAACAGTAGTAAAAACTTCTCAATCCCATCAGTAGAAGGATTATCTTCCAGAGAGTCATTGCGGCTGACAGATGATGAAGATGTAGAAGGATCGTTCTGAGATATAAAGCTGTGTCACAGGAACAATGCATTTCATTGTCTCAGTGACCACCACTGAGGGGACACAATACACTGATCCCAGAGATATTTTACAATGGATACATCTGAGGAATTTTCTGAAACCAATCAGTCAGAAGACATTTTAAAGCAGGCTAACAAAATCAAATAGTACATTGCAAAAATCATATGGTTTCCATCTAGAAGCTCTAAAGGAACTCACACACAGAACTGCTGAACTATTAACTGTGGCATATAATGTATTGCTTGAAATAGTCTTAGTAATGGGAGGACAGAAAGTGGCCAATACAATTGCAATTTTTAAAAAGAAATAAAAAGGTGACATAGTAAAAAAGGTGACCACAGATTCCTAAGTTTTCTTGCTCTCCAGGTAAATTGTGGAGTATATAATGAATGATACATTGCCTAGGCACATACGCTACATTTACATTAACAAGTTGTAATGCACAGTAGAAGTGGATTTGTAGCATAAGCAGTCTTTGTTGCATACCTGAATCAAAATTTCAAGGGAGTAGCTGTGTGGGACTTAGTTGCCACCTGAGTTTAAACCATGATATCTAGTCCTCCTGGCTATGCAATTTCTGACACAGGCCAGGATGCGGTCGGTCTTCTTGGCTGCCTGGGCACAAGCTGGCTTATTTTCAGTGGCCGTCAGTCCGCACCCCCGGGTCCTTTTCTGCCAAGCAGCTTTCCAGCCACTCTTCCCCAAGCCTGTAGCGTTGCATGGTGTTGTTGTGGCCCAAGTGCAGGCCCCGGCTCTTTGCCCTGTTAAACCTCATACCATTGGCTGCAGACCATCGATTCAGCCTGTCCAGATCCCTCTGCAAAATCTTGTTATCCTTCAGCAGATCAACAGTGTCAGTCAACTTGATGACATCTACAGACTTACTGAGGGTGCACTTGATTCCCTCATCCAGATCATCAATGAAGATGTTAAACAACACCGGCCTTGCTGAATCTCAACACGAGAAAACATTCCTAGAAAGAGTCAGCATGGATCTAACAAGGATAAACCATGCCTGACCAATCTAATTACATGTGATCGAATGTCTGGATCTCCACATGAGTAGAGAGCAAGCATTTACCTCTTCAGCTTCAAGTGGCCATCCAGTACCTACGCAGAGAATTTCAAGACGGATTCAGACTTTTCACAATGATGCATGACAAGAGAACATAGGCATTATTTGAAACAGAAGAAGAAGCTAAGGGAAACTTTTCTTCATAAAGAACTCCAAGAGCTTTCCCAAAGACAAGATGCACTCTCCATCCTTGAAGGTTTTCGAGATCAGACTGGATTAAGTGCTGAAAACCCTGGTTTAATCTCACAACTAAACCTCCCGAGCAGGAGGTTGGATCAGTGACCTCCTCAGGTCCCTTCCTGCTTTAATAATTCTCTGATTCTAATTAGGAATATACAGAAGATGGATCTGACAAGTATATCCTACTCTGAACTGAAATACTAATGTAGGTGCATCCCATAGATATGTACCATACACTGAGATAGTTTTAATACAGGAAATAAAGGAAATGATGCATCAGAAACACTTCAAAGTTCTCAGAAATTCTCAGAGAGATTTCAGGTGAAGATGATCATAATGCCATTGCACACATGGATTTCAAAGAAATTTTGGACATTGCCCTTCACCAAAGACTTTGCCTGAAACAAAAAAGAACTACGGCCTTTTCATGATTAGTATATTTTGAAGGTAACAAAGACAGGAATAAGACGTTAGTTTTACTAATGGAGGAAAATCAGCAACATTATTCTGTGCTATGGACCATGATGTGAAGATATTATGACCTCGCAAAAGAAATGGGAAAATCATAGAATCATAGAATAGTAAGGGTTGGAAAGGACCTCAAGATCATCGAGTTCCAACCCCCCTGCCATGGGCAGGGACACCTCACACTAAACCATGCCATCCAAGGCTATGTCCAACACCACCTTGAACTCCGCCAGGGATGAAGCATTCACAACATCCCTGGGCAACCCATTCCAGGGCCCCACCACCCTCACAGTAAAGAATTTCTTCCTCAGATCCAATTTAAACCTCCCCTGTTTAAGTTTAAACCCATTACCCCTTGTTCTCTCACCACAGTCCCTAATGAAGAGTCCCTCCCCAGCATCCCTATAGGCCCCCTTCAGGTATTGGAAGGCTGCTAGGAGGTCTCCGCACAGCCTTCTCTTCTCCGGGCTCAACAGACACAATTTTCTCAGCCTATCTTCATACGGGAGGTGCTCCAGTCCCCTCATCATCCTCGTGGCCCTCCTCTGCACTTGTTCTAACACTTCCATGTCCTTTTTATGTTGAGGACACCAGAACTGCACGCAATACTCCAAGTGAGGTCTCACGAGAGCAGAGTAAAGGGGCAGGAGCACCTCCCTCGACCACCTGGTCACACTCCTTTTGATGCAGACCAGGATACGGTTGGCCTTCTGGGCTGCAAACGCACACTGCCGGCTCATGTTCATTTTTTCATCAACCCACACCCCCAAGTCCTTCTCTGCAGGGCTGCTCTGAATCTCCTCCCTGCCCAACCTGTAGCTGTGCCTGGCATTGCTCCCACCCAGGTGGAGGACTTTGCATTTAGCATGGTTAAACTTCATTAGGTTGGCATCAGCCCACCTCACAAGCGTTTCAAGGTCCCTCTGGATGGCATTCCTTCCCTCCAATGTATCAACCGAACCACACAGCTTGGTGTCATTGGCAAACTTGCTGAGGGCACACTCAATCCCACTGTCCATGTCACCAACAAAGATGTTGAACAAGACCGGTCCCAACACCGATCCCTGGGGGACACCACTCGTTACTGGTCTCCAGCTGGACATTGAGCCATTGAGCACTACTCTTTGCGTGAGGCCATCCAGCCAGTTCTTTATCCACCAAGTGGTCCACCTATCAAATTGATGTCTCTCCAACTTAGAGACAAGGATGTCATGTGAGACAGTGTCAAAGGCTTTACACAAGTCCAGGGAGATGACATCAACTGCTCTGCCCCTGTCCATCAGTTCTGTAGCCCCTTCATAGAAGGTCACCAGATTGGTCAGGCAGGATTTCCCCTTAGTGAAGCCATGCTGGCTGTCACCAAGCACCTTGTTGGTTTTCATGTGCCTTAGCATGCCTTCCAGGAGAATCCGCTCCAAGATTTTGCCAGGCACAGAGGTGAGACTGACTGGTCTGTAATTCCCTGGGTCATCCATTTTCCCCTTCTTAAAAATGGGGGTTATATTTCCCTTTTTCCAGTCATCGGGAACTTCACCTGACTGCCATGATTTTTCAAATATGAGGGACAGTGGCTTAGCAGCTTCATTTGCCAGCTCCTTCAGGACCCGCGGATGGATTTCATCCGGTCCCATGGACTTGTATACATTCAGGTTCCTAAGGTGGTCCCGAACAAGATCCTCGCCCACAGTGGGCCCAGGGTCCCCACCCTCACCATCCCCGCGTCTGCCTTCCAAGACTTGGGTGGTGTGGTCAGACAATTTGCCCGTAAAGACTGAGGCAAAGAAGTCATTAAGAACCTCAGCCTTCTCCAAATCCAGGGTAGCCAGTTCTCCCGATAGCTTCTGGAGAGGGTCCACGGTGTCCCTAACCTGTCTTTTATTGGCAATGGACCTATAAAATCCCTTCCTGTTATCCCTAACATCCCTAGCCAAGTTAAATTCTAAGTGGGCCTTAGCTTTCCTAACGTGGTCCCTAGCTTCCCGGACAACATCCCTGTATTCTTCCCAGGCCGCCTGACCTTGCTTCCACCTTTTATAAGCCTCTTTTTTCCTTTGAATTTTGCTCAGCAGGTCCTTATCCATCCAAGGAGGTCTCCTAGCCCTCCTGCTGAACTTCCTTCTAGTTGGGATGCATCGCTCCTGAGCTTGCAGCAGGTGATCCTTGAATATCAACCAACAGTCTTGGGCCCCCCTGCCCTCTAGGGCTGTATCCCATGGAACCTTACTGAGCAGGTTCCTGAAGAGGCCAAAGTCTGCTCTCTTGAAGTCCAGGGCAGTGAGCTTGCTGCACGCTCTTCTCACTGTCCTGAGGATCTCAAACTCAACCATCTCATGATCGCTGCAATCAAGGCTGCCCTGAAGCATCACATTCCCAACCAGCCCTTCCCTGTTGGTGAGGACGAGGTCAAGCATGGCACCTCTCCTTGTTGGCTCCTCTATTACTTGCAGAAGGAAGTTGTCTTCCACGCAATCGAGGAACCTCCTGGATTGCTTGCGCCGGGCCGTACCATCCCTCCAACAGATATCAGGGTGGTTGAAGTCTCCCATGAGAACAAGGGCCTGCAAGCGTGAGGCTGCTCCTATCTGCCTATGGAGCGCTTTGTCCAGCAAGTCCCCTTGGTCAGGTGGTCTGTAACAGATCCCCACAATAATATCACCCATCGCTGTTCTCCCTTTAACCCTGACCCACAAACTCTCTGTCGACTGCTCACCTGTCCCCAGACAGAGTTCCATACTCTCTAGCCTATCCCTAACATAAATAGCAACTCCCCCTCCCCGTCTGCCGGGCCTGTCTTTCCTAAAGAGCCGGTAATCTTCCATTCCAACACACCAGTCATAGGTGCCATCCCACCATGTTTCTGTGATGCCTATGATATCATACTCCCGTAGATGTGCACACATCTCTAATTCCTCTTGTTTGTTCCCCATACTACGGGCAATGATTGACAAAGTTCAATGCTGCTACCAAATTATTCAAGTTAATCAGAGTAATGCTGGCTTTAAAAAGTAATTTGATAGTGGAATAGCAGCGGTAATTTAGTACTGATACAAGTAACATAAGAGATATTTAGAAAGGCAATTCTAATTACACATGCATAGCAATGCATCTTAAAGTAGTCATTAAAATCAGGAAGCAAACCTTAGAAAGACTTTCAGTCATCTGAAATTGTCAGTGACAGCTGAAAGGAACTGGAGGAAAAACCCAACATAATTATATAATTATATTAATTGTTAATGCATCTGGATCTTAAATATTATATTCAAGTCTAATCTCCCTGTTTACAAATGAACTAGAAAAAGATACAGGAAAGAGTGACAAAATGATCATCGAAAGGAAATCTGTTTCTGGGATTCTCTGAAATGGAAATGAAAAATGGAAAATAAAGCCATGTTAGTGGATACTAAATACACCATGCATGTCAATCTGGAAAAGGTACAGAAGCTTCACAAGAAATTGTAATGGATGTCTAAAAATATCATACATGATATGAAAAAGCTGAATAGGAGAAGTCTACCTATTATTACTCTTAACTCAAGAAGTACGCATGTAACATGCAAACAGTAGATTAAAATGAAACAGAAAGAAATACTTTTCCACATGCTAGCTAGTTGCATCATGGAGTTTAGGATACTGTGAAGGCCTCCAGTATAAATGCCTTTAAGTGGAATTAAACACATTCATGGAAGAGAGTTTCACCAAGACTTATGGTATCAGAAGGTCCTGATGACAATACTCAGCTCTGAAAACTGCTAAACCTCTGACTAACAGAAGTTATTAGGGAATTTCAAGGGAAAAGGAATCTTCTTTATGTGAATCATTCTTATTCTTTTTACTTATGACTTTAAGTAGCTATCAGAGGCTCACACAACTGATCATATTTTTTTTTTAATGACAAATGTTTATTTTGCATATATTTATTATTTCATATATTTCAAATCCTGCAGACTGATAATGGTTAAATTGCACTTTAGATTTAAACACATTTAATCTGGTAAAGCCAACAGCACTTTAAGTGCGTCTTTGAGTCTCTTGACTTTGACAAATAATTCTCATTTTAACTGTGATATGAGTCCTTATTTTGGAAGAAGATGAGCATACTACTCATCTTCTGCAAATTGTTTCAGTTCTTATAGCTGTCGACAACACAAGGAATGTTTTCTAGAAGCCTTGAGACAGTGCAGGCTCATGTAAAACTTGTCCTTAATTATTACATGAGTAAAATCACTTCTATTGCAGATAACTTTCTGTTCTATTGCTTCCCTGTAATAACTCTCATATGGGATAGCATGCTCATAGCTATGTGTGCTAAATGACTGATCAGTACAAAGATGTTATGCAGCACTGCAGGGTAGCAATGCATCTCTGTATCTAACACCTGTTTAATGGACCACAGGACATCTGCAAATCCTTTTACTGACATATTTTGAGAAGACCACCCTAGACTTGAGCTGCTTACTGAGAACGGACTTTTTATTTGCCTACTGGAAAACAAAGTACAGTGCATACAAAATCTCTCTGAAGTGACTGTTGATGTTTCACAGTGCCTGCAGTGAAGACTAAATTAGTGACCATGGGATGTGTTTGTTTTTTTCACAGCTGAAAATAAAACATGCAAACAGTTTTTCCTACAAAGAAATCTCACAATGATTCTCCTTTCGCTTTGGAATATTAAGTAATATACTTATAAACTGAATATGTATCACTTGTATATGCATATCTAGCATGCACAGCAAGCTTGATAACATGTTAATTTTTAAATACCAACAGTTTTTAGAATTCCTTTAGTATTATCTCCTCTAGTTTATTTGTATTCATGTATATATTAGTTTTTCAAAATCCTGAGGATCCTTCCCATTTCAAAGGTTTAGACAGTAGTCTTCCCAGTATCCTAAACTCAGAAGATCCCCGTGAGGTACATTACTTTGGAAAATATCAGTCACTCTCATATTTTCATCTCCCTTTCTCTCTTATACTACGGAGCTTACATCTTAATACTCTGATCATCTTCTCTTATGCTCTGTTCCATTAATTTCCTTTCTCCTATTTTTTTCTTTGTCAATTCTCTCATTGTAAAAGGAATGGGAAGGTTTTTATCAGGTGCCAGCAGCACTTAGGAACATTCCAAATAAAAAATATACTTTAAAGTGCATGATGGCTGTGAATCACATATAAGCTAGTTGCCAAATTAATACAGTCATATTCCTGTGCCTCCTTAGTCTCTTTCTCCTCTTATTTTAAAGTATTTTATTTTTCATGTACCTATTACAAAAACTGCAGCTGCCTCTTGTCTGCATACAGTTATATGACTACATTGGGAATATAATTCTAAATTTAGTAATTGGCAGGTTGTTAGTAGGCAGAATAAAGAAAGCAGCACTATATTTTGTTATTTGGGCAAGAAAATGTTTCTTTATTTCTCTGAAAGTACCTCAGTATCTCAGAGGATAGCCTGTGGAAAGATAGGAAGTGCAGACTTGAACATGACCGTATTCAACCTAAAGATGAGTTCTGTAAAATGTATAGTTTGGTGATCCACAGACAAAATAGTAGTACTACAGTTAATGGAACTGGGAATGAGATATGAAATACAGAAATGACACACATAGGAAAATGTTAATAGCAGGAAAGGATATTGATATTCTGACATAGACCAGGAAAAAAATAATTAAAACTCAGTATGGGAAAGCTATAGAAAGTGTAAAAGCTTCCAGTTTCACAGGGGTTTCAGCAAAAGTTCACACTTGAGACACCACAGAGATTTTGGCAAAACTGAGCAACCAATTTCCATTGACTGGAATGGAAATTAGTATTTGCTGATAATACACCGCTATATATGACAGTTTGCAGCAATAAAACTGCGTGGTAATTAAGGTTCAACCATCACTTATACCTCAGTATCGTTCTGAATCAAGGGCTTTAAAATGTAAATCAGAACAGAATATGGGCCACAGCTTGATGACGAAAAATTCCACAGGTGTGTAAGAGTTTAACAAATAAACATTTAAATGTCATCAGCCAATAGCTCAGTAGAAAAAAAATATGCCGAAAGAAATGGTTGTAAATATACCCAAGAATACCAGGCTAAATGTTACTAAACTCAGATAATGAAAGATGAGAAACTTATGTCTCGAGGTGAAATTGAATGAAATACAGGATGAGTTTTACAAAAAGTAAATGATGCTAGAAACATTTCTTCTTTTAACAATATTACTGTTAATTTAGTCAAATGAAACATCTAAGCCATCTGCAAATTGGCAAAATATTAGTTTTGGTATCATTTAGTGTCATTAATGACATTCTCAGCTAAACTAAGGATAAATCTTAGCTAAAATAATTATTTGTATGTTTTGCTCTGCTTTGTTTCAATCAGTTTTATGATAACATTTGTCCTTTACATAGCAATACTTTAACTTCATAAATAGGCATTTGTGAAGATTTTGCCAAAACAATCTGGAAAACATCTGAGCATGTTGTGTCATCCAGCTCTCCGTGATTCATTATAATCTACAACTCTGGCAAATTTATTCTGGTGGAAAAAAAATAAAAAATAAAGAGGAATAGGAACAGGACAAGAAGGATGCAAAATGCATGGTAAAGTTACGACACCTATAAAGGAAGAAAGAAAAGGCACAATTAGAAGCACAGATTCAACATATTAAATTAGACAATGGAAGTACCATAATTAGTTTCTTGCTTTTTTGTTTGTGTGTGTTAGCTCCCTCCATTGTTCATTCACTACACCATTTTAATTTTCATGGAAAAAGCACTTTTTATTTCAAATGTTTGCAAACTATTAGCACAAACTGTCTAGGAATTCTTTCACTCCTTAATGCCTTAGCCATCTGTTATTTGACTGTGTATTAAGCTCTTTCTTAGAGACAGGAGACCAGAACCCATGAATCTGATATTTTTATTTTAAAGTATTCTGCATCTACATACTACTAAAATTTATTTGTAAATATTTCTCCAACCTTTAAGCTGTCTTCACATACTGTCAGGGATATGGTTACTCAGTGGTAGGAGGCCTTCTTTGTTGCATGAAGTTGGTGATACACACACTAACATTACAGATTAGCTCCAATAGGGCATTAAACATTTTGAAAACATTCTCTGGCACTGAGGACAGTTGACAAGGAAGAATCTCCTCACATGATGCTCATAAGCGCTCTCAGCTCCCAGAGAAGAATGGCTACATTCAAACTGCCTGCTGAGAATGACTCCTGGATCGCCCTATGTGTTGGATGCTGTCCAGTAATTATTGGGGGAAAGAATATTTGGCATATGGCAAACTCAAGTCATTGTTCTAACAGCTTACTACCACAGATGAGCACATTCCAATGCCTGACCATATGCACAGCAAGTGTTTAATTTAAATTAGACACAGTTTACCATAAATTAGCTCAAAATACTGATTTTTGGATATATCCAATTTCATTTATAATATATTACATTTTCACAGTCCCAATTCTTTTCACTACTTTGCACTTAGCTTTCAAAAAGTATATTTTCCAATTTGTCACCATTTCTTAGAGATTCGCTTGTTTTGTCACATTCAATGTTCCTTTAAGACCACTGTATCTATGAACACTTGTACTTCAAGTGATATTGAAAGCACCTTTATGTCTAAATTTTTAATTTTCCAATGGCATTATTTTTACAAATCATTACAGCCATAAATGTGTCTCTATTTAATGTTTCTTTTTGTTTTTTTTTTTTTCTTCCATGAGTACATACCTCTTTTCAGTTATTGCAGCTGACTTTTACTTATGTCCTATTCTTGCACATACCCATCCTTTCCACCTGTTCACAAGCAGAAACAGAGTGATTGATAAGTCACCTTTTTATTTGGCTTGGTTATTCAGCACAATACGCTTTATTAAATTGGACAAGCATTTTGTCGAAAGCTATCTACTATGATCATGGAAATTCTACTGATACTGTGTTTATTGATGTCAAAACTCTTGATTTGGTTAAATATATGAGAAGTTAAGAATTCAGGGATTTGTGATCAAGTGGTAAATTTGTTTTCTACTTACTTAATTCTCAAAAAACAAGTTGTGAAGCTTTAATGTACCTTATTGTAGCCTCTTTACATTAGCTACCAGGGTCCTACTAGACTCACAGTCTTTCTTGCTCGGCATTCTGTAAATGACCTGTCAGAAGCTCTTACATTCAGGCAGTTACTTACATACAGTACACATCTGACTATAGTCACTGCTGTAGTTAATGCCACTATAGGAAAACTAGCAAATATAACACAGTTGTGATTTATACAAAAACTTCTTTAAAATACAAGGCATAGCACGGGCTGGCTGCTCCTGCAGGAGAGGGACTCATCTGTTAGAGAAGCTCAGTACCAGGAACAGGAACCAGGGCAGGCCAGGGACAGCTGAGGCAGCTCCAGACCTGGGCATCTCCATGGGAAGAGGATAATGGAGCCCTGCTTTCATGGAGATGGCTGAGCCCTGCCTGCTGATGGGAAGTGGTGAACGAATTCCTTGTGCTGCTTTCCTTGTGTATGTGGCTTTTGCTTAACCTGTTAAACTGTCTCAGCCATGAGTTTTCTCATTTCTACTTTTCCAGTTCTCTCATCCTGACACAGGGCGGGTGAGCAAGTGGCTGTGTGGTGCTTAGTTGCCAGCTGGGATTAAACCACTGTAATAGGTCAGGCCCAGATTTAGCAAACTGGTGGTTTGCACATTGACCATCAATTAATTTCCTTTAACCCTTCTGACAAAGGGAATCATACAGAAATACACGATAAATTTCGTACTTTGAGGTACTTAATTTTGCATTTTTTTTCATCAGGACAATGACTATTAAAACAATCTAGTAGAAAATTTCTTCAATAATAAATACTACTTACTGATATTTGACCATTTATTAATATATATGTTAAGATAGATTAAAATATTAAGAAAGAAAAACACTGAAAACTCAGGAAACTAAAGTAAGTGATAACTGCACATGATATTTCAAAATATTGTACCAAAATTTAGCAAAATCAGCAGTTAATTAAAGCCAGAAAGGATTTTTTTCCCTTAATCACTTTTTTCATCAACATGAATTGTCTTTTCGTCAATTCTCCAGGATACAGGGCAGGACCTTGAAAAGGCTAGGAGGATTGGGCAGGTTAATAAATGGTTAGAAGGGTGGTGCTATAGTCAGGGGTTTGGGTACCTTGACCATGGGACTCAATATAGTAGGCCAGGTCTCCTGGGGGCTGGTGGAGCTGGTCTGACAAACAAGGGGAAGAGTGGATTTGGTAGGAGGCTTGCCAGGCTGGTCAAGGATGCTTTAAACTAGATGTGTTGGGGGAGGGGGGCATCATTCCATCCCAACACACCCAGTCGGTTGGTAGCACTTATAGTAAACATTTGGAGCAATGTAGGGATATTCCAGCTGCTCCAGCCAATGACCCAACTTCAATTGGATCTCGGCTCAAATGCCTCTACACAAATGCCCGTAGTATGGGGAACAAACAAGAGGAATTAGAGATGTGTGCACATCTACGGGGGTATGATATCATAGGCATCACAGAAACATGGTGGGATGGCACCTATGACTGGTGTGTTGGAATGGAAGGTTACCGGCTCTTTAGGAAAGACAGGCCTGGCAGACGGGGAGGGGGAGTTGCTATTTATATTAGGGATAGGCTAGAGAGTATGGAACTCTGTCTGGGGACAGGTGAACAGTCGACAGAGAGTTTGTGGGTCAGGGTTAAAGGGAGAACAGCGATGGGTGACATTATTGTGGGGATCTGTTACAGACCGCCTGACCAAGGGGACTTGCTGGACGAAGCGCTCCATAGGCAGATAGGAGCAGCCTCACGCTTGCAGGCCCTTGTTCTCATGGGAGACTTCAACCACCCTGATATCTGTTGGAGGGATGGTACGGCCCGGTACAAGCAATCCAGAAGGTTCCTCGATTGTGTGGAAGACAACTTCCTTCTGCAAGTAATAGAGGAGCCGACAAGGAGAGGTGCCATGCTTGACCTCGTCCTCACCAACAGGGAAGGGCTGGTTGGGAATGTAACGCTCCAGGGCAGCCTTGATTGCAGCGATCATGAGATGGTTGAGTTTGAGATCCTCAGGACAGTGAGAAGAGCGTGCAGCAAGCTCACTGCCCTGGACTTCAAGAGAGCAGACTTTGACCTCTTCAGGAACCTGCTCAGTAAGGTTCCATGGGATACAGCCCTAGAGGGCAGGGGGGCCCAAGACTGTTGGTTGATATTCAAGGATCACCTGCTGCAAGCTCAGGAGCGATGCATCCCAACTAGAAGGAAGTTCAGCAGGAGGGCCAGGAGACCTCCTTGGATGGATAAGGAGCTGCTGAGCAAAATTCGAAAGAAAAAAGAGGCTTATAAAAGGTGGAAGCAAGGTCAGGCGGCCTGGGGAGAATACAGGGATGTTGTCCGGGAAGCTAGGGACCAGGTCAGGAAAGCTAAGGCCCATTTAGAATTAAACTTGGCTAGGGATGTTAAGGATAACAGGAAGGGATTTTATAGGTACATTGCTGATAAGAGACAGGTTAGGGACACCGTGGGCCCTCTCCAGAAGCTATCGGGAGAATTGGCTACCCTGGATTTGGAGAAGGCTGAGGTTCTTAATGACTTCTTTGCCTCAGTCTTTACGGGCAAATGCTCTGACCACACCACCCAAGTCTTGGAAGGCAGATGCGGGGACGGTGAGGGTGGGGACCCTGGGCCCGCTGTGGGGGAGGATCTTGTTCGGGACCACCTTAGGAACCTGAATGTATACAAGTCCATGGGACCGGATGAAATCCATCCAAGGGTCCTGAAGGAGCTGGCAAATGAAGTTGCTAAGCCACTGTCCATCATATTTGAAAAATCATGGCAGTCAGGTGAAGTTCCCGATGACTGGAAAAAGGGAAATATAACCCCCATTTTTAAGAAGGGGAAAATGGATGAGCCGGGGAATTACAGACCAGTCAGTCTCACCTCTGTGCCTGGCAAAATCTTGGAGCGGATTATCCTGGAAGCCATGCTAAGGCACATGAAAACCAACAAGGTTGTTGGTGACAGCCAGCATGGCTTCACTAAGGGGAAATCCTGCCTAACCAATCTGGTGACCTTTTATGAAGGGGCTACGGAACTGATGGACAGGGGCAGAGCAGTTGATGTCATCTACCTGGACTTGTGTAAAGCCTTTGACACTGTCTCCCATGACATCCTTCTCTCTAAGTTGGAGAGACATCAATTTGATAGGTGGACCACTGGGTGGATAAAGAACTGGCTGGATGGCCGCACGCAAAGAGTAGTGCTCAGTGGCTCAGTGTCCAGCTGGAGATCAGTAACGAGTGGTGTCCCCCAGGGATCGGTGTTGGGACCGGTCTTGTTCAACATCTTTGTGGGTGACATGGACAGTGGGATTGAGTGCGCCCTCAGCAAGTTTGCCGATGACACCAAGCTGTGTGGTTCGGTTGATACATTGGAGGGAAGGAATGCCATCCAGAGGGACCTTGACACGATTGTGAGGTGGGCTGATGCCAACCTGATGAAGTTCAACCATGCTAAGTGCAAAGTCCTCCACCTGGGTCGGAGCAATGCCAGGCACAGCTACAGGTTGGGCGGGGAGGAGATTGAGAGCAGCCCTGCGGAGAAGGACTTGGGGGTGTGGGTTGATGAAAAAATGAACATGAGCCGGCAGTGTGCGCTTGCAGCCCAGAAGGCCAACCGTATCCTGGGCTGCATCAAAAGGAGTGTGACCAGCAGGTCGAGGGAGGTGATCCTGCCCCTCTACTCTGCTCTCGTGAGACCTCACTTGGAGTATTGTGTGCAGTTCTGGTGTCCTCAACATAAAAAGGACATGGAACTGTTAGAACAAGTCCAGAGGAGGGCCACGAAGATGATCAGGGGACTGGAGCACCTCTCGTATGAAGATAGGCTGAGAAAATTGGGGTTGTTCAGCCTGGAGAAGAGAAGGCTGCGTGGAGACCTCATAGCAGCCTTCCAATACCTCAAGGGGGCCTATAGGGATGCTGGGGAGGGACTCTTCATTAGGGACTGTGGTGAGAGGACAAGGGGTAATGGGTTTAAACTTAAACAGGGGAGGTTTAGATTGGATCTGAGGAAGAAGTTCTATACTGTGAGGGTGGTGGGGCCCTGGAATGGGTTGCCCAGGGAAGTTGTGAATGCTTCATCCCTGGCGGCGTTCAAGGTGGGGTTGGACATAGCCTTGGATGGCATGGTTTAGTGGGAGGTGTCCCTGCCCATGGCGGGGGGGTTGGAACTCGATGATCTTGAGGTCCTTTCCAGCCCTTACTATTCTGTGATTCTGTGTGATTCTGTGAATTCCCAGCATTAGCTCCAGTTATGTCTCAACTCATACAGAAATTATAAAGTCATCAGGAAAAACATCATACCTGATTAAAATTCTACAGATTACCTCAAACATCATCTTGGGATACCAGCATTACACTAGGAATGACAATAGTCAAGTGTCCTATATGACCTCTTAACCACTAGCTTTAAGACTGATCCCTGGTTTTTTTCCTGGATTCTACAGAAACTACTTACTTCTTTGGCATGAATCTTAAGCACTCAGGTTGATGCAATTTTCTCTATTTCTGTGTAAGTATCATGTTACAAGAAACATTTGTGAACGTGAGAGGAAACCTGTACTCAAGCCTCCTAACTGTCTGGAGTTTTTTTGTTTAGCTGGTTATTTTTGACAGCTGTCCTTTCAAATTATGAGTAAATTAATATTTCAGTCAATGTTCAGTAAGTTTGCAGTCCAAGAAATAATGCAAGATAAAATGGTACCTAAATCATCCTCAGAATATACACAGGCAGAAAAAAAGTATGCAATATTATCCTTTAAATCAATGCAACATGCAAATTTAGGAAATACAGAGCAAAACACATGAATTAGTAACAACTTTTTTATTTGTGTGTACTTACTTAACGATCTAATATAAAGTATACTAAAGTCAATGAATACTGCTTCATTATTTCTGAATTGTTTAATTACCTAAAGTTAATAGCTTGGAGTTCATTTAAAATTTCACAAGAAAAAAAATAATAAGGTAAACTAGATAGAACAGAAAAGGAATAGTGCAGTTAGAAAAGTTTCAGGGAAGGTGACATGTAACAAAACACCTGGAACAGCTTTCATAACGAAGGCACTGAAATCATGGAATAACAGAAGTATTAGTTGGATGACACTTCTGGAGTTTACCTAGCCCATCATTCTCTAAAAAGCAGCATTATTGCCAATTCTAGATCAGGACAACCATGATTTTGCCTAGACAAATCCTAAAACTTCCAAGGACAGAAACTCCATAACCTGTTTTGGTAGCCTGCTCTGGACAATTCTAAAGCTGCCTTACCTTCCCCCAGGAAAAAGAGTTTTCCTCATGTCTAGTCTCAACCTTCCAAGCCACTGTGTGTGATTGCTGCTCACTGTCATTCTATCTGCCACTACAAAAGAGTTTGGCTTCATTATTTCTGTAGCTCAGAGATTCAACTAATTGTGAGCTGCTACTTTTTCCCTTCATCCTAGAAATGACTGCACAAAAAACATCTCAGCCATGAGCTCAGGGCATAGAGCGTGTTCCCACCTCCCACACTCCTTCTATGAGTGTAACTGTCTGTGCTCATGCACAAGAGCTCTTGTGAAAAGCAGAACGAAGCCTTGAAGGGTTTTTCTCCTTCAATGATTTGGGAAATGAAGACATACTGGAGCTTTAGCCCGATAAAAGTATTGTTGCTGCCAAAGATCTAGCTATAGAGAAAGAAGATTTACAAGTCCACCCAGGGAAGGTGAGTTACCCTTAGTAAGCAGAAAAAACAGACTCACCTTAAAAGTCTTGAGTATTTTGTTCAAGATTGCTGGTGGAAACACTAAGATAAGGTTCAGCTAACGTATGTGAGACAGAAGCCTGGAGATAATGGGTGTACACTGGGAGTACAGACTGGACTTTGTTCTACGGCTTGTACAATCTAAATGCACGAAAAGTGACTGAGGTGACGCTGTTAACAACAAATTTCAATGGAATGTTCATTAAAATGGCCTAATTCTCCCTGCAGATGCTGTGGATTGTGAAACATTTTGAGGTATGTTACCCTAACCTGAAATCTTTAAAGAGTTTATCCTGAAACTAGTCCAAGCAATGATTAATAAGGGGACCCCACTTAAAGGGAGAAGGTCAATAAAAGAGCGTTTAGAAAAGAATGGTGTTCTTTCTCTGGGACACTTTATTCATAAGATTTTGTCCACTGGGAAGTTTTCTTGAAAAGTAAAGAAATTTCTATTGCTATTTCATCTGTGAGCTGTTTGCCATGCTGCACATAATCAAGTGGGTTACCTCAAGAAAATGAGTAAGACCGACTGCAAAGATTAAAGAATCATTCCCTTACATATACTATAAAGGTTCAGATCCTTCATCCACTCCCTGTAGAGCACATGCTTCAGACTTGTAGCCATCTCTGTATATGGCAGCAATCAAGGTTTCCAGTTTCAACACATTTATTTATTCCTTTTATTCATTCCTCTTACCCCAAAAGTGGATACAGAAGAGGGAATACTGTCAGTTTCCTGAAGACACTAATTGTCCTTAATGGCCCTGAACAGCCTCCCCTGTGGTTACCACCCTTCAAATCCCCTTCCATGGGGATCAGAGGCTCCATTTAAGCTCAGGTTGGTCACTTTAGTCTTGGCTTGAGTTATCCTGTGGATGTACTGTGTTCATCCTGGCCATGGACTCTCGACCTCTGTCCTGACTTCCAGACTTGCAATCTTACCTCTAATGACTGGATTTCCCTGGCAGTCAAAGGGATGTGTGTCTGATCCTAGTTACCCTCATCATGCCTAAGGCTGCTGCAGGCTGACTTCCTAGCTTTACCTGTATCCCCTTTGTCAGCTATGGACTTTCCTGATGGGTTGGACCTGGATGAACCTGGCTGCCATACATAGGCCTGCCCTGCACACCTCACTTGAATAATGTGGGACAGAGCTCTGACTGACAAGGGGCCTGCCCTGATGGATGTGTTACTGTGCTTGACTCCCAGCACCCTCTCCTTCAAGAGAATGTTCCTCCTGCTCGCCCTACTGCACACTGGCTTCTTTTAACTTGGCAGATCCTTCTCTGTTAAGCTCCTACTCAATCAGCCTCTTTCCAGACTGTTATGATACATATGATTATTCTTGATGAGCTTCATAAAGCTTCTGTTAACCAATCCTGATGCCAGGGATTCTCCACTTGGTATCAGTTGCCAGAGAAGAAGCCATTAACTACTACTTTTTGACCACGATAATATACCCAGTCTTAAATCTAACAGTCCATACATTCAACGTAGATTTCCTAAAGTAATATTCTTCATCTGAAAGAGATAACTGAAGATGAACATGATAGAGGTCTTGAAAATCAAAACTGGCTTGAAGAAATTGAACAGAGAACAGCTATTCACTGGGTCTTCCGAAGTAACTCTTAGAGGTCATAAGCTGAAGGCAGCAGGAGGTAAATTCAAAACAAAGATAAGGAATTACTTCTTAGAATGAATGGAAGAATATTCACTGGTCTTCACCAAAATGCTGAAAAAAATATTGTAATAAATAATTTTTTTTCATTATGAAATATGCAAAAATAATCATCAAAATAAGAGCTACCATTTCTGCTTAGCAGAGTACCTGTACTACATACCACTGTAAAGTGGAAAAGTGTGGTAGAAAAGAATGACTAACCCAGTTCTTATACTCTTCCATTGACATGTGCTATTGACCATTAGGTGGTGAGATGGGTGCTTGTTCTAGCACTCTATGCTATTCATGTCTTACAAAGACATTGGTTTGTATAAAAAAACAGTAAACATTTTTTTTGGAGCCTAGCAATGTATTGCGCCCAACTAGTAACTCAAGTAAAGCAGTCTGCATATTAAATTCCACCTATTTTAAAAATATTTATCGAGTGAAATATAATAACAAAAAATTATGGCACAGCCGCCAAAAGTTGTTGTCATACTCTACCATCTTGATCATCTGATCTGCTCATACTAAAAACCAGTGAACTTACCAGTATAAATTATTTGCTACTGTTTGGACTAAAGCTGTTGAGGGGAGACAAATATGTGAAATATGTTTTTAAAGGTTTGTTTCTTTACTCTTTTCCATCATTTAGTCACTAGAAGTTCTTCATCATGGAAAAAAAAAAAAAAAAAAAAAAAAAAAAAGACAAGATTTTATTTGCAAGAAAAACCTACCTTTTTTACAAGTAGACTTTTCAAGTGTATCCTATTGTTACAGTAATTAAACTTCTAAACATGCTTTAAATAAGAAGGATAACATCTTCAAAACTACTTGAGTAGCCATAGCAACAGCATTTTTTAAAATAAAAGCAATTCATTGAGTGGGTTTTTTTCTTCCTGACCTTAAGCTTTAAAAAAATATACAGTCAACAACTTTTTATAAAGTGCATATGTTTGTCCAAACTCAGATAAAATCCAAATAAAGAATATGCTGAAGTTTCCTACAGCATTTTATGCATATATACCTACTAACTAACTCTTAAGAGCACTTTAAAGTTACTCTTTTCTCTATTTCCAGAAAGCATGCTCCTCTAGCAGTGTTACGAGTGCTCATACCAACCCCTTTCAATTTATTTATTTTTTAGTACACCATGATAAATATGTAATTTAGGGCTATTTTTAAAAATTCGTGTGCATTCTGTATTTATCAGACGGATAATTTTCTCAATTTTTTTCTTTCAGAAATATATACTAATTGAATTTTGTGCTCTTTTTGGTGTTAAAGAAAGACATCCATTCCCACACTGAAGAAATAAGTCTTACTGAAACCTAAAGTACGATTTCACTACACACTGAGATTGCTCAAAAGCAGTGGTTATGTTTGTCAAAATACTGACCCTCCTGTATACCGCTCTACTTCATTGCTCTTAAGAGTAGATTTGTAAGACACTTATTTTCATGTATGTTGTCAAATGATTGCTCAAAATTTACCTTCTTAAAGAAGAACCAATACTACATTTGATTGTTGATACTAGCCAACATGGTAGGAGGGAAGGAAAGGGGTATTAATCCTTCTTGCACTTCATTAACAGAGTTGTTAAATAAAGGCCTTATTCAAAGTTAGCTGAAGTTAGTATAAAGACACTTGCTTTTAATAACCTTTGGATCATGCTTAAAATCTATTTAGTTACAAATGTACCACCAAAATGAGGGTTATGAAATTATCACTGAGGACATAATTTGGAAGTAATGGAATTTAATCTGTAACCAAGGGCCTAATTTGGCACGAAAATCCTTATTAGCAGTGATGACAGATACAAAGAGAACAACACAGCTTGAACCTGACAGCTCAGGTTGTGATTTCAGGAGTGAAATTAGAAATAAACATAATAACGCTGTAAATATGCACATGCTATCATCGAAAGGTATCAAGCATAGAACTCATGAGGCCTTTTAGAGAAAAGATATATTCAGAGTTCCTTACTATCTCAGAAGAGAATATTGCTTCTTCTAAGCCAATAAAAATTTCATTCAGACAAAAAGTATCAGTATTTAGAGCAAGCCCAGAATACTTTTATATCAAATTGTCTTATTTGCACATGGAAAATATCTTAAGTTTCTGAGCAGTCTGAAGCACTGCCGAAGGATTAAGGGAAAATATATGTGTGAACCATGCATGTGGCACATTCATATTGTCTCACACAAATTTT
The DNA here is from genome assembly GCA_039720435.1 of Amazona ochrocephala. Lineage (NCBI taxonomy): Eukaryota > Metazoa > Chordata > Aves > Psittaciformes > Psittacidae > Amazona > Amazona ochrocephala. The sequence continues at coordinate 22,282,440 of CM077879.1, forward strand.
CATAGTCTATCTCTGCAACTTGCAAAAATATTTTTAGCACAACCTATGTGGTCAGTGTTTTAAAATATGTTTATGGAACTGCCTGAGATAAATGAAAATGTTTGTGGATGCTATAATATAGAGAAAGATGTGAAAAGCAGCATTATAAGATTGGAGGTTGGCCAACATGACACCTCTCTGTAAACAGGGCAAAAAGGAGGACCCTGGAAACTACATGCCTAGAGCTCAGTGCCAGGCAAGGTCATGGAGCAGATGATCCTGAGTTCATAAAGCATGTGTAGGAAAACAGAAGGATCAGGCCCAGTCAGCATGGGTCCATGAGCGGCAGGTCCTGCTTAACCAGACTGATCTCCTTCTGAGATAAGGTGACCAGCCTGGTTGATGACTGAAAGGCTGTGGACATTATCTATATGGACTTTAGGAAAATATTAGACACCATTTTCACACAGTATTCTGAGGAATTGGCTGGATAGGCCTGGATAGGTGGATTCTTTGCTGGGTCAGAAATTAGATGGATGGCAAAACCCTAAGAATGGTGGTAAATAGCATGACATCTACTTGGCAACCCGTCACTACTGGTGTCCCTCAGGGATCAGTGTTAGGGCTGGTGTTGTTTAACATCTTCATTGATGATCTGGATGAAGGGATCGAGTGCACCCTCAATAAATCTGCAGATGTCATCAAGTTGGCTGGCACTGTTGATCTGCTAAAGGATAGGGAGGCTCTGCAGAGGGATCTGGACAGGCTGGACTGAAGGCTGTGGCCAATGGTATGAGGCTCAACAAGGCAAAGGGCAGGGTCCTGCACTTGGGCCACAACAGCCCTATGCGATGCGACAGGCTTGGGGAAGAGTGGCTGGAAAGCTGCTTGGCAGAAAAGGACCCGGGGGTGCTGGCTGATGGCACTGAACATAAGCCAGCTTGTGCCCAGGCAGCCAAGAAGGCCAACTGCATCCTGGCCTGTGTCAGAAATAGCAGAGCCAGCAGGGCCAGGGAAGTGATCATCCCCCTGTACTGGGCCAGGTAAAGCTGTACCTCAAATCCTGTGTTCAGTTCTGGGCCCCTCTCTACAAGACAGACATTGAGGCGCTGGAGTGTGTCCAGAAAAGGGCAACAAAGCTGGTGAAGGGCTTGGAGCACAAGTCTTGTGAGGAACTGTGGCTGTTTAGTCTGGAGAAGAGAAGGCTTGGGGGAGCCTTATTGCTCTCTGCAACTACCTGAAAGGAGGCTGTAGTGAGGTTGGGGTCGGTCTGTTTTCCCAAGTAAAAAGCAATAGGACAAGAGGTAACAGCCTCAAGTTGCACCAGGGAGGTTTATTTTCAATATTAGGCAAAATTTGTTCACCAAAATGGTGGTCAGGTATTGGAACAGGCTTCCCAAGAAAGTGGTGGAATCACTGTCCCTGGAAGTGTTCAAAAACTGTGCAGATGAGGCCCTCAGTGATATGATTTAGTGGTGGTCTTGGCAGTCCTGGGGTAATGGTTGGACTTGATGATCTTAAAGTCTTTTCCAACTTAGTTGATTGCATGACTCTATTATAAAATTCTAATGAGGTTATTTGTTAAAGTACAACAATGGTGGTAAAAACTCAGCTTTGTGAAGAAGTCACACATAAAGGCAGGTTAAGCTGGAAGAAACCAAAGAGTAAAAGTGAAAATATAACGGAAGAAGGAAGAGAACAGCCTACTTTCTCTCTATTGTTGGCAAATATATTAACAATAGTAAACTTAATCACTAAATAGAGGCTGAGAAATCCTAGTTTACTATGAATTCTGGTCAGGAGACGTGAAGGTAATTTAAAGTTGTCAGAGAACTTCCTTTCTCAAAAGTTTTCAAATGGTGATTTAGATATTTCACATCTTTTTCAAAATGTTTCTAATTTGTAGGCTTCAGGACTTAATAGTCCAAAGAATTCTTGATCCAAGAATGTGACTATAAGTATTTTTTTCTTCTTTTAAGCAAATAAAATAATTAAAGATGACATATTGTGAAAATATTGTCTTCCAGGCTTGCAGCACACTTCTGAAGTCTTCCACAGGGAAATGCAAAGGAATAGAACTGCATGTTATAGGTCTGTTTAGAAAGCAGTAGCGTGCAAGTCTTAGCTGCTAGTTCATTGTGAACTCATGGGGCGACACCCACATCTATTTAAAAAAAAAAAAAAAAGTCTGCATAGTCTTTGACAGATACACTTGCGCTAAAGCACATCTTCGGTCTCCTTTGAAAGAAAGCACAGAACTCCTTTGTAAGATTGTTTCCTGAAGCTAGCAAACCAGGGAGTCTGGAAAACTGAGAGACTGAAGAACCAGTCTTCTTATTCCTTGTGGATAAGAAATCTGTGCTTATTTTGTGGTGGATTGAGCACAGAATAGGCAAACACAATCCTGCCTAATGGAATGATTAAGTGTTTAAAATGATGTTTTAATTCAATCAATTAAAAGCATAAACAGCATGAGTTTGAAACAGTTTAAAGAATTATACACAAGCCGATCTGGCTGTCAGCAGGAGTGAAAAATTCATGTATCACCTACACACAGCTTGAATTCTGTATTTCTCTATTAGATATTACAAGCAACCTACTCTATCACAGAAGAATATCTCTTGAGTGAGAAAAGGAAAACATAGCAAAGATTTCAAAACATGTGCAGTTAATTAAAATTTAGGCACTCAGCAACCACTGTCAAACATTTAATAAATATAACAGCCTGATTAGTCTTTATTTGTTCTGTTTCTTCCATAGAAAATTTCAAGAAAATATTCAATAGATGGACCATTTAGATATATTTTAAGAGAAAAAAAAAAGAAAAAAAGAAAAAAACAAAACAAAAAAACCCACACTTCTAACATTTAACGAAACATCTGCTTTTTAAGAAAATATCATTTTTAGATTCAGTAGATGCATTTCTAAAATACAAAAGAACCATAAATATTTAACTGCTGTTAATTGTATATTGAGTACTTGAGAAATAGAAACATGAGAACAAAAAAAAGCATCCTGTGACAAAATAATCCAGTGTGATATAAAATTGTTTTTATCCTACAATACAAAAAATTGTATGGTTATTTAATACGTGGATGTTAGGGCAAGACTTTCTAGAAGTGCTCCGTTTTGGCCTAACCGAGTATTCATTTACGTCAATGCTACAAATCATACCCTTCAAGATACTTTGGTTGGAAGGAACTACTACTTAAAATGATCTAAAATATATAATTAAAAAGCTCAAAATGTCTTACATGTCAGTGCAAGACTTTTGCAACCAAAGAACTGGTGAATTAAAAATACATCATTCAAAAGACCTTGGCAAGTGTGTTCTGGAACATGATAGAATCCTATAAAACAGTTGGCTACCATACAACATGAAAAAAAGATATCAGGAAGCGTACTTCTGGGACTAATACTACACATTAATTTTGCCTCAGCCACTAATCAGATTACACTTTTGAGAGAAAAGGATCATATAAACAGTCTCATAATGCATGAATACTAATTCACAAGTCAGGTCACATTGTAAGATCAGCAAAATGTCACTGCGTATGCAGTATTAAAGGAAATAAGTGTAGTAAAGGATTTTGGGAACTTCAGATAGCTTTATTGTAACTACAATCAGCTATATAACAATAACCAGATGTTATATATCTGGTTATACTGGGAAAAACTTGGGAAAAATGAATTGTTCATAATTTTTATTAGTGGAGTTTTACAGCAACAAAATCAAAACCAACAGAAGCTCTTGCTTTATTATATTTTTGCTATCTTAGGAATCACATGATCTTTGCAAAAAGTAACTGTCGTGGTTTAAGCTTCTCAGCCACAAACAGTTTTGCTCACTCACTCACTTCCCCCTCTTTCTTCCCTCCGCTCCTGGAGGGATGGGAAGGAGAATCGAAAGAATGCAACTCCCACAGGTTGAGATAAGAACAGCCCAGCAACTAAGGTATAACACAAACCACCACTGCTACCACCAATAATAATAATGACAAGAGAAAAATACAAGGAAAGAGTTTTTTCTTCCCCCCCACTCCGTAAAGGGCGGGGGGGGGGGAAGAAGAATCGAAAGAACGCAGCTCCCATGGGTCGGGATAAGAACAGCCCAGCAATCAAGGTACAACACAAACCACTGCTACCACCACCAATAATAATAATAACGAGAGAAATACAAGGGAAGAGGACAGAACTGCTCACCACTCGACGACCGAGCTGTGAACTAAAACCACAACTCTTCCGGGTTCCGGCCCCCCAGTTCTTTTTCATCCTGGATATGATGTGCTGTGGTATGGAATAACCTCTTTGGTCAGTTTGGATCAGGTGTACTGTTTCTGCTTCCTCCCGGCTTCCACCCTTCCCTGGCAGAGCATGAGACTCAGCAAGTCCTTGGCCAGCCTAAACATCACCAAGCAGTAACTGAAAACACTGGTGTTATCAGCACTGTTCCCAGGCCCAAAATCAAAAACACAGCGCTGCAGCAGCTACCAAGAAGGGAAAAAAGAAAAAATGACTGCTACTGCTGAACTCAGGACAGTAACCATAAATAATCAGTGAAGCAACATCTTCAGTCTCCTCAGTTGAAAATTTTGTAATGCCCGTGGTCACAGTCATTCATCAGAAACAAATCTATCCATGTCTCTGTTTCTCCAACTGGGTAATGACTTAATGTGATTTCACTTCAGAGTTTATTCAAGAAGATTTCCTATATCAGTACTTCAACAGTCATAATATTTCACAGTAAGAAGTTTTACAGCCAGGTGTGAGTCCATGTGCACATTAGCATTCACTGACACAGCGCTGAAAGAAGCAATTTCATAACTTGCCTCAGCTCTTAGTTTCTTTTTACATTCCTCTTTTGGCTCCTAACACATTATGTCTTCTTTCTCAAATACTGCTTTAGGTTGTTGAGTCCTACATGCGTACACCCTGTTTTAGTTTTTGTGCTTGATGATGAAACCTAATGACTTGAGCATCCTGTCAGGGAATGGTCTTACCTCATCCTACTAAACAACCCTCAGCAATTTCATACATTTAATAAAGACTCAAGTTACTTCATTTCTAGGCCCAGCTGACAGAAATCCAGAAATCATATGTCATGTTCCAGTTTAGCACTTCCATGTTTGTACAAGCACTTAATGCACTGAACCTTAATGAACTGAACTGTGTTAGCTTAACACTGACTGCTAGCGCTTTGAAATTGTCTCTGCAAACTCCTTTTGTTTCTGGTACAGCCTTTTGCTTATGTTTTGATAATGATTTATGCTTAAATTTTAAATTATTACCTTCTACATTATAACTGATGCTCACTCAAGTGAAAGCTGAGACAGGTAGGAAGCCTTCACTTAGCATTCATATCCCACTCCAGCTCACTGTGCCCTCTAGACTTTGAGGCCTGTGTTCACAGACAGTTTAATCATTATCCTTGCAAGGATATTGATAGCAAGAGAAATTTCTAAGAGAATTTTGTTTTCTTTGTAACAGCTAGCCAGCCCATAAAAGCTTCCAATTTCCTGTGAGCTAATCTTTTCACTGAAACATAAAACTATCACAGACCACTTAATCTACACCCTATCTTCACACCAAAAAGGCTTATGTCACCCTTACACTTCATGATTTTATTATTTTATGATTGAAAGTTTTACTCAGAAATTTAACAGTTTCTGTGGTGGAACAGTCTAATATGCTGCAAGAAATCCACCCAATTTCATGGAAGAAGGTGATCTTCTTCAAGGGAAAATCTGTGTTTTCTTCAAATGCAGTATATTGGTCATGAAACAATCCAGAAACCTATTCAATATATGGTGCTCTCTCTGGCATTTATCAAAAAGCTCTACATGTCCTTTTGGATAAGAGAATTACAAACTTTAGCTTTAATTTTTTTCCCCTCCTTTGCCTCAGTTTTCAGCAGAAATGACACTGGCTCAGTCAAAACTTGAGAAAAATCTAAAATGCCAACTGTATCTTTTTAGAAAATGAGTATTCTTTACTGAATATGAAACATTCAGGTTACTGTAATGTCTCTGAAAGTCAGGAGAGAGCAGAATGTATCTTTGCAATTTAGAATTTGGGTGTAACTGTGGGGCTTAGTAAAATCGGTCCTATGATAAATAGAAAGACACTTTCCAGAGCAGATATGAATAATCTTAGCATTCTTTACACTTTTTTGGCCTATTTAGTGTGCTCTATACATTTTTCTGGGACATTTTTTGTGTGATAACAGAATTTATTTGATTATTTTCTAGTACAGTTGAGTGAAATCCATTTTTTCTCTTAGAACACAGATCATCTTAAAAAGCATGTAATAATATTCTGAAAAGCTTTTGTTATCACCATCTGTAGACCAAATAAGAAAAATTCTGCATCCTAAATGCAATAGAATTTTTGTATCACAGCATTTTTCTGAAAAGTTGGAAATAGATTCCAAGAAGAGAGGACTGTATCTACCATCTTTGGAAACCTCAGCACTTTCTTCTGTTGTCCAATTTAACTGCTGCGTCACTAAAGATTTCTGTCAAGTAAGCTCTCTCATATTTGTTAAAGAACAGTATGATTCATACTCAGGATCAAATTCACCCAAGCTAGCAAACATACCTGGAAAAGGCAAAGTCTAAGTATATTGGTGTGTAAACTTTAGAGTGTGAAAAGGCCTCGCTTGCTGTCAGCCACCTGCTAATACCTGCTCATCTAAAAAGCTCCTCAGCTTCTTAGACCTTCACAGTTTCTGCTCCAATTAACCTAGTTTTCTGTTGTCTTGCTCTATTAGCCTTTCATACATCCCTTTCAAACTCCCTAATATATAAAGGAAATTCTAGATGGATAAGGGATAAGACAAGGGTGACCCTGAAGTGCTTCACTAACTTAATGATCTATGATTAGATATCCTAGCTCACCAGTGAGGCAGTATTGACTACTTTCTTCAAATGAATCTTCTTTTCATCCTTCACCGCTTTTTAGGTTTTTACTCCAATTGAGTCACCTTGTTATCCTATCAAGGTATCAGGTCATCCTGATAGTAAATGTATGCTGTCAAAAAGTAAAATATATGTAGTTGAATAACATCTGCATATCACAATGTTCTTAAAATTTAAAGACACTACATCATGCAGTCATAAACAAAAGTCTAAAAAGGACAAATGGAAACAGTTTAGTTTTTTTTTTTTTTTTTTTTTTTAGCTGAAAGTCCTTTTTTCCATTTTCTGTTTCTGGTGGTAGGCATCTACCTACACTACCAATTGTTGGTTTTATGGGAAAAAAAACAAAGTAGGCAAATCGTTTTCACTTACAAGTGTTCTAAAAGGGGGACAGTAACTGATTTAAAAAGTTCTGGCTGTAAACTGAACAGTAGAATAAAGAAATAAGAGAGCTGCAATAATAAATTTTGTGTGCACCCCTGCCAAAGAGGTAACTCAATTTCACACTGTTCTTGAAAGAATGGCAGATTGTGAGACACAAATAAATACTGAATTTTAATCCCAAATTATAAGAATTGCTTTATTTTTAATAATTCAGTGTAGGTTTTTTTTGGCTTTTTGAGTTTTGTTTGGGGATATTTTTGTGGTTGCTGTGGTTTTTTGGTTGAGTTTGGGTGTTTTTTTGTAAAAAGTTCTATTATACAAGTATTTTCAAATTTTAGTTCATTTTTTAATAGCTTTTAGTTAAAATGAAGGTCAGTCTAAGCATTTCTGTTTTTATCCTGACACCAACCAAATACCTTAAAGGATTAGCCAATGAAATGTTACCACTGATAAGTACCGGAAGTAGTTTATTATCACAAAACCTTGTATTTAAACATTCAGTGTAATGCATCTAAAGAGGTATAAGCTGTTGTTTGATGTTCAGGAAAACATACAGTAGGGTAAATTTTCCATTTAGGTGACTTTTCCATCTAGTTTACTCAAGTCCAAAATACTAACCTGGTATTTTTTTTATTCTGTGTGTCTTCTTACAGAAATGCTTATCTAGTACATAAGGTACTGAACAATTGATTACAAATAAGAGCAAAAAATCCCTCCAAGCACAAAGGAACACAGAAGAGACTCTGAACCAGTAAAGTAAGCTACAGCCTGTTCTTCCTATTATCTCCAACTCATTTTCTTACTCATTAATGATAATCAAAAAGAAAAAAAAAATATGAATTGGTTAGAATTTCATGTACATTTTGCAGATATAGAACACCAGTAATCGTTATAAGACTTGCTAGAAGCAATTATTAGAGTAAGTGGATGTAGGCAGACAATATATGTGCTCAAAAACATATCTGCATATATGGAAATCTTTCTTAAAAAGCTTGCATTTACTTACTGTGAAGCACATTTTTCACCAGCAATTCTATCCTCTGTATGTACAGCTCACCAAACTCATGTAGATGCAACTTCATGTCATGGTCTAGAAGTAAGGAAACATTCCTGCCCCTCTACTCTGCTCTCGTGAGACCTCACTTGGAGTATTGCGTGCAGTTCTGGTGTCCTCAACATAAAAAGGACATGGAAGTGTTAGAACAAGTCCAGAGGAGGGCCACGAGGATGATGAGGGGACTGGAGCACCTCTCGTATGAAGATAGGCTGAGAAAGTTGGGGCTGTTCAGCCTGGAGAAGAGAAGGCTGCGTGGAGACCTCCTAGCAGCCTTCCAATACCTGAAGGGGGCCTATAGGGATGCTGGGGATGGACTGTTCATTAGGGACTGTGGTGAGAGGACAAGGGGTAATGGGTTTAAACTTAAACAGGGGAGGTTTAGATTGGATCTGAGGAAGAAATTCTTTACTGTGAGGGTGGTGGGGCCCTGGAATGGGTTGCCCAGGGAAGTTGTGAATGCTTCATCCCTGGCGGCGTTCAAGGTGGGGTTGGACATAGCCTTGGATGGCATGGTTTAGTGGGAGGTGTCCCTGCCCATGGCGGGGGGGTTGGAACTCAATGATCTTGAGGTCCTTTCCAGCCCTTACTATTCTGTGATTCTGTGATTTTTAAAATGTTACGCAGAATCATTAAAATGCTTCCAAATATACATTACTCCATATGCCAAGATTGCTATGAGTATAAATGTACTTAGCATATGTTTATGGTGTTTTAAAAAGTCATGTTTTAAAGTTAGCCCTTTTTCTGGATAATTACGTCTATCAGAAAGCTGGGAGTATCTTATTTCTGAAAGTACAAAACATTAATTCTGAACTCAGCAGGCTAGATACAACTGATTTATAGACACAGCATTTTTGAATTTTCTGATTTGGATATGTATGCAGTTTGGGAGAAAAAGGAAGTGATTCTCTGGAAAGCAGATCCAACTTTAGAATTATGTCTCTAGGGACCTCAGATCAGGAATTCCCACAGCAGAATGGTCCCAAGGCTACGCATGGGTAAAAGTTTTTTGGTTTACCCTCTGCTAATGGCCTGGTGTCAACTCTACTAACAGAACCTCTGTTCTTCTGGCAGTTGTATTAAGTATGCATGAAGTCAATGCCATTCTGTCTGGTCTCTGTGCTAGTAGGGCACACATGTCAATCTTTTTTTTTTTTTTTTTTTTTTCAGGTTTTCTTGTCCTGTAGACAGCTAGACATGTTTCTTACACCATTTTCAAAAACTTTTTGCTAGCACAGCTTTAAATGGTTCACTGAATTTTGCAGCTTATTGTTCAACCGGCTACAGAGCAAAAAGCAAGGCATTTTTTTACAGTTGCTTTTGCTTATACTGGAGACCCATAAACCTTTCCATGCAGTCCTTTGCACAATAAGCTTTTTTCCTTCAGTACATAGGGTCTTTACTTCATCTAAGCTTGATAATTATTTCCTCTGCTGATATAATAATTGTTTCCCACACAGAGTCTGATATTTAGGTTAATTGCTCTGTAAAGAGTGAGGAACATGCAGAAATACAGAGGATGTTGTCATGCACCTAGCTGGACAGAAAGCCTCAAGATTAACAAGTATATGATCAGAGATACATAACTGATGTGCCTCAGCAATTACTTGCTTCTTCTGGCACAAGGTTAGTTAAGGAAGCCTGCACCTCACACCAAAGCCTATATAAAAGCCCAATACTAGCAAATGTTGGCTGATAACAAGCCAGCACGATCACAGGAATTGCAAAGGGAGCCCTGCTGCTGCAATGGCTTGCTGTGTAAAATCCTGTCAAGAACCAGAAATATTTCTTATACTGAAGATCTACCCAGAGGTGTCTTTGCTCTTTGAATCAATGAGTATATCTGACCCTTAATATGTTATATCTGTGTACAATATTACTAAAAGGAGGATGGAAATGTAGTCAATAATGACAATCTTCAAGCTGCTATAATGAGAGTTAACTTTAAGACATCTTTTCTTCTAGACACATAATGATATGATACTCTACTATAAACCATATGCCATTTGTTTACTGAGCAGATAATCTGGTATTGTGGCAATTTATTTCACTTTGAAACATAAAAATGTAAAAAAAAAAAAAAAAAGAGAATGAGAAAACTATTATCAGTTTTAAAAGACTACTCAAGATGACATTTCTGAAAAAGCAAGGGCATTAATAATGCCCAGCTGGCACATTCCAGCCCCTGGTGTTGAATATCAGCTTGACTATAATTACAAACATATTCAGAAGGATTGAAAACTAACATCAAATGCTGGCTAAGTGTTTAGCCAGAGATGCTGCTTCAACAGCACTTCGAAATGCAGAGCAAGCTTCTGCGAGAGCTGAATAGGGCTGACTCACATAAGGTCCAAGGTATTAATTTAAGAATCTGCTAAGAGGAATATATTCTATATCATCCCTTTCTTGCATTTTTCTTCCCTTCACAGGAGAATTGCTTTTATTGATGCCGCAATCAGTTATGAATGAGAAACTTTTGGATAAGTCTTAGGAAACAGCAAATTGCTGGATGGAGCTTTCCTCTTTTTCAGCAAGCAGGAAGGTTGCTCATTGCTTACATCATAGAAAATCTGGATTCTTTTCTTACCTAATCATAGTTTCCTTGTATGACCTTGCATGAGTAACTCAGCTGCTTCATGACTTATCCTCTCCACCTATCAAGATACAGACTATTTGTCCACAGATGAGGAATCTAGCAAAGCTAAAATTATTCTCATGTCTTTGAGATTTCCGAATACCTTTGTATACTCTTTTTTTAATGTCTTACTTAAACCTCCAGGTTAGTAATTCTCATTCCTCTTTTTTTCTTTCATTTTAGTCATCCACCATTGGTCTCTTTTCTGCACAACAAAGCACAACTTTACTGTAGAAATCTTGATATCAATTAAAACCTTTACGCAGGACTATCAAGGATATGTTTTTCAATAATTAGCTATACATATACATGCTCCCATTGCCTGGATGGATATTCTTTCTTTATTTTAGAAGTTCAGAATGGTTTTATTACACAGCTACAAGCAGTAGTTCAATGTTATCAGATTAAGGCTGCCAAAGCCTTTGTAAAACTTTATTAATATTCATAAATATATAAGTAGATGTAAAATTATTTTTAATGGCTTGTTATAATCTATTAGGAAAATAAAAATGGAGAAATGGGTTTCTGAAATGCTTATACAACACCATTCTTCCTGTAAAAGGCCCACTTCCTTCCTGTAAAAGGCCCACTTCATCACTGTCCAGCAAATCAGAGGTAATGCTTTTAACCCATTCTGCAATGCTGTAAATGAATACATAAGCCAAAGTAATGAGTAATCTGGCCCCAAGTGATATTTGCTTCAGATGCAACAAGACTGTAAGATTGTTATAAGAAATGCTGATGGAACTAAAACTCATGTTTAGGAACAGAAGCCAATGAGTTACACAGATATACCTATTAACAGAATGTTGTCTGCAAGCATAAGCAAACGAACCAAGGAAAAGGCTAGAAACTATTGTCCTATGTAATGTACTTGCTACTGTTAAACTTTTTACTTGTTAAATTCTACTGCTCTTTTAATGCTTGACTGTTTTTGTTGATTTCTTTTTATAGAGCTAATTTCACCTGCTTTTAGCACACATGCCTTTGTCAGTGCTTACTCTGTTTTATGAACAATTGTTATTAACTAAACACAAACATATTACCAACCACAGTCCCAAATACAGCCATGATTTGGCATCATAAGCCCAGATAACAGACTTTGGGTTTTCTGCTTTTTATCAGTATTATTTGCAAGAAACAGGTAGCAGACTTCGTACTTAAGAAGTCTCAAAAGCCATTACTTTTTCAGTACTAAGCCATATATCACAGGGCAGCCATTTACTTTCTGAGTGTTCTAGAATAGTTTTTTCTACACTAAGTCTACTTCCAGGGGAAAATGGAACGTTTGTTTTCTTGGAAGCAATGTGTATAAAAAATAAACGTAAATAATTTGGTGTTTCAAGTATAACAACACTTGGAGCTTTAGTCTCCTTATAGTGAGCTTTTTACCTACACTGAGAGTCTACGCAATATAAACAGTCCAGAAGAAACCTGTGCAGGCAGAAATACCTTTTTGAGAACAAGAGGTAAGCATTCAGCTTTGAACTTTCCAACCAAGATAAAATATTTGGATTTTGTCTTGCCCAAAGCTCAGGGTTTGGCTATGATGTAGAGCATTGTACCCTTGTTTAGAAGGATATATGAAGCAGTGAATGAGTTAGAGAAAACACTAACTCTGTCTTGTACTTAATATGAGTCTATACTAGGATATGGGTAGTCCTAGAATTTTTCAGTCTAGTTACATCTGACTAAAATGACACTTCTTTGCCCTATCTTACCTCTTCTCTAGATCATCAATAAAGCAAACAAGAGTGAATTTTTCTAAAAGTGGTGAGGGGAGGGGTAAAATCTTAGAACAAATTCTTCACTGCTTGGACAAGTACTACTCATTTGTTAGTGTATTACAGTGTACTACAAATATGTAAATACAAAAATTAAAACTTAATTTCTTCAAGTGGATCATCTCTAAGAATGGAACCATAATCAGATTACTTTAAATTATCTTACCCCATATTTCTCAAGCTTATCTAGGAAGAGTTTGTAAATAAACAGTGTTGGCCAGGATACTGACTGCTCAAAACAGATTTTTTTCATCAGACTAGCTTTTAGTAAGGTAGAAATATTGAAGAAAATACTGATTTAAAAGTTATGATTTACATAAAGAAAGTTTTTTGGTTTTATTTTTTATCTTCACATGCTTAAACTGGAATATTTTTTGCTTCAATTTCCTTTGCTTGAGTTTGATTAGATTTTTTTGTTTGATTTGTTTTTTGGGATTTTTTTATGAATGTTACTAAAAATAACAATTAAAAATATGAACTTGCATACCCTTACCATTCTTTATCCCCAATTTGCTTTTTTCTCTTTACTTGTGTCAGCTTGGCTGTACTTTCATTTTCTCCTTTTTACTTCAAAACTTTTGGTCATTATTTGGGTTTGCTTTTGCTGCCTCCTCAGTTTTTCTTAACATGGCTGTTGCACAGTTTTGGGCTGTTTAGGAAGCAGAAATAGCAAGCCTGCTTTACAAAGAATGATGAGATATGAGCCAAAAATGACCACAGCTCAGGCACTGTTCTTACTGGGTGGGCGCAGCCCTACAGGGTCTTACTGCAGCACACAGAGCAGGGTGCTGATAACAAGATCCACCAGCAGACCCAGTTTATCTGAGCTCTTGGTTAAGCTTTTAGTGAATCAAAAACTCTTCACCTGCTATTAAGTAATCTTTCATAGTATGTTTCATGTTTAGCTGTTAACTGACCCTCCTGCAGTTCACGTACATGTCTAGTACCTTGACAATATATTTCAGCATTAAGAAACACAAGTACAAAACCGCTAGTGCGAGGCTTTGTTCCAGTAGCCTTTCCACCTGGATTAGGTTATAGTGCTCAAACTCCAGGTGCCACCTTATTCAATATATATTGGAATAACAATAGAGCATTGGATTGACCTGTATCCTCCCACAACACACATTTATTTGTATATATGCTTTTCTGGTGCACTTGAGAAACACAGTCCCTATCAGTTGCCATGGTTGCTGCCTGCAATCTTAATAATCTTCTTCAAGCATTTTGAAGAATGCACAGAAATACCATCCTGGGCAGGCTGCCAGCTGCAATGATACTATGAAATACTGCACTTGCTCACCAGGGGGTTCCCACAATATCTCTCCAGCTGGCAGCATGCCCTGCTAGACAGGAGCCTCTGGGTGGGCAGCACTGTACCGGTTGCTGGCAGATTTGATCTCACAGTAGGGCTGGGAGTGCCCCAGGAAGAGCTTTTAACAATTTCTTCAAGCCTAGACATTTATATGATTTTACTTCCCTTACAACATTTCGTGCGTGATAGAAATCTGCCTGTTTTAAAAATAAAAATAACACATGAACTGATTTTTTCTCCAGTTTATAAAAACCTTCACAGAATACTAAAATTTCTAAAGATTGTCACATTAGATTTGGGAACTGTAAACCTTATACTGTTAGAATAAATAGAGTATAATATTGCACGTCAACAGCGGTCTGGATGTTGAAGAGTTCCTTCTGATTTCATTGTTTGAATAAACCAGTACTGATTATACAGTACTTTAGCTTAAGCAATAGTTGCAGCTTCCTAAGTAGTTTAGGACTGTAACTTTGACAGGAGAAACAAAACCAAGAAGGAACTATGTTTCACAAGTCACCCAAGCTCATTTTCAAAATTTAATTGAGGGATCTGAAGATTTCTATTCTGTGTGCTTTTCTAAACAGCCTTGGTGTTTCCAACTGCCTTTAGCAGGACCATAGCAGAGATTTCTTGGGATAGTTTTTCATCAACATTGGTCCTGCACCCTGAATAGTTTAACATGTATTACTTTATTGAATGAAGATCCAGCAACTAATAAATTAAAAAACAAAAGATGCTTTGAGAAATAATCTTTTAAAATATAAATCAGAACTGATAGCTGTAATTCAGATCATTACAAGCATTTCCATCTGCATCTGCTGACAGAGCACAAATTTTGTTAGAGGAGAAACGCAGGGAAGAAGAACAAATCGTAACTGTCAAACTATGCACTTTGAAACATAATGATATTTAGACATTGGCAGCTGGGACCATTCTTTAATTCTTCAGGATTCCATAAAGAAGACAAGCTGAAGATTAGATAGAGAATATTGAAATATCTTATGAAACAAGGAAGGCTTGAATTTCTCTCCTGTAAAGACAAGCAGGTTTCAACATTTTCTCCAATTTGGGGAGATATGTATTCACATACAATCATAGAATATTTAGGGTTGGAAAGGACCTTAAGATCATCTAGTTCCAACCCCCCTGCCATGGGCAGGGACACCTCACACTAAACCATGCCACCCAAGGCTCTGCCCAACCCGGCCTCGAACACCGCCAGAGATGGAGCATTCACAACTTCCCTGGGCAGCCCATTCCAGTGCCTCACCACCCTCACAGTAAAGAATTTCTTCCTCAGATCCAATCTAAACTTTCCCTGTTTAAGTTTGAACCCATTACCCCTTGTCTTATCGCTACAGTCCCTAAAGAAGAGTCCCTCCCCAGCATCCCTGTAGGCCCCCTTCATAAAATGTTCATGATGTCATATCCTTCAGCCTTTGCAGGTATAGCACAGGTGTTGGTAGTAGAATTTCTGACGTGATGTGAATGGCTAGGTTGAGCTCTGAGTCTGTCCACTGCACACGAAACAAATACAGCCAGGCTGGAGGATGTTATTTAGGTGCCAAATAGCAAAGAGCAAGAGCAGGTGTCTAAAACATGGCAAAAAATAGTACCTCAGGCAAAATATTGGAATTCAGAAATAAGCAAGGCCTTGATTTTAGCAGTCATGCTTACCAGATGATGGCACTCAAGAACATGGGCGGGTTTTCAGTGGGCACTTTTTCAGGGCAAGACATTAATTTTGTCACACCTCAACAAATCAAAGTGAAAGATGCACAGAACTCTCCTTTTAAAATACTGGCTTATGGCAGCAGTTGTCAGTCAGGGAAAGCAAAAGTGGGCTGCACCACAAAGACTGAGCCAGGAGGTGGGGACAAAACACAGCAGGGAGAATATCCTCAACAATATTGTACCAAAATACCTAAGCAAGAAGAGCAGAGCAGATCCAGTGACAGTAAGTGGGTTCAGACAAAAGTCAGGCTCATCAGACAAGTCTACAGTGATGTCTAAGAAGTGCCAGGAAGTCAGGCTAGCACAACAGGAAGGTATGTGGCCAAGCACATACATACCTACAATGCAGGTCACACAAGGACCAAGGCCAAGGATATGAGTTTCAAAGTAATTACTACATGTAGTAAGGTAAGGAAGGACTGACAAAGCCTCTCAGAGCTGTTTTACAACCCAGATCTTTCCTCATCAACCTGATCTAAGGTTGCACAAAACAAATAAAACCAGATTTGGTCCTGAGCCCAAGCAGCTAATCCTCTAGGTGAGGAAGAAAAACAGTGCAGATCCTGATAGTGCACTCAGGATCCTGACGGTAAAAACCTACCAGAATGAAATGTAAGACTTTGTTAAGTCAGAAGTTCCAGAAGCAAGCATCCATACAGGTATAACCACAGGGAGGTCTACAGAACAGAAAAAGTTTCAGGCAATATAACAATAACCAGTGACAGTTTTGTATCAAATGCCATTAATTTGGTCTTTGACTTGTCGGTTGCAAAAGATAGTTCCACAATGTTAACAAACCAATAATGGGCTTTACTAGAGTTTCACTATCAGGCTTGCACTATTTATCATACTGTAAGCAGAAGTCAGACTTGTCTTGGCAAGAGTTCTTATTTTCAGGTCTTTTCAAATTATCTATGCTAGTAAGACCTTTATCCCAAGTGCTGTAGCCACAAAGAAAAACACATTCTAGGAACAGAGGTCTCTTTAATTTTATTGAAAATCTGCAAAAGAGAAAATTTTCAGTGTCTTATAATACTACACGAAACTTTATGAGATAACTGATGCCTTGGCACAGAGGTAAACAGATCTTACTCTTCCTTAATGTCCCATGAATACAGAAACTAAAATGCTCATATGGTCAAGGAAAATCATAGGCTGACATTACTGGGAGGGAATGAGGGATGGGGGAAGTTCCAACTTTTCACTTCCTAGGATACAGGCTCTTTCAGAAAGGTATATCTAAGCAGATTTTAAAATGTAGTGGCTTTCAGTATTGCAAAGTTACAAAAATTTCCCTTTAGCATGAAGAAAGCCCATCTCTTCAGCATGAAGAAATTTGTTTTGTCCTGGAAAATGGCACTGACACCTCACTACACCTCATGTTTTAAATTTATCTTTTTCATCTTTTCCCATTATTCATTAGATCTGATTTTATTAATACATAAAATACATTTCAAATATATATATATCTGTTTTAAACATTTTCAGATTTTTGAGAGAATATTATTATATTGATAGAATGTCTACTAGTGTTTCATCAGTAACAAGCACCATAAGTGGTGCACAGAAAATTACATTTAGTTGTTGTAAGATACATGTATTCCAGAGATTAACTTTAGGACCTTAATAGAACAGTAATTTACAAGCTCTCATGTTTGGGAAATTATTCTTAGATTTTGCCAGATTAAAGTAGCAATTGGTACTGAGAAATCTTAGCAAAGTCCCAGTATATTTACTGACTGCAGATATCTAGACTCTATCTTACCAATGCCTGTTGAAATCTGAGATCAATGCTTTCTGTCTTTTCTACTTTTGCTAAGTGTCAAATGTTTCAGAAGTCTATAATGCTTTCTCTACCTTTCAAATATGTAACTTAAGTGATTAAGGGTAGGCAGACATTTGCTATCAATAGCTTTTTAATTAAAAATTATTATTAAAAATAAATAAATATGATGGGAGAGAAAGCATTTTAGCTACTGTTATTTTGCAGAGTAAATGGCCCTATTTCACCGAATGCTGGAGTTTCAAGTTAAAACAGGAAAAGACTGCCATCTGGTAGAACAGCCAGTGGTCAAAGAGTATGCATGCAAGTGTGAAAGCCCAAGTTTCAATCTCCTTATCTAAAAAGCTGGTGGCTTAAATGCTCTTGGAAACAGAGGAATACTTTAATCACCATCAGGGCAGTGCCCCTACCAATTGCGGTGGACTGCTCAGTGTGCTGACAATGGAGTCCAACAACAGTCCCAGACAAGGCAAAGAGATAGAACCTGGTACATGTTCTATCCAAAGAATCCAGTTAAGAGCAGCATAAGATAGGACTGGAAGCAAAATTAACATACATATAAGAGAACCATTCAGGATGCAAGCTACCTACAGTGCAAGTCCAAAGTCCACCCAGGAAACAGAACCAAAACCAGTAGATGTACACTTAAACCACAGCACAGGCAAGGGTATTGAACAATCAAGCCTCAGCTTAACTGAGGCTCCTGGAACCCAAGGCAGATGGCATAGGTGGAAACCCCAGGTGAGGTTGCTTAGGGTCATTATGACTATTAAACTCTGATAATCACAGCCTTTAAAGCTTCTTCATGCTACCACATCTTAGGAATTTAGCCAAACATATTTCTAAGGTTGGGCTTAGTAACTGGGAAAGGAATTACTAGTAATGTATAAATTTATGAGCTTTTAAAAAAAAAAAGGCAGCGGTCTACTTGAACACTAGAAAAAAAAAAAAACAAGGCTATGAGGAAAGTAGCATCATATTTTTATTTGTTTTATACTAGAACATACAAAGTTCTGACCTGACAGAACAAAATGATTGCCAGGTAAAAGGTACTATACGTGACAAATTCTAAGTCTGATTTAGGACTTCACGTGTCTTTTTCACTATATTTCAGGAGTCCCATTACATTAGCTATACGTCAATTTATTTACAATTATACCAGTTCCAAAACTGTAAAATTATAACACAAAATAATCCGATATTTTTTAAATTCACTTGGGATTACAGTTACTTCACTAATTTTGTAAAAACAGATAAATCACACAAATGCCCTCTCAAAAGTTACCCAAACTAATCCATTAGTAGTCTTTAGTGTTTCTGTACCATTAATAGAAATTAAATTTCTAAATTTCATTTAATTAATAAAACCAGCGCATCCTCTATGTTAAAGACAACTTTTTTCCTATTATGCCCACATAGCAAGTTTTCAGCAAGACAACTTTGTCATGAGCCTACCTCTCTTTAGCCACAAAAATTGCCCAATACTTCCACAGTGTCAGAAAATGTCTCCTACACTTCATACGCTTTCTCCTACACTTTATTTTTATATATATAATAAATAATTATATATATTATCTCTGCTCCTCACCTTCCCAGAAAGATCTCAGCCATGTCATTTTCAACCAGACCAGACATCAATCAGTTCAGCATTTGCCACTAGTGAGGGGAACAAGCATCTGAAGTGGGACCAAGGATTTCCAATAGTAGGTCTTTCACTAAAGTAGTTAGCTCCAATGTCATTAAACACTTTAAGAGGCTCTATAGTTTAGCTGTTGTCACTGCTTTTTCCATACCTCTGTGAGTTGGGCTGAAACATGTATCAACTGCGCCCGGGACCATAAAAATTTCTCCCTTGAGCTACCAAAAGTGTTTGCAAATGAAACAGAGAATAGGTTAAAACAATTATGAAGGAAAATGTGTAATTCTTTTATGGTCATTGTAGAGGTGATTATTGCTTAAAAGGCCAAGCTTTGACTTTTTGGAGAAAACCAGAAGAACAAAAAGGGAATTACAGAAAAGCAGTGAGGTATCATCAAAAGGGTAAAATCCTCCATCAATAACTTGAAACCAACAGTGTCCTTTCCAAAAAATAGAGGTAAAGAAAAGAGATTAATTTAGCAATGTTTTTAGAAGATCAAAGGGCTCATTTCTATTCAGTTCGATTTTATTTGTCTGGAATTATATGCATCAAAAGCACATACCTCAGGCTTCAGAGAAAAAGAGAATAAGAAAGATGAAGCACTGAAATTAACATCAGGAGAACAGAACAGGAAACAACTTCAAGACCAATAAGTAGCTATGACTTTTTCTGCTATAAAGATAAACATTTTGACCTTTTTAAAATATGACTTCTAGAATTGCCAGGGCAACATAATCGGGGCACTTTCAAAGGACACTGATTCAATGCAATAAATTGAAGAGTTCTCAAAGAGCTGGAAAAAAAGTGGAACTAATAAAATATTAAACAATGATTTACTTGTTTTTAATAATCCTGGGCATTTTAAATTCAAGCATTTGAACACTGATAGGTTTCTGTACATTTGACAGTCAGTTTCAAAACTTATTTGAGTTATCACGATGGAAATTGTTTTTCAAGGACTTTCTGGACAATAGCATTGTAACTGGAAAGGCAATGCCAGCATAATCTTATTGCTAAATGTATACACCTTACTGCTATTTACATAGATCTGATGTAAATGAATGAAAACATTCTAAGAAATGCTGTTCCAAGAAGTCCTTACAAGTTTATAGAAAACATGCTAACAGAAATGCCATTTCTGCTCTGAAAAAAAGCACAGAAAACTTTAGCTTGTGAGAGAAAAAATAGCATGCAATGTGTCCTCTATCTAAAAAAAAACCCAGAAAAGCTGTCTGTGATGCTGAGTTGAATAACAGCTGAGAGTAGTTTATTTTTCCCTGAGGCAAATGGCTGAAAATTTAGAAGAATCCTTTCTCACCCACTTGGAAGTTGTTCTCTTGAGTCTATTCTTCTCTTTATTATAGAGAAGCGTGAGCCAGCAGCTCCCTGGGTTGAGGAGTCCCCAGGGTGTCCCCGGGCTGGGCAAGCAAGGCTTGGCAGGTCGGGGCAGTCCCAGCCCCTGGCATTGGGGACATCCCTAGGGATGTGTAGGTGCTGAGGATGGACTAGAACGTGGGAACACATGTGGGCTGGGCTTGGCTTGTTGGGGCTCATGACTGATGGGGGCTGTGGGGATGTGGACACCAGCCCTGCTGTGGAGTCACTGGGGCAGGGTCTGAAGGCCATGGGGGGCTGTCCTGGGTTCAGCTGTAGCAGTCATTTTTCTCTTTCTAAGTAGCTAGTGCAGTGCTGTGGTTCATCCCTGGCGGCGTTCAAGGTGGGGTTGGACATAGACTTGGATGGCATGGTTTAGTGGGAGGTGTCCCTGCCCATGGCAGGGAGGTTGTACCTCGATGATCTTAAGGTCCTTTCCAACCCTAACTCTTCTATGATTCTATGACTTTCAGCCTGGGAAAAGCGCTGATAACACTGAAGTTTTTAATTGCTGCTCAGTAATGTTGACTGTGACCAAGGACTTTCTGAGTCTCATGCTCTGCCAGAGAGGAGGGGAAGCCGGGAAGAAGGAGAGACAGAGCACCTGATCCAAACTGATCAAAGAGGTATTTCATACCACAGCACGTCATGCCCACTATATAAACTGGTGCAGCTACCTGGAAGGGTTAGATCACTGCTCGGGTCAGCCTGAGTATTGGTCGGCGCGTGGTAAGCAGTCCTATTCTCTTCCCTTGTTATTTCCCTTATCATTATTGTTATTGGTGGTAGCAGTAGTGATTTGTGTTATACCTTAGTTACTAGAGTGCTCTTATCTCAACCCGTGGGAGTTACATTCTTTTGATTCTCCTCCCCATCCCTCCCGGAGTGGGGGAGAGTAAGGGGGGGGTGAGATAGCAGCTGCATGGTTCTGAGTTACGGCTGGGCTTAAACCGCAACAGGGGCTGAAGCAAGGTCCTGGGCCCTGGGCCCTGGGCAGGGGTGCAGCAAGATGCCAGGTACAACTGGGCCAGGCCAGTTAGGACTGATAGTGTCTTCACCAACCTGACACAATTAACCTGTACTTTCACGTTCGAGGAATTTATTCACTCAGCTTCTATTCTCTCCCTTCATATTTTAAAACTCTTCTCATTATCCATTAAGTGCTTTTTCTCACGACACCTTAGGGCATACATGCCCATAGTGGCCATTCTATATACAGTGAACTCAGGGTTAAAAGTAGCTCTTGATTTTGAAAAATGGAAGCAAACACTCATGTCAGAACAAGTACAAGCTCTATGCCATTTCTTAATATTTCTTAAGAAAGGTCAATGCTTACTGGCTAATGTCACATTAAGATTCAGGTATAACTTTATGTGTAAAATCTAACTTTTAGTGTCTCTATTATAAAACAGAAATCGAAGCTTTGAATTAAGTAGTGTCATTATTTGGGAAAACTTAAATATCCGAAAATGAAAACCACAAAGACATAACACTGAGTAAGTACTTCTATTATGCTGTAGAAAACAGCTGAGGCACAGAACTGAGCCTTCTCTTGATTAAAAGATAACAAAAGAAAAGTTGCCCACCCATGAAGTCCTCTTGTCCATCTCTATTACCTTCTTTCTCCTGGCTGTGTTTTCAGCATCTCTTATTCTGCACCAGAGAAGATCATGTATCTCAACTGCATAGGAACTGTAGCAGTTCGCTTTTCACTCCTGCCTAGGAGTACCAGTGACAACTGCAAGAAAGGCATAGAAACTGCAAAGCTAAAAAAATCTGCAGTGGGAAGGGAATAAGTTAAGGGTCCCACCAGGAAAGACAAAGTTCAAATTCACCTATTTACAGCTTTATGATAAAAGCATAGATTCTTTAGTGTAGGAAAGAAAATGATGCAAGTACAATACTTCAGCCTAGTTATTGGAGTCCTCACTGAAGCAAGGATAACTCTGGATTCTAATTCATGCTCCAGTTATTTTAATAGTTTAAGTAAAAATAACTTTCACTTGCAAACTCGTTAATTGCAAAGTTTCTGTTTTCTCTCTGAGAAACAGCTTTATTCACCCTTGCTTATTGTTGCTTTTTCTCTATCCTCCAAAAGCATTAACAAGAACACCTTAGATGATCATCAACTTATCCAACCCAGACCAAACTGGCAATTCGAGCACTCCTCTGGGATGTCCTTATTTTAAGTAGAAATACAAACCAATGCCAAGTTTTTCATATTCTTCATAATGCTGCAACTGCTGCAAAAGAACTGTCCATTCTTTTGACTGTCTGGGACAAGAATATTGACAGAAGTACATTGGCCGGGTAGAGTTAATTCTCTTCAGCGATTCTCATATGATGCTCTGTTTTGGAGCTGTGATCAAAACAGTATTGATAACACACCAGTGTTTTAGTTATTGCTGAAGAGTACTTACACACCATCAAGGCTTTTTCTGTTTCTCAGGCTGCTCCACCAGTGAATTGGCTTGGGGTGCACAAGAAGTTGGGAAGGGACACAGCTGCGATAGCTGACCCCAAGTCAAGATTATGAGTAATGAAACCTTACTTTCCTAGAAATGCTCAAACACCTGAATGTCTATGGGAAGAAGAGAATTAATTCCTTATTTTGCTTGGCTTGTGTGCGCAGCTTTTGCCTTGCATATTAGTCTCTATCTAAACCCATGAGATTTTACCTTTCCGATTCTCTCACCTATCCTGCTGTGGGAATTGAGCATGTGGCTTTGCGAGGCTGAACTGCCTGCTGGGTTTAACCCACAAGACACAGAATCACAGAATCATAGAATCATAGAATCATAGAATCATAGAATCATAGAATCATAGAATCATAGAATCACAGAATCATAGAATCATAGAATCACAGAATCATAGAATCACAGAATCATAGAATAGCTAGGGTTAGAAAGGACCTTAAGATCATCTAGTTCCAACCCCCCTGCCATGGGCAGGGACACCTTCCACTAAACCATGTGACCAAAGGGTCTGTCCAACCCGGCCTTGAACACAGCCAGGGATGGAGCATTCACAACTTCCCTGGGCAACCCATTCCAGGGCCTCACCACACTAACAATAAAGAATTTCTTCCTCAGATCCAATCTAAACTTCCCCTGTTTAAGTTTAAACCCATTACCCCTTGTCCTCTCACTACAGTCCCTAATGAAGAGTCCCTCCCCAGCATCCCTATAGGCCCCCTTCAGACACTGGAAGGCTGCTAGGAGGTCTCCATGAAGCCTTCTCTTCTCCAGGCTGAACAGCCACAACTTTTTCAGCTTATCTTCATATGGGAGGTGCTCCAGTCCCCTGATCATCCTCGTGGCTCTCTTCTGGACTTGTTCCAGCAGTTCCATGTCCTTTTGATGTTGAGGACACCAGAACTGCACAATACTCCAAGTGAGGTCTCACGAGAGCAGAGTAGAGGAGCAGGATCACCTCCCTCAACCTGCTGGTCACACTCCTTTTGATGCAGCCCAGCATACGGTGGGCTTTCTGGGCTGCAAGCGCACACTGATGGCTCATGTTCATTTTCTCATCAACCAAGTCCTTCTCTGCAGGGCTGCTCTGAATCTCTTCCCTGCCCAACCTGTAGCTGTGCCTGGGATTGCTCCGACCCAGGTGTAGGACTTTGCACCTGGCATGGTTAAACTTCATCAGGTTGGTATCAGCCCACCTCGCAAGTGACAAGGTCCCTCTGGATGGCATTCCTTCCCTCCAACATATCAACCGAACCACACAGCTTTGTGTCATCGGTAAACTAAACTTAATTGTGGCTGTATAATGTGATATTTATAATGAAAATGTCGTACTTGTGTCTGTATAATGAAAAGCATATGATTTTCATTACACCCACAGATGAAGTAATCACATTTCTATACTGTTAAATTAAAGTAACTTTATTTATCCCATGACATTCATACAGGAAGACACCAACTGTGAAAAGCATGATGCAGCGTTTGTATGTGAATCCAATCAATGCTGTGAGCACTGCAGAGGGGTGTGAAGCTTCCACTACAGGCAGCTCTTGCATGTGCTCCTGTTTTAGTTTGGAGTGATTTTGTTCAAGTAGTACTATAAGAAATTGTTTGATGTAAATTAAAATAATTCCATTATCTAGTAGACAGTCTAATTAGTCAATAAAATTATGAAGCACTTAGGAAATTGATAGAAATTAATATCTGAAGTTGGTAAATTGAGAATTTCATAGAGAAGTCATTATGCAGAAGCTTCCCTTTTATTTCAGAAAAACAAAGGAACCAACTAACGAAAAATCAGAGATCACTTCCCTCAACCTGCTGGCACCAGTCCTAACACAGCCCTGGATAATTTAATTATAAAACAAAGGAATACTAATTTCTGTCTCAGTGTTATCCAGTATTTTTAGTATGACTGGTCAAAGACCAAGCACAGTAGTGCCACAACTGTTACTGCATTGTAATTCCAACCCAATCTGAAGGTCAAGAAATCTATTCTGCAATGGTTGCTTCATCATTAAGTTTGCAGTTTCTTTCCCTTCAATTCATGCCAATATTCTAACTACATCATATTGTCTTGCACTAAATTCTTTCTCTCTGACTTAATATTTAAATCCATAAGCTATTTGTAGCCTGTTAATTCTCCTTGCCCTTTATCATTGCTGAGTCAAGTTATACATACTTTCGTCTTTTTATCTTTCCTCAGAAATCAATCCTCCAGCTCCTTGATCTTTTTTTTTTTTTTTTTTTTTTTTTTTTCTGTTCTCTTTACTTCATTCAGTTTGTCAATATCTTTTTCGGAATACAGCGTCTAATATAAAATCAATATTCAAAATATATTCACTGCAGACCACCACAAATAGCTGCTTCCTTGGTTGTTGAAACAGTACAAAACTCTTTGCTACCGTCTGACTACTTTGTGCTCATTATGCCACATGCAAAACCACAATAGACCTCTAAGGTCCTTCAAAACAGATGTGTATTTCTATATACTCTCTACCACTACCTGACCAGGATCATACAATTAAAAACTTAATTGGAATGACAATAAAGGGATCTCAGAACCTGTATCAAGGCAAAGCACAAGGGTAACGGTTCTTTAAAACACATTGCTTATATTCTGCTATCTCTACATTCAAAGTTTTTCTCAGGCTTTGTAGGGTTTGTAGTTTTCAACAAAAATACATGTTTCTTGACATCGTTAGTAGCATGAGACCACTAAGAACCTGACAGGTCATCAGGTTTATTTCCTCTGCTATAATAAATAATGTTGTAGGGTAATACCTCTGTGAGTTTATAAAGCTCTATCTTAAAAGTGTCCAGCTTTCCTGTCCTACATTGTAAATTATTCAAAATCATAAGGCGGGGATAAAACCTGTTCCCTCTGTTTTGCAAACATTGGAATTAAATGTACAGGTTCTAAGAGACTTTCTGCTGGACACACACAGTAGAATAGAGATTACAATCTCTATGGTATAGAACTAGGATTCCCTAGGTTGTCTGTGCTAGATTTGCTATGCAAAAAATAAACTAATGAAAATTTTTAAGAAGTGCATGTGGCAAGATGCACAAATATTAATAGAGATATTAATAAAGAAAACCTCTAAATTACAAAGTACTTGTTTGGGTTATTTTCTTTTATAACTACTCCCATTAGAATTGCACAATGTCAGTAAGTATTCTTTGGGCTGCACTGATGGGCTGTAGCCGATGGTCTGAGGTTCAACAAAGCAAAATGCGCTTGGGCAACAATGATCCCATGCAACGCTACAGACCTGGGAAAGAGTGGTTGGAAAGCTGCTTGGCAGAAAAGGACCCAGGGGTGCTGACTGATGGCCACTGAACATAAGCCAGCTTGTGCCCAGGCAGTCAAGAAGGCCAGCAGCATCCTGGCCTATGTCAGAAACAGCGTAGCCAGCAGGGCCAGGGAAGTGATCATCCCCCTGTACTCAGCACTGGTGAAGCCGTACCTCAAATCCTATGTTCAGTTCTGGGCCGCTCACTACAAGACAGGCATTGAGGTGCTGGAGTGTGTCCAGAAAAGGGCAACAAAGCTGGTGAAGGGTCTGGAGCACAAGTTTGTGAGGAACGGCAGAGGGAACTGGGGTCGTTTAATCTGGAGAAGAGAAGGTTCAGGGGGGGCTTTATTACTCTCTGCAACTACTTGAAAGGAGGATGGAGCGAGGAGGTGCCTGATCTCTCCTCCCAAGTAACAAGAGATAGGATATGAGGTAACGGCATCAAGCTGCATCAAGAGAGGTTTAGATTAGATATTAGGCAAAATTTCTTCACCAAAATGGTGGTCACACATTGGAACAGGCTTCCCAAGAAAGTGGTGAAATCACTGTCCCTGGAAGTGTTCAAAAGCTGTGTAGATGAAGCCCTCAGTGATATGATTTAGTGGTGGTCTTGGCAGTCCTGGGGTAATGGTTGGACTTGATGATCTTAAAGGTCTTTTCCAGCCTGGCTGATTCTATGATTCTATATTAAATCAGATTAGAAGATCCTTTATACTCATGCAGTCAGAATATACACTGTGAAATGGCTGTCCTCAACCTAAATTCCTGCATCATTCAAGTTGAGTTAAAGAAGTCATCTATAATTAAACTGTATGCCTGGCAGTATCACAAGTATGCTGGCAGGACAAAGACTTTAAGGTTATGTCATAGTTAATAAATTTACAATATTCCTGTACTTCCTGAATCACAGCATGGTTGAGGTTGGAAGGGACCACTGGATGTCATCTGGTCCAACCGCTTTGCTCAGGCAGAGTCACCTAGAGCACATTATTCAGAATTGTGTCCGGGTGGTTCTTGAATATCTGCAGAGAAGGAGACTCCAGAAGCTCTTAGGCAATCAGAACTAGACACAGTACTCCAGATGAGGCCTCACCAGGACTGAGTAGAGAGGGAGGACTCTACCTTCTGGCAGTGTTCTTCCCAATGCATCCAAGGACACCATTGGTGCTGGCACCTTCTTGGCCAATTTCTGGCTCACGGACAACATCTTGTCCACGAGGCCCCAGGTCCATGTCACACCTCTGTTGGTGCATGGGGTTATTCCTCTCCAGATGTAGGACCCTGCACTTGTCTTTGCTGAATTTCAGAATGTTCCTCCCTGCCCATCTCTTCAGCCTGTCTACATCCTTCTGAATTGCAGCACAGCACGCTGGGGTACCAGGCACTGCCCCACAGTTTTGTATCATCAGCAAACTTTCTGAGGAGGCACTCTATCCCATTGTTCAAGTCACTGATGTGTAAGGTAAATAACACAGGACCCAGTATTGACCCTTAGGAGACACCAATAGTTACAGGTCTCCAACTACACTCTGTGCCACTGATAACAACCCTAAGACCTGTCATTCAGTCAGTTCTGAATCTTCCTTTTTATTTTTTTTTGTTGTTGTTTTCAATCTGAATAGAAACTTCAAAATATAAACCATGAAAATATTCTTTTTCTTCTTAAAAGGTCTGTGATATTTTTTCATGTTCTTCAATCAGCTGTAGCACATCAAGAGGTTGCTTTATTATGTCAAAAGTGGAGTTGTCATTTCTTTCTCTCCAGAAGCTTGTTTTCTTTGTTCATTAGCCATGTTGGTAACACCATAATCTTTGTCATACCTCTAGGGCTGTGATTGCATTCCGTTTGCTTTCATTTATTTGTCCTCCATGTGCAGGCTATTTTCAACTTTTACACAGCCTGTAACATGCTAAGCACACTTTATATCACACAATCACTAAGATCGTTTTGACATCTCTCATCTTTTCTCTGCATTTCCCCAAACACATTCAACTGCATCAAGCTGGGTTTTTTAGGATACATCTTTCTTTTCTCACACAATTCCACTACTTTTTACTTCCGCTTTCTATGTTGTATCATACATTTCTGTTGCACTACTATTTTGCTCTACCTGTGATACCAAAATTTTGGTTCTTTAAGTTGCTTTTCATTTCATTGAGAAATTCTGTTTCTGAGCTGGTCTGCAAAGCTATTACAAAAAAAGGAGATTCTACAAGGTCTTTGGGTTACCTGTTCTAGTCCCATACTATCTTCTTACTGAAAACGTTTCTTCTAGTACCCAGCCTGAACTCTATGCAACAATTTCAAGCTGCTAACTTTTCTTACACCATCTTCCACTTTGCCTCTATCATATCATTAATTCTATGTCATTGGGGGCTTTCATTTAGATTGCGCCTCAGTCTTCTCCACAAGCCTAGTTCTTGCAGTCTCTCCCTGCAGGATTTTGTAGATGTGTCTTCAAGTTTGTCAAAATCCTTTTGGAATGAAGTGCTAGAATTTGGTATGTTAGCTGTTCCCATTTTAGTATAACCCACAAATTTGTTGAAGATGTATTTTGACCTGTCATCAAGGTTGTTGGTGAAGATATGGAATAATATTAGTACAGTATCAACAGCGATCTACTCATTACCAGCCACCAAATGGATATCAAGTCATTGATTACTATCTTTAGTGATGGTAATCTTTGGTAATTACTATATTTAGCAATCTTTAGATGGCCTTTGGACCATCCAAATCTCTACCCATCCAGTTGTTTAGCATCAAAAATTCTACTTCAAGGTGTATTTTATTCATTGTTCTTCTATTCTACCCATAGGCACTAAATGCATTGTTGAAAGCAATCAGGTTAGTTACCATGATTTGCCTTATTAAAACCGTGTCAACTGTTCCCGGTTACCTTATTTTATTTTACATATTTGAAGTGTTTGTAAAGAGAAAATTCTTAATGATCGTTGCAGGAACTAAGGTTAAACAGACCTGTCTGCAGTTTCCAGGCTGTTGTCTGAAAAATGTTCATAAAACTTTTTCCCGTTTCCAGGAACCCTCTCTTTCCCCATCATGATGATTTTTCATATATAGACAGAAGCTTCACAATAACATAAGACAACTCTTTTCAATGAGTCTCTAATTCATTTTTTCCTATTCTTAGTTGTACTTTTCCTGCCATTTATACAATTATTGTTAATCTAAAGCCAATAACATGACACTGATTGAAGCATACAAGAGAAAAGAAGAGCAAAAGAGACCTTTTCCTGTAAAATCATTTTTTATTTAAGAGCACTATAGGTCTGTTCTATGTGAATATTTGGCTTATTATTAACGTGACAGATATTTAATTTAGCAAAGATTTTCTGGAAAATTGAATTCCAATGCATTCATGTTTCTCCTCAGGAGAAGGTCCTGGTGATTTGCCCCAGCACTATGTATTCTGCTGAGTCTTAAGAGAATTTCACAATTTTAGATTTCACAATTTTAGCTATCAGAAGTTTCATAGCAGTTCATAAGCAGGCCAGCACCTTTCACCAGCGTTGTTCAAAAATATGCTATTCAAAAATGTGCTGTCCAAAAATGAATTCCTGAAACACTGAGATGGTCCAAGTCATCATAAATGAGTTCACCATAAGTGATTATAGCCAACAGAAAACAGCGAAAATGTGGATGGAGTTATACACATTGTATATGCTTCTTTTGAGTTCACTCCTCTGAAAAGATTATTTATTAATGAAAGCTATTTACTTTCCACAGTTCAATTTAACAAATCTAAACAAAAAGCTAGAGAAGCTAGTGAAGAACTTCTCATTACATGATTTCCTAACTTATGATATCTTATTGTAGCTATTCATTATGATAATTTTTTGTATTTCTAAGAGAAAATATCTAATAAAATGCTTTAAACGGTGATAAAATATGAAATGGTCTGTTAGTAGCATCAGTTCTGTTGCAGTCTTTCAATTTTAAATTTATTGCATTAGTTGCTAAGTGTGCTGGTTTTGACTGGGATACAATTAATTTCCTTCATAGTAGCTGGTGTTGGGGTATGTTTTTGCTAGGTCTGAGCAGTGTTTACAGAGAGTCAAGGCCTTTTCTGCTCCTCACCTCACACCACCCCACCAGTGAGTAGGCTGGGGGTACACAAGTAGTTTGGAGGGGACACAGCCATGACAGCTGACCCCAACTGACCCAAGGGATACCCCCTACCATATGGTGTCATGATCAGCAGTGAAAGCTGGGGGGAAAGCTGGGGAAGAAGGAAGCAGGGGAACATTCAGTGTGATGACATTTATCTTCCCAAGTAACCCTTATGCATGATGGAGCCCTGCTTTCCTGGAGATGGCTGAACACCTGCCTGCTGAACGGAAGCAGTGAATGAATTCTTTGTGTTGCTTGTTTGTGCATGTGGCTTTTGCTTTACCTGTTAAATTGCTTTTATCTCAGTCCATTAGTTTTCTCACTTTCATCCTTTTGATTCTCTTCCCCATTCCACTGGGAGGAATAGTGAGAGAGCAACTGCGAGGTGATTAGTTGCTGGCTGGGGTTAAACCATGAGAATAAGTAACTAAATTCGTAGGACCACAAAACTTAATTCTAAACCAAAGCCAAGCAAGTAAAAGGAAGGGAAATTTTCAAGAAAAGGAATATACTTCTGTTTTTCTTACATTTTTTTTTCCTTTATACTTCAGTTGATTTTTTCCTTCTCAATAAATACTCATTCTTAAAATAGTTAATAAACTTCACAGTTGATATGTTTGGACATGTGGAATTTTCAGCTTATTAGAGCAGACAAATAAAGATAGAATCATAGAATCATAGAATCATAGAATCATGGAATAGTTAGGGTTGGAAAGGATCTCAAGATCATTGAGTTCCAACCCCCCTGCCATGGGCAGGGACACCTCCCACTAAACCATGCCATCCAAGGCTATGTCCAACCCCACCTTGAACGCCGCAAGGGATGGAGCATTCACAACATCCCTGGGCAACCCATTCCAGTGCCTCACCACCCTTACAGGAAAGAATTTCTTCCTCATATCCAATCTAAACTTCCCCTGTTTAAGTTTGAACCCATTACCCCTTGTCCTCTCACTACAGTCCCTCATGAATAGTCCCTCCCCAGCATCCTATAGGCCCCCTTCTGATATTGGAAGGCTGCTATGAGGTCTCCACGCAACCTTCTCTTCTCCAGGCTGAACAGCCACAATTTTCTCAGCCTATCTTCATATGGGAGGTGCTCCAGTCCCCTGATCATCCTCACGGACCTCCTCTGCACTTGTTCTAACACTTCCATGTCCTTTTTATGTTGAGGACACCAGAACTGCACACAATACTCCAAGTGAGGTCTCACAAGAGCAGAGGGGCAAGATCACCTCCCTTGACCTGCTGGTCACACTCCTTTTGATGCAGCCCAGGATGCGGTTGGCGTTCTGGGCTGCAAGCGCACACTGCCGGCTCATGTTCATTTTTTCATCAACCCACACCCCCAAGTCCTTCTCCACAGGGCTGCTCTGAATCTCTTCCCTGCCCAACCTGTAGCTGTGCCTGGCATTGCTCTGACTCAGGTGGAGGACCTTGCACTTGGCATGGTTAAACTTCATCAGGTTGGCATCAGCCCACCTCACAAGCGTTTCAAGGTCCCTCTGGATGGCATTCCTTCCCTTCAATGTATCAACCGAACCACACAGCTTGGTGTCATCAGCATATTTGCTGAGGGCGCACTCCATCCCACTGTCCATGTCACCCATGAAGATGTTGAACAAGACCAGTCCCAACACCGACCCCTGGGGGACACCACTTGTTACTGGTCTCCAGCTGGACATTGAGCCATTGAGCGCTACTCTTTGCGTGCAGCCATCCAGCCAGTTCTTTATCCACCGAGTGGTCCACCTATCAAATTGATGTCTCTCCAACTTAGAGACAAGGATGTCATATGAGACAGTGTCAAAGGCTTTACACAAGTCCAGGTAGATGACATCAACTGCTCTGCCCCTGTCCATCAGTTCTGTAGCCCCTTCATAGAAGGCGACCAGATTGGTCAGACAGGATTTCCCCTTAGTGAAGCCATGCTGGCTGTCAGCAACCACCTTGTTGTTTTTCATGTGTCTTAGCATGCCTTCAAGGAGAATCTGCTCCAAGATTTTGCCAGGCACAGAGGTGAGACTGACTGGTGTAATTACCCAGCTCACCCATTTTCCCCTTCTTAAAAATGGGGGTTATATTTGCCTTTTTCCAGTCGTCGGGAACTTCACCTGACTGCCATGATTTTTCAAATATGATGGACAGTGGCTTAGCAACTTCATTTGCCAGCTCCTTCAGGACCCGCGGATGGATTTCATCCGGTCCCATGGACTTGTGTGCATTCAGGTTCCTAAGATGATCTCGAACCAGATCCTCTCCTACAGTGGGCCCAGGGTCTTCATTCTCACTGTCCCTGTGTCTGACTTCCAAGACTTGGGTGATGTGGTCAGAGCATTTGCCAGTGCTTCACAGTCATAATTTTTATGAAATAAAGTTATTTTTCACTATGACAGAAGGCTATCAACTTTTTTGATTTAAAGAATTTGGAAGCTGAATCTACTATAATACAGAAGGAAAACTGCTACAGTCGTAGAATCATAGAATACTTAGGGTTGGAAAGGACCTTAAGATCATCTAGTCCAATAACATTAACTCATTGGAAAGAAAAGTGAAAGACAAGCTTTACAAATTATTCTCTATGAGGGTTTTAAATGGTAAAGAATTACTTGGGCACTGCTGTGGTCAAACTGTTTCAGATGTTTATGACAGCAAGAAAGATAAAATGATATCCCTTGCTACAGTAAGTAGGAGCCATCCTTTCTGTAAGGATTTGTTGATAATATGAATCTAGAAGGAATTGTAACTTACAAAATAATTTGAATTTATTAATGAACACTGTAAACAAGTGTACAACTGGGTACAAGAGAGCAGATGAGGGTTTCAGGAAGAGATACTTATAATAAGCATTAGCAATATCTACTTAGCTTGTTTATAGCAAGCTTCTTGAATTAAAAGACCTTGCTAGCTAGATGACATCACAACAATGGAGTCTGGTGATTTGACACTGGAGGATTCAACTTTTGTGCCTTCTAAAGAAAGTGTGTTCAGTTCTTTCCAGCAGGCAAGTGGTTGCAAATGCCACAGATAGATTCACTATATCTACTTTACTTTAGTGTTCTACAGGGTAACAATCCTGTTTTGCTCATGAGATTTGATAGCATCAGTACATTGTTACCTGCTGCAGCAGTTGGCCTTTAGCTGTGACTTCCCATATTGTGAAATTAAAGCCATACAACTGAGAATTTCCTGAGAATTACTACTCTGTAAGTATTTAACTGACCAGACTTTCAGCCACTCACCATATTTTTAAGGGTCATATAAAATTGCCTTTCCACAGCAGGTTCTCCAGAGTCCATGCTCAATACTCAAACCACCCTGGCTAAACCTGCAGGAACAATGCTTCCATGCTAAGTAGTTAACAAAATAAATTATGTCATAATATAGGACTATCACATATATGAATGTTGCTGTGTTAAGTCTTCGAGTACCCTCTATGAAATAGTTTTAAAGAGTCCAAGTCAGAGATGTATTTATGTAGGAAGAAATGTCTTTTTTTTTTTTCTTAGTAAACTTTATTTCCAATTGTTTATTAAGCATTAAAAAGAGCTACACTCTCTTTCTTTGCTTAATGGAGTTAGAACTGATAACCTGAGCAAATGCTGTTGCCCACAGTTCTTGTTAAGGTGTTGCTTAAAGGTTCTAGGAGTCCTGTGCTGCAAGAATTAAAGCAGTTTTTGGCAGAAGAATGGTAGTATGATGAATAGTACTAAGAGAATTTAGAGATTAAAAGACTAGGGGAAATTAGGCTAGTCTTTCTTTTTCCCCACAACATCCTATTCTCACTTAATGCTCTCGCAGTCCATCCAGGGGATGCACACGTGAGAAAAATATCAATTTCTTCATCAAGTGGGTTAAAAATTGAACCTCTTTTTCATCTAATCTATAAAAAAACCTAATCAGATGGCCTGGCAGAACAGCTCCTGACAAGGCATACTGATAGATACAATGAGAGCAACTTCAAATTGAAGCATGCTGAGGTAAGGAGAGGTAAGGTTGGGGAAATAATAATATAGAGAGAATGATAATCAGCTGAAGATAAGGTTACTTTAAGGGAATTTAAGACTCCTGAAACTGCGCAATGAGATGGGATCAGAATATATTGTTATTTTGTTATCAACTGAAAAAAAAAAACAAACAAAACCTGCACTCCCCTATCATTCTAAGGTAGCTAAGTGAAAGCAAACAAGTGAGAGTCAAATACTAAAAAAGGGAGAAAAAGGAAAATAATTCCGTCCTACCTTTTTTTTTCTCCTTTCCTTTCCTTACGCAAGCTGTCTGATTAAACTGAAAGTGCTTCAAAGTAGAATCTAGCCTTTTGTAGAACCTATAAAATTCCTTACAAAATGACTTTTAGCGACATCAGACTGATTAAGATGACAATATAAAGCATGAAAAATAACTACTAGCACCCTTGAAGACAATAGCCATGAGCCAAATTTTCAGTCCAAAACTGAAAATATTTTTAAATATGAGCATATATTCCCAAAATATCTAAGATTTTTTTACTAAGGTAGAACATCATTACATTTATTTTTTCTTTTTTTCTCGGAAGAGTTGTGCATTCTTTGAAGAATAAATTCAAATGGAAGGACTTCAGTTCTTAAGGCTCGAATTCCAAAGAATTCACTTTCAGGGAAAGACTCTGTGGTGTCAACCTAAAACAGTGTCTCTAAGCAGCCCTAGTAAAGCTACTGAGTTCCTGAAAGAGATGAAATTCAAGAAAGTCCTTGTTTTTAATATTGTTTCTATGGACTGTAACTCTAGGCAGACTTTTATTACAGAGAGTAGGCTTTTTGTTTTCTGCGGACTCTATCCTGAAGAACATGTTATTTCCTTTCAATATACATGCATGTGTGTTCAACTCAACATTCAGGAATGGTCAGTCCCTTTTTGAATTCAATCTTTAGCACCTACAGAGACATCAAACAAGAAAACAAATACAAATCTTCTCAGGTACAAGCATAGGATTTTCGTTAATTGAACTAGGGAAAGAAAGCAAACATTTTTACCTCAGTATCTTCACCTTTAAAAGGCATTGATAATATTCATCTCATACAGAGAAATACTGCAAAAATTAGTGTTTGCCCTGCATTTTGAACACATCAAAGGTTATAAAATGTTATTGCTTTTTATTGTTCCTGCTGCTTAACAACCATTACTGCTCATTCTGTACTTATTGGCTATTGAAAATAATTGATCCCTTTGCCTTCATTATGTCACTTCACATTTGCATAGAATAGTTACTACATCTCTCCGCAGAGTTCTTTTCTTCAGGCCCAACAAAACCAACTCTGTTTTAATCATTCTTTCCAGGTTCAATTATCCAAACCTTTCATCATATTTGTTTCTCTTCTTTGAGCTGCATTCAGTTTCTACTCTTGCTTTTGAACTGCTGTAGTCCTTGCTGATTAAAGAGCTGCAAATGAGGTCTACCTGTTGCTGAAGAGAAACATTTTTTTAAATGCACTTTATTAGATTTCCATGAGGTGGTGTTCACATTGGTTGTTACACCAACACAACAACAAAAGGTAGATCAGTTTTAGCTACACCACTTCCCTTACCCATCTCACTGCATGGCCACAAGAACATTAGTGTTGACAGAAGAGGGCAACTCCCCAAAATATGGGGAGTAGGGAAGGCATAAATGCCCTTTTCATAAGTATTGTTTCCTTCTGACAAATTAAAGTGACAACCTTTTTTCTAATGCCACTTCCTCCTGTCTTTCCAATTCTAAATCATTCCTGATTGTTATTCATTTTCATTTTGTTTTTAATAGCTGAAACTTCTCATAATTCATTTATCTGTGAGGTTTCCATGTCAATGTTTTTCACACTAAGATCTTCTGCAATCGTTATGGTAATAGCTCAGAAATCCTAAAAGGAGCGTTCTCTATGTGGACTGAAAGTGTTTTAAACATGGAGAAAGACAGAGGTAAATATGAAAGAAACAACAGCTCCTGGCTTTATCTTCCTGTTGGGTTTGAAAGTCAGTGGAAGTGGGAGCTCTTCCTCTGAGACAAGATATTTCTAATCAGCCCTACCATGCTCTAAGGCAGTAGCTTACAACACCTATTAGTTGCAAACTCAGCAGGAACTGCAACCCCCTGCTTGTCAAAGAAACAGTATTTTTCCTCTGTATGATGCAGATTATCCAGGAAAACTGAGAGGAACAGATACAAATAGGATGTGAAAATGTGCTACAGTCTTATTAAAGCTTCTGTTGACAATGCATTATACGGAAGTCATAATCCCACAAGCTATTGAGAGTTTCTCTCTTAAATGAATTTTGGTAAAAACAGAACTTGCAGATTACTCCTCTTGTGTGCCATGAGCTCAAGCGATCAAGAAAAGATTGCTGACTGAACTTTCTGCACTCCACTGGGTGTAGAGAAGAGCATCCGATCCTACAAATGAACACAAACAGTATTGAAAGAGGATAGGCTCACACAAATATCGGTACAATGATTACTTCTTCTGTTTCTAGGTGCCCAAAATACCTGAATACACTGACGATCTCCTCTGTACTCTTTGTTGGTGGCATAGCAAGTAAGACCTGGTGGAAATTTGAAACTGTTCATTTTAGGTAGAGTCACAGTAAGACTCTGAACCCCAACCAATCTTCTTGGAATCAATCGTCCCTTCGATACGAGTACTATACAGCATTCAGATTACAGTTCTTGAATTTAAATTCCCACATACAACATTCAATTTAATACCTGTAGAGTTATTTTGCAAAGAGGTATTGAACGAACAGGCATGGAACAGGTCCATTTCCTTTAAAAAGAACCCAGATCTTGTCAGGCAACAGTATGGACAAGAAATGTGTTACAGGAGCCTTTTTATAGAACAAAATAGCTTTCAAAGCAGCAATGCTAGGAACTTGAATATTTGGAAAGGAGCCACTACAATTTCTATCTTGCTAAATATTCTACAAAAATGGAAGAGTGGAGAAAATTGAGGTTTTTTTTCTACTTAGGCTTGAGATAGCCCCCTTCACAAACTGCCTGAAGAAACACTTGGCACATCATTGCCTTTTGCTGAGACAGCTTAGAAGATTCCAAAATCTCACACTTTATTTCCCATCTCTTCACATTCAAATGTACCCTTTTTCAGCTTCAGCACATCGAACTCAAAAGGTTCATTAAGTTATAACAATCATGCAAAAATATTTTACCTCATAGCCCTCTGTCCATTTTGTGGCAAGAAAACAAGAGTTGACAGAATTAGACTGCATATGGTTTAGTGGGAGGTGTCCCTGCCCATGGCAGGGGGGTTGGAACTAGATGATCTTTAGGTCCTTTCTAACCCTAACTATTCCGTGATTCTATATGCTCAGTATTCAAATATTGTTGCCCAGCTACACGAGAATTAGTGAAAATACTTAGATTTTTGCCAAGCTAGAGGAGATTTGTGGGTTTTGCAATAGGTTGGTTTCTAGCTGGAAATTAAATTGATTACACATGTTCTTGATATTTCCTAATGTAATTTGTTTTTATAAGGAAATATACTTCAGTCTCATTCAGGCATTGATGCCCAAACTACACAGAGACAATCCTTCTGCTAGAAAATACATTTAAATGCCATAGAAACAAGTCCAGTTACTAACATATAAAATAATAGGAACAAAATAGAGAACACCACCACTATTTTACCCCTGTCCTTTTAAGGGAAACCTAGTTTTTAAATATTACAGTAACTCCACAATAACCTTATTAAAAGTCTGTTTTTACTGAACAAGATTTTCTACAGATGAGAAAGCAAGGGACAAGACTCATCCAAATTGAATTCTTACTCAAGTTGTTAAAGTTGCTTAGTTCATTCTGCTGATGTCGAATGGTATAACTACCAGAGCTGAAAAGGAGCTATATCCAGGAGAAACACCCAAAAAATATGCATTCTGGTAAAGCAACCAGTGTTTAAACAGACATGTGAAGAACAAAGTCTGAGGTGGAATTTCCAAACACAATGTGGTCTTTGTGAGCCTGACAGGGATAACCTTCAGAATTATACTGATACCTTGCAGAAGGTACATGAAACTGGCCAGCATAGACTATCCATGGGGAGCAGAGGTAGAGTGACTAAGACTTCTGACTGGTCTGTACGGTCACTGTAGTTTCTTATCATTGCATACTGCAGTGACACTTGCATGAGGGAAGTTCGCTAAAAGTGGCTCACCTGAGAAAGGATGGTTAAGGGTTTCCCACTAAACAGAGCAATTTCCATTTCTATTTTAAGTGCCTTCAAATGCATTCTAACTGGGGAGTGTATTACATTGTTACATATCACATTTAGAACATTTTCTTTCCTGATACTTACTTTAAAATTTTATTCCTTCTAATTCAAATTATGACCCCTTTACTTAGACTAAGTACAACTTTGCATGTTTTACCTTCAACTGGTACCCTTCAAAACAAGCCATATATTGTATCTTATGTATGAGTTCTAATCTGGGACTGATTTTTCCCTCTATTTGTACTGTATATCTCTTACATAGTTGGTGAGGTTTATGGTGGTATCATAGTATCAGTATTAAAAAGGAGTAATATAATAAAAACCCTTAACTGGAGCTCAGGCAATGCTTCTCTCCTCCCCATCTTATGGGTAAGAGCATTTGCCTGTCCTCCCTCTTTACACATAATTTCTAAGATTAATAACAGGTAGTTATGTCCTGAACCTTGTTGTTGTATACATCAGCTAAGAAAAGGCAGGGGTCATGGATCCTTGTCTCTCACCTTGTTCTCTTTTAAATGTTATTAGATCACTTACTACCTTTAGTGCTTTAGCAATCATCATTCTGTATAAAGTATTTTCTCAAGTGCAGTGGAGTTGCTTAGTGTGTCAATAATTTTAAAGGATTTTAGGAACATTTCATGTCTGTTGGATAACCACATACAACACAAGCTTGAAATGAATATGACAATGTGGAAAAATGGACATGAGATTTTTCTGTTAAAAATGTAAAAATTACAGCAAAAGATGAACGACACACTTTAAAATGGTAAAGGGTGCTCAGCACAGCATGTCGAACAGAAGCAGTCAGACTACATCATTACATTCCTCTTCTGCATGATGCTCCTTTTTTGCCACTGCTCTAATTGAAAGGCAGAGCACAACTAACAGCCTTCAAACTAGCAGAAGAAAAACCTGGAAAAAGTCAGTGTTTTATTTAGGTTTCTGCTATTGACCATAAAATTCTGGAAAACCCCTGTAACCAAATCTCCTTGGAAAAATGTTAAAAATGAAAGTCTACAATAAAGAGGTGATGTGAAGGGCAATGAAGGGAAAAGTCATTCTTCAGTTAATATTTTTTCTTTTCTCCAATTGTGGTAGAGAGTACAAGATCAAAGGCACTTTCCTTGCTGTTTCTTCATGTAACTAACCTTCTTTCTGTCCCCATACTCTTTGTAAGTGGCAAAATGACACTTTGTGTTAAACTCCACTTAGCTTTCATCTCCACAAACCTCAAGTTTGAATTAAATGTTTCCTCTGAGTGACTTTCACGTTATCCTCAACAATGTGTAAAGGAACATAAATGAACAAATACAATAACCTGCATGTAAAGGCTGAAGTAACAGGGTGAATTGGAAGAAGTTCAAGACTTTAATTTTATAACTGGTAACTATTATACAACCTATCCCAAAGTCAAATTTCCTCTGCAAGCACAGTATGTCTATATTCATTTGGGCAACTAAAAGACTTGTTTCTGATCAAAAATATTCTGACTTCCTAATTTTAAAGAAACTTTACTTATGCTATTCTTGGTCATTTATATGCTCTCTTCCTGATTATCAATACATTTGTATTCCTTCTTTCTTTAGGATTTCAGGTTTCTATGTTTTTATAGCCTAATTAAAACTTTGATCATCTTATTATTGAGAATTAATTAAGATATCACACAGAAGGTTCTCCACTGCTGGACAGTTACCTTCACACGTTCGTGGGTGTGGAATAATTAGGAAATATGGGATAATTAGGAATTAAACTTATATTTGAAATGTAGCATTGTCCACACATAAGGGAAAAACAGACTTTCAAGGCATCTCAAGGCGAGATGCAGCCACACCTGGTATGCCAGGAATGTGCACTCCACAGCGGTTCCTGTGGCAACACAGACAGAGGGTAGAGAGAGGTGAAGATCTCACGGTTACGCTTTGTCCTAACTTCAGCAAAAAGATGGGAACTAGGTGGTGCAAGAAACTGATAAGCTGCATACTTGCTACCCTGAGCCAGCAGCGTGTCATCTTTTGACAGAATGCCGTCCTCAGTGTGAACTTTGCTTCATTATAATGTCATTATAATGCATTTACATGCCAAAATACACACCCATCTCCAATGCGAGCCCCCTCCAAAATGAGACCACCCCTCTCTGAGCATGCGCTCTGAATTTTCGGTGTCATATACCTTTAAATCAAAGTGAGAGAAATTTGCACCAATAGTAATAAAAGTATGTATGATTAGAGTCACTCAAGCTCCACCTTGAAGGTGAAAATAATATAAAATGACCCGAGAGAGAGAGATATTTGGGGGAAGATACCATCATGGAAGATAACATCAACAAACTCCTGGGACCGGTCGACGGGCTGGACCTCTCTTCCCCCCCATAAGGTCGCCTGTGGGTAAGACTTGCACTGTATTCAGTGCTTCCCTGGGATAACTTAGAACCTCTATAGAGTTACTTTTACTGTCACCTGTATATCTTAGAGCTACGCTGTGTTAACTTTATCAAGCACTTGTATCCATGTAACTACTATTTGCACATGCTTTTGCAGACAGTATTTATCACTGGCAATCCATAAGAACCTGTATCTATTGCCTCAATAAACTCAATCAATAAACCACACTGTTTCGATAGCCAATTGCCACTATTGGTAAATCCGGACCAGTAGAGGTTCGATATAAGTGGGTGCGGTCGGATTGGTATCCGGACCAATAGAGGTTCGATACAAGCAAATGCGGTCGAATTGGCAGCTGTAGCTGACTGGACTGGGCAGTGTGGTGCACTATCAGTAAATCTAGACCAGTAGAGGTTCGATATAAGCAGACGCAGTCGGATTGAAATCCGGACTAGTTCGATATAAGCGAACGCGGTCGGACTGGTAGTTGCATATTGGAGAATAAAACAAGGGGTTTGCTTTCCCCCCATTTTAACGCAATAGTGGGCTCCTGAACTTCTTCCTCATTCTATCCTGTCACCTTAGGGCATCTCAGTAAAACGATTTTATAGTTACAGAATGTACTCCAAAGCTGGATCATATTGGCCACCCCAGGTTTCCTTATCATTGGGCTTCACTGAGCCAAAACTATACCTCTAAGCAAATATATGCAAACTTTTATAAGAAAGAAAAAAAAAAAACACGGGGGCAGAGGGGGAGGAAGGAGGGGGAAGAAGCAGACAAGTATATTTCTTCTTCACTCAAAGGTCATGTATCTTTTGACTGCAGACATTTGCTTGTAATAGACTTGTGCCCTATTATCCCCAAAGACTTCATGAAATAACTCCATTCATAGTCTGTCCAATATTAATTACTCTCATGTTTAAAAATGGTTGATTATCTAGATTTAGTCACAGTTTATACATGTTTGCTCTTGTGCAAACACTGTCTTTTAGCTTTAGTCATCCTTTTCTCTGGTGTATGTTTCTAGAAAGCAAACCTATCCTCTCCGAGGCTTCACTTCACTGAAAAGGCTATGCTTATTGAGTTTCCTACTATAAAATGAAATTTTCCAACTTTCTGGTCATCTTAATAACTTTTCTGTACACTTGATCTTAAGAAAAGATATCATCTCTCCCCACCTCCTCTGGAAACTCCAGTCATTGCTCAATTGTTTAAAATGCTCATGTCCTCCACTTCAGATGTTTCCAACTAGAAAAATCCCAGTTTATAACGCAAATTATTTTTTTTAATAAACAAATGGATATTCACCCCATGTTTAAGGTAATCTAATTCTTCTTATCAGATATTCTGAACTTCTGTATTGATGGTAACTTCTAGTTTTATATCATCAAAAAATTTCATTAGTAACTTACAGCTTTTGGTGATCATTAATGAAAATCACATTGCTTCCTCAAAGATCCTATACGATAAAGCTAATCTATTAGACAAAGTCTCCTTGGGCTTCCAAAGGCTTAGAAAAATTTTTTGCCAAATGCTGTCAAAGAAACTGAGGAGCAATGGCATAAAAGAACTTCGCAAGGTTAATTTATTTATTGAAAGATAGAAAATGAAGATAGAAAAAGTCAGTTGCCACAGGGAAGAGTGTCAGATACTGATGGCCTACACTGAGCTGCTGAGTAAGTTACACTGACACAACTGTAAGAATAGTCATATACAGCTTATCAAATGGGAAGGAACAAAGCGACAAAGTGTGCTGGTGGCAGGAGTTTATTCCAGATAGTAAGGATAAAAGCTGATTGTAACTGCAGAAGGATCTTGCAGAAACTAGGTACTAAAAT
The DNA here is from genome assembly GCA_039720435.1 of Amazona ochrocephala. NCBI lineage: Eukaryota > Metazoa > Chordata > Aves > Psittaciformes > Psittacidae > Amazona > Amazona ochrocephala. Next base: position 22,325,399 of record CM077879.1, read on the forward strand.
GGCAGATGAAGTTCAATATGAATAAAGATAAGATTAAAGGCAATAATAATTGTCTTTACAATTCTAATAAGAAATTTAATAAACCATTCAAACTTCTCATAAAAAATATCAGCTCTGAGCTGACAACCCCTCAGAAGTATGCTTTGGGGTTACAAAAGCAGGTACCAAAAATGTAGGCTCAATATTTGGTAATAGTCATAAAAGCAAATCAGGATATTTGGAGTTAGTAAGAAAATTAATAGAAAATGTCAGATTTTTTCCAGTGTAAAAATCCAATATTCTCCTACAGCTTGAGTACTACATAAAATTCTGTTTCACTCTCCTTAGAATAAAAATGGAAAAGGTTCAGATAATGGAAACAAGTATGATCAAAGTACAGAAAAGTGCCCTAAGATCAAAATCTCAGTATGAGCAGAAAGAAATGCATCATAAGTATTCTAAATATATATACATGTAGCTAAGAAATTTTGTTTATAAAACTAAGCAATCTAATCAGAATAAAACAAGCAGTAATACTGGAAAACATAGTCTAAATGAATACAGAAAACCTCATCAATAAAAGTACTTTTACTTACTATACAAGAAAGCTTAAAAATGCCTTTCCTCTACTGTTATGTTCATCCTTATAAAGTCCCTTTAGGCTCTAAGGTCAATGTCACCAGACTTCCTCAAGCAAAGAAGAGTTGGAATCACAGAATCACAGAATAGTAAGGGCTGGAAAGGACCTCAAGATCATCGAGTTCCAACCCCCCTGCCATGGGCAGGGACACCTCCCACTAAACCATGCCATCCAAGGCTATGTCCAACCCCACCTTGAACGCCGCGAGGGATGGAGCATTCACAACCTCCCTGGGCAACCCATTCCAGGGCCCCACCACCCTCACAGTAAAGAATTTCTTCCTCAGATCCAATCTAAACCTCCCCTGTTTAAGTTTAAACCCATTACCCCTTGTCCTCTCACCACAGTCCCTCATGAAGAGTCCCTCCCCAGCATCCCTATAGGCCCCCTTCAGGTATTGGAAGGCTGCTATGAGGTCTCCACGCAGCCTTCTCTTCTCCAGGCTGAACAGCCCCAACTTTCTCAGCCCATCTTCATATGGGAGGTGCTCCAGTCCCCTGATCATTTTTGTGGCCCTCCTCTGCACTTGTTCTAACACTTCCATGTCCTTTTTATGTTGAGGACACCAGAACTGCACACAATACTCCAAGTGAGGTCTCACGAGAGCAGAGTAGAGGGGCAGGATCACCTCCTTCGACCTGCTGATCACACTCCTTTTGATGCAGCCCAGAATACGTTTGGCCTTCTGGGCTGCAAGCGCACACTGCCGGCTCATGTTCATTTTTTCATCAACCCACACCCCCAAGTCCTTCTCTGCAGGGCTGCTCTCAATCTCCTCCCCGCCCAACCTGTAGCTGTGCCTGGCATTGCTCCGACCCAGGTGTAGGACTTTGCATTTAGCATGGTTGAACTTCATCAGGTTGGCATCAGCCCACCTGACAAGCGTGTCAAGGTCCCTCTGGATGGCATTCCTTCCCTCCAATGTATCAACCGAACCACACAGCTTGGTGTCATCAGCAAACTTGCTGAGGGTGCACTCAATCCCACTGTCCATGTCTCCCACAAAGATGTTGAACAAGACCGGTCCCAACACCGATCCCTGGGGGACACCACTCATTACTGGTCTCCAGCTGGAATGACAGGGAACTGTCAACATCCTGAAGGGGAGTTCTCTTCTTCAGTGTTGGGATCCACCTAGTGATTACTTTCTATGTTTCCCAGTCAGTCTTCTCCTTCCCACTGGTTCACACACAGTTTCCACTCAACTGACAAAGGGCTGACAAAATGGACACCTCCAACACAGCCCTGCCCTTCCTCCCAGTCAAGGCACAACATGCATACTGATTCCTTATGCAGCCTTAGTCTTTCCTCCACCCTCAGCCCTGCCTAGTTATCCCGGGGCTGTCTCTAATACTGCTTCCCCTAATCAGGACAGGCTGATATCCCAGCACAGCCTCAGCCCTCACCACCACCACCCTCCCTAGCAATCACCCCATTTCTGTCATTGTCATTGGAGCTGATCCTGACTCATGTTCCTGGTTTGTCCTCCGTCCTGACACTTCAACACCCTGGATTTGCCTGGTGACCTGGGCTCTGTGCTGACTTTGGCCAAAACTTCTGGCTGTCACAAGATAAACAATCTCAGCTCAGGAAATTGTATTTAACCAAGTTTATTGGAAATATTCAGCATCTTTTAATTATTCATTAAGGTACTAAGAAACAAAAAGATAATTAAAGAAACACTCGGGGAAATGCCTTTCCTCCCTCTTCTGCAGGCTCAGCTTTAGTCTAACAGATCTCCTCCCGCTTCCCCATCTCAACTACTCATTTTCACCATGTACTCCATACAGTCCCTTCAAACTCCTTTGATGAGGAAATGGATAGTGCAGGAGGTTAGTAACAGTGTGCAGAGATTTTTCTTCTACTCCCTTGCTCTGGCATGAGTTGCCCTGGGCCACAGATACTTTGGAGATTTCCCTGTCCCAGCACATCACACAAAGGATGCAGTTTCTCAGGAGTGTCTCTCCTCCAGCACAGAGTACCTCATTCCAGGCATGCATCTCTGTATGTGTCCCAACAATGTCTCCTTCGATGCACTTTCGTTATGGTTTAAGCCCAACCACTAGCTCAGAACCACACAGCTGCTTGCTCAATCCTCCCCCTTCTTTCCACCCTGCTCCCAGAGGGATGGGGAGGACAATCAAAAGAATGCAAACCTGATGGGTTGAGATAAGAACAGCCCAGTAACTAAGGTATAATACAAAACCACTACTGCTACCACCAATAATAATAATAAGATGAATAACAAGGGGAGAGAATATAAAACTAACAGGGGAAAAGGCAAATAAAACAATAAACACAAGTGGTGCACAGCACAATTGCTCACCACTCGCCAACTGATACCCAGCCTAGCCTGAGGAGCAAACTGGACCTTCTGGCTGACTCTCCCCAGTTTATATACTGGGCATGACCTGCTGTGTTATGGAATACCCCTTTGGTTAGTTTGGGTCAGGTGTCTTGTCTTTGCTTCCCACTGGCTTCTTGTGCCCCTCCTCCATGGCAGAGCATGAGAGACTGAAACATTCTTGATTTGGGTAAGCATTCCTTGGCAACAACTATAACACTGGTGTGTTATCAGCATTGTTCTCAGACTAAAGTTAAAAACACAGTACTGCACCAGCTACTCAGAAGGAGAAAAATGGCTGTTAACAGCTGAAACCAGGACAACCTTCGTTATTCTTTTTTCCATTTCTGCAAACACTCCTTTTCACATGCTTTTTCATGTGCTTGCTTTTGACTGTCCTCACACATCTCCTGCCCCCGCAGCTGCCACCCTTCCTGACACAGAAAGAGAAAACTAAATGGTTTTTATGCAATGATGAGGTAGCTTGTGAGATTTCTACCATACTAGATATCCATGGAGTGGAATATAAAATACATGTGCAAGTGGCCACCAGCCAGTTCCTAAAACAAGCCAAAATGAGCTGAGGCCAACCAAACCATGACACACTGCTCTGCCACTTCATTAAAAATGCTGCGACCTTTTACTAGGAATGACAAAAAAAATGCATGTATATTTAATGGCTTATAGTGTAAGGACCAACTAAGTAATTCATTTTCTGGCTAACATGAAAAGTCAAAAAGCAGGAAATAGTAAATCAATTGGAATGAATGGAATTTATTCACTGGGATTTTTTTTTTTTTAAGTTTACAACGTATCAGTAAAACATTTACAGTGAGATTTTAAAAAAAGGAATAATTGTTCATGCAAGAAGTTGAACTTGTTGCCTCAAGATACTGCAAAGATCAAAACCCTACTAAGTCTTAAAGTTTCAAGAACAGACCATATGCAACAGATTCACTGAAGCCTATAAAGTAGGTTTTATGTCTGGATTAAGATGTCGTGAGCTGAAAAGAGTTAAAGGCTGTGTTCTTATTCTGCCCTAAAGATATGGTCAAGATGGTACTAGAGAAGATGGACTGCTGTCACACTTATATTCATACATTCTTTTAGTTCTAAGGCTAATAACTATTAAAACTTACTACACTTCTAACATAATTATCTGATCCTCAGCATTCACATTCAAATAATTGTTTGAAACCTAAAGTATGGAATTTGTTTTGCTGAGGCCAAAACTAATTCTAATTCCGTACCAACTCAATCAAATAATGTCTAATTTTTCTTTCCTTATTCTCTATTGACACACCTAAAAATGACACAAACTTGTTGTCTGTTGTTGTACTCTTAGGATACACTTTGTTTTTTTCCCTTATACGCAATTCAAGCTCCAAATATATTAGTGATTTTTCTCTAGAGAATTTTCATAAATCATCCATGTACAGAAACCAAATTTTTTTACCCTCATTTTAAAATGCTAACCTTACAAACAGACCTTATTTTTTCTTGTATGTAATTTAAACAGATGCAGTTTAATATACTGCAGAAAAGGCATACCATCTTCCTCTTTTTTACATCTCTACTATTTGCCAAAATCAAACTGAATATATCAATCTTTTTAATAAGTATTCCAGGAATAAATGGATTTTGCAATGTTGATAATGTGTGTAGTATTGTCTCTTATTCTATTTATTATTTCCATCCATTGTCTCAGTAATGAAGTTAAATGGTGTTTATTGATCAAGCTTGAATTGTTAGTGTGCATGAACTGGACAGTCATAGTGTTTTAACTTAAATGTATAAGCTTCAAATTCCCAGATATTCATATCTGGAAACAGAAAACAGAGCAAAGACAGTTAAACTTCATGGAGTAGTCAGAAGTGAGTACCCTCGGCACTATCCTTAATTTGATTCATATTTAGTATAATCTAATGTGTAAGAGTTTATTTTGAATGATGTTTTGATTTTATTTTCTGATAAACGCAGCATAAACTGTCAGCATAAACAACACATCTCAGAAATGAACAGGACTCAACTTTTGTGCACACTTTATTCATTTCAAGGAAAAGGAAAAATTATTTCCACTGAAGGTTTTTACCTTGCACTGAAACAGACTGAAAAAAACCCTCAAATAACCAGGTAACACATTTCAGCATACAGGCAGAAGCTAATGGGAGCAGCTGTCTGTCAGAGTTCAATCCAGGGTGGTACATCTGCATACACCTTAATTTCTACCAACCAAACATCTGGTCTGGACAACATTAAATTAGGCACAGAAACAATGCATAACAAATTTGTTCAGTGGCCTGCACACCTTGTTGTTGCATCACATTCCAACAGGCTATTCATCTTTTTCACTAAGTGGTTTTAAGAATTATAATGCCAAAAAAACAACAAAAGGGGGAGAAAAAATTAAGGAAAAAAAAAACCGTATGTTTTTACAGTTATTCAAATGGATTTTAAACTGATCTTGTGAGAAGCAAAGTAAATTACGTATGACCTAAATGGCTCACTAACAGCTTTTGTGAACATATCTGCCTTCCACAGGCTGCAAATTTGTCTCTGAAATTAATGTGGTATGTGTAGTGCAACTCTCTTTCACCCTCCTATTCTTCAAATAGCTTTCTTACTCATTCTTATTTAAGAGGTAACATCCCTGAAGATGTCTGGTTTATTTTCTGTCACTTTTGTTTCAATTTTTTTATTAGCATATAGATATTCCCCAATGAGGGTTAGTTTTATCATTGTTTTGTTAGTCTTTGTATGGCAAGGTTTTCTCTTTATCAGAGTGAAAGAGAAACACAGTCATTCAGAGGAAAAAAATTTCTTTTTCTAATGGGCACAAGGTAGGCCAGAGTAATTTTCACTTTAAGTAGAGCCTCTCTCCACAATCACTTCATGTTGCGTAAAGGCTAACTCAGTAGCACAGTGTAGCTATATTAATAGTCATTCTTCTAATGAAGAAAATTGTTCTACACATGATGTATCAGTAATTGCTTTCCAGAAAAGGGTCATTCTGTGGATTTTGCTATGGGCCAAAAGCAAACAACGTCATTCAAAGCTCAAAATGCAGGACTATCTATGACCTAGAATATGAGCACAGCTCAAATGCTGAATCCAGTCCACAGAAATGTGGACTCTAGTTCTTTAGTAGCATATGATCAGTGATCTTCAATGCATCTTTTTTAAAGGTAAGACCCTGCTTCTCTTTAGCATGAGAACTTTTCAAGCCTTATCCCTAGACAAAGTGATAAAAAGCTTGTGGCTCAGAGAACCATCTCAAACAAACAAATACAGTGTTCAGGAAAACACTCAGATTCAAAGCAAGTTGATTTAGAAGTCTCCAATTGCTCACAAAGACATCTTGAATTAATGTGAATTCAGCATGTAAAGCCATGCACATTATGTAGAAAAAGATAAACTGAGCTCTAGTTGTTGCGGGGCATAAGGAACAACGTAATACTGATCAATATGATCACGCTGAACAATTTATTGTGTGCAAGCACGTCTTTTATAGAAAAGTTTCAGAACACTAGAACATTCAATAACACTTGATTGGTTAATTTCACCCCGCGGAGTGCTAGCAACAGTTTAACGACTGGTTGGGGTTTAAAGTGTCCACAGCAGCAGGCTCCCGGCTTGCAAGCAGGGTTTTCTCTGTGGTAACCTGATCCGGCTCCCTGGCGTCCGGCTCTGTGCCTCTGTTAACCGCTTCGTCGACCTGCAACGCCTCACAAAGCCTGTTACCCACTGCTAGAGTGAAGCTAAGTCAAAGGCTGGATTGCTCACATGTCCATTAACTGAAAGGAATGCTTCCACATCTAGTTGATTCCAAAATTTAAGTATATGACTCAGAATTTAGTGCAAAAATTTTTCCCTAATGTTTAGATGTAATAGAAGTTATTAAATAAATTTCAAAAAAATCCTAGCAGCAGAAAGAAACTCAGGTTTCCATCTTATCAAAAAGTTCTAGCCACTAGTTTCCACACATCTGTTTTCACTTTTTCTCACTTGATATCTCCCTCTTATTCTTTCCCCATAGATCTTATATTCTTAACTGTGTGAGAATAAATCAAACAGGAGGGATGGAAACCATCCTTTTTTTCATATTTCTCTCTACTTCCCTTTCAGAATTGTCTTACACTACAGGCTGTTGATTAAAGCATTAAGTTGGGGATGAAAGTGAACCTGGATGTTTGAATTTCCTCACTCTGAAAAGATCAGTGGTCTGGCACTAGCACATTCTAAGACATTTTTCTACCCTATTAGTAGGGTAGGGCATTATTGGGCTAGTAAGCAATATGGCAGTCACAGGGAACTACATTATAAGATATCTTAAAATGCATTTTTTAAGAGAGAGTCGTTGTCATGGTTTAAGCTTCTCAGCCACGCACAGTTTTGCTCACTCACTCACTTTCCCCTCTTTCTTCCCTCTGCTCCTGGAGGGATGGGAAGGAGAATCGAAAGAATTCAACTCCCACAGGTTGAGATAAGTACAGTTTAGTAACTAAGGTATAACACAAACCACTACTGCTACCACCAATAATAATAATGACAAGAGAAAATATAAGGGAATAGAATACAATTTCTCACCATCCAATATCAAGCCCGACCACACAGTGCATCCCCACCAGTGCACCCCCACCGTGCACCCTCACCACCCTTCCGGGTCTCTGCTCTCCGTTTCTACCTCCTGGACATAACATGCTGTGGTATGGAATAATCTCTTTGGTTAGTCTGGGTCAGGTGCCCTGTCTCTCCTTCCTCCCAGCTTCCCCTCCTCCCTAGCAGAGCATGAGACCCACAAAGTCCTTGGCCAACCTAAACATCACCAAGCAGTAACTGAAAACACTGGTGTTATCAGCGCTGTTCCCAGGCCCAAAATCAAAAACACAGCGCTGCACCAGCTATTATGAAGGAGACAAAATGACTGCTGCTGCTGAACCCATGACAGTCATAAATACACTTCGCCAGTTAATTCCTTCTGATACTAGACATATGTAAGACTCACACTGAGCCATTTAGAGGATTTAAACCAAAGAACATCTGAATCCTTGATTACCTTAATATGTAAGCATGCATTCAACTGATAGAGAATATTCAAGTAATGCCCAAAAGTAGATGAATAGGTATAGGAACTAAACATTTCAGTGTTTGACTCTTACATGCACCTGGTAGAACCCTTTGCTCTGAGTTAGGCAATTGGGTTTGCTGTACAGTTTATATGGAGGATGGTATCCATATGTTGCTCCGGAAACTGCCTAACTTACTAAGTACAAAACAAGAAGGCAAATGGAAGAAAAAAATCCTTGTCCAAGGATGTGGCACATTTTTATGTTCACTGCTCAAAGTCACAAAGTTGGTTTTGAGATGAGAGCTAAACCAGACTCCCTACAATCTGTACACTAACAATCATAGAATCATAGAATAGTAAGGGTTGGAAAGGACCTTAAGATCATCTAGTTCCAACCCCCCTGCCATGGGCAAGGACACCTCCCACTAAACCATGCCACCCAAGGCTCTGTCCAACCCAGCCTTGAACAACGCCAGGGATGGAGCATTCACAACTTCCCTGGGCAACCCATTCCAGTGCCTCGTCAACCTTACAGGAAAGAATTTCTTCCTCATATCCAATCTAAACTTCCCCTGTTTAAGTTTGAACCCGTTACCCCTTGTCCTCTCACTACAGTCACCTAAGATAAGAAAGATAAGAAAGACAGGAAAGACTTAGATTTAAACCATGTTTTGCTTGACCTACAGATAATTGCATATCTATAAATACCACTGAAACATAAGACACAGACAAAAAAATCACCTGATATCCTTTTGAAATTAACTGGCTATAAATACTTACTACAAATGTCAAAAATCACTAATACAGAACAGCGCACTCACTTCAGATATGCCAGACATCACTTTACGCTCTTCCAAAAGCATACAAAGAAGGAATGGTATAAATCACTTTTGTACTTACAAAACTAAAATGCATACAGTTTCAAGTATATAAGTATGTGTTCACTACACTGAAGCTCTGTCCTCAGATACCTTCTTCCCATAGATTCTCACAGACTCTATATACAGTCTGGTATCAACTTTTCTTATTAGAGTAAGAAGTCACCATCCAGATTTTATTTGTATTTCAGGAACCATATACTTACACATGTGAGAATAAATATATAAGAATATAATACTAGCAGTCAAATTCCCACCCAGCTGCTCACTCATTTTCACCAGTCACTGCTATGGGGGAAGAACAGAGATGAGAAAGCTCATTTGTTGAGATAAAGGAGATTTTTTTGTTAGTCACCAGCAAAACAGACACAACTTTGGAAAATCAATTTATTACAAGTTAAAAATATATATAATTACTCATTTGGGTATTGAGGTGCAAAAATCCAAACATTAGAACAGATAGGGAAACCACCTTTTCTCCCCCCCTTTCCCAGGCTGAACTTCATTCCATACCTCTGTTTCCCTTCTTGCTATTGCCAGAGGTTGCCTCAGTCCCTTCAGCCCCACCCCCACAATGAGTGAACAGTGCGAAAGCAGGAGGCTTACAATCAGCGCACAATGGTTTCGTTCTGTTGCTCCTTCCCCTGTCACACTTTTCTTGTACTCTGGTGTGGGTTCTTCATGGATTACAGGAGAAATACTTGCTCCAGTGCCTGAACACCTCTCCAGCACCTCTCCTCCTCCACCAGCCATGGTGTTCCCTTGCCCATTGCTCACTTCATGTTCCCACTGACTGTCTGGCATTTTCTTCCCAGTAATATGTTTTCATAGAGCCACAGTCAGCCTGGCTGATGGGCTCAGTAGTGTCCTGTGGAGGATCTTCTGGAGCCATCCATCCAGCACAGGCTAGCCCCAGCCTCATCTTAGAGAGGCCACCCCTGCAGTCCTGCAACTGCCGACACCTTGTCACATACACCCAGCACAGTAGGATTTAGCTTCCAAAGACTAGTACTTATGTAAGTGTGGTCCTGGGCTGCGAGGTCAGCAAGCTGAGCAGCAAAAAAGGATGACAAAGATCTACTGGATTTTTCTCTCAGACCTGCAGCTTCAAGAACCTGAATCTCCACTTGTAGCAGAGAGGTAGGAAGAGTTTGTACCTATGAAATTGTATAGTGGAAACTCCCATTGTGATCAAGTCTGAAAACTGATGACTTCTCACACCAGGGGGAAGAATCTTGCCCCACTTGACTTGAGAAGTCAGTCACAGAATACGTTCACTGCCGTCACACCTGATAAGCTGGGAATGTCATCAAATGAAGCACCTCTGCTGCAGCTGCCTGAGCCACTTAGGCCCATGGAGTTGAAAAGCAGTGGTAGGAAGCTGTCTACAGCAGAGGCCAGAGGCACACAACTCCACTGCCATTCACCAACCCAACTTGTCATGTAGGGAGGTTTGCTGCTTGCCAAGGAATCATAGTTTTCTTCTGGTTATGTTTTCCTCTGTTGTTTTTTGTGGTGGGCTTCTCTCCACTTCCCTCCCCCGCAACCCCCCTCCCCCCCCATTTCTTTATCTTATTCATGAAGTGATACCTTGCTGGAAAATACTTTGTGGTCTTTCAGAAAGACTAGTGAAACTTTTCATTTCCTTTGCCCTCCAAATGAACATTAATGAGCAGTAAAATAATTCAGACTGCTACAGTTCAGGAATTTTTAATCCTTTCCAAGGCAAACCACAAGATATAATTATTCTCTTAAGTGTTACAAGTGTCTGATTGTTAGCAGTCTCATCTCTAGATACTTGTAATTATCCACAGTAATTCATTAGCTCATTTGATTAATTCAGAGTGTCTGTTGCTTCTCATAGAGAGATATATAATGATGTGGACCTGTTACCTCACACAGCGTACTAATTGCTAAATTTTATTTTGTATAACAATATAACAACATTTGAAGGTTCAGTGACTAACTCTCCCAGTCCAAAGACAGGATAATTAGTCCTACAAATTAACCTCTCTGAGTGAAAAACCTCTGTAACTAATGGTCAGTTAATATAAAAACATTACTATCAGCTGTTCAACAATTATTTGAAGATGTCTGCAGTAGCTGATGTAATTTAACTAAGTTTTACATGCAAAACAGCATCTGTGAGAGGGTAACATATATTGAGTGCAGCATTTAATAAATTTATGAAAAAGAGCATAAGTAATTGGAAGAAATAGTATTACACACTAAAATCATATGCATCACATAATTGCATATTCTTTATTGAAATATGGGAGTTTATTAATATGTAAAGTTAGGTAAGTGCATGCAGCAAAACATACTGAAGAAATGCAGATATATATGACAATAAGCATTTTTGAAAAATTGGACCTAGGTACTTAAATTAGTGATTTAGAGTGTGGTTCAGGAAGAACTGAAATATACTACAAACCACATTTTTTAAGCTTCTGTGCTTATATAGTCATCTGTTAAGTACCGTTGGCTTCCTTACTTGAGCATTATAACCAGCGCTTTGGTGACACGTATGCCTGTTCATTTGATAAACCAATTGCTACAAATCTGCATGAAGGTGACTTCAGGCTTTTCTCAAACTAAGAAAATTCAAACCTATGTATTTCTTAGCAGTGCTCTATCTAGCGCTGTACTTGCAGTAAGAAATGAAGTCATAATTTTCTCAAAACTGTGTCAGTATACCGAAAGGAATAGAATATATACAGACAGATACGCAAGCAGAACTCTTGACTCTGCAGTTTACTTTCAGGTAACTCAGTTATAAGTAGAGAACCAGGGTACAAATCACTGTTCTTTATGTATGTGGCATTAAGCAGTGATTGGACAAAAGTTAAGAAGAGCCATGTCCCTCCATAAAAGAATATTACTATTTCACTTATATTGTTTGTTTTTTTTTTTTCATTTGCAAAGTGACTTAAAGTCAGACAGCAAATAGTCTAAAAAGAAGTCTAAAATATCATACTGACTTTTCATCTGCTGTGGGCCAAGCTGTGTTTAATTATTTCATGCAAGACAAGAGCAAATGGGTGAACTCCACTTCAACTGGGTGGTTAGGCGTATACTGCCAACAGAATTGTGCTACTAACTGATAATTCTTCACAGGTAAAGAATTTAAAATGCATTTTACATTTAAAGTGTTGTATAAAAGAGATACATGGTAGTGATATTTATATAATATTTAGCAGTGATACGAATTTATAATGTCCAACTCCAGAAAAGTATTCAGGATAAAATTCAACTGCAAGTTTTATTTGGCCAGATACATTGATCAACCTGTTTTCTGTTCCTGACAATGACACATTTTAGTTAATTCTGAACAGATTTTTCTCATTAGATTAAAAAGAGAAAAAAAAATAAAATCTTGGTAAATAGCTTTGATTTTTTTTTTTTTCAGGAGAGAAGAAAGTGTTCAATAATTACTATTATTATTATTTATTTCATTTTATGAAAAAATTAGAGAACAAATGTTCAAGCCTAACATACAGCTTGATTTACGTTACAAGGATGGTACGTAAGCATATAGAATCATAGAATAGTTAGGGTTGGAAAGGACCTTAAGATCATCTAGTTCCAAGCCCCCTGCCTCAGGCAGGGACACCTGCCAATAAACCATGCCACCCAAGGCTCTGTCCAGCCTGGCCTTGAACACAGCCAGGGATAGAGCATTTACAACTTTCCTGGGCAACCCACTCCAATGCCTCACCACCCTCACAGTAAAGAACTTCTTTCTTATATCTAATCTAAACTTCCCCTGTTTAAGTTTTAACCCGCTACCCCCTGTCCTCTCACTACAGTCACCTAACGAAGAGTCCCTCTCTAGCATCCCTATAGGCCCCCTTCAGATACTGGAAGGCTCCTATGAGGTCTCCATGCAGCCTTCTCTTCTCCAGGCTGAACAGCCCAAACTTTCTCAGCCTGTCTCCATATGGCACAGCAGCATATATGAGTATAGAAACTGTCTACTAACAGCTAAATTGCAAGTAGGTACCTAGAAAGCATGTAAAGAAAAAATAAAAATTCTGTTGTTCTACTAGAGATGGTTAAATAAAGTAATAAGTTTGTGTCCCCCAAAAAGCATTATCTTCTTAAATCTTTATTGTATCAGCGTCATGTTTACCATTATCTCTGGTCTTTCCTGAGATACAATGTTTGAACACTTCCTAGTGAGGAAGAGCATTCTGTGTCACAATGACTTTGTAACTGCTAATATTCCAACCAAGCATAGACAGTCGTTATCTGTCATAAAGCTCATGTTAAGAATGTCCAGTACATTCATAATGTACTTAGTATTTTCAAATCAAAAGGTAGAAAACTGTGGCTTGTTGGTAATACAGCTGAACACCTTCTTACTTGGGTTAAAGAATAACAAATAAAGAGGAAAGTGAGAGAAAACTCACTAATCCAAGTAACTTTTCAGAGTTAAAAATTAAAGACATCCATATCTGAAAACTCTTCTACAGGCTCAAGGACCGTGTGGCTGATAGTCTTCTCCAAGTTCAATGAAATATATACCAGTTTGTCACATGAACCTTGAAGTGAAATAAGTATTGTACATTTGTGTTCATCTGTCTTATGTGGTTAAGTGTCAACCAGCTAAGTGTGAAGCAGTCTTTTCCTCTGCCTTTATTGGCAGACAATACTAACATTCAGTTACATGTAACATTTGACAGCCAGAAATAGAGTGTTTGCTGGTATTCAAAAGACATAAAGGTGAAGTTATGTCTATGCTACCAAGATGAACATGGCTGGAACCATTTTCAGACACCAATGTCAACTAGTGGAACACCTCGCATTCATACTTTCAATGTTATTAGTCTCCAAAACAGGTGACCAGCATTCAGAAACTTTAACCTACGTTGGCTTCAGAACTGTGACAAGGAACTGTTTGTGCAAGGGCTACCTGTCACAAAGCAAAAACATTTCAGAGATTATTCTAACAATTTTAAAGTATGAAAACCGGTTTCAGAGCCTGGAAATATCCCTTGCCTCAAATTTAATAGAATTTCTTTGAGTGACCTTGCTTTGTCAGCAAGGAAAATCCTGTGGCATGCATCAAAGATATGGTAAGTTAGCTGACACTTTCAAAGTGCTAAGACATACACACAAAATTCTTGCATTCTTGCATTAATTAAATTAATTTTAATTTAAAATACAGTCTTTTTCACTGGGAACTGAAATAGTAAGTAAGTTTTTTGACTATTCACTAGCTACTAGATGTCAAAGCTGAAGTATAAGCTCTTTCTCGGTGGAGACAGATCCTGGGAAAACCATTAAATTCTCCTTGATTGAGAAGAACAAACATTACTGAGTATCACACAAATATCAGGACAAAATCAAAAATGGTCTATTATCCTACGTTTGCTTTGTATCACACATGTATTTTCTTGCCTTGGAATTCCATCATAAGCAAAGATAAAGTAAGATATGATGTGCATCAAAGGAGAGAATAACATAGGAACAGCTAGGCTGTGTCATACTGGAAGTTTATATAGGTTGTTTTCTGGCAGTGGCTAGTATGGAAAATTAATCTCCAGTCAAGGAAGAGAAGAAACCTAGCCCACAAATCAGAAATCATCCAAAACTCTGATAAGGAAAATTGCCTTGTGATGTTAAGATAGATTTAGAATGCATTCCAATTGCATGGGTTTACTATAAGCGCAACTGAGTATTTTATGTCCATATTCTAGTTCCAGTTGTGTTTCTCACCCTGGGCTGTGGCAGAACCAAACACAACTCATATTTTGGCAGGAACAGTGCTTCCAGATCTATGTTCTCTTTGCCTCTACAACCGACCCCTAACAACACCATTAGCATTGTTCAAATGAAGTCTGTTAGCCTAATCCTTCCACTTGCGATCCATATGGGTACCCAAAGGATCACGCAGGATTGTATCAAAAAAAAAATAGCATTAGTGAGAAATGGAGCCGGATAGAGAATACTGTTAACGGCTCCAGATAGACAACTACATTGCATTCCTCTGATGTGTAAAACCAACCTGCATATGCTGTGCCCAGAGCAACAGTTTGAAAGTTCAAAAGATCTGCTTTTCATCCAGTAAGACTGATATATTTGGGTTTTTTTCTTTTTAATTTATCAATGACACCCTTCTAGCTGAACAGCCCGAGACTTCTCGCTAAATTTACCTCTTTTTGGAGAGTTAAGGGCTCTTAAATCTCATCTCATTCACAGAACATGAAATATTCCCTACAGATGCCTTTTTGTCTCTTCTTTTGATTTCTTTGGATTACTACGAAACTTAACAATCTTGCTTTCCAAGATCTGTAATGGGAAGGAAAAATAAAATTCTTCCACTCCTTTTATGTACCACAAACTCAGTTTGTAGAGACAGTAAAATAGATTTTTTTTTTCTCCCCAAGGTTTGCACTAGGCTGTGGAAATAAATCTCTTCACTAGTGCTTTGTTATTTTGTACTCTAAATGCAACACACATTGCTTTGACATCTGCCAGCCAATTAAAGCTTATAAAACATCTTATCACCACTTTGTTTCGTGGTCAAAAATTATAGAGAAACCGACAACTATTGAATTCAGATGGCTAATTCGTAAGTTCAAGGAGGTACTGCGTTAAGAATCTACAATATATTTTTCATTAGAACAGCAATCCATTTTCTTTTCTGTTCTTTTTGTAGTGTTAGAAGTATGATATGGAGGATCTGTCCATAAAAGCATTATGAAAAGAGAAAAGATACAATATTTGAAAAATAACAATTCAAACATCTAAGTAATCTCTTAAAGCTGGACCATATTTATGTGCAAATATATGTACATTTATGCATAAAGTTGTATTTATTGTTATACACCAGCAGCAGTATCAAAATCAGTTTTGGTTTTTAATTGGACTCATTTTTTCTTCAAAGTGGTATAGATATCCAATGTGCAACAACAGCTGGCTTAAAAATGCACTGCTAATGGTTTCCCAAGAGGCAATCCTATCTGGTCAAAAAGGGATAAACCAAAATACCTAACAGTTTTTAACAGGCAGAGATCAGCATAACATCTGCCCTATCCATTTTCTACTTGTTTTCGAATTCATGCACAGCATTCCTGTCCCAAAAGTTGTTCAAGCATATAACTGCAGTACCAACAAATTCAATCTTCCTTTTTTTTTTTTTTTTTTAACTGATATTGTGGTAAATTGTTTTTCAGCTGCAAGAGAAGCTTATTTAAGGTTTTTTCTAACTTTGTCAAGGGTGAATAAAGCCGACCAGACACTGTGCACATTGAAGTCTCCTTGCTAGAAGTCAGTGATAATGAGCAATTTGTGAAATGTGATACCCATGCTCTACTATCAAAAGTAGTATTATCCAATGGATTTTCCAATTTGTACAGCAGCTTCTTTTCTCCTTTCAATTTTACTTTGCTAGTGGCACTAGCTTTTGAAGACTCCCTCATTTTTAATCCTCTTTTATAATGGGAATCAACCAGTACTCAGCTTGCGTGTCTATCGTAATCCATTCGTATAAGCGAACCATTGAGAGACAAAGAACTCCAGATTTGACAGAATTCTGTGTCTGCAGACCTGCAGGCTGCAGAGAACTAAGTTCCCGTATTAGTTTTATTTCTACAGACACTGAAAGAAATTTTGAGTAACTGGAACCAGAAGTAAAGCTTATTCCTCTAATGAATTTTATTTGATCACTTGTTACATTAATAGCTTCTTACTTTGTGTATTTTTTCTTTCTGTTTTACTAACCTCTTAACAAGGCAAGATAAATATAAGCAAAACAGTAAATCTGTTTAGAAAAAGAAAGTCAAACCCACTGATCAACAGTGTTTTCTTCAAACAAAACCTTTGATCACAAGGAAGACATATAAAAGATAAGTGGAGTGAAATGGCGGCAAGTTAGTAGAGGGCTCCACTGTACTATAACCCTTTAGTTCATGATCAAAGTCAGTACAGTTCAGTGATTTTTGTGAAAGCTGTGAGTTGTTTTGGTCCTAGCATCTGCACATATTGTACCACAAGAGCACTGCAGTTGACTTTAACGGATTTCGCTCTTGCAGCTTGAACAAAAGTGCCAAGGGCTAAGTGAGCTTGGAGACTGAACCAGCTGCCAAACAAACAATGTCAGAGTATGCAATTATGCATGGAGAAAGAAAAACTATAAAATCTCTACAACTACTGGGCTATGTGAGAGGTTTGTGTATAAAATCTAACAATGCTGTGTTACTTTGTAAGGCATCATTTCTCTGCATGAAGAATTCACCTTCTCCCATGCACACATTATTTTAGGAAAGTTCAGAATGTACACAGGGATACACAAGACTAGTCTGGGAACAAGGTTTTACAAAATGTGGTAGAGTATGGGAGTGTAGCAGCATGCCTTTAAAGGTTAACTAATGATGCCTTATTCTGCAGCATCAGTACACGGGTTTAAGGGACAAGAAGAGAGGATTAGGAGTTAGGAAAGCATTGCTTTTCCTCTCATCAACTCCCACCAAGTCCCACTTCCATCTTCTCCCAGCTTTATATGCTGAGCATGACACTATATGATATGGGATACTCCTTGGGTCATCTGTCCCAGCTGCATCCCCTCCCAGCTCTTCATGCAACCCCAGCCTACTTGCTGGTGGGGCACGGTGAGTTGAGGAGCAGAAAAGGCCTTGACTTTGCGTAAGCACTGCTCAGCACTTGCTAAAACATCCCCGTGTTACCAACACTTCTCAGCACAAATCCAAAACAACCACATGCAAGATACTGTGAAGAAAATTAAATCTATCCCAGCCCAAACCAGCAAATGTGTGATAACATCATATCATGTTTGGTTATATTTGATACTGTGTATCATATTCAATACTGTGGCTGAGCACTGACACAAGTTGCCTGAGGAGACTATAGTTCCTTCATCCTTAGAGATTTTCAAAAGCCATCTGGACACAGTCCTGGGCAACCAGCTCTCACTGACCCAGCTTGAGCAGGGAGGTTGGATCAGGTGACCTTCAGAGGTCCCTTCCAACCACAACCATTCTCTGATGGTAATGTAGTTTGAAAACCATACCTGCAGAAAACCCTTTTTCCCTTTCAGTGTTCTTCTGTTGCTGTCCAGCCTATGAGGTCTCAACCTTAGCAGAACTTTTGCACACTTCTGTAGTGAAAATATTAGCTAATGCAGGCTTATGACCACAATTATCTGACTAAGCTTTGTGGCTTAACCCCAGAAGGCAGCTCAGCTCCACACAATGGTTCACTCACTCCTCCCCAGTGGGGTAGGGAAGAGAATCAGAAGGGTAAAAGTGAGAAAACTGTGGGTTGAGATAAAGACAAATAATGACAAAACATACCAACAAAGAAAAAACTCACAAGAACAATTATCAAAAGAATAAAAAACCATGCTCACCACAACCCAACCAATGTCCAGCCAGTCCCCAAGCAACAACATCCCTGGAAAACTTACTCCTCATTTTCTTATGGTTGAGTATGATGTCATATGGTGTGGGATACCCCTTTAGCCCACTGAGGTCAGATGTTCACACAGAGTCATCTCCCAGCTTCTTGTACCCCCCCAGCCAACTCAGACACCCTCAACAAGCACCAAGTTAATAAGCAAGACACTTAGGATTTAATTGTACTGATCTTTGAGGAATTCCTTTATGTCTTTAGAACAGCCATCTTTGAGTGTAGACTGGGATTCCAAGGAGCTCCTAAGATTTCTTTCAGAGGTTCAAATAGTCAAATTGATAACTATATTCCAGTAAATACATTAGTGCGAACTGGTTTTGTCTTTCTGTAAAAATAAGATAGTATGGAAATTCCTTTGGGTCCTACAGATAGAATTTCCTTTTACATGCATTATTATTGCTCTTTTTTTAAGTTTACTAAAGAGATAAGCCTATGAAAACCAGTGAACATTTGGTGTGGAATAAGTTCTTAACAGCCTGATGAGGAAAACTGAACAAGGGTTCAGGAACCTCTTTTTGAAGGTACTTAAATTTAAAATTACAGCAGCAAATTTTGCTTTAGAAAGAACAAGATATGTCTCACAGCCACTGTAACACTCAGTAACAGAAATTTAAACACCAGCAAATTAGGAGCAGACATTTAAAGATGACATTAATGAACATATGATGAGGGAGAAGTTTGGGGTTTTTTCTTCCCAAAGAAGAGTCACACTAAAAGTTTCAGCAAGTACCTTATGTGAAAACATACCTGTTCTAGCAATGTGTACTACTTCTAGAAGCCAAATAAAAATTCTTGGAACCAAGGGATTCAGTGTATATCGGTTTTATTTCTCCTGTACTGGCAAGTGAAGGTAAGTTCTACTGTTAGCAGCATAGTGTAGGGAATATTAAACAGAGATGACCAGAAAGCTGAATTGTATCACTACTATATTCACTGTTTTTATGATTGCATAGTTATGTGGTAATTTATATTTAAAGGTAAAAAGAGGCTGTTCTACTAAGTTTGGGTTGGCTGGTTTGTTTTGTGGTTTTGGTTTTGTTGTGGGGTTTTTTTGTTGTTGTTTTTTTTTTTTGGGGGGGGTGGGGTGAGTTAAAAAGAGAGTAATTAAAAAATTTTAACTATTATTCTATTGAAACTCATTTTCACTTCACCTTCACATGGTTTCCTATATTCTTTATTTACCTATCGGACAAACTTTCCCTCCTTTCCCACAACTTAGGTGCAATGACTGTTTGGAGGAGTATCAGGAACACCCAAGACCTCAAAGGCAAACATGGTTTTTTTTCCAAGTGCCAGAAGGCATAATGTGCCTTTTCGCAAATACACAAGTAAGGGAGATAGGCTGACTGCAGCCTGCACCAGTCTCTACACAAAAACAAATGGTAATAAATATACTTTACTAGGAAAGTAGTGTGGGAGTAAGTGCAACTATACCCATGCAGTTGTATTTCTTTTTAATACAAAATTTAAAAAAATTAATTTGATATTAAATTTTAATACAAATTTTGCATTTAAAACAAAATTTTTAAAAGTCACACTGTTATCAAAATGTAATGTATGTATGTACTGTATGTGCATACAGTACAAATTTGTCACCCTATGTTGACATTTCACAATTTCTCCATACTTTACATCTTACTCCATAGTATGTCTATCTCTAGAATATACATCTGGTTATGACATTTTGCACTGATAATGTGAGAAGCATTGCTGTTCTCACCAGTCACCAAGTCATACACATGTACATTCAAATGCTGTGTATTATTCTTATTTTTGAAAAATGAATTCTTGGTGGAATTTTTGTTGGAACAGTTGCTTCCATGACAACAAAAACATCATAAAGATTTTAAGCAGAACTGCTGGCACCACCTATTATCAAGGTTGGCCAGTGGTTCATATTTTTAGTTGCTTATAACTTTGCTTAGGTTCACAGTCTGAACTCAAATTTTCCACGTTGAGTGAGCAATGCAGGATGGATTGAATTGCACTTCTTCTGCCCTAACTGTTCAAACAGATGTGCTATTGCCAAGAAAGCATCTAAAGATTATAAAGGAAAAAAAATATTGTTTCATCATAACAAAAAATATCTGCACTGACACACATTTTGGAAAAGTGATTTTTGCAGTCTGTCAAGAATGTGTCTGTTGTTATCCCATTAAAATCTTTATATTTGCTCAAAGTATAATCCTCTGAAAAGCTTTCACATGTTTATCATTACAAAACTGCTAAAAAAAGCTATGTGGAATTGACTGAACTTTTCCTCAGATAATTACTACTGCCTGAAACTCCTGTCAGCCATACTTGTACTAAATTCAGGAAGTTCACTTTCTCAGGCTACTCTAATAGAGAAGTAGCCATTTTCAATGCAGAAATAGAAAAAGACCTGCAGTAAGTTTGGAAGAAAGAAATGAAAATTGGAGCTAGGAACATGATGGATAAGGAATTTTGGGCTCTGAGCTCACTTTTTCATGAGAAGGAGCATGGGACTAAGATTGAAAGAGAAGAGGTGAGCCAGTAGACAGAAAGCTAGCACATTGAATTTGTGATGTCAAACAAATGACAAGGCAAGATCTGAGATTAAGCAGAACAAAAGAAATGGAATGACTGGTGAGGAGCCAGTATCTTTGGGTTAACCCTGACAGACTGCACAGAGAACCTAGGTGAAAGAATAAAGGGGATAAGTGAAGTAAGATGAGCTGGAGGAGAGAAATGGAAGCAGGGAGAAGGCAACTTGGTTAATGGTCAAACTATAATGGGACAAAATGGGACTGAAGTCTTTAAAGTGTCAGTGCAAGCCTGTGATTTCCACAGTTGTATGATGAACTGAACTGTGTTATAGTTCAGTGCATTGTGTTCTCCATTGCATGTTCTTTTTATAAAGGATGGTTGAACAACTTGGAAGCAGTACTCCAAACTAAGTACTCTAAAAATAAGCTTCTAGGAACTCAAACCAGTCTTAGATTTATCAAATAATGCATTTCAGTGCCCCCATTACTATCTGAGAGTAATTCTAACTCTTAACCTCTCCAATCTATTTTGGAAATAAATTTAATAAAGGTTGCGAGGCAATAAAGTATCATAGCTATGGCTGCTGTAAAAGATTATGTTAAAATTAACAAGCTTGTTAACAATCCAGTCCAGAGTAGATATTTACTACTGTGAACTGAATAAAACATATGGCCTGTGTTGAAGAATGCTCTGAAATTAACAAGACCAGGAGTCCTTTGGAAAATACAGCTACTGTTCATCTTGAAAACAGTACAAAAAGAGTAGATGTTAATAAAGGTGGAGAGCCAGGTAAAGCGACAAAAAAAAAAAAAAAAGCTTGGTTGCAATTTACAGAAAGTAGACTACCTTTAGATTTATAATTACTCAAAAGCTAGATAAAAAGTTTGTACTATACATTTAAATATATTACTTTTCAAAAGATTTTTCTTCCAGGAAAAATGCATATCAGTAGCATGGCTATTAAGTAATCATCACTCAGCTATTAGAAGTATTTTCAAGATACAAATGTCAGGACTAATATCTCATTTTTACTCAGTTAAGGCCAGTTCCTCAATAATATTATTCTCCGCTGAAATCTAGTCCTGAACAACTGTCTTTGAAGGTCTAGACCATACTGTCCCAGAATTAAATAATTCACTCAAGAAATTCAGTAACTGTGAATAACTTTTACTGAAGCAAGAATTTATCACTTTAAGGACTTAAGCCCTACCTTAAGGGCTAAGTGCTAGACAAAAGAACTTGTTTAGGAAAGCTGCAACCATCATACTTGTGACAGCTACATGACAGCTGGAAAATGTACAATCAGCTACTTTTGTATCCTAAGCTTTTTTTCCATTGTTGGTAGCTTTGCACAATTCTACCTTTTTCGGATACAGTTCACAGTAATTTTTCAAGAATAGTTCACAATCTGCAGGGGTGAACTATGGTGGTATAAAATCAATCATGTTTTTAAAATCAGGAAATTGCTTAAGCAAGGAATATGATTTATTTTGAACTAGGGATCACTAATTTAAAAGGGGAAAATAGTGGCAGTTTGTACACGTAGTCTGCCTCTCTGGACTCTTCTCTGAAACTACAGGTTTTTAAGTTCAGGCAAGACATGCCTCTTGCAGTTTAAACCTGGAAAAGACATATAAATATCTGAAGACTATAACTTAGTATGGATTAAGTGTGAAGAAGGACTGAGTAAAATGTACAGTAAGTGCCCTCATACTGTGTGTGAATTTTAAAGAAGGCAACAGTAAAACGGGTGTTTTCTGAGGTGCCTGAAAAGATCAGTACACAGTGATAACGCTCAGAGTATTGAATTAGGCCTTCTGAGAAAATACCTGAATCTGACCAATTTTAGCTAGCAAAAAATATGATAGTGAAGGGTATGTGATCATAAACTTGGTTAATAACTTAGGAAATTCTGTTACGATATCATACGCCTTAATTTGGAAATGACAGAATGAGAAAGAACTGGAAGCATTGTTCAGTCACTTAACTGAGATATTTACATGACTCAGAAGTTAGAAGAAAGCATATGTCAATGTGATGAAGAGTTATTTCTAGCAGATAGAAAAACAGTAATTCTATCACACAAGTCAGCAGTGAGACCTCGCCCGTATTCTGTGACAAATAACTATAAAAATTCAAACTTTCAAAGTCCAGAGGAAGATTGTTGAGATAACTTGAAGATTAAGAAATTCCAGGAAAAAAAAATATAAAAAAAAAGTCCTTAGGGAAGGTTATAATGAACTTTTATAATTGTGTTTGGGCAAAACCAGGAAGCCAGCAGCTATTTCAAGTGATGACTGTCATTCAGTATCAGATTTATCATTAATATAAACTGACACCCAAAACCCACACAGAGTATGAAAGAACATTTACAAACTGCTGAATAATATTTTAAAACCAACCACAAACAAGAAAGAAAAAAAAAAAAAAAAAAAGCTTTTAAATGAGACACACAAAGAATTGAGACAAGGACCATGGAGACAAAGATCCGAGATTTTTCCAAGGGGAAGCCTTAAACATTCTAGTTAATAAAGTCATATGGAGGTAAGGAATTATAAAGCAGTAAGAGCAAAGCAATCCTAGAAATTAAAGTTTGTAAAACAGAGCTGGTTATGTCTGATTTGTTGATAAGAGGTGTATTGTAATTTTTAGTTAACTTATTTCTTTAAAGCTTCTGCTGACCAGTGCAGAAGTATTTTTTTTTAACCTTAGCCACAGTTTGGCACCATGAAGGATGGTGAGAGGTTCACATTCTTCTAAACCAGAAAACATACATGACTATTAGAAACAAGAAGGTCCTCTTCTCCAGTACTATTTTTTCATAACTTTTCTAAGCCAAACACAAAAGATATAAGGACTAAGTTTGGCCATATAAAATTAACAGAAACTTCTGAGTTTGAAGAATTTGGAAGAGCAGAAGGAGAGCATAGCCTACTCCTGATGCGTGTCTGGGTGAAAATCCCTAGTACTGTGCGTACCCACAAAAACCAGGCTTTCAAATTCTTTGAATTTTTATACTCAAAGTATAAAATTAAAATGAGAGTTTTCAAGGCGTATTTCACACTTTGCACTTTGTGACTGTGTACAATGAGAACAGAACTGGAGGACTTATCTCAAGTGAAAAAAAAAATAAATCAATTTTTCCTTTTGCTTTGTCTTCCTTATTTGATACATGCAGGTGTAAGGTAGTAGTCAACTGCAGCTGAGGTGTTCTGAAGTTAAGAAAGTCTCTACTGACTTCACTTAACTGAGTAAAATATTATCTTTTTGAGATAAATACTGATTTGTTTTCATTCAGCCTGGATACATTTATTTCCCTTGCAGTCCAATTCAGGTAGTGTTGTCCCAAATATTAGTACTTTTCACCTGTGAAAGGGTATATAGTTTAAATAGAATAATTTTGGCTTACATTTATTATATCCACAGTATATAAAAATATACTTTGAAATGAACAGAAAAAGACATTAAAACACCACCTTTCCTCACCCCTCTTCCATGCTCCTTCCCTCCCAGCTCCTCTCTCTAACACAAACACACATGGGCAATTGGTGGGTGTTACAGCTACCATCTCTCCCTGCGCTTCTTCTCTGCTCCAGTGTGGGTGCACCATGGGCTTTAGTCCTTTTGGAATAAACACCTATGCTGGCACAAGCTCTCCATGGGCTGAATGGGACTGCCATGGAGCACCTTCTGTTTTTCTGACCCTGATGGCTGCACTGCTGTTTCTCACTCTTTCTTCCCTGCTCTTCTCCCTGTTCAGCACTTTTTTCCCTCTGGTAAACACCAGGCACCACAGGTCTGGCTGACAGGCTCAGCTGTGACCTATGGTGGGTCCCCTGGAGCAGGCTGGAACTGGCTGTGTCCTCCCATAAGCTGCCCCTGCAACCCTTCCACAGCCAACACCTCATCAAGTAAACCCAGCACACTTAAAAGTTAATGTGTGAGATGGTAAAACCGCATTTTCTATTCAGGGAGTAGAGTCAGCCTCAAGTTCCAGCTACCTAAAGACCACATCATCAGTGAGTGCCCCACCCTGCCTGGTGGGCATGAGGGAGCTGATCTTCCACCATACTGTGTGCCAGTCACGGGAGAAGCCACAGGCCCTCGGAGGGTGAATATAGAGCAATAATTAATTTTATTGGAAACTTTCCTAAAACCATGTCAGCAGGAACAAATGTCTCACCAAGTTCTTATTCTTGTAGAAGACCCTAAGTAGAGGAAGAAAAGGAGAAGGGAACAAAGAAGGAAATAAACCAGAGAGATAGGATCACTGACCCATGGGTCCAGCGATGTATTCTCAGTCATAGAGTTCAGGCCCTTCCAGTTGTGGTCCTCTCAATCTCTGCCTCTACCAAGATCCACAGCAAAATAAGCAGACAGCATGCTGCTGAAGAATGTTTTATAGGGTCAGGGTTCTCCTGGACCCTCCCACAGGTGGAGGCTCATGTTCATGCTTGCACATGCCCCAGGAGCTCTTCTGGAAGGTTCCAGACAGTGGTAGGCGTCAGGTAAGCCCTGGCCCTGGTTCATGCCGAGCCCTGGCAGGCGCCACAGTGTCTGTTGCTGTCTCTGAGTTGTTTGGTGCCAGGGCAGTGGATCTCAGGGCAGACACCACAGGAAAACCATTCCTCACCTTGGTGGAGCAGTCTTGCTCTGTCCCTGGCATCTGCCCAAGCAGCAACGCGATGCTTGCTGCTGGCAAGCTCGGGCCTTCCTCAGGGCTGCCTGTCTGCTGAGGTGCTTTGAGACATACAAGCACAAAAAGGGTCTTTTGACAATCACAATGAGGTAGCCTGCTTCCATTTCAGATCTACCCTCAACATGCTTTTAGAAAGATGGCTTTGGATCTTAATCAGTGTGCAGAATCAGAGCCATCATAATTTTCCATTGCTGTGTTTTTCTCCTGGAAACACAGGACAATTATGGACCATCCTGTCTGTTGTTGAGGAGGCATTACCTACAGTTATATAAAGTATAGGGCATAATTCAGATAGCAAGTCTAAAAAGCAGATATTTTAGGAGCATTCCAAAGTTCTAAAAACTTTACCAGATTTCCTTCTGTTTTCAAAACAACGAAAATGAGCATTGTGGTATTTCTGTCATGCACGGCACTGCTAATACTCAATCTAAACACCATGGTTACGAGAATATGCTATTGAGTTTTAGCTCTGATGCTCAGTATTATTTTCATTACTGGAAGTACATTATTCCCTTAATATATTTCAGAATTCTAAGGGGGTGGGGAGGAAACATGCATTTTGTACTGTTTGTTCATCTGACATCACGTATCTACCTGGTCAAACAGAGAAGCTTTCAAGACTGGATCCGTATAAGAATTAAATGTCACAGCTGAATGGAAATAAGGAAGTGGAATGATGTCAGCAACAGCTATGTATTTCTACATACAGTAAACTGTGACAGCTGACATATTTTAAGGCAAAGTGAGACAAAACAAAAATATACGAACTCTATGATTTCTTTTCCTATTAACTACTTTTGGCAATATAACTTCGTTAAAAACCAAGGTTATGCGTGATATTTGTACCTTCATTTCACGTTTGCATTCTATTTTCAAGGGAGCTTTAGAGGTTTTTTTATTTATTCAAGGCATTATATACTATGGATGAATTATATTCTTTTTTTGCAGTGTTTCCTTAAATTAATTTCTGTTTGATGTCCCCTAAGCAGATCTTTGTAAATATTTATCTGAATGTTAAGCAATATTCTAATACAGCTTTCACAAAATTGTCAGTCTTTTCAGACCTTGCTCATAGTTAGAATATTCTTTCTCAAACAGTTGTGATATATGTCATCCTGAAAGCTGCTTTGATTCCTGAAAGAAGATTGTTGGAGCTTATCAGCGTTGATTTTGAAGATATCTTTGACCAACTCTACACATTATTAGAATCTTCATCTGTATATATACTAAACCACCTTACTCCTCTGGCCCCAGTAAAAAGTACAATTTTTAGCACTATGTCAGAACCTGCAGCATCCGAGCCTTGCTTAGACAAAAATACCTTACCAAAAATTTAAATACTTCTGGTTTTGGAGTAAACCATAGCAATTTTATCTTCATCCTGATATATATACTCCTTGTACCTGCTGTGATAACCTGCTTTTTGTCAATGAATTGTCACAATCACTCACAAGTTGTAGAGGTGAAGATCTTTAACTGAAGGTCACTATACTATACAAATAATCTAAAGTTTTGTAGCATCTTAAACTGCTGTCTATCCTGAATGATAATCAGTGCTTTTAAAGATAATGCCAAACTACTTCTGTGGAATTAACAATTAGAAAGTTTAGAAATTATTTTGATTTTCAACTTTTTTTGTCCTTTTGGGCAAGCCCTAGAATAAATATAAGAGGTACAAGATTGTATCTTCTCAATAGAAAAAATACTTTTTTCTGTGCTTCTGCCATTCACGTGCTATCAAAATTTCATCTGACATTATTTCTGATAACTTTAAAATACAACTAGACGTGTGAATAATATTGTTACACTAGTGTTAACTTTGGAGACACAGAAAAAAATTCTGCAGAGATGTCTGGGTAACAAATTAGTTTTAATTGGTATCAGAAAGGCTTTTGGCACAAAGAATGAGAACACATGAAATATATATCATTAGGTACATTGCAAATAAAAGACAGGTTAGGGACAATGTGGGCCCTCTCCAGAAGCTATCGGGAGAACTGGCTACCCTGGATTTGGGGAAGGCTGAGGTTCTTAACGACTTCTTTGCCTCAGTTTTCACCGGAAAATGCTCTGACCATACCACCCAAGTCTTGGAAGGCAGACGCAGGGACAGTGAGAATGAAGACCCTGGGCCCACTGTAGGAGAGGATCTGGTTCGAGACCATCTTAGGAACCTGAATGCACACAAGTCCATGGGACGGGATGAAATCCATGGGCGGGTCCTGAAGGAGGTGGCAAATGAAATTGTTAAGCCACTGTCCATTATATTTGAAAAATCATGGCAGTCAGGTGAAGTTCCCGACGACTGGAGAAAGGGAACTATAACCCCCATTTTCAAGAAGGAAAAAATGGATGAGCCAGGGAACTACAGACCAGTCAGTCTCACCTCTGTGCCTGCCAAAATCTTGGAGTGGATTCTCCTGGAAGGCATGCTGAGGCACATGAAAACCAACAAGGTGGTTGGTGACAGCCAGCATGGTTTCATTAGTTTAACCATGACAAGTGCAAGGTCCTACACCTGGGTCAGAGCAATTCCAGGCACAGCTACAGGTTGGGTAGAGAAGAGATTCAGAGTAGCCCTGCCGACAAGGACTTGGGGGTGTTGGTCGATGAGAAAATGAACATGAGCCGGCAGTGTGTACTTGCAGCCCAAAAAGCCAACCGCATCCTGGGCTGCATCAAAAGGAGCGTGACCAGGTGGTAGAGGGAGGTGATCCTGCCCCTCTACTCTGCTCTCGTGAGACCTCACTTGGAGTATTGTGTGCAGTTCTGGTGTCCTCAACATAAAAAGGACACGGAACTGTTGGAACAAGTCCAGAGGAGAGCCACAAGGACGATCAGAGGGCTGGAGCACCTCCCATATGAAGATAGGCTGAGAAAATTGGGGCTGTTGAGCCTGGAGAAGAGAAGGCTGCGTGGAGACCTCATAGCAGCCTTCCAATACCTGAAGGGGGCCTATAGGGATGCTGGGGATGGACTGTTCATTAGGGACTGTAGTGAGAGGACAAGGGGTAAAGGGTTCAAACTTAAACAGGGGAAGTTTAGATTGGATATGAGGAAGAAATTCTTTCCTGTAAGGGTGATGAGGCCCTGGAATGGACTGCCCAGGGAAGTTGTGAATGCTTCATCCCTGGCAGCACCAAGGCGGGGTTGGACATAGCCTTGGATGGCATGGTTTAGTGGGAGGTGTCTCTGCCCACGGCAGGGGGGTTGGAACTAGATGATCTTAAGGTTCTTTCCAACCGTAACTCTTCTATGATTCTATGATTCTATGATTTTATGATAGGTATGCTATTTCTATATGAAGTCCAGGTTCAGTTTGCAAATTCCTGGATGTACAGAAAATATTTTCAGTGAACACATTGCAATCTCTAGTATTGCAATTAACTAATTACTGGGAGAAATTACTTAGAGATATAAATATGTACTATTTTGTGAGTTTATAAGTTTGCCATTATAAATATTACATCACATAAAGTCCTATCTTGAGGTTAACTGATATACATTAAAAGAAAATCCAGAATGAATGCAGAGACTACTTGTGCTGTTTCATTGCCTTTACATATTTTAGGCTGTAGTATAAAATATTTTTGATAAATCTCAGAATATGCTAATATTCATGACTTGTATTATTTATCATGTAATTTTCTTTCAATATTTTATTCCAATAAACTTCACTGAAATATTCTTAGCAGCAATTAAAACTGACTTAAAAAACACAGCATATTCAACAAAACACCTAAAAGCTACACGATGGAAAATTTTCTTTTTCTAAATTTTCACAGTGTGGTGTCATCATTAGAGTAAATTGACTAGATTACAAAAAAATAATGGAATAATATAAATTCTTAGGATTAAAGCTATGGAACTGAAAAAGGATTGATTGACAACTGAAGAGTTGGATAGCAAATGTCTTCTGTTTTGCAAGACTAGTATCAAGAGACAGATGGAGAGTTTTCAGAGGAGGAAGTTAAAGAAAATCAAAACTGGATGTCTTCTAACAAAGACAAAACAAAATGAGTAAAGCACTCAAAACCAAAAAAAAAAAAAAACGGCAATTTTTACAAGTAAATAAGGAACTAATTAATGGATAAGAACATCATAATGCTTTGGCTTAACACTTAAATGAGAAACAGCTGAATTCTTTGATGGGGAGTTAGAACTTTTTGGAGGACAAGGTTAAATGATGTAGGGATCTGGAACAAAACAATTGCATGTAAGCCTTTATGATTTACAATAAGATACAGGTTCTGCTGGTAAAATAGTAACGATAATACTTGACAAATGCAGCAAAGCACACATGCCATTCAAACACACACTAATAACACATTTTGATTTATGAAAGTAAGTTCTGAACACTGTTCCTTGGCCTGTCAGGATTTTCTCTGTGATCCTGTCCAAGATATCTAATCTCTTAAAATCTTCACTTTACAGATATAAAGCATCAAGTCAAAATATATCTAGGTGTTTAATATTTCATGTATTCATCAGTACATGGGAGATGCACAGTAGCAGAACTGACAGGAACAGTTTGAGTAATATGAATAAAAATTACGTTTTAAAAGATGTTTTATGTCTAATGTGCTCAGAAAGTTTAAGAAGGGGCAAAATATAATATAACTATTTAAACAAATATTTTTAGTATGGAGGTTGGACTTTTTAATGAGTGTGTAGTTATAAAATAATTTTGTATTGGTAGTTCCCACGTGAAAAAGAACAAACAAACAAGCCCCAAAACCCATACAAACAAACAAAACCACAGTGACTCTGTCTTTTATCTATTCCATATATTTTTGGAGGAGCTGGTAGCAACCATAGCAAAATAGCAAAAATTAAAACATTTATCAGGAGTTCTAAGTGTAAAATTATCTGTACTAGACTATTTAATTTTATTATGTTTTTACTTCTCTCTTCTTTCTGAAATTCATACATTCATATTTTCTTCCTAAATCAAAGGAAGCTCCTCTTTTGAAGACCCTGATGTTTGCAGCTGATCAGCTGAAGTTGGGTTGTCATTTATGTGGTCAAATTCACGTGCTATAGGTACTGAAAGCAAAAAATTTGCTTCCAGGTCTGAAAATACCACTTAACTGTAATACCAAGCAAAAGTATACTGAAAATCAGAATTAACTGTGAGAAGTTTGGTTATTATTCAGTAATAAGATGTATTAATAGAACAGAGGGTTTCCAGGGTTTCCGAAGTTGCCATTCTTTTCTGTTCCTTGAGACTGGCTTGGCAGAGGCTGGAAGATTTTTTGGGCTATAACATATGTCCTCAGTATGAAGATTGAATACACCTTGAAAGCAAAGGTCTTAACTTACCAGTTGTTTTTTTTTTTTGTTGTTTTTTTTTTTGAGATTCAGAGTAGCTGAGTTCACAGAACTTTATTGAGTGGACAACTTATTCTTCATTCCTTTAAGGGACTGAGGGAATGAATGAAATGAATGAAAATAGGAACCTTCTTAAAGCACAGCAAACAGTTTCTGGGAAACTGAAATATCAGTATACTGACTTATTAGCTTGATTCAAATTTTAAAATATTATAGTAGCTGAAGAAGTTTCACCTGTGCGATATTCACTGCACACCTGCAGCAAAAATATGTGATATGTAGCTTAGCATTTTAAGTATATACCAACTTTAGGTGTATGCCAAACAATGTGTTACCCCTCTGAGGATATAATAAGTTACTTATAATGTGTCTCCACAATACACTCATCACTTATTTTTCACCTTCTGTTTGTTCCCTAGCAAGAAGCTGGGTTTACCAAGGAGCAAACTCTTAACATACAGAGGGAGACTATATGACACGTATGTTCTAGTCCAAACATAGACATTCAGCCTCATCTCTGCATTGCAATAAGTCTGAAGTTAAAGGTCTTTTCTAACCTTAATTATTGTATGATTCTGTGTTCAAGTTACTTTCCAGTACTGCTTCCCTATGTACCTATTGAACTATCCTACTTGGATAATGACAGCATACATTTACTTTTCATTGCTACTGCCACTGATATTATTTCCTATATCTAACATATATTGTTTTACTTATAAAGGGAATTCAAAGAAACCATTTAATCTCTCTTCCACTGAGTCTGATTAAAATGATTCATTTTATACTGTATGAATTTATTTTACCTTTTATTTATATGTGCTGGTTTATTCTTCAGTTGAAATTTACATTTGGCATTCTGTCATCACACTCCCTTGGAGGTTCTTAGAATCACAGAATCATAGAATAGTTAGGGTTGGAAAGGACCTTAAGATCATCTAGTTCCAACACCTCCCACTAAACCATGACAGCCAAGGCTATGCCCAACCTGGCCTTGAACACCGCCAGCAATGGAGTATTCACAACTTCCCTGGGCAACCCATTCCAGGGCCTCACCACCCTCACAGTAAAGAATTTCTTCCTCATATCTAATCTAAACTTCCCCTGTTTAAGTTTGAACCTGTTACCCTTGTCCTCTCACTACAGTCCCTAATGAATAGTCCATCCCCAGCATCCCTATAGCCCCCCTTGAGATACTGGAAGGCTGCTATGAGGTCTCCATGAAGCCTTCTCTTCTCCAGGCTCAACAGCCACAACTCTCTCAGCCTATCATCATACAGGAGGTGCTTCAGTCACCTGATGATCCTCGTGGCCCTTCTCTGGACTTGTTCCAACAGTTCCATGTCCTTTTTATGTTGAGGACACCAGAACTGCACACAGTACTCCAAGTGAGGTCTTTCACAAGAGCAGAGTAGAGGGGCAGGATCACCTCCTTCCACCTGCTGGTCACGCTCCTTTTGATGTAGCCCAGGATACAGTCGGCTTTCTGGGCTGTGAGCACACACTGCTGGCTCATGTTCATTTTCTCATCGACCAACACCCCCAAGTCCTTGTCAGCAGGGCTGCTCTGAATCTCTTGTTGCTTTTCTTCTCCCACATCTTGATTTTACACATTTGTCTTGGGTTCAGCAGTAGCAGTCAGTTTTCTCTTTCTTAGTAGCTGGTGCAGCACTGTGATTTTAACTTTTGGCTTAGGAACAGCACTATAACACCGATGTTTTTAGTTACTGCTCAAATGTTTTGTCTGACCAAGGACTCTCTGAGTCTCATGCTCTGCCAGGAAGGAGGGAAAGCCGGGAGGAAGCAGAGACAGGATACCTGACTCAAACTAGTCAAAGAGGTATTCCATGCCACAGCACATCATGCCCAGGATGCAAAAAACTGGGTGCAGGAATCCAGAAGAGTTAGTTCGCAGCTCAGTTTTTGGGTGGTGAGCAGCTGTATTCTCTTTCCTTGTATTTGCCTTATTATTATTATTGGTGGTAGCAGTAGTGGTTTGTGTGGTACTTTAGTTACTGGACTGTTCTTATCTCAACCCATGGGGGTTACATTCTTTTGATTCTCCTCCCCTTCCCTCAGGGAGCGGGTGGGGGGTGGGGTGGGGGGAGTTTCCAGAGACTGTGTTTTTTTCTGCGTTACAGCTAGGATTAAACCATGACAACATTCTTGACCTCCAATTTTTGCTTGCTCTTTTAGGGGGAGGGTTATCACTGGGTTGCATCACTGCCAAAAGAAAATTCTGTTTTCTGTTTTACTGGACATTCAGCTTCTCAACAGGGGCATTGAGAAAAGTTGAAAATTTTACTATTCCTTGCATTCCATTTTGTAACCGTTTTCTTTACTTTTCCTCATGGTCACTTATTTTAATACTGAGTGGTGCTCTCAAATCAAGTTATCTCAAGAAGAGTGTTCATCTGCATATTCAGTATAAAGCAGATACACAATTTCTTTGCTGAAACAGTTACAAGAAATCAGCTTTCACAGAAAAAAAATAAGATTAAAATACGTGCTATCAAATTAGAAAACTTTCATTGTAAAAATCAGTATTATTGCTTCCTTTTGAGTTTGTATTTACTGGGACCATGAGACCCGAAAGAAAATGCCCTATTTTTTTTAACTGTTTCTTTTTAACAAAAGAATGATAGTTAAAAAAAAAAACATCTAGGGTAGAACTATAAGCTGAAGTACATCCATAAGAGGAAATAAACATGCATTTATTTGTAATTAAAAGACATGCAGTCTTCTAATGCTAAAATTGTGATTAATTATATAAGACTAAACTATTCATGGATCTCATCAGGGTGGTAAAAATCACTAAAATTCTTGCAGCTCAAAACTATACTGACCTGAATTTTTCTGCTGACATAATTTATTCTTTCTTGTTTTGCCTGCTAGAGCTGAACACTTGTAGCTATGTGTAACCCTGGAGCCAAAAAGAATGCACAGCTCGTGTAATGCAGTAAGTGCTATCTCCAGTCAGGAAGTCCGTCCTGCGATATAGAAGTGCCAAAAAAAAGATGATCTGCAAAGTGAAGACAAGTACATAGAATTCCTGAGTATGTGAAACTGCCAACAAGACAAATTGTTTTTATAGTAAGTGCCTAAAAAAACCCATTAGTACTACTTCCACTTGGAAGCTAGAATGAATGCAACATAAGAGCACAGTCTGTTTGTAAAGCAAGCCCATGGCACACAATGACATTGTTGGCAACTGCAGCATAAAGGAGGAAATTGAGAAAAGTCGTCCTGGGTGTGGAGATAACTAATTCAGCACTATTAAAGTGAGCTGCATCTGTGCCTGAATTGAGTTTTACAAACACACACACAGAGGCACTGAATCCTGCAAGCTGTGCAGCAGGATCCCAGTACTCAAGACTGTTTATTCCGAGCTCCTACCGTTTTCCTTGTGCAACATATTTTTGAATGAATGAATGTCAAGATGCAACAAATACATTCAGCTTCACTGCATAAACACCTTTGCCTGCTTGATGCCTCTGATAATGGGGTAAGTCCAGAAACAGATAACACTAAACAATGGGAAAAACTCCTATTCCTCCTTGGCTTATGTTTCACCTGGCTTTCACAGTGATTTTATCTTTAGACTGTCATTCACAGACAGTCAATGACTAACTAGAAATGAAAATTTAAGAC
Source organism: Amazona ochrocephala (assembly GCA_039720435.1). Taxonomy (NCBI): domain Eukaryota; kingdom Metazoa; phylum Chordata; class Aves; order Psittaciformes; family Psittacidae; genus Amazona; species Amazona ochrocephala. Next base: position 22,359,929 of record CM077879.1, read on the forward strand.
ATTATTTTATAGATAACTTCCAACTATATTCAGTTTTAACTGTCCGGAAAACAGCCCCCACAAAATTTTTTCTCTATTTGTCTCTGTATTTTTCGCAAAGGTCCCATATCACTTGTATAGATAACTTTTACATACATTCAATTATAATTGCTGCTGTTCCAGCTAGATTTTTATTCATGTTAAGCAAATTCATTCTCTTAAACTTATAACAAAGTTCTTGCTCAATTCAGTAGGGCCTGAATTACACAGCTTCTCTACAGTTTCTTGGCATAACAGATCTTTCACAACTTTCAACAGATGATTCAGAATTGACAAAGAATCAAAAAAAGGAGCAATGAGCAGATATTTTTTCTGCCATAGAGGAAAAACATTATATACTTACTCAATGAAAATATGGAAGGAAGGTCAGCAAAAATATTGAGAAAGCGAGAGAAATCTTTCTCTCCATATATCCATTTTTGAGCATATATGTTTCATAATTTTTAATGAGTCTACTTGTGTACAGATTTGGAAAAAAAAGGAAGAAAGCAATACTCTATTTCACCAATTGTTAAGGCTGAAGCAGAGAACATCACTGACCTAAAAGTCACAGAACAAATCTGCAGCAAAGTGAAGAATACAGTCTACGTCTTTGTGATAGATACATACTTCACTAGATAGGTAGATAGATATTATACACATATCTAGATATATAGATATATATCAAGAAGTTATAGCTGGGTCTTGTTTCTTATATATTATGAAATGCATATTCTTTTTATGGGTATATACTATATACCTATATATTCATAATTACACTTCTAACGTAATGCCGTTTTTTAAATCAACATACATTTTTTCATGGCTTCACAGACAATGGCTTCTCAAAGTGTTATTCATTCTTTAAAAAACAAGCATGAAGGCTAAAAAATACAGTCATGCACTGTGGAGGAAGTCTGTACCTCAAATGGTACACTTGCAGCACTAAATTCTTGATTTTGTCTCCTATCTGTCAAAGATATTACACTAGAAGGATTCACACAGCCACACCAGGACACAGGGATAGTTTGTTCAAGAATCTTCCTGGTTGCCTTGTCTGCCACCTAGTGTCAAGCCAAGTTTATCATTCTGAGAGCGTAGGGGGTTTTTAATATTTATTTGATGGTTACGAATCATTTGGAGATTCACATGAAGGAAACATCTAAAATTCAAGATAATATTAAATACAAATAAAAAAATACATTGGGTTTTAACCTAACATCTTCTGAAGCTGATATTTGATATTGCAAGTATGAATATTAAGAGGACAAAAAAAAAAAAAAGTGGTTAAAAAGTACCAGTCAACATGATTTTTATGCCAATTCCAGAATATACAGGTGGAGAAAAAGAGGCTTATAGACATGTTAAAATAAAAGTGGCTTAATTTTAAGGCTGTTGAATACTCATAGATCTCATTGGTTTCACAGGATTTATGGAGAGCATTTCTATTTCACAGTAGAAGAAAATAATCTGTGATAAAGACCTACAGTGGGAGTTCTTATTTAGTAATTTATTGTTTTATTACAGGGTTGATCAGATTTGATTACGTTTAAGATGCATTTGAAATATTACACAACAATTAAAATATCTATTCTGTGGCTGCCTGCAAAAGTGGCAAAGTGGCCTTGATAACTCTGGTACCTATTCCTGTAGCAAAACATACATCCCCAGTATTTATTATATAGATGATCTGGTCTCACCTGCTGACAAATTATAGAGTTTTAGATTCTGGTTGTCTCACAGCCTAGGCACTGAGCTCTGCAATGTCTCAACCTTTCCCAAGTCTAAAGGGTCTTTGTCTCTTTTCTCTTGAAACTTCTGTTTTCTGCCTTTCTCTTGTTTCTATCCAGTTTATAGAAAACTTTTTCAAATACTTGTCTTTCAGGATGTCCTGAAAAGTTAAAGAAAGAGCAGCATCTTTAGTCAGAAAATAGCTCAAGGATGTTCAGCTGCAATGTCTAAAGGACTTTCTCTTCGTCTGTAGCAGGCAGCTGCAGGAATTGATCTTGATCTGATAGAAGGTGCCCAGTACAGAAAGCTAGATACATTTTCTTCAACCAAAGGAGGATGTCCTTTGGTTTGCAAATACCAAAATAGCAGCCATCTTCTGTTTCTCATCATGTTATTCTAAAAAGTTTATTAAGAGATAAATTGAATCTTTTGTCATGATCTGTGTCTAACCTATCCAAAATATTTTATTCAGATTTTTTTGAAAGACTCCTTTTCAAAGGACTGGGCCTCCAGTTGTTATTTTTGGGTCAGAAGCCCATAGTGCAAACATTCTTTAATTGAGCTTCCAATATATACTTCTTAAGCTTCCAAACACAGAATCAGCCAACCTCAGGACTTGGCACCTGTAAAAATTTCCCTTGTAAGTCTGCAAGCAGAAAGAGCATCCAAAGATTAGAACACCTTTGAAAACAAAACATGATTTAGTTGCACACAGAAGGGGTATTCACTGGTGAAAAAAATGTACATGCATACTTTCCTGCTTATGCTTGGCATTTCCTTCACGTCTAAATTAAGACACAATTAGCCTTGTCTCCATTTTGGTCTGCTGTTAGACCCATTTTCTTACTACGTTTCTCAGCTGTATTTGCCATCCAGCTGACTGATTCAGACTACAGTCACTGACAACTTCCCCACATTCCGTCCTGCAGAATAGATCTGTTATCTGAGTAATTCTTTTGTTTTGGGTTATATTTTTAACTGCTGTAAAGTGGTGAAGTCAGAGTCAGCTTTCCACAGCTATTATAGTGGCTATTGTGATCAGATGATTGTCCATCTGTTCCTCAGTCAGTCCTTATAAAGCTTTACATGTTTTCCAATTGTCTACAGTATGCGTGATAGGACAAACAAGTGATGGTATAACAGAATATTATTTAATATCAATAAGTATGTGCTAATTGCCATTACAATTAACAACTGAGAGTAACCTTCCTGAGCTAAAATATTATGCAATTTATTCTATTCAAAAGTTTTTCTCAAGAAAGACATACAACATTAATTAATTATTTGTCTCAACTTTAATTAAACAGTTACAATTTAATATAACCAGAAGATAATAACATATATACATAAACACAACACAATTAAAAATAGTTCAACCAGTATAGTGAGAATAAATGTTACTTCGAGGATCTCTAAGCATGGAACATTGGCTCACTGCGATAGCAAAGTGTAGCCCTCTTAAAGGAAAGTACTCTTTTAGGAGATTTTATTGCTAAGTACTCTTTTAGGAGATTTTTTTGTTATCTGACTTGGAAAAAAAATATTCAGTCATCAGCAGAGGATACACATATTTCATGTTTAAGAGTAAACCAACCATAATATTGCTATAGTTCAGTAAGATCTTATTCTACCACAGTTTTAGGTTTTTGTTAGTTGACTATAACTGCAATTGCAACTGACAAGTAATAATTGGCAACTACAAAAAAGTCAAAAGCAAGGGTGAGCTAAAGACTAAAACTATGTCTCTGAGATCAAATGTAGGCAAAGCAGTTGTCTGTGTGCTGTGAGTAAACCCTGGACTAAATCATGCAATGTTCCTAGAAAAGGATGTTTGCAAACATGGCTTCAATGATCTTTGCCTGACTGCACAGTGTTCACATAAGACAGCATAGCCATGAAAACCTTGAAAGGCTCACTCACAGTATAGCTTCATTAGCCCAGTAAGACCACAGTTGTGACTCTGCAGATTTTAATTTAGATTCAGTTTGCATCTGTACAAATTTGAAATATGTTGAAAAATGGAGACATTCGCAATCTTCTGCAGAAGTTTTCACAGACATGCCTCAAGAATGGTTTTATTTACTTGTTTAATCAGACGGTGGCTTTTACTATCCAAATTCCAACAGTTCTGCATTTTTGCAAATTCTAAAATCAAATTGTTCTGAATGAGAAAATTAGGATACACCCCCAATGAAGATAAATAGGATATATTTGTTTAAAAATTCTCCCTCAGAGACATTTTCCTTTCATTTTCTTCTCCATTTTAACTATCACTGATAAAAGGGAATTCATATGGAAAAAGGAAATGTATTAGTGTTGTTTTAATGAGCTGCCTTTAACCCAAGAAAGCAAGAAAATTCAAATATAAGGCTTCCAATTAATCTTTAACTGATGACATAAAAGCACTGATTTCAAGCCTTAACAACACTGTAATTATGAAGGCACAGGGGGGATGTACTGTGGACACAGTGAAAGTTTTAATTCAAAATATGTATGGTTCTTGTGAATTTCTTAAAGCTTTAAAATTTAACATAATTTCTGTGTGTGATATAAACATATGTGTTCTTGACCCACTTCAAAAAACAACCACAAGTGAAATACCATTTGCATTAATCATTCAAGAGCTTTGCTTTGCAAAAAGACTGCATCTCAAGAGATGTCTTTTCCACTGAAGTTTACACTATTCAGCTTTGTTTCTTTACTTTTTAGAGATATTGAATTGCAGCTACTTGTTCAGAGCATTGGTTTATGAACTTGTTCCCATTAATTCATTCCAAGTGTATTAATTTCTATGTAGTTATAGTTTTATCCTGACAACTACAAAAATGTCATTGTAAACTAGTATCTTACAAATTAAATTCTATTTTCACCCTTTAATAATTATGTAATAAGACTATGAAGGTGTTTCTACCCTGCTGAAATAATAAACAGGCACAACAAAATTTTTTCACAATTTTCACTAGAGTATTCATTGTTTTTTTTGATGGGATTAGGGACCCACACTAGTGGCCCTCCATGCAAGATTAACACCTAAGATTATTATGCATTTGTAGAAATCACTTTTTCTATCCATGATATAATGTTATGTTGGAACTACTCCATGGCTGTTATTGGTGCTAATAAGACAGTAGGATTTAAGGAATCATAGTAAATAAATTACTGAATCTACATGTCTGGATACTAGAATTAGTAAAATTTAGCAATTCTACACCACAGTTTCTTCATGGAACTAGCTCTGAAATCCATTACTCATGAGGAGCTGACTAAAATCAGTACTGAACATTTTAAAATCCATATTTTCTATTCACCTGACTGTTCGATAAAAAGTATAAGGAGACTGAAAAATATTGATAGTTGAATGTTTGTGCTCAATCTTAGGAAGCTGCATAATCCTTGACACCTCAACACCTATGTCAGATAAGGAAGCTATCATAGAATCATAGAATCTTAGAATAGTTAGGGTTGGAAAGGACCTTAAGATCATCTAGTTCCAACCCCCGTGCCATGGGCAGGGACACCTCCCACTAAAACATGCCATCCAAGGCTATGTCCAACCCCACCTCGAACGCCACCAGGATGAAGCATCCACAAATTCCCTGGGCAACCCATTCCAGTGCCTCACCACCCTTACAGGAAAGAATTTCTTCCTCAGATCCAATCTAAACTTCCCCTGTTTAAGCCTGAACCCGTTACCCCTTGTCCTCTCACCACAGTCCCTAATGAACAGTCCATCCCCAGCATCCCTATAGGCCCCCTTCAGGTATTGGAAGGCTGCTATGAGGTCTCCACGCAGCCTTCTCTTCTCCAGGCTCAACAGCCCCAATTTTCTCAGCCTATCTTCATACGGGAGGTGCTCCAGTCCCCTGATCATCCTCGTGGCCCTCCTCTGCACTTGTTCTAACAGTTCCATGTCCTTTTTATGTTGAGGACACCAGAACTGCACACAATACTCCAAGTGAGGTCTCACAAGAGCAGAGTAAAGGGGCAGGAGCACCTCCCTCTACCACCTGGTCAAGCTCCTTTTGATGCAGCCCAGGATACCGTTGGCTTTCTGGGCTGCAAGCGCACACTGCTGGCTCATGTTCATTTTTTCATCGACCAACACCCCCAAGCCCTTCTCCGCAGCGCTGCTCTGAATCTCCTCCCTGCCCAATCTGTAGCTGTGCCTGGCATTGCTCCCACCCAGGTGGAGGACCTTGCACTTGGCATGGTTAAACTTCATCAGGTTGGCATCAGCCCACCTGACAAGCGTGTCAAGGTCCCTCTGGATGACATTCCTTCCTTCCAATATATCAACCGAACCACACAGCTTGGTGTCATCGGCAAACTTGCTTAGGGCGAAAAATACTGCCCCGTACGGGGATCAAAACCACAACCTTGGTGCTATTAGCACCACCCTCCAACCAACTGCGCTATCCTTGATTCTTGAACTGAATACTAATTCTGTTTTTTTAATATATAGAAAATTTGTACAAATCTAAGCTCACAAGATCAGATGATGCAGAAAAAATTAAATTTAATATGAACGATGCAAATTGTCAGGCACAAATCTGGACTATTATGTTTGAATTAGTGAAGCTCAGTGCCTTCAGAATGGTTTCTGGAATGCTAGTTATTGCAATATGAGGTTAGTATATTTTGTAGGAAGACCTTTTCCAAAATGGACAGGATTGGTAGCATTGTCCAGCATTAATGTTTTCAGGTACTCTCTGGACTAAGATATTTTCTACAAACACTTACTAGACTGCTAAATGATGGCCTTTCGATCCAAAATTTTTGTAGGAATTAAAGTGGGATAAGTTCCTTTTGTCTTTCTGTAACATAGTAACTATATATATTGTTTTGATAATGTTTAAATACTCTTGACACCTTTTCTTTGAAATGTTCTAGCACCTGCCTATTTTGGAACAGGGTCTTGGAATTTGGAAGGAGGAATGGGGCTTTGTAGCAAAGATAGAGATCTGAAAAAAAATTCTGCCCAGTCTGGAAAAGTTGTAATAAGAAAGAATTACTGTTCATGCTGCTGAGCACTTGACAGTGTTTACCTAATAAGCTTCTGGTTATTTTTTTCCCTCAACAAACATATTCTTACCACAGCTTCAAGTATGATCAGACTCTGCATACACCAAAATATGCAGGAAATGAACATCCAGCTCAGAGGTAGGATAGAACAGGGAGATTTGTCCTGCTCTCTACTGCTCTGGATTAAGCCCCAATGCTTGAATTAGAAGATGAGAATTTGCTTTTTCCATAACTGAGTTACCATCTACATCACTGCTAAAAAGAAATCATGAAATATTCACTCCTCTGATTCAAACATGTAGGGCATTTGGCCTGGAGAAGGCATTGGATTCTACAAAGTCTTCCAGAACTATTAGTGGAAGTGGAGACAGTAACAGTCAACTGAGAATTCATGGTGGGTTGATCCTGGCCAACAGTGAAGCCCTCACCCAGTCGCCCACTCACTCTCCCACACCAGCAGGATGTTGAAGAGAATCAGAAGGGAGAAAAAAATGAGGAAAAATTCATAGGTCAAGATAAAGACAATTTAATAAATGAAGAAAATAAATAAAAAGAAATCCCAAAGGAACAAGTGGTGCAAAGAGTCACCACCTCCCACCAGCAGAGCAGTGTCCAAGCAATGTTTACCTTGACAGAAATCAGTCTCCAAGCAATGGTTATGTTGGAGAAATTATTCCCCTTCCTGCTAGTTTTATTGCTGAGCATAGCATTATATGGCATGGAATATTCCTTTGGTCAGCTGGGGTCAGCTATCCCAGTTTTGTGCTCTCCCAACATCTTGCCCAACCTCAGCCCAGTCCCTGTGGGAGCAGAGTGAGAAACAAAGTCCCTGATATTCATAAATGTAAAACACAGCACCATGTAGGTTGCTATGAAGGAAGTTGACTCCATGCCAGCCAGACCTAGTACAGAATTGTACTGGTCTGACTGGAAACTGCAACAGAGGAAAAAAAGAAACAGCAGGGAATAGAGACTGGAACAAGTCGAACAGGGACATTCTTCAATATACAAAATGAATAGAGCTCACTTGTATATCTCAATTGGATTTATTTAACAAGCATTTTTATTTATTTTATTTTTTCTTAAGGGAGAATTATTTATTTACATGTTGGCTTTTCTGAATTAATTGAATGTTTCACAAATATATTTCAGTATAATTTCACAACACCTCTGTGAGACGATGGAAAGTCAGGGATAGTTGTCAGGTAGGGAAAAGAAACACAAAATTCAAGAAGTATTTATAAATTTAGGATAATCAAATTTGACACTCATTACATGAATTTCAGACTGCCTTGTATTACCTGGTACTTCACATGTTCAGAATAGATCTCATTTTGATTCTAGCTGGGAGTTCTCAACAGTTCAGTCTTCAAGATCTCCAGATATGCTGTTATTAAAAAAAATTTTGTTTAAATCATTTTCCTAGGGAAAAAAAAAAAAAAAAAAAAAAAAAACAAACGAAAAACAAACAAGCAAAAAAAAAACTGAAAAAATCATGCATCAGAGAAAAAAGTATAATTCTAGTATTCTAAGGGAATATCTACACTTTTTTCTTCATTCTTTATACATTCAATCTGGAAATGAAATCATGCAGCCTTATTTTAAAATATGAGATATGAGCCATTTGAAGGTAAAAACTTATGACCTAAGCTAATCCATATTGTATTTCTTCAGTGGAGAATAAATGGAGTGGTGTCTGACATCTGCTTAAATAAAATTGTGGAAATCACTAAAAACCCCATAGATGATCACTCAACACCAAAGCATAAGGGATGCTGCAATAGTCAGTCTTTTCTAAGTAGAAAGACTCAGAGAAAACCACACAGTATAAGATCTATTGGAGCTGAAAAGAATAATGCCCTGCTGAATGATGGTAGTATGAACATCGGAGAGTTGGCCTGATCAGTATATTCCCTATGGCTATGAGTTGCTGCCAAACAAATCAGCCACACATATACCTGCTTTGTACTGAAGGGTTGTTTTTTTTTAATCACATTTAAAGACAGTGTGTCTCCCTAAATTAGCATCTTTCTTCTTCTGTATTCAGTGCCATCTTTTCTTATATTAATAACGGTACAGTCGGTGAGACTGTGAAATTGTATGAACAGCTTTATCCTGTAGTTACACTACTATAAACGAAGAAAATAGTACATTCTGAACATCATTTCTAGGTCTCATTTTGATTTGCACCTCTTAAAGAATGGTTGTTAAAGTAACAAGAATTAGTTGTACTAAACCCCAAATTCACTTTACCTGTTATTATCAGCTAAGGCTTTGAAAGAACATTAGAAACACCTGCATTTTAAATTGAAGCTGATAAAACAGCAAAAGGTGTTGCTGAAGATAATAACCTAAAAAGGGATAACATCACAGTAGAATCAGACAGTGCCATTCAATTCTCTGTTCTGCCATTTGTAAAGAAATGTACTTTATTTCTTGATTTAAGATTACAAAGAATACTGCTTAGGTAATACTCACTTATTTTGGAAAGCTTTTCATGCACCTAATCAGATAAACAAGATGCTATCTTCTGTGGCTGCTGAAAATCTATTGAACACAACAAATTCCTTTTGTCTTGTTAAAAAGTCAAACATTAATCTTTCTCATACCATAAGCAAGTTAGCATGTGATTCAAAATCCAAAACTCAAGCCACAAATACAGGTCTCATTGAATTTTAAGATGACTGAAAGAAGAAATTGCCTAGGGTTGTCAATGCTGAAAAGCAGAAAAGAGGACAAATGTACAATTTATTGAAAGCTGTTTGTTCATAAAAAAGGTAGCCAGCTACTTTGAAGAAAGCAGCCTTCTATAACTGCTTCAAGGGTCATACTTATTTTGAAAGTGTATACCTTTAGACAGTAAATGTAATACTTTTCAACACTCAGAGAGCAGTTATACACTCTACTTATAAAAGATGAACTTATTAATATTTACGGAAGAAAAACAAAGGAAAAAACTTAATTCCCTATGAAATTGCTCAGTGTGTATATATCATCCATGTAGGTGCGTATACTTGAATATAAGATGTTTTTTCACACTTACACATGAAGCAGAATAGCAAGAAGTCACTAGAGGATATAAAACAGAGAAGGAAATCCCAGACTTCAGCTTTAACCCAGATCATGATTTTTTTCTTATACTAAAAAGAAAATAATGGCACAAATTACATCCTTTTTTTTTTTTTTTTTTTTTTTTCCTGCTCTTCAGAGAACTGGTAATCAGAAATGTTGGAGCAATTTTTCTTCGCACACTACAGATTAGTGCTGAGTGAAATACTGCTGAGGGGAAACTGATTCAAATTTCATGGAGTTTTTACCAACATTTGACCTAGTCAATGGTACTTTGTCTATTAAAATGCACTTTAATAGCATATGTTATTTCTTCAAAAGCTAAGTGTTTTCTTCTAATCTTTGAGATATTTTAAGCATGGATACAGATAAGTTTTAGAAAATGCTACCTTTTCCTTCTCCTAGATAAGAACTGGTTTTGATTTTCAAATGAAAGACAGCTGCACTAACTACTCTTTGTTTTCAGAAAAACAGAGATGTCACAGAACTTCAGAAAAGTGTCTGGTGTAACCCTTGTAGAACATTGAAATATTTCCTGACTTTTTAAAGAAAATTAAGAAATGAACTGTTATGCTATCATTAAAGGCTTTATCCTATGGACATGAAAGTTGAAAGGATCATTGTTCTCAAAGTTCAGACTCAAATTACGTTCAAAACGGAATAAAGGAAGAACCAAGAAAATTTAAAAAGAGGCTGGAAGACTGCTTAAAACCGATAGATCTAAATTCTAGGAGGCTGTCTTTGTGGGAGGGGTGAGGAAAAATTCAGTTCTCAGAAAAGAAGAGGGTTTAAATTTCCTATTTTATCAATGAAGGATGGGTGTCATTTCTGAAAATCCCCATCACATCATATTCAGGTCAAAAAAATCTCAACAATGTGATTCACTATATTTAAGTTAGGTGTGGAGAGCTATTTGGCTGTGAACGGGCATGTGAGCAATCCAGACAACTGCTTGACAATTGTGGGGTAGTGACCCACAGGCACTGAGGCCTCGCCTGGGGGTTACTAACGTTCATGTACGTGCAGAAGCCTTGAGAAAGTTAGCACGGAAAGCTACTGAGAGAGATGTGCAGGAGGGAACTGATACCTGTAACCTTGAAACATATGCTGTAATAGTTAACCAATCATTAAACTGTTGCTAGCACTCAGCTAAGTGAAGTTAACCAATCAAGTGTTATCGAATATTCTACTGTTGTGAAACTTTCCCATAAAAGGCACGATTGCGCACAATAAATTGTTCAGCGTTGATCACATTGATCAGTATTACGTTGTTCCTTACCCCCTGCAACAGTTAGGCAGCTACCTTTTTCCATTAGGCTATTTTTTCTGCTCAGGACCTAGTTTGTCTCATCTCAGTCCAAGATAGGTACCTAAGGGTGGCTTTTTTAAAGGAGATATAGCAGTGGGGCTTTTTAACCTTTTGCTTAATAACTTATGTTAGAGCACTTTCATAGAAATTTGGAGAGGTGGGTTCTGTGCCTGCTTCAGCTGCAAGGGAATTAAACTTACATGTTAAGAAAATACTGAAAGAGCTGAAAGGGAAAGAAGCCTGACACTTAAACTTATGTTTTTTTTGGTTTAGTTCTTTTTTTTTTTCTTTTTTGTGTAGCCAGAAATGTAAAATCCATGAGGACAGAGTAGAATAAGATGGAGCTAGACTCCCATCTGGAAATTATTAAAACAGGGAAAAGAAAAAAAAAAAAAAAAAAAAAGCCCAAATAATCTTTATTGTAATACATATTTGTTTTATATTAGGACACCATTTGTGGGGGAAGGAGGGGGGGAAGAACTATTTCTTGAGAGTAGACCTTCCTATATGCCAGTATTTAACCATTTGGAGTCACATAGCTTCTCTTTCTTGCAGTACCATGTTTCTTCAGAATTCAGCAGAAATGCAAAGGTAGCTTTCCAGATTTTTGAAGATTTTTTTCTACCTGAAAATGATAAAAATCCATAAAGAAAACTTTCAGGTTTCTCTGACAAGTGCTAAAAGCAGTATGTGATTGTGAAGTGTCTGAGCACTACACACTAAATGATCAGAATTATGGCTGTTTTTTCAGAATGCCCTTGTAGATCTAGGTGCCTGTTTAGTTATGAAAATATGAAATAGATAATTATGTCTGCAAAATAAGTACCTTTAAAATATGTGCAAGCATTCAAGATGTCAGCTAATCTTATGCTGGGCTGTAAAAGGACACATGCATATGGAACAGCTGTTTAGAAATTAGGTAGGACTTCAGGTCCCCTTGGTAAGAATCCAGCAGAACCAATACCATTCAGAAACTCACTGTAAAAACTCACTTGTGTTTTTAGATCCAAGAAAGTAATTTGAAGCAAGAGATCATGTTATCTTTCAGATCAAACCATACCGTAATCATACCATATACTAAATCATACTAAATCACACTAAATACTAAATCATAGAATCATAGAATCATAGAATAGCAAGGGTTGGAAAGGACCTCAAGATCATCTAGTTCCAACCCCCCTGCCATGGGCAGGGACACCTCCCACTAAACCATGCCATCCAAGGCTATGTCCAACACCACCTTGAACTCCGCCAGGGATGAAGCATTCACAACTTCCCTGGGCAACCCATTCCAGGGCCCCACCACCCTCACAGTAAAGAATTTCTTCCTCAGATCCAATCTAAACCTCCCCTGTTTAAGTTTAAACCCATTACCCCTTGTCCTCTCACCACAGTCCCTCATGAAGAGTCCCTCCCCAGCATCCCTATAGGCCCCCTTCAGGTATTGGAAGGCTGCTAGGAGGTCTCCACGCAGCCTTCTCTTCTCCAGGCTCAACAGCCCCAATTTTCTCAGCCTAACTTCATACGAGAGGTGCTCCAGTCCCCTCATCATCCTCGTGGCCCTCCTCTGGACTTGTTCTAACACTTCCATGTCCTTTTTATGTTGAGGACATCAGAACTGCACGCAATACTCCAAGTGAGGTCTCACGAGAGCAGAGTAAAGGGGCAGGAGCACCTCCCTCGACCTGCTGGTCACACTCCTTTTGATGCAGCCCAGGATACGGTTGGCCTTCTGGGCTGCAAGCGCACACTGCCGGCTCATGTTCATTTTTTCATCAACCCACACCCCCAAGTCCTTCTCTGCAGGGCTGCTCTGAATCTCCTCCCCGCCCAATCTGTAGCTGTGCCTGGCATTGCTCCGACCCAGGTGTAGGACTTTGCATTTAGCATGGTTAAACTTCATCAGGTTGGCATCAGCCCACCTGACAAGCGTGTCAAGGTCCCTCTGGATGGCATTCCTTCCCTCCAATGTATCAACCGAACCACACAGCTTGGTGTCATCCGCAAACTTGCTGAGGGCGCACTCAATCCCACTGTCCATGTCTCCCACAAAGATGTTGAACAAGACCGGTCCCAACACCGATCCCTGGGGGACACCACTCGTTACTGGTCTCCAGCTGGACACTGAGCCATTGAGCACTACTCTTTGCGTGAGGCCATCCAGCCAGTTCTTTATCCACCGAGTGGTCCACCTATCAAATTGATGTCTCTCCAACTTAGAGAGAAGGATGTCATGGGAGACAGTGTCAAAGGCTTTACACAAGTCCAGGTAGATGACATCAACCGCTCTGCCCCTGTCCATCAGTTCCGTAACCCCTTCATAGAAGGTCACCAGATTGGTCAGGCAGGATTTCCCCTTAGTGAAGCCATGCTGGCTGTCACCAAGCACCTTGTTGGTTTTCACGTGCCTTAGCATGCCTTCCAGGAGAATCCGCTCCAAGATTTTGCCAGGCACAGAGGTGAGACTGACTGGTCTGTAATTCCCCGGGTCATCCATTTTCCCCTTCTTAAAAATGGGGGTTATATTTCCCTTTTTCCAGTCATCGGGAACTTCACCTGACTGCCATGATTTTTCAAATATGAGGGACAGTGGCTTAGCAACTTCATTTGCCAGCTCCTTCAGGACCCTTGGATGGATTTCATCCGGTCCCATGGACTTGTGTGCATTCAGGTTCCTAAGGTGGTCCCGAACAAGATCCTCGCCCACAGTGGGCCCAGGGTCCCCACCCTCACCGTCCCTGCGTCTGCCTTCCAAGACTTGGGTGGTGTGGACAGAGCATTTGCCCGTAAAGACTGAGGAAAAGAAGTCATTAAGAACCTCAGCCTTCTCCAAATCCAGGGTAGCCAGTTCTCCCGATAGCTTCTGGAGAGGGCCCACGGTGTCCCTAACCTGTCTCTTATCGGCAATGTACCTATAAAATCCCTTCCTGTTATCCTTAACATCCCTAGCCAAGTTTAATTCTAAGTGGGCCTTAGCTTTCCTAACCTGGTCCCTAGCTTCCCGGACAACATCCCTGTATTCTCCCCAGGCCGCCTGACCTTGCTTCCACCTTTTATAAGCCTCTTTTTTCTTTCGAATTTTGCTCAGCAGGTCCTTATCCATCCAAGGAGGTCTCCTGGCCCTCCTGCTGAACTTCCTTCTAGTTGGGATGCATTGCTCCTGAGCTTGCAGCAGGTGATCCTTGAATATCAACCAACAGTCTTGGGCCCCCCTGCCCTCTAGGGCTGTATCCCATGGAACCTTACTGAGCAGGTTCCTGAAGAGGCCAAAGTCTGCTCTCTTGAAGTCCAGGGCAGTGAGCTTGCTGCACGCTCTTCTCACTGTCCTGAGGAAAATTTAGGTACACAATGACAAAAGGAAAGGAGGAATAATGCAGCCTTAGGAAAAAGGAGAATGATTTTATGCATATTTTAGTGGATTTGGGATAGCTACATTTTCATCTGTCTATGACTCGACTATGACTGATTTTTTCTAATTCTTTCATCTTTCATTTGATTAAAAAATAGCATGAATACACAAGATAATGGAAAATGGAACACAGAACTCAAGCACATTTCATTGAGTTAGCTAATAAAATGAATGTCAAAAATTTAAAGGTATAAAACATACATTATAAATATACTAAAAGGCATTCTTATTCAAGATGTACCTTTCTGAGTAATAATTTTTAAAACTGCCATAATTTTACAACATTTCTGAGAGTGCGTGATGGGTGACTGCGCTGACAAATGGACACATTCTCCAAAGTCACCAAATGCATCCATATCCTAATACTCCTTAAGCATAAACTTTGTAAAAACCAGTGCATGGTTGAAAATCTGTTTTGATGGACTTCATGCAACTCTGATTAGCAGTAGTTTTCTCCCTTTGCAAAAATTATTCACCTGGCTAAATAATCACAAATGCTAGAATGTCAGAAAATGAAAAATGATGGAATTAAGCCTGCTCCCAGCTAAGGTATAAATCTCCATTACTTGTTAGCACACATATGACAAATGCCCACCCCCCCCCCCCCCCCAAATATGTAAAGATGTCAGGAAATCAATATACTGCTTTTAAGGAGATTGGTTTGGATGTAATCTATAAGATTTGTTTGGAAGGCAGACGCAGAGACTGTGAGAATGAAGACCCTAGGCCCACTGTAGGAGAGGATCTAGCTCAAGACCATCTTAAGAACCTGAATGTACACAAGTCTATGGGATTGGATGAAATCCATTTGCGGGTCCTGAAGGAGCTGGCAAATGAAGTTGCTAAGCCACTGTCCATCATATTTGAAAAATCATGGCAGTCAGGTGAAGCTCCCGATGACTGGAAAAAGGGAAATATAACCCCCATTTTCAAGAAGGGAAAAATGGATGAGCCTGGGAACTACAGATCAGTCAGCCTCACCTCTGTGCCTGGCAAAATCTTGGAGCAGGTTCTCCTGGAAGGCATGCAAAGGTGCATGAAAGACATATTTTCTCGCTTGATGACAGCCAGCATGGCTTCACTAAGGGGAAATCCTGCCTGACTAATTTGGTGGCCTTCCATGACAGCGTTATAGAACTGATGGACAGGGGTAGAGCAGTTGATGTCATCTACCTGGACTTGTGCAAAGCGTTTGACACTGTCCAACATGACATACTTGTCTCTAAATTGGAGAGACATCACTTTGATAGGTGGACCACTCAGTAGACAAAGAACTGGCTGGATGGCTGCACGCAAAGAGCTGTGGTTAATGGCTCAATGTCCAGCTGGAGACCAGTAATGAGTCGTGTCCCTCAAGGATCAGTGTTGGGACCGGTCTTGTTCAACATCTTTGTTGGTGACGTGGACAGTGGATTGAGTGCGCCCTCAGCAAGTTTGCCGATGACACCAAGCTGTGCGGTTCGGTTGATACGCTGGAGGGAAGGAATGCCATCCAGAGGGACCGTGACATGCTTGTGAGGTGGGCTGATGCCAACCTGATGAAGTTTAACCATGCCAAGTGCAAGGCCCTCCACCTGGGTCGGAGCAATGCCAGGCACAGCTACAGGTTGGGTGGAGAAGAGATTCAGAGCAGCCCTGCTGAGATGGACTTAGGTGTGTTGGTCAATGAGAAAATGAACATGAGCTGGCAGTGTGCGCTTGCAGCCCAGAAAGCCAACTGTTTCCTGGGGTACATCAAAAGAAGTGTGACCAGGAGGTGGAAGGAGGTGATCCTGCCCCTCTACTCTGCTCTTGTGAGAACTCACTTGGAGTATTGTGTGCAGTTCTGGTGTCCTCAACATAAAAAGGACATGGAACTGCTGGAACAAGTCCAGAGGAGGGCCACGAGGATGATCAGGTGACTGGAGCATCTCCTGTGTGAAGACAGGTTGAGAAAGTTGTGGCTGTTCAGCCTGGAGAAGAGAAGGCTGCATGGAGACCTCATAGCAGGCTTCCAGTGTCTGAAGGGAGCTATAGGGATGCTGGGGATGGACTATTCATTAGGGACTGTAGTGAGAGGACAAGGGGTAATGGGTTCAAACTTAAACAGGGGAAGTTTAGATTGGATATGAGGAAGAAGTTCTTTACTGTGAGGGTGGTGGGGCCCTGGAATGTGTTGTCCAGGGAAGTTGTGAATGCTCCATCTCTGGCGATGTTCAAGGCTGGGTTGGAGAGAGCTTTGGGTGGCATGGTTTAGTGTGAGGTGTCCCTGCCCATGGCAGGGGGGTTGGAACTAGATGATCTTAAGGTCCTTTCCAACCCTAACTATTCTATGAGTCTATGATTCTATGACATTACAATGACTCCTCTTGAGAAAGGTGACAAAGCAACAGTCACAGCTCATGTCGTTTTCTCTGTTGTCTACTTGCCCCAATGCCTGAATACCTTGTCAGATTTAATCCAAGTCAAACGAGAGAAAGAGTGTTTAAAGCTATGTTTCCTAACCCAGCATGTTTATTCCAGTAATGAAAGCTAGCAAGCTTGGTTTTGAAATATATGTTACTGTAACAAATATAGAAACACTACACACTGCCTACAAACTTTCTAGGATGCACATGCACACAAGTGTTATTCAGAATATTTTCAAATGACTATTTAACCATACTTTAAAACCCAATATGCATATGGAAATTATGGCTTTTAAAGTCCGGCGCAACACTGAGATATCACATTTCAGCCTTACGTAACGTGTGGAAATCACTCCCACAGCTTGGGGCTCACCACACTTCAAGATTCTAAAAAGTGCCAGGACAATTGTTCCAATAAAATTTCTGTTACATATGGGAAATTACTCCTTGAATTACCAAGAAACAACGTCACACCAAATAGGCACAAATACTATTTAGCATTTTTATTATACCCTCTGTCTGATTTTACTCCACTTGCTGTATTACGTCTATAAATTCAGGGACAGAGACCCCACCTGCAGCACTGTGTTCAGCTGTGGGGCCCCCAATACAAGAAGCATTTGCACCTGTTAAGAGCAAGTCCAGAGGAGGGCCACAGAGATGATCAGAAAGCTGGAAGCACCTCTCCTACGAAGAAAGGCTGATAGAGTTGAGCTTGTTCAGCCTGGAAAAGAGAAGGCTCCAGGGAGACCTTAGAGCAGCCTCCAGGGACTAAAGGCAACCTACAAGAATCTGGAGATTTTTACAGGGGCATGGAGGGACAGGACAAAGGGGAATGGCTTTAAGATGGCAGAGGGAAGAATTAGATTAGATATTAGGAAAAAATTCTTCACAATGAGGCTGGTGGGACACCGGAACAGGTTGTCCAGAAAAGCTGCGGCCGCTCCATCTCTGGAAGTGTTCAAGGTCAGGTAAGACGGTGCTTCGAACAACCTGGTCTTTGAAAGATGACCCTGTCCATGGCACATGGGCTGGAACAGAATGATCTTTAATGTTCCTTCCAACCCAAACCATTCTATGACTCTATGAAATAGAAAAAAAGTGAGATAATAATCAATATTGCTTTAACACAGAATCTTAAAGGTCATAGACTCGCATGGACACTAATTATTATCAGAGTTTGGAGAAAGACACATCATGTCTTATAGATTACAGAAATGTCCTCAGCTTTTATCCTGTGATATAAAGCAGGAAAGTTCAAACAGGTCCAAATTTCTATAAAGAAACAATACTGTATTACAGTGTTCTGTGAATGTGTCAAGTCTTGAAGAGCCAGATTGTGATCCTGGCTTTGTGCCCACACCAGAAATTTAGGCTGTTTAGCATTCATGCTGCCTACACTTGCTGCCTGTGTAACTGCTATCAAGATTAGAAGCAAGAATCCTCTATAGGACCATGGATTAACCCACTTTAAAGCTGGATGGAGAATGATCAACTAGAAAGTTGACTGTAAAAGGCATAAAGGTCTCCAGAGTATGGGCTGAGTAGTGACACAGTTATCTGCTCTAAGTTAAAGACTGATATATACTGGCATATTTCCCTACCTGGAAAAGAGAGTGAGAAAGAAGTGTGAGAACACAAAACTCTGTGTCTTTGAGTCATGATGTAACTTTTTTTAGGCTTGTTAATTCCATTGTTGTTAACCTTTGCACAGTGGGGTAAGAGCCCACTCCTGGCTCCTGGTATCTGCAGTTCCATCTGTCCTAATAAATAAAAGAATGAGGTTGCTCTATGCCTGCTTAACTGGTAATTTTTTCCCTAGTTATGTTTTAGACTACTTCAAATACCTCTCTTCAAGAGAAAATCTGAGCAGGATTTTGGAGACAATTTGTTTCCTGAAATGATCCCAGAAGCCTAGGCAGATGAAACGCAGTTTTCTGCCAGTTTTCTCTCCATATACAGTCCTTCAATACTATCCTCACCCAGTTGCACCTCACATATTCTCACGTCACACCTCAAAACTTCCAAAACATGATCCTCTGATTTCTCTTAATATAAAATGCTATTCTAGGAAGTTCCAACATGGTTTTGACATTAGTTCAGACACTTAAATCTGGGGGGAGAAGGAAAAAACCATCTGTCCAAATCCCTAGACCTGTAAAATAGAGGCTATCTCTCAGCACCTTAAGGTGAAACATAGAGGCAAGTACCATGAAGTGTGGATCTGGTAAACTTAGCAAGGTTGGCTATCTCTAACCAGTGTGGAAAGGAGCTGGTCCTTTTCACTAGATCTCAGAAACTCTCACTCATTAACTATTTTTTGCTTAGTAGTGCGAACATAATCTCAAATTGCTGTCTGCTCACTGGCCATTACTGTCTTTCCCCTGCTGTCTATGAAGTTATGAAAAATATCAATATGAGAGCACTGCCACGAGAAAGCAAATCTGTGAATGTGGGGATCCATAAATACAAATGATAATTTAAAAAGCAGACATTTACATCATTTGGGGGTCTTTTACACAGACAGTTTATCACATTCTTCTTTAAATGCACTAACATATGACTGCAACAACTTCTAGTGCTTTTGTGAAGGCAGACCTCCCTTTATAAGCTGAACACTCCAGTCATCATCCCACTCATTTCATCCTACATGTTGTCAATCTTAGTTTCAAAAACTGCCAATCAGAAATGCAGTAGGTGATAAGTGTAGTATTTTTGTAACCACATGAAGGTGGGCTTTTCTTTGATTGTCTTTTATTCTTTTGATTGCAAAATACAGTATGTGTCTTGCATAGAAGCAAATACAAAAGTACATGAAAAAGAGTATTTTGAAAACTGAAAACAGAACTTTGGTATAGTAACCCTTACAGCTAAATAAAGTCTTAATGTTAGTTAAACATCATCCTGATTATTTAATAACGTGGTTCCAGATATTACAATTACCTCTTTAGATTTAAGGTTATTGATTTAGTAAGAGAAATTCTTAAATATTGACAAAAGACAGAAAATAAAAAAATAATTTGCTGAAGCACATTATGACTTCTACAGTTATATCCGTATCTCTGATAAAGCTGACAGAAGGAAAACGAGAGAAGCTGACAGAAATAAAAAGGGGGAGAGAGTAGCCCAGGAGTGGAAATAAAGATTGCATTAGGTGGATGATTAATCTCACTCAGTATGAGAGCTTTTATGTTTTAATACTAAAACAACAATTGCTAGTATTGCTATAGATGTACAGATGTATAACACTGCAAACTACAAGCAAAATGTAAAAATCTTATTTCATTCACCTATGGAATTTCTGTGAAAGATTTTTTTTTTTTTTACTGTTTGAGGAACTACATTGTTGACAAATTCTTCAAGCAATCTCAAGAGGCTTACCAGCTGCCATTGGTATCAGAAAATGGCAGTTTCACTTATCCTTATAAAGCCCCTGATGACATGTAATTTAAATAACTTGCCAGACTTGCTGAGCTGGTTTGCCTCAAAGGCATTAAGGCTGACCAGTTGGGGATCTATTATGGTGTTATAGAACTGGTATGGAAATTACTTAGCAGTAGGTATATACAGAACAAAAAATCCTCAACAGAAGAGAGAATAAATGAAAGCAATGCTGCCCTTTCTATTCTGGCACTAAAAAATGTATTTCCCTCCCGTCCTCCCTAGTAGCTGAATTGTTTTCAGTGGTAATTCATAGAACTGTGTGCCGAGGTACTTCAGCAACAGGGTACATTTCCAGTTCAGACCTGAATGATTTCATGGATTTTGTGGGATGATCAAGAAGTTAAGCTCTCATAGTGGTTAGTACATCTCTAAAAAATGTTCTACTTAGACAGTCTGAAATAGCCAAAACCTTCATGTCTGACAAATGTTGCTTGTAACAAAAATATTTACGTACTCCTAACTATAGAGACTGTCAGATGTTTCTAAAATTACCAGCATCGCACAATGCTGAACACCACATGAATGATTACCAGCCACAAAAATAAACAGGTTTTGTGTTCCAAAAAGCCTCATCAACTCTAGCTTCCCATCTTTTAAAAAATTCTTTCTCTGCCTCAAAAAGTACTGACTTTCTCTAATGGGGTGTTATCACATCTCTCTCAATCCCCGACACACAGGTTATCAAGAGAATAGACTAATTTTCTATTTGTCTGACTGCTGTTTTCTGCAGGGACACTTTGAACTATAATCTATTGTATGCCTAATCCTTGAGTTTAATTCCCTATTTTTATTGGGATAACTGGCAAGGGAGATGTAGCTAAATAGCATTCCATATTCCTCACCCTACTAAGAGGCAAAGGAAGTTAAGAACCCAGAGAATGCAGATATCATAGAGATGAGCTTTCACACACACCCCTTTTCTTTTTTTTTTGGCACTAGATTTTGGAATTCCTCATCATTCTTATCTATAACTTACTTTTCAAGGTTTCATTGCTTTATTTCTAGTGAGAAGCAGATATCTGTCCTCTGTCTAGGAACGGCACATGCAAAAATCTCTTGAATATACCTCTTGCTTATGTCACATACAGAAATGAGGGTCATTTCTAACAGTGAAGTTTCATGATAGAATTAAACTAATAGCTCATGTGGCTAGAGTCACAAAGTAGGAAATACTTAAAACATGCTAAAAAGTGTGTAGAAGATGGACTAGAGCTAATTTCTGAGTGAAAATTCAGAGGTTTGTACTTTTTGCACACACTTTTTTCTGAACTGCTTTTGACTTCATTTTGTCTGGCCTTTCTTACTTTTGCAAAGTACTTAGAGGTTTTTGGTAAAGACTAAGGACTAAGGATATAAATACTAAGGACTGGATTTTCAGTTCAGTGAGATGCTTATGCACTGGAGTAATGGATACTTCTGGCCAAAAGAATACAAGAATATGCAAAATTAATTGGGTGTGGTACATTCTCTAACTCCTTCCCTTTTCAGAAAGCAAAGATGTAAGATGAATATGATCATCTTCACCTGGTAAGAGTAGGAAATAAGACTTTAATTTGTTGTTACCTATCAGTAGCAACCATCACAATCCTAATGCCAAGGTGGCACAGAGTTTATTAAAACTCTGTAGAACCAAACACCTCACCTTGGAATGCTCAAATAACAGCTAAATATGGCAATTTCTCTATTAAATATTTGTAGAATAAACAGAAATATATTTACAAGTACTAGAGAGCGGTGGTGATGTATAAAAGTGAACCATGAACTGCATGTTAACTTTTCACTCCATAAAAAGGTAAAGAAAGTGAAAAGAAAAAAAATATAAATAGTAGCCTTCTTGACTATCTGTCCACATACAATTGTTACATAGTATGACTCTTCATAACTCAACTGGATTGCTTCCTGTTTGTGTTTCTCTTAAAAAAAATAGTTCTAGACATTGAGTAAATGAACTGAGAGATAGCAAGAATTTTTTGCATTATAAAGATCTACTGGAAAAATGTACTGGGAAATTAATTAAATTATGCAGGTGATGATGAATTCAGCAATTCTTTAAAATTTCATATTTCTAGAATAATCATGAGTATAAGCAATTTTAAATACTTACCAAACCATTCAGCAAGGAGTAGACTGGAAAAGAAGATCTTATTGATATAGATTGTATACTTTTCAGCATTAATTTTTCACCCTGACAGAAGCACCAAATAAAAGAAGGTTCTCACAAGTACTAAAATAGGCTGTAGCAAAGAAATTGGAAAAGTGATGGAACACATACATACCAGATGGCTGTGGTTTTATGTTCCAATAGAAGGGTATCATAATTCCATTCTTGACTACAGTTCTTTACATGAAAGACACGGAAAATAGAATGTATCAGAAAATCATATTCTACTGTAATTTATGAGTCCCAATGCATAAAAGGAAATGACTGGTTACATTACAGTCATTTAAAATGCTTAACATCTCTGTAGAATTAAAAAAGATCAGTACAGGCTGCATAAAAAGCCATCTAAAGTTGTCTAGCAAAGAAACAATAAGTACGATTTTGCATTTGGGCTCCTGTGCCTTTTTCTAAATGTTAGATGTCTTGTTCTATCAGAGCAGAGCTCCCTTTTAAGAATACCTAGTGAGCTGAACAAAATTTGCTTTTTTTTAACCAGTGTCTAATTGCCTGGTTTTGCACAGTAACTTCCACAGAAATCCAGAAAAGGGCTCAATTCACTGAGAGATATTCAAACCTACATCTCGGATCTATCTTTCCTGTTGAAGTTGTGCTACATTTCAGCTATGTATGCAGGAGCTCCCTGGCCAGAAAAAGAGCATGCAGTTTCTGCAGTTTAGTAGACAAAGCACTTTGGGGTATGGTCAGAATTTTGAGTTTGTTCATTTCATACTACAGATACATTGAACTAAAGACCAAATACGAAGAGAAGGCAGTTAGGAAAGGTAGGGGTTGGGCTCATTCCTGCCTATTCTTCTTGCCAAAATCCTCTCTCTGTCTCACTCTTAGACAGCGTACCAGAGACTGAGGATCATTTCAAATTTATTAGTTTCGAATGAGAGTTTCTCTGTTATGAACTAATGTCAATGTAGACATTCTGAAGTGCTGTTTTGAATGTAGGAGTTTAATTTCTTCTTAAAATTCACTTTGATGTCTAGTATGAATCTTACTTCCAATACTTCAATTCAAGTATCTGAAAATTAACATTCTACTGCTAGACAATATTCTTCCAACATTATTTTAAAGAGCAGTGTTTAAAATGACAGGTCTTACCAAAACAAGAGAATAATTCGAATGTGTTACAGACATACGCATTCTTATGGCTAAAAAAAGACATTAAGAAATAAGATTTGCAATGGCATGTTCTCAAAAGTTCTCTTATTTTTAGAATCATAGAATCATCGAATAGTTAGGGTTGGAAAGGACCTTAAGATCATCTAGTTCCAAAACCCCTGCCATAGGCAGAGGAACACCTCCCACTAAACCATGCCACCCAAAGCTCTCTCCAGCCTGGCCTTGAACACTGCCAGGGATGGAGCATTCACAACATCCCTGGGCAATCCATTCCAGTGCCTCACCACCTGTACAGTAAAGAATTTCTTCCTCATATCCAATCTAAACTTCCCCTGTTTAAGTTTGAACCCGTTACCCCTTGTCCTCTCACTACAGTCCCTAATGAATAGTCCATCCCCAGCATCCCTATAGAGGCCCCCTTGAGATACTAGAAGGTTGCTACGAGATCTCCATGCAGCCTTCTCTTCTCCAGGCTCAACAGCCACAACTTTCGCAACCTGTCTTCAAATGGGAGGTGCTCCAGTCACCTGATCGTCCTCATGGCCCTCCTCTGGACTTGTTCCAACAGTTCCATGTCCTTTATATGTTGAGGACAACAGAACTGCACACAGTACTCCAAGTGAGTTCTCACAAGAGCAGAGTAGAAGGGCAGGATCACCTCCTTCCACCTCCTGGTCACACTTCTTTTGATGCAGCCCAGCATACGGTTGGCTTTCTGGGATGCGAGTGCACACTGCCGGCTCATGTTCATTTTCTCATCGACCAACACACCTAAGTCCATCTCAGCAGGGCTGCTCTGAATCTCTTCTCCACCCAACCTGTAGCTCTGCCTGGCATTGCTCCCACCCAGGTGGAGGGCCTTGCACTTGGCATGGTTAAACTTCATCAGGTTGGCATCAGCCCACCTCACAAGCGTGTCAATGTCCTTCTGGATGGCATTCGTCCCTCCAGCATATCAACCGAACCGCACAGCTTGGTGTCATCGGCAAACTTGCTGAGGGCGCACTCAATCCACTGTCCATGTCACCAACAAAGATGTTGAACAAGACCGGTCCCAACACTGATCCCTGGGGGACACCATTCGTTACTGGTCTCCAGCTGGACACTGAGTCATTGAGCACGACTCTTTGCATGCAGCCATCCAGCCAGTTCTTTATCTACTGAGTGGTCCACCTATCAAATTGATGTCTCTCCAATTTAGAGACAAGTATGTCATGGGAGAGAGTGTCGAACGCTTTGCACAAGTCCAGGTAGATGACATCAACTGCTCTACCCTGTCCATCAGTTCCGTAGCCCCTTCATAGAAGGCCACCAAATTAGCCAGGCAGGATTTCCCCTTAGTGAAGCCATGTTGGCTGTCACCAAGCACTTTGTTGTTTCTCATATGCCTTAGCATGCCTTCCAGGAGAACCTGCTCCAAGATTTTGCCAGGCACAGAGGTGAGACTGACTGGTCTGTAGTTACCTGGCTCATCCATTTTCCCCTTCTTGAAAATGGGGTTAGATTTTCCAGTCATTGGGAACTTCACCTGACTGCCATGATTTTTCAAATATGATGGACAGTGGCTTAGCAACTTCATTTGCCAGCTCCTTCAGGACCCGCAAATGGATTTCATCCGGTCCCATGGACTTGTATACATTCAGGCTCCTAAGATGGTCTTGAACCAGATCCTCTCCTACAGTGGGCCCAAGGTCTTCATTCTCACTGTCCCTGCGTCTGCCTTCCAAGACTTGGGTGGTGTGGTCAGAGCATTTGCCGGTGAAGACTGAGGCAAAGAAGTCATTAAGAACCTCAGCCTTCTCCAAATCCAGTGTAGCCAGTTCTCCTGATAGCTTCCGGAGGAGGCCCATATTGTCACTAACCTGTCTTTTATTTGCAATGTACCTATAGAATCCCTTCCTGTTATCTTTAACATCCCTAGCCAAGTTTAATTCTAAGTGGGCCTTAGCTTTCCTAACCTGGTCCCTAGCTTCCCGGACAACATCCCTGTATTCTTCCTTGGCCCCCTGACCTTGCTTCCACCTCTTATATGCCTTCTTTTTCCTTCGAATTTTCCTCAGCAGCTCCTTATCCATCCAAGGAGGTCTCCTGGCCCTCCTGCTAAACTTCCTTCTAGTTGGGATACAACACTCCTGAGCTTGTAGTAGGTGATCCTTGAATACCAGCCAACAGTCTTGGCCCCCCCTGCCCTCTAGGGCTACATCCCATGGAACCTTACTGAGCAGGTTCCTGAAGAGGCCAAAGTCTGCTCTCTTGAAATCCAGGGCAGTGAGCTTGCTGCATGCTCTTCTCGCTCTGCTGAGGAGCTTGAATTCGACCGTCTCATTATTGCTGCAATCAAGGCTGCCCTGAAGTGCCACATTTGCAACCAGCCCTTCCCTGTTGGTGAGGACAAGATCAAGCATGGCACCACTCTTTGTCAGGTCCTCTATTACTTGCAGAAGGAAGTTGTCTTCCACACAATTGAGGAACTTCCTGGATTGCTTGTGCCGGGCCGTACCGTCCCTCCAACAGTTATCAGGGTGGTTGAAGTCTTCCATGAGGACAACAGCCTGCAAGCATGAGGCTGTTCCTATCTGTCTATAGACTGCTTCATGCACAGAGTCCTCTTGATGAGGCGGTCTGTAACAGATCCCCACAATAATGTCTCCCATCGCTGCTTTCCCTTTAGCCCTGACCCACAAACTCTCTACTGACTGCTCATCTGTCCCCAGACAGAGTTCCATACTCTCCAGCCTGTCCCTAACATAAATAGCAACTCCCCGTCTGCCAGGCCTGTATTTTCTAAAGAGCCTGTAACCTTCTCTCGTGGTTTAAGCCTCTATAACTCATGCAGTCCCTCTCTCACTCACTCCCCCCTCTTTTTTCCCCCAGTCCCAGGGGGATGGGGAGGAGAATCAAAAGAATGGAACTCCCACAGGTTGAGATAAGAACAGTTTAGTAACTAAGGTATAACACAAACCACTACTGCTACCAGCAATAATATTAATGACATGAGAAATACGAGGAAAGAATACAATCGCTCACCAGCAATCCCAGCCCAACCAAGCAGTTCACCCCCACCCTTCAGGATCTCTGCTCTCCGTTTTTACATCCTGGGCATGACTTGCTGTGGCATGGAATACCTCTCTTTGGTCAGTTTGGGTCAGGTGTCCTGTCTCTCCTTCCTCCTGGCTTCTCCTCCTCCCTGGCAGAGCATGAGACTCAGAAAGTCCTTGGCCAGACCAAAACGTTCTAAGCAGTAACTGAAAACACTGGTGTTATCAGCGCTGTTCCCAGGCCGAAAGTCAAAAACACAGCGCTGCACGAGCTACCAAGAAGGAGAAAAATGACTGCTACTGCTGAACCCATGACACCTTCCATTCCAACACACCAGTCATAGGAGCCATCCCACCATGTTTCTGTGATGCCTATTATATCATAGCCCGTAGACGTGAACACATCTCTGATTCCTCGTTTGTTCCTCATGCTATGGTCATTTGTATAGAGGCATCTGAGTAGAGCTCTAAATGAAGCGAACTCATTGGCTGGAGCAGCTGGAATATCTCTACATTGCTCCGAGCATTTATTATAGGTGCTGGGAACTGACTGGCTGTGTTGGGATGGAATGATGCCCCCTTCCCCCAACACATCTAGTTTAAAGCATCCTTGACCAGCCTGGCAAGCCTCCTACCAAAACCGCTCTTCCCCTTCTTCGTTATACCAGCTCCACCAGCCCCCAGTAGACCTGGCCTACTAAATTGAGACCCACGTTCTAGATACCCAAACCCCTGACTATGGCACCACCGTTCTAACCATTTATTAATCTGGCCAATCCTCCTAGCCTTTTTAAGGTCCTCTCCTTTATCCTGGAGAATTGACAAAATGGCAGTCTGAGCTCCAGAGCCCCTAACCACCTCTCCCAGGGCTCTGTAGTCCTTTATGTTCTCCAGGTTACTGCTATCTGTATCACTAGCACTCACATGGATCACTAGAAGTGGGTAATAGTGGGACTGACAAAAACAGGCAGCCTCTCTGCAACATCACTGATACGTGCCCCTAGTAGGCAGCACACCCCCCTTGAGACTGGGTCAGGCTGACAGATGGGTGCCTCTGTGCTTTTCAAAGTAGAGTTCCCTACTACTACGGCCCGCTGCTTTTTCCTGGCAGCACCAGTAGTGATCTTCTTTACCAGTGCATCAGCCGGTTGTCCCTGGTGCAAGTGCTTCTTCATCAGCTCCCTGCAGGACAGCAAAGGGGTTTTGGGTGGGGACAACAGATTTAGGAGGAAGCCCCTTGCTTTTAATTGTCCTCTTCCTCCTGTTTTTTTTTTTTTTTTTTTTTGTTGCTGTTTCCCAGCTTCCTGGGTTAGCGGCCTCCTTTCCTCCATGAGCCACAGGGGACGCTTGAGACCTCTTCACAGTTTGGGCCTGGAGCAAGCAGTCCTGCTTCCTCTCAGCTTCCCTGACACCTTTCAGCCTAGTAACAGTGTCCCGCAGCTCAGACACCTGCTTCAGGAGGACCTCCACCAGGGAGCACAGAGTGCAGCCCTGCCCATTGCGCACCCTCGCCTCAGCAGAGCAGTGCGGGCACTCTCTACACCCCAAGCTCTGCACTGCAGCCTCCCCTCTCATCTGCTCTCTCTGGGTGCTTACACTGGCCACCGCCAGGGCAGCCAGATTAGAGCTCTCAGACCGGGCCGCGGACATAAGGCAAGCACTCACCATCCCACTCTCCTGCCCTCGCAAACTGCCTCGAACCCGCCCAGATCACTCTTGCTCCATGGGCAGATTTTTAACGAGTCAGGGGTGGTGCCGCTCCTCCTGGTGCCGCCCCCTGTGAGTCAGCTGCTTGCTTCAGCTGATCTGCCAACTCCTGGGCAAGTGCTGTGCAGGATTTGGGGCTCCCTCAGTGGCTCTCGCTGCTCTGAGGCTCCTGGACTCTGAGCTTCCCCCTGCTCAGGTGTTGAAGACGTTGTCTCTTGAGCTGCTCACCTCAGTAATTAACCTTCTGTCTAGTCTCTATGAAATGAACCAGGAAAATATTTCTCTTTAAAAGGCAATTGCAGATAGATCAGACGGTATGAGACAAATACTGATGTAATCTACTACTCTTACTGAAGATACTTTTACTGAAATAAAATTTCTTACAGGAATTTGAATAAGGGGAAGGTAAAGACAGAAATACAATTTTCTAATAACTGGATAGAACTAGACAAAAGCAAGATGCTTTGGCAAAAAATTCAAAGGTAAAAAATTAACAGGCATGTTGAAAATAGAGATAATAGAAATTATCAAGAGTAACTGAAATATATGACAGGACACACAAAGAATGGTCTTTGAAAATAAGGAAGGTCTACTGGAAACAATAATTTGCACTAGAAGTAAATTGTTTAATTTTTCTATGTTGCATTAGAGATGCATTGGAATAGAAAAATTAAAATATTTTGAACACAAAATGCATGAGAAGTGAAAGAAATTGGCACCAAAATGTCTTCAAAAATGAGATGTACATGAAAGAAAAGGAACTAGTTTTGCTGTACATGTCTTTGTGCAGGAATCTTTGCAGAGTTAAATCAAGATATGAAAATGGTGTTTCAGGGTATGTCTCCTCAGGACATCACTGCCATACAGACAGAGTTGACAAGATGTGTGTGAGCCAAGTCACCTATGCGTGATGTCAAACAACTTAGCACTCCGTTTCACTTCACTCTGCAGTTCATTGACTGTTCACACTGCTTGTATGTCAGTTTGCTCCTGGGCTCCCTTTTGACCTGTCACAGCTAGTTTTCTCTCAGGAAAACTTCAGATGGGTATAATTTACTCCAAAGTAAACCTATAGGCAGTATGAACAAGCATGCAACAGGTCTTGTCTCCCTATCTGTACTGCCACAATCAAATACATACACACGTAAGCATACATGTATATGCAGAGTCCTCCACTGCAGAGCCAGGCCTTGACTGCCCGCAAGTTCTCATGTCATACTTCCAGCCATACAAGTCACACTTTTGGTAGAATTTTATAAAATACCACTCGTGGACTACACAGGGCCTTAGCCGTCCTCGGGCACCTTAAGCTCTGTGGGGATGGATGACCACAGCAATATACATCTCTTGTGATGCCAAAAACAGTACTGCAGTATTAGTGAGGCGCTTAGTCCAGATTATTAGCCCTCTTACTAGCTGTTCTATTACACCAAATACATACATATTTATAATATCCGCTTCTATGCTTGAATTAATATAGCAAGGTTCAATACATGACAAGGCTTACTGGGTTCTGGCCTGCTGTATGCTGTATACACGCACTAATAGTTTCTCAAAACAAGTAAGTAAAATAAAAGGTGTAGGAGTTCAATATTCAAAAGAAATGTGCTTCCAGGGTTGCAGATGCACTTGCTGATGGGTTGCTGAAAAATGGCTCAGTTCAGAACACAAAAGCTTCACACTGTCAGTATCATACATTTAATATTTTATAAAATCCTCTTTAAAAGTTATTTCCAAAGGAAGCTACTATCTTTCAAATGCTAGCACTACCATGAGAAAACCCTAATGAATGTGTGATGAGATATTCATTCTCTAACTTCTTTACCTATTCACAGCATAGGGAGACAGAGGACACAGGCTGAAGAGTTTGAGCACAACTTCATTCATGGAATAAATTTCTTCAAAATTCAGGGAGCATGTTTAATATCCAGGGTTCTTTGGAAATAAATTATGTGATAATATATTAAAGACAGCTTGGTAGGACTAAATGAAGATTCTGCAACCATCTCTATGTGCATAAGCACTTATCTTTTAAATTATATGTTTTATTATCGGCTTATATTTATATTTAGCTAACACATAGCAATCTTATTATCAATCTTCTCACTAAAGCAGATACCTGAGCTAAACCCACATTTTCATATTACTGGTTGTATTTTTCATAGGAATAAGATAGCATCAAGGGCAGCCCCACTATTTATGCCTATAGCCAAAGAATTACTAATATTCCCATTTTTTTTTCAAAATTATTCATATGAAAATGACATTACCTGAAATTAAATAAACTGCCAAAATTTCTTTGAAAGGATTTGAGTATTTACCATTTATCTCTTTTCCCTAGTTATAGGGAAACTTTACCGCACTTAGCAAAACTCAGGGGAAGAGTACACATCAAGAAATATTTCTGCTTATGGAATCAAAACATGTTACTATGGGAGGTTTAACTGTTTCCTTAGAGGAGAAAAAAACAAAACCCAAAACCAACCCAAACTAGAAATAACAGTGAGAAAACAACAAGCAAAAATGCTTAAAAAATGAAGCTTCAGTCTTTCTGGCTTTGACATTATGCTGGCTTTCCCCCAAGATTTCTATAAAACAGTGTGTGGAGGCAAAATGTTCTCCACTGCTTCTAGGACATACACTTTCCTTTGCCAAGTACATTGGGACTCAGTAGCATACTCTTGCAGGCAACACATTGTCAGTGTTTGAAGTCTAATTTAAAAAAAGTGTGCCTATTAAATTGAAGGAAGATCAGTGATGACGTCTTGACAAAGATTTGAGTCAAACCTACCTCAATTTAAATCATTGGCTCAGAGGATTAAACATTTCCATTATGTTTAGAACAGTAAGCCACTCCTTCCAGCAGTGCCTAAAAGAGCCATTTCTTCTCTCCTTCTTCCTCTACTTTGAAATGAGTCTCTCTCACCATGGAAAACATGCTGGCAAATTGTGAAGTGGAAAGAATTATTAAGATAAGTCAGTGAAAGATACAGGAAAAGAAATCAGGAACTCTAGGCCTAATTTATGTGCCTTGAGGCTAAAAGAGAAGTATATAATGCAAGGTTTCCTAAATCAGACACCCACTATTATAGATTACATAAGAAAATGCTTCTCAAAAATTGTTATGATAATGTTTTTTACTTGGTTGGCAATGCCAAGATATCAGCATCCTTTAAAGAATGGAATAAGTAACTACCGCATACTCCATGCATCTTAATTTTTCGATCTATATAAAGAATTCAGTAAGCTTATTATATCATCTACTTGATTTGAAGGGGGAGGAATTAATGAAATACCAAAATCTAGTGAGGCATGCCTCAAAAACTTACTAAATTACTTGTTCTGTCACTGTAATGATGACTTTCGAAAAAGTCTTTACTGAGATCAGAGAACTCATTTTTTTATCACAGCAATCTATCTGTAGGAAAAGCAAGTCATAGAATCATAGAATGGTTTGGGTTGGAAAGGACCTCAAGATCATGCAGCTCCAACCTCCCTGCCATGGGCAGGGATGACTTACCCTAGATCATGTCGTCCAAGGCTCTATCCAACCCAGCCTTGAACACTGCCAGGGATGGAGCATTCACCATTTCTTTGGGCAGCCTGTGCCAGTGCCTCACCACCCTCTCCGTAAATATCTTCTTCCTTATATCTAACCTGAACTTCTCCTGTCTAACCTTATTATTATAATAATAATAATTATTATAATTATTTTCTATATCTATATTCAATATACTTTTTCAGAACTAGAAAAATAAAGCACCTCAATAAAAAAATCATTTAAAAATAGAAGGTGATCAGAAAGATAGTCATTCAAAGCGCAGCAGCTGCTTCTGGTCATTCAGATTCATCATGAAATTAATCTTTAGGAGACTTTCTCACTGCACTGAAAACGTGAGAGCGCAATATACATATGTAGAAAATTTAGGCAGCAATGATTTGGATGTTTTTTCTTACTTTGTTACTGCTAGGGTAATTTGTAAGGCCTTTGGTCTGAAGATAGGTAGGGAGTTTTCTACTGCCATCTGTTGATGAATTAGGAATAGAATTGAAGTCTACAGGAGAACAAGCTTGCTTGCACCGTCCTTTGGTGAGCAAGAGAGAACTGAAGCTTGGAAAAAAGTCACCTGTTTGCAACAGCTTTCCCTGAGTTCTTAGGGACTCACCAGAAATGTATGTAAATTCCCAGCGGCATAGAAAGAAAGAGAAGGTTTGGTTCATGGTAAGGTCTGTAATCAAAGGTCATGCTACTGATCCCATCCTGCCACCAAAGGTTTTACAAGGAAATGGTACAGATGTGATTGTAGGAAGGCATCTTTGCAGCAAAAGAGCGCTTTTTTAAAGTGGCAGAGAGCAGCAGCAGAAGACTTAATTATGGTTGTTAACATCCATTCTTAACATGTTAACATGCCCTGAAAACTTAGTACAATGGATCAAACCACTGTTTTAAACATGCATGGTGCATCACAGTTACAGTATTGCAAAAGACAAAGAAACATGTATATTCGGTTTCCATATTTGAAGAACAGTGGTTCTAGTTGAATAAGAACATTGTAGTTCAGTCATTTTTTCAAACACACAGCCTTAATGTGCCTAAATCTGTATTCATTATGAATTTTGGACAGAAATATAGCAAGATCAGTACTGCAATTACAGTGTTTGTTGGCTTGTTTTTTGTTTTTTTTTTTTCTTTTTTTTTTATAGACATGCATTCTTCATACATAATCTTTGCAGAGAGATGCAAAAAAAACCCTTCCTATATTAAAATCTAATTTATAAGAAAGCACAGTTTATATAAGGAGCCTAATAGAACTGTTTTTTTCTGATTGCTTTTAGCAGCAAGTCGGCATCTATAGCAGTCTTCAGTATTCACTGTATCTTGACTTAACATTCATCAGTAATTCTACATTGCTGGGAAGAATGTAGCTAATTTTCTGTTTCTTTACCTTTTGTAGCTAAAAAAAAGTTACAAAGTCATACATAAAAATTTGAAAAAAATTAAAATTAACTAAGACTAGTAGAAATCTGCCCCAAGTACCAGTTGCAAGATAGTAGAAAAAGTTGATAATGAGCTTCAACTGCTCATTAGTAGAATGAAGTACAATTGTGTTATCCTTGAGGGAAGTATATTAGTTTCTGTTCTGCTCTCTGCTTCACTGCTAGTGTGACACATATATCTAGCCTTACTGGCTGGGAACTGGTGATTCATAAAACTCATGGGATGGTAACTGTTCTTGAAAACAAAAGGCTAATTTGCTCCTGGGACACTTTTTTGTCCTCAGTTGTCAAAGCTTTGGGAGGCTTATAGAAAATAAGCTTCATTCAGTGAAAACAAATAAATAAATAAAGTCAATCCCAAAATAAAATTTAAGCTCTCCTCCTGAAACCCTAATACCTCACATCAAACACAAAGAATCGACAATTTTGAATGGTCACTCCTTCTCTACTGCAACCTAAAAACTGATTTCCTTGTAAACTGCTTAGGTCATGTGAAGACTTAATCAATAAAGCACCATTGAGAGACTAGTCATCTGAGAGTACCTCAGGTCTCCAGATGACACAAACTGCTGACACCACTACAACTAGCATTAGGGAATTAAAGAAGTGATGTGACAGAGGAATATTGGATTATCTAAGATGTTTTACTGTGATCAGAGAAACAAAATAATGGTATTAAGTTTTTCTGGACTACTGTGTTGTCCTTTTCTCCCCCATTTCCCCTTTTATTTTTCTTAACACTGCTGTACCTGACCATCTTCTTTCCTTCGGTTTGCTACTGATGGCAGTTCCAGTCTGTGGCCAGATGCTAAGTTAATACATTCCTTGCATTATACTTTGTTCTGTGCCTCACCTTTAACGCTACCACATTTCTCTAGTGAGAGCAGCCTCACTCACTGGGAATCACTGAACTAAAGGACTGAAGTGCAATAGGCATTTTACTAATTGTTCACATTAAGCATGATACATTCTTCTGGAGCTTTCCTGCCCTATATAGATTATTAGGGTTTTTTATGCAATGTTGATAGATTTTGCTTTCTTTTATAACTCAGTTCAATACTTGCACTTGAGTGAACATAGCATGTTAAGAGGCCCAGAGAAGGCATTTTGTTTTAACTAAGCCTTTTAAATGGTGATTAATGTTAGATGCCCTTGCAAAGGCCAAGTAGAGATCCAAAAAATTTCCTTCAGATAACCTGACAAAAAGATTACAAGTAAAAGCTTTTGATTTTGAAATTAAAATGCAAATTCTATAGTAAAATTTATTCAATTTCCTCCAGCTTTTTTCTCCATTGTCCTGGGTTCAGCAGTAGCAGTCATTTTTCTCCTTCTTAGTAGCTAGTGCAGTGCTGTATTTTTGACTTTTGGCCTGGGAACAGCACTGATAACACTGATGTTTTTAGTTGCTGCTGCTCAGTAATGTTTACTACGACCAAGGACTTTCTGAGTCTCAGGCTCTGCCAGGGAGGAGGGGAAGCCAGGAGGAAGCAGAGACAGGGCACCTGACCCAAACTACCCAAAGAGGTAATCCCAAAACTTCCAGTTTGCTAATGCCAGTATAACAAAACCACTACCAGAGGTGCTTCCATGCTAGAAATCAAGAAACATATGGGGTCCTTGACTGACTGGCCTATGGAGACAGACATCTTCAGCTTATAAAAGTGATCCCTTCATGGGGAAAATACATTGGTTTAATAATGGACTATTCATTAGAGATTGCAGTGATAGGACAAGGGGTAACAGGTTAAAACTTGAGCAGGGAGAGTTTAGATTGGACATAAGGAGGAAGTTCTTTACTGTAAGGGTGGTGAGGCACTGGAATGGGTTGTCCAGCGAAGTTCTGAATTGCTCCATCCCTGGTGATGTTCAAAGCCAGGTTGGGCAGAGCATTGGGTGACATGGTTTACTGTGAGATGTCCCTGCCCATGGCAGGGGGGTTGGAACTAGATGATCTTAAGGTCCTTTCCAACCCTAACTATTCTATTATTCTATTACGTACCACAGCACATCATGCATATAAACCTGGGGCAATTACCCTGATGGGTTAGACCACTGCTTGATTGGACTGGATATCAGTCGGCTGGTGGTGAGCAGTTGTATTCTCTCCCCTTGTTATTTCTCTTATCATTATTACTATTGGTGGTAGCAGTAGTGTTTGTGCTATACCTTGGTTACTGGACTGTTCTTATCTCAACCCGTGGGAGTTACATTCTTTTGATTCTCCTCCCCATCCCTCTAAGAGCAGGGGGGAGGAAGGGGGGGAGTGAGTGAATGGCTGCATGGTTTCTGGGTTGCTGACTGTGCTTAAACCATGACAGTTCTGTTTGGTGCCCAATGTGGGGCATGAAGGGTTGAGATAACAACAGATCTGACCAGAGTGTGTCTAATCGTATCTCTGATAAGCATTCACTGTTTCAGATTAATAGTCACTCGTCACAATGCTGATTTATTGGCTCTCAAAGTTGTTGCTCTTGATCTCACAGTTTCACCATGTCATACCTTATACTTACAGCTGGTATTTGCTGTGTCAGTGTTTCTCAGCTGGGAGCCTTGCTCTAAGGTTCTGGTTTCATTGTACTTTATGGCAATTACTTGTAATACAATAGAATCATTGATCATGAAACTGATCTGGTTTGCATTCCCAGTGTGGTCACCACGTCTATACTTTGGGAGGTATATAATAGAAGGGCTTAGCAATTACACATCTTTTTTCCCCTGCTCGGGTGATCAACCTGTGAAGGAGACATTCCCTTATGCTCCCAGCCCCCTCCACCAGACCCTTTACAGCATCATTTGAGAGTTCTGAAGCTTTTGAATGGCCTTTAGGTACCCTTGAGACCTGCTTGCTGATTGTGATGGGGTTCACCATGTTGGCACGCATACAGAGTGAGTTTTAGCCACGACCATTTTGTCTGATCTCGAGAACTAAGCAGAGTCAGGTTTGGCCCTTGTCTTGGGTTAGACGACGATACAGGAGAACCAAGAGATTTTCCATGAGGCTGGACAGCCATGAGTGGCAGGGTGTGTGGGATAGTATGGGCAAGTATCTAGGACAGTGGGCCCCTCCAGTGCTTTGGAACTTCACCCCTGAACAAGTGTAAAATCCAGAAAAATTAGTAAAACACTTAAATGAGGTGTGTTGTCATTCTGGTCATACCAGAGAGGGACGAATCATGGCAATGTGCTGGGGCTTGGCCTATGCTTACAGAGCCCTGTTCAACACTATCCAGCACCTTCAAAAGGAAAAAAAAGATCCCTGGATCTGAGGGCAAAGCAACAGAAAGTGCAGCTACTCCAGCTCCAAGCATAGCAGCTACGCCAAACCCAGGGACAAGTACAGCAGCTACCCAAAGCCTGACAACAGATACTGCAGCCACTCTGACCACAGTGATAATCACTGCAGCTAAACCAGAGGACCAATTCGTACCTATATTGGTTGCTCATGTACACAAGGGGAAAAGCAAAAAAAAAGACAAGAAAGATGGAGGGACGAGATGATGAAGCAATGATAATGCACTTACTACCCGGGACAGCATCTGATCAGGAGTCATCATCACATGAATTGGAAGAAGAAGAAGAGGTGAATTCTCGACCTCGGACCTCAACCGAGCTATGGAATATGCAAAAAGATTTTACCCGTTAACCAGGGGAGCACATAATCACCTGGTTGCTTCCAATGCTGGGACAATGGGGCTGACTGTTAAGAACTAGAAGGTAGGGAAGCCAAGCAGCTGGTATCACTTGCTAGAGAAGGGGGAATTGACAAACCAATTGCAAGACAGAAAAAGTTCCTCAGCCTTTGGACGTGGCTCTCAGCAGCTGTGAAAGAAAGGTTTCCATACAAGGATGATGTTATGGGTCGTTCGGCCAAGTGGATTACTCTAGAGAAAGGCATCCAGTCTCTTAGGAATCAGCCATTGTAGGGATAATCTATCGCATCAATCCGAACATCAGGGATGTACCCATAGATCCAGATGAAGTCGAATGTACACAACCCAGGTGGCAGAAATTTACAAGGAATGCACCATCATCAAATGCCCATTCATTGGCAACAGTAACCTGGAATGACATAATACCACCAACAGTGGATGAAATGATTCATAAACTCCTAGAGTTTGAAGACAAACTCACCCCTTCCATCATTTCAGCCCTGGAAAAACTGTCCCAGGAGTTCAAACAATTGAGAGATGATCTATCTGATCTATCCAGCTCCTCACGTGTACCAACACACATCTCAGCTATTAACAAAAGTCATCCTACTGCTTGAGAGAGAAGATATAGAAGGTATACACCTATGGTTTTACCGGCAGGAACATGACGAAGACATAAAGAAGTGGGATGGGAAACCTACCGCAGCTCTGGAGGAGCAGGTGCATGACTTGAAGAGGAGAACAAAGGTCAAGGATGATCATCCCATGAAAGCCGCGGCACATGAAAACCAACAAGGTGCTTGGTGACTGCCAGCATGGCTTCACTAAGGGGAAATCCTGCCTGACCAACCTGGTGGCCTTCTATGAAGGGGCTACGGAACTGATGGACAGGGTAGAGCAGTTGATGTTGTCTACCTGGACTTGTGCAAAGCGTTTGACACTGTCCAACATGACATACTTGTCTCTAAATTGGAGAGACATCAATTTGATAGGTGGACCACTCAGTGGGTAAAGAACTGGCTGGATGGCTGCATGCAAAGAGTTGTGCTCAATGGCTCAATGTCCAGCTGGAAGCCAGTAATGAGTCGTGTCCCTCAAGGATCAGTGTTGGGACCGGTCTTGTTCAACATCTTTGTTGGTGCCGTGGACAGTGGGATGGAGTGCACCCTCAGCAAGTACGCCAATGACACCAAGCTGTGTGGTTTGGCTGATACGCTGGAGGGAAGGAATGCCATCCAGAGGGACCTTGACACGCTTGTGAGGTGGGTTGATGCCAACCTGATGAAGTTTAACCATGCCAAGTGCAAGGTCCTCCACCTGGGTGGGAGCAATGCCAGGCACAGCTACAGGTTGGGCAGGGAGGAGATTCAGAGCAGCCCTGCAGAGAAGGACTTTGGGGTGTTGGTCAATTAAAAAATGAGCATGAGCAGGCAATGTGCACTTGCATCTCGGAACGCCAACCATATCCTGGGCTGCATCAAAAGGAGCGTGACCAGCAGGTGGAAGGAGGTGATCCTGCCCCTCTACTCTGCTCTTGTGAGACCTCACTTGGAGTATTGTGTGCAGTTCTGGTGTCCTCAACATAAAAAGGACATGGAACTGTTGGAACAAGTGCAGAGGAGGGCCACGAGAATGATGAGGGGCCTGGAGCACCTCCCATATGAAGACAGGTTGAGAAAGCTGTGGCTGTTCAGCCTGGAGAAGAGAAGCTGCATGGGGACCTCATAGCAACCTTCCAGTATCTCAAGGGGGCCTCTATAGGGATGCTGGGGAGGGACTCTTCATTAGGGACTGTAGTGAGAGGACAAGGGGTAACGGGTTCAAGCTTAAACAGGGGAAGTTTAGATTGGATCTGAGGAAGAAATTCTTTACTGTGAGGGTGGTGAGGCCCTGGAATGGGTTGCCCAGGGAAGTTGGGAATGCTTCATCCCTGGCGGAGTTCAAGGTGGGGTTGGACATAGCCTTGGATGGCTTGGTTTAGTGTGAGGTGTCCCTGCCCATGGTAGGGGGGTTGGAACTAGGTGATCTTAAGGTCCTTTCCAACCCTAACTATTCTATGATTCTATGATGCAGCAGAAGAGGTCTTTGAGAAAGGGAGGAAAATAATCCAAATCCTGCTGAAAGCAGTTTTTGCCATAAAATGGAGTAAGTTCAAGGAACCTGAACAGGAGATTCAATTTTTGTGAATAATATGTCAAGATGGATGTCGCCAGATCTCCACAGATGTTATCAACAAGATAGCAGCAACGTCTCCACCAACTAATAATAAAGAGACACAAGCTTTCTTGGGTGTTGTGGGGTTCTGGAGAATGCGCATCCAGATTTACAGTTTGATTGTAAGCCCTCTCTGTCATGTGATTCGGAAGAATGATTTTAAATGGGGCCCTCAGCAACAACAAGCTTTTGACCAAATTAAACATGAGATAGTTCATGCAGTAGCCCTTGGACCAGTCCAGACTGGGCCAGATGTGAAAAATGTACTCTACACCGCAGCCGGGGACAATGGTCCCACCTGGAGCCTCTGGCAGAAAGCTCCAGGGGAGACTCAAGGTCGGCCCCTCAGCTTTTGGTGTCGGGGATACAGAGGATCTGAGGCTATCTATACCCCAGCTGAAATAGAGATACTGGCAGCCTATGAAGGGGTTCGAGATGCTTCAGAAGTGATTAGCATTGAAGCACAGCTCCTCCTGGCACCCCGGTTGCCCGTGCTGGGCTGGCTGTTCAAAGGCAGGGTCTCTTCTACACACCATGGAACCGATGCTACATGGAGTAAGTGGGCTGCACTAATTACACAATAAGCTCAGACAGGAAATCCCAGTCATCCAGGAATTCTAGAAGTCATCATGGACTGGCCAGAGGGCAAAGATTTTGGAATGTCACCAGAGGAGGAGGAGGTAATGAGTGCTGAAGAGGCCCCACCATAAAATAAACTGTCAGAAAGTGAAAAGCAGTATGCCTTGTTTACTGATGGGTCCTGCCATATTGTGGGAAAGCATCGGAGATGGAAGGCAGCTGTATGGAGTCCTCGATGACAAGATGCAGAAACTGCCAAAGGAGAGGGTGAATTGTGTCAGTTTGCCGAGGTGAAAGTCATCCAGCTGGCCTTGGACATTGCTGAATGAGAAAAGTGGCCAGTACTTTACCTCTATACTGACTCATGGGTGGTGGCAAATGCCCTGTGGGGGTGGTTGCAGCAATGGAAGCAGAGCAACTAGCAACGCAGAGGTAAACCCATCTGGGCTGCTGCACTGTGGCAAGATATCACTGCCTGGGTGCAGAACCTGGTGGTGAAGGTACGCCATGTAAATTCTCGGGTACCCAAGATTTGGGCCACTGAGGAACACCAGAACTACCAATAAGTGGATAAAGCTGCTAAGATTGAAGTGGCTCAGATGGACTTAGATTGGCAACATAAGAGTGAATTATTTTTGGCCCTGTGGTTCCATGACACTTCAGGCCATCAGGGCAGAGATGAAACATACAGATGGGCTCGTGGTTGAGTGGTGGACTTTACAATGGACACTATTGCCCAGGTTATTCATGAGTTTGAAACGTGCTGCAATTAAGCAAGCCAAGCGGTCAAAGCCTCTTTGGTATGGAGGACGATGGCTGAATTACAAATATGGGGAGGCCTGGTAGACTGATTATATCACACTCCCACCACCCCACCAAGGCAAGAGCCATGTGCTTACCATGGTGGAAGCAACCACCGGATGGCTGGAAACATAAGCTGTGCCTCACGCCACTTCCTGGAACACTATCCTGGACCTTGAAAAACAGATTTTGTGGTGACACAGCACCCTGCAGACAACTAAGTCAGACAGTGGGACTCATTTCCAGAACAGCCTTATAGACATTTGGGCCAATGAGCATGATATTGAGTGGATATATCACATCCCCTACCATGCACCAGCCTCTGGGAAAATTGAACGGTAAAATGGACTGTTAAAAACTACACTGAGAGCAATGGAGGGGGGGGACTTTCAAACACTGGGATACACATTCATGAAAGGCCACCTGGTTGGTCCACACCAGAGGATCTGCCAACAGGGCTGGTCCAGCCCACTCTGAACTTCTACATACTGTAGAAGGGGATGAAGTTCCTGTGGTGCACATAAAGAATTTGCTGGGGAAGACAGTCTGGGTTATCCCTGCTTCAGGTAAAGGCAAACCCACTCGTGGGATTGCTTCTGTTCAGGGACCGACATACTTGGTGGGTAATGTGGGAAGATGGAGAAGTCCGATATATACCTCAAAGGCATTTGGTTTTAGGAGAAAACAGCCAATGAACTCAATTGTATGCTGTTGCCTGCTATGTAGCACTTTTTATAGCCCACCAACTAGAAGTCTTCAGGTCACCAGCGACTGGCCCTGACTTCCCTCCAACCATCATCCCAACAAAGAATGAACTTTGATGAAACCAGACAAATTCCGTGGTAAAGGAATGATCAGCATCAGCAGGCAATGATCCAACACTGTACACAGCCTTTGCTGCTCTGAAAGACTGTTGCAAGAGATGGAGGCCGACATCATAGAATCATAGAATCTTAGAATAGTTAGGGTTGGAAAGGACCTTAAGATCATCTAGTTCCAACCCCCCTGCCATGGGCAGGGACACCTCCCACTAAACCATGCCATCCAAAGCTATGTCCAACCCCACCTTGAATGCCACCAGGGATGAAGCACTCACAAATTCCCTGGGCAACCCATTCCAGTGCCTCACCACCCTTACAGGAAAGAATTTCTTCCTCAGATCCAATCTAAACTTCCCCTGTTTAAGTTTGAACCCGTTACCCCTTGTCCTCTCACTACAGTCCCTAATGAAGAGTCCCTCCCCAGCATCCCTATAGGCCCCCTTCAGGTACTGGAAGGCTGCTATGAGGTCTCCACGCAGCCTTCTCTTCTCCAGGCTCAACAGCCACAATTTTCTCAGCCTATCTTCATATGGGAGGTGCTCCAGTCCCCTGATCATCCTCCAGATGGACTCAGCAGCTTTATAGGGATTGGTCCATGCACTAAGGAATCACCTCTCTGTCTGTGTGTGTGTGGATGTATATATATGTATATATATAAGAGTGATGGCACATTGAAAATGTAGGATCTGAGCATGACATGAATGGTATGGAATAAGGGGTGGATACTGTCCTGGGCTCAGCAGTAGCAGTCATTTTTCTCTTTCTTAGTAACTGGTTCAGTGCTGTGTTTTTGACTTCCAGCCTGTGAACAGCACTGATAACACTGATGTTTTCAGCTGCTGCTCAGTAATGTTTACTGTGATCAAGGACTTTCAGAGTCTCATGTTCTGCCAGGGAAGAGGGGAAGCCAGAAGGAAGCAGAGACAGGACACCTGACCCAAACTAGCCAAAGAGGTATTCTGTACCACAGCACGTCATGCCCAGTATATGAACTGGGGCAGTTACCCTGAAAGGTTAGATCACTGCTTGATCGGGCTGGATATCAGTCGACTGGTCGTGAGCAGTTTTATTCTCTCCCCTAGTTATTTCCCTTATCATTGTTACTATTGGTGGTAGCAGTAGTGATTTGTGTTATACCTTAGTTACTGAACTGTTCTTATCTTGTCCTGTGGGAGTTACATTCTTTCGATTCTCCTCCCCATCCCTCTAGGAGCAGCGGGGAGGAAGGGCGGGGGGGGGGGGGGGGAGGAGTGAGTGAGGGCTGCGTGGCTGAGTTGCTGACTGTGCTTGAACCATGACATCCCTGAAGATTTTTCTTTTCAATTTGCCTGACATTGTGTCTTTCTAAAGTAGTAGCTAAATCTTCCCATAATTTTCTTTATGTGCTTTAGAACTACAGCATTGAACAGCCCAGATTTGGTCACATATTTGATGCTTTCTTTTATTGTATGAGAGAGGCATAGTCTTGTAATGTTTTCCTTATTTCCCCTCCCTCTACCTCTACAACACCAGTAACCTTCACACTGAATGAGAATAGCTGGATACAGCTTCCAGCATGGCTTCTCAATTGCTGGCAATTTGGCTGGCCAGATGGGGTTTCTGTGGAGATATGTGAAGGCTAAGTGTGCCCCTGCAGAGTTCTTGTCTCCTGCTGACTCAGCAAGTGAAGGACACAATCGAAAGGTACAACTTCTACTTCTTTTCTCACCTTCTTTATATCCCCATCTATTTTCCCTCCTTCCACTTATCCAGAACTGTGTCTGTACTACTATTTCAGGTGAGGGTTTTTTTCAGGGTTTTTTTCCCAATTAGGATCTGCAGTAGCTTGAAATTAAGGGAATCTTTTCCAGTCTTACTCTATGTTCCTACAGGGAAAGTGTGAAGTCACAGAGACTAAAGTGAATCATGAAGCTTTAGCAAACGCACAAAGCAGAAGCAGTGTGTGTAGATAATATGAAATGGTAGCACCGAGCTTTTCAGCCAGGAATGGAGGATA
Organism: Amazona ochrocephala; assembly: GCA_039720435.1. Lineage (NCBI taxonomy): Eukaryota > Metazoa > Chordata > Aves > Psittaciformes > Psittacidae > Amazona > Amazona ochrocephala. Next base: position 22,403,414 of record CM077879.1, read on the forward strand.
GTGCAGTGTCTGCATATTGTCTCTGAGTAGCAGAGTAAGGCATCAGTTAGTTTCTGCTTTTACAGATAGCAGGAAAGCATTAAGAGCAGGAGCAGCAGCTGAGATATAATTTTTTCCGGAGAAGCCTTAAAAAAGACTAAGTGAAGGCAGATATTGAGGGAAATGCGATTTAAGCTCCATTATAAATGGAAATGTCTTCAAATAGAGTAATTTTGAAAATATGCTGAGGCACCAGTCCATTTAAAAGTCATGGGAACATATTCATTAACTACATTGAAGTAAAGGAAAGTCCTATAATACACGCTTACGTTTACAACTGATTGACTTCAGAATGCCTTAAATTGGCACGTAGATACTTTAATGAAGTATAAACAGCTCTGGGAAACAAAACACTGAAGAAAGCCAGTCAGTTAAACAAAGCACTTTATCAAGACCAGGCTACAAGCAAGGGTGATCCTGGCCACGGTATACTTGTACATCAAATAGGAGAGTTTGGCTCTCTGACATCCTTCTTTAAAATGGAAATGCACCCTTTTCTTAGAAAGGTATGCTTTTTTTCGTAATAAATACGTTTCAAGTTCCACAAGAACAGCTGCAAGATGAGAATATTTTTGTCTCTCTCCAGTTTGCAATCAGATATAATGAAGAATCACTAACAAAAACCTTACGGTTGTAAACATAATGCAAGACCTGAGGCTTTCTTTTCCCTTTATGAAGAGCAAAATATTTTTAAAATAGCATTTCATGGCAGGTTAGTCCTCAGTCTGGCCCAAAGGTCATTTTTTTTTTAATCAGCAAGTCAGATATGACGGTGTCCTTGAATGGTGGTTTTCATGGGAGTGCTTCTGTGATAGGTAAGCACTATTACATGGACTGTTGTCAGTCTCAGACCTTAAGTTTCCAGCATAACTGAGGATCAGTAACGATGTTTCCATTTTTCTACAGGCAGTTAGTTGACATCTAATCTTTCTTGCTAATTAAAACCAAAACTATTTTCTAAAAAGCTAGTATTCCTGCTTTTAAGGCATGCATAAAAACCATAAAAGAATCCTAAATTACTAGTGCCAAGTCTCTCTGCCAATGAATCTAACCTGAGAAATCTGACCTTGTACTAATAGTTTTGACGTCCTATTGAAAACTCTAGCAGTTTATAGAAGCAGCTGCTTGCCAAATATTTTCTGGCTTGATGACAGCCAGCATGGCTTCACTAAGGAAAATCCTGCCAGACCAATCTGGTGGCCTTCTAGGATGGGGCTACAGAACTGATGGACAGGGGTAGAGCAGTTGATGTAATCTACCTGGACTTGTGCAAAGCGTTTGACACTGTCCTACATGAAATCCTTGTCTCTAAATTGGAGAGACATCAATTTGATAGGTGGACCACTCAGTGGATAAAGAACTGGCTGGATGGCTGCACACAAAGAGTTGTGCTCAATGACTCAATGTCCAGCTGGAGGCCAGTAATGAGAGGTGTCCCTCACAGATCAGTGTCGGGACCGGTCTTGTTCAACATCATTGTCAGTGACATGGACAGTGGGATTGAGTGCACCCTCAGCAAGTATGCCAATGACACCAAGCTGTGTGGTTTGGTTGACACGCTGGAGGGAAGGAATGCCATCCAGAGGGACCTTGACACGCTTGTGAGGTGGGTTGATGCCAACCTGATGAAGTTTAACCATGCCAAGTGCAAGGTCCTCCACCTGGGTGGGAGCAATGCCAGGCACAGCTACAGGTTGGGCAGAGAAGAGATTCAGAGCAGCCCTGCAGAGAAGGACTTGGGGGTGTTGGTCAATTAAAAAATGAGCATGAGCAGGCAATGTGCACTTGCATCTCGGAACGCCAACCATATCCTGGGCTGCATCAAAAGGAGCGTGACCAGCAGGTGGAAGGAGGTGATCCTGCCCCTCTACTCTGCTCTTGTGAGACCTCACTTGGAGTATTGTGTGCAGTTCTGGTGTCCTCAACATAAAAAGGACATGGAACTGTTGGAACAAGTGCAGAGGAGGGCCACGAGAATGATGAGGGGCCTGGAGCACCTCCCGTAAGAAGACAGGCTGAGAAAGTTGTGGCTGTTTAGCCTGGAGAAGAGAAGCTGCATGGGGACCTCATAGCAGCCTTCCAATGTCAGAAGGGGGGCTACAGGGATGCTGGGGATGAGCTAGTCATTAGGGACTGTAGTGAAAGGACAAGGGGTAACGGGTTCAAGCTTAAACAGGGGATGTTTAGATTTGATATATGGAAGAAATTCTTTTCTGTAAGGGTGGCGAGGCACTGGAATGGGTTGCCCGAGGAAGTTGTGAATGCTCCATCGCTGGCAGTGTTCAAGGCCGAGTTAGACATAGCCTAGGGTGGCATGGTTTAGTGGGAGGTGTTCCCTGCCCATGGCAGGGGTGTTGGAACTAGATGATCTTAAGGTCCTTTCCAGCCCTAACTATTCTATGATTCTATGATTCTATTTTTATCAGGTAGGCAAATAGACATATATTTACAAATATATACAATCATATGTGTATATGTTGGGTAGGAATCTCTGAAACTGGGCCTCAGTAAATCAGTTCATCTGGTATGACTTTCTTCCATTTACCTCAACATGAAAATATTTCCAGGTTTACTGATTTATGTCCTCATGGTGCTTTCTTCCTACCTGACATACAGTATAGTGGACATGATACTTGCCCTAAGTTGAAAGAAGTGTAGGACGGAGGAAACGTGGGGAGAGAAAACTTACCCAGTTCTGTAGCCCAACAGTTAGGATACTTAATCGAATGTAGGGTGGCTGTATGTCAAATGGCTTTAAATAGTTTTCTGAACTGCTTGTATATTTTACATTACATATTCCTTTGAGAAAAACAGAGCTATCCCTGAATGACTTCTCTTTCACAGTTAGATTTTTCAACCTAGCCTAACCCCAGTAAACTTGCTGATGCCAATTTAACTTTTGTTTACAGAACAGTATTTAGTTGTTATTATATCTGTGTTGCTCCTCTGGACCTGACCCTTTCTAATTTCTTTAATGGAATCTATTTCATGTCTGAATCTTCCATCTTTCAAGTCATACCACTGAATTACATTCCATCTGCAAAGCCTGAATCATGCGTTCTAACAAATGTTATCACACTTATATAGCAAAAGATGCCCAGAGAGAAGACTAGAACATTTGGGAACTTTTACCATCTGTGCATCTCCCACTTCTGCTTTTTCAAAAGTCCTTCCCCTCACCCCAGTTTCTTCTTCTCTGGAGTGTTGTATACCTAAATGCATTTCCTTTCGTAAAGATATGGATCGTTGCTGTCCTCTGCCTTCGATAGGAATTACTCTACATCACACAATTATATTAAAATGACATTAGGATCGAAATAGTAAATGCTTATTTCAGTTATAAAATGACTGAAATTAAGTTATACATAGAATCATAGTTCCACTCACTTATGTTGTGCAGTCTGACATAGTCTTTCTTTAGAGTCAGATTTTGTACCCTCAAGGCACCTACTCTCTTCATTGCACAGAATTCTCTGACCTTCTCTCATATGAAATCAAGGAGGAAAAGTGTGTCATAGTGTTAGAACATTGTCCTTTAAAGCTCGGAGACTGACACATGGTTCCATCATAAAATTACTCTGTGACATTAAGTCATGGAATAGAAATTTTTTATTGTGATCTCACCTGTTTCTCAGTTTTTACCTGGAATCCTGTGACCATTTTGCAGAACAATGAGCATGCCCAGACATACCTTATGTCAGCAAAAGTATTGTTTTGGAGGTATAAAAGCTATGTAATTCTAAGCACTTCCCAAAATACAGACCTAAAAAACTCAAATTAAAAATCTCAAATATGTAGATATTTTTGACCCATACCTCTGTATTACCTTCTAATTTTTAATACTGAAATCATAACAACCCCCAGTATAATACAGTTCTTCACAAACTAAATAACATTTTTTAATTCTTTAGATAATGCAGTGATGTACATCATAAAAAAATCCACTTAATAATTCTCTGTCCATGATGTTATCTGAACAATGTGCAGTAAATAAGGCCTTGAGAGAAGCTCTGACCATGGAAAAAAAATAATTATTATTTAGTCCTAACTTACACATTTGTTCTGTGTAATTAAAGTATGGTTTAATTTATTAAAATGCATTTGTTTATATATTTAATATGTATTTGTTACTTTGTGTTTAATTAAATAAATTGTAGTTTTGTTTGATTGTGTGATTCCAAATTGAATCCTGTGGAGAAAGAGTATGTGAACCCGTAATTAGATTGCAGTCAGACATTGCAATGGATGGTGCAGTGGCATCTGAATTAAGGGTCTGCTGACAGTATTATTGTGGTATTTGCTAACTTCTGAGTGTTTGACCTGGCAGTATGAATAGTTTTCTTGATAACAGTTCTTTTGTTTAATCATTTCCCAGCCAAACCCCAACCAAATGTAAAACAGAACAAAAGTTTAATCGTGTGCTGTATTAGTGATGCTTACAGAGCTGGTCATCAGGACCATACAGTTTTGGTATCCTATTTGATCAACTAAACATATACAATGTTATGATTCATGTTACCATGAATGGGATATTTTTATAGCAAATTTCACAGTTATTTTTTGACATCATTAATACTTAGGGCAGTCCATAACCTTTCTTTAGCCTTTTCTCTCTATGTAGATCTAACTTTCACCCTTCTGTGTTCAAACATTGCAACTTCCTGCTCCACAGGAAGAGGAGTCTTCCAAGAGAAGTCACATAATGCTGGAGAACAATAGTTTCTGGGCAAAAAGGCAAAATCTGCAAGAAAGCATCAGTCAACCACATGTTGGGCTACACACAGTGTGAGTGAAACTTTCAGAGAGCTTATTTTCTATATATGTAAAGTCCTTACAAATTTAAAAGCTTTTTAGTGGATTGCAAGTTGAACAAACTTGGGTGGATGAATTTTAATATTAAGATGAAATAGTCAAAAAAGGTAGCCACTCAAAAGTTCAAGTTTATAGTGAAACTTATAAAAGTGCTGAAATTATTTTAATAAGAATGCCTGTAAATTTCATCATGGGCAAAATAACCCAGCTTCATTGTCACTTATCATTGAATCAGTCTGACTTCTTTCAAAAATTCAACCAAAGCTTTAGGCCTGGAAAGAAGTTATGTGCTACAGCTCAGAAAAGTAATAAGCAACTAAAAAAACCGATATATTATTTGAAGTGTCATGAAGTCATAATTGCTGATGTTATCATTCTTATAACTTTCAGAGTAGTAATAATACTAAGTTAAGTCAATAACTTCTTCCAAAAATGACACATTAGATGAAAACCAGAAAACTTCTTCTCAACACTTTGTGTTCATGAACTTTTTAGAAGTGCAGTTAATGAAATATATCCTCTTTAAATCACACTACAAGTCATGTAGTCTGCCTTGAGGAAAAAAAAATCAAATTTTAGTACAAAAATATTTTTGAAAGAAAAACAAAAGTTAATGAATAAAATATTAACAGCTTAGTTAAAAAGTAGATTCACCCAGCTGTTGATGCATAGTTTTAACATTAAAACTGGAATTCCCTCAGCTTTCTGAAATCTGTTTTTTTCTCATTTCTCCCTTGTAAAATTTTAACCGTATTTGTTCATAAACTCTTTTAAAAAAACACCAACACGATCTGGGCACACCCCAATATTCTATTTCTAATCCTCTCTTTCTAATTTATCTCTCTAAAATTCTTTAAGGTGCTTCATTAAAGAATCTTTATGTAATGATTTAATCTAGCACATGGATTTGCTTGTTCATCAAGGACTTCAAGCATATATATATGTGTGTGTGTATATGTACATACTTTCTGTCTGGGAAGCTGTAGCATCTGGTTTTGTTTGGATTGACCTTTGATATTCTGGACAGTTCTGTTCTTATTAAATGTCATATATTTTCAGTTTCTTTTTACCTGCTTGTCTGTCTCTCTATGCACTATTCAACTCTGAAAGTGCGAAGTTCCTTTTGGTTAGATATAGCCTCTTTTGTCCTACCTTTTCACTCTCATTCTCTTTCTTTTACTATGAAGCATTCAGGCATGCAAAATAATTAACTTGCAGACGAATGATGTAAACAACATGCAGACAGTATTTACACAAGACAGACACACAGACATGCAGTGGCAAATAGCAGAATGTGTAAATACTGTGTCACCTTGTTGACTTTAATGAAGTGCCAAATGTAAATCTTCATATCTTATTCAGAAAATTGCTAAGAAAGCAATGGCTTCACTTTTGCAGGACATGTTATAAATAAGCAAAAAATAAGTAAAATTATAATTATATACCTAAGGATACCCAAATAAAGTGCACATTGTTTCAGCTTTCAGCAAGGATCATGATGTTGAAATGAGGAAAACGATCAATGGAAGTAAAGGTGTGGAAGAAGCATTATCACATCTGAAATTAAATCAATTCAAAGACTACAAAATACTCAAAGCAAGGAGTCTTGATAATTTTCACTGCAGAATCCTAAGGAACTAATCTGAAAGGTCAATAACAAGGAGTTTTAGTAAGTATAGCAGGATGATCATTTATGAAAAATAGCAAATGGCTTGCCTACATTTGAGAAAAGAAGCTGAAAGGCAATAATAAATAGATATCTCAAAATTATTTCAGTTGATTTTAGAATTTAAAGCTACAGAGTAACTTTTGAAGCAAAGAATGAACAATGACACCAAAGTACAAAGCAAACTTAATAAAATCGATCTAAAGGTTTCAAAGAGTAGATTACGCGATTTACAAGATACCTTTCTTTAATTATTTATCTTCTAAGCAAGGCAAGTGGAGAATATATCACCTATCTGGATTTCAAAAGAGTTTTTAACACTATCTGATAGAAAAGGTATTAGTTAAGATTGAGAAGATAAAGAATTGACTGGTCAGGAGAGGACAACAGATTGTGTTAGTGTTTGCATCCTTACATGGAAGCTGTTAAAGGGTTCCTCATGAGCTGCCTTGCAATTGACCTTTTTGACATTTAAATTGAAGATTAGGTCGCAAAAATTTGGAGCACGCTGCTGAAATTTGCTGGTAAAACAAGTCTGAGAATCATCAAAATCGTAAAAACATACAGGAAGAATCAACTTACCTTGATGACTTCTATAAGAGAAATGGGATTAAACAATAATACAAAGAGCAATATAATAAGATTTTGAGCTACAAGTTTAAGTTCATCAAATGGAAATTGCAGAGAAAAAGAAAGATACAGACAATTTACTAGAGTAGGACTATCAGACACCAAAACGTGATGTAGCTATGAAAAATGGCGTATCGGATAAGGCATTTCTGGGAAAAAAAAGGGATGCTTAATACTATTACTCAGGTAGAATACATCTTCATTATGAAAATCATGAACAAACCCTGTTCTGCATATTAAAGAAAGGTTCACTGAAAGCTTCACTAAAAATGGAGGCAAAGAGGAAGTCTGACAGCATGATGTCAGGAACGCAGAACTTGATTCATGTGAGAAAACTGAAAAACCTTGTATTATTTTGCAAACAGAATTAAGATGAGAGAAATGTTCTCTGTAAACACGAATGGGTAAAAAGACCCTGTGGATGTTTATAGTAATGTATGGAACTTTGAGATCAATAGTAACATAAGAATTTTATATGTACATATGTTTTAAAAGTATGGGAAATTATGCAAGATGGACGCTTGCATTAGCAGAGTATAGGACTCAGCACCTAAGGATGTGCTGCCAGTTTATTCTGAGCCATAAACACGATCTCTGTGGTCAGGCAAAATAATATTTACACCGCCAAGTGGTTTAATGGTATTTATTTTGATTAAAATGCACATCATTTTCTTCTTCACTCATCTGCTTAAGATCTACATGAATGCTTTAAACATCATTCACTCATTAGGTGCCTAATGCAAAGCTTATTTAGTCAAAGTGCTTCCATTGACTTCTGTATGCTTTGGATTAGGTTCTATATCCTTACGAGTCAAGTAGCTGCTGCAGGCTTCCAGTTTTATCACAATATTAGACTGCTTTTCTCTTTTTCCCATGATCTTAAAAGGCAAAGAAAGAGGTATACTTTGGTTTGCCCTGTCTGTTCTTTAATGTGCTTAGATTGCAGTTATTTCCTGCTGAGCCCTGGATGAGGTTTAGTTTGTTGAAGAACAACTTTTTAATCATCTCACAGGATGAATGAACTGGAAGATATGCCAGGCTTCTATCAGAAGATGAAAAATGTGGAAACTTATCAGTGCCTCTTTTCCTCTAGATACATTGTAGGTCATAAAATCCCACTCTGTGCAGTACTTATTACTCTTATAAAGGAAGCTAAAAGTGTAATTACGCAAAGGATGATCACCAAGAAACTTTGCAAAACAGTTAAAGCAGGCATAAAAATATGGCTGCCTGTGCATGCGAAAAAGCACAAAAGAAGCAGCAGGAGAACAAATGATTTCAAAGTCAGGCTATGTAATCTTCCCCACAGGAAGGGTGACTATAACCCCTTCACTCTTATTTTGAAGAATTAAGGTAGCAGTGCAAAACATTTCAGAAGCAAAACTGATCAGAGTTTACCAGCGCACAGAGCAGTGCTTAACAGCCTAAAATGTATTTGGCTACTGGATGGACCCAGCTTTTTTTTTTTCTATTGGTTCTTACAGGATCCTGTTTTAAGGTGATATAATCAGGCCTTTCCCCAGCCTCTAATTCTCATCTTGGCTAAATGCCAAAGCTCTTCCATAGACTTGTGCACTACAGGCATGGATCTATAAGTTTATATTTTAATTTAGTTCAGAGAAAGGTATAAGGGACTCCACCTCTTCACACTTGCTTTCTTTCGCTCACAATTCACAGCAGATGGTAGCAGGTGAATAGCTCTTACTTTTTTTCAGTGAATAGTCATGCCTCTGTCAGACAAAGGATTAAGGAAAAATAGTGTGCTCCTGCACTGTTTAGCTAACAACGTGACCTGTAAGGGTTCTGATGTTGCATTATTCATATGAAAAGAAATGGCAAGTTTAACATTATAAAACACATAGCAAAGAAGTTTTAATCATTGCAGAACAAGGCCAAATAAGACTGTCTGATGAGCATTCAACAGCTTGGTCCTAATCTAAATTACTTTCTTGTCAACATATTTATTTTCCTAATTTATAATAACTGTGCTTTTGTACGACCCTTGTTCCAACCAGACAGCAATGATTATTTTTGCTGAGGTTCCCAAGTAAGTAGGTGAGTATACGCGTAGACTTCAAAGGATTATTAAGTCTATTTGGCTATTTTTAGGTATAGTCAATAACATATATTGGCATTAACTTACAGAAGGGACTAGAGCACCACCAAATTCAATTATCCATAACAGCACCTGAATTTTAATATCAAAGGTTCCGCCTCTGAACTCAGCAGAGTTGCCATCTTGCTTGGATATTTTCTATTCAACAGGCAGCTGACACCATAGATTCTTGAAGATATGCCAGATCTTTTATGCTATCCTGAATTATATTAATAATAAAGCTGCACAGGATGTACTAGGAATATCAGATGAAAGATTTTATGATCTGGTGATTCTCATTTAAACATGAAAGAAAGCCTTAACTCACAGCAAAGATGGAACTGAAAAATATTAGGAGATTGAGAAGTCGTCAAGAGTGTGGAGAGGCAAAATGATTTTAGAAAGTCTGTTTACTAAGTTCTGTATATAAAGGGTAAGTGGCAGAAGTAAGTGCGAGCAGGAGCTTGAGAATAACAGTATCTTAATATATCTATAACAGCTTAGCATATTGTATACTGCTATCCATCAAATTTCATGATACAAGACTTTCGTTTGTATATGTGGTTGCCAGGAACACAAACTTCTTTTACACTGTCAACAGAATGAGCTACTTTGACTTTCCAGAAGTTCACCAAATGAAGCAGAAATGATTGCCACTTATTCAAATATAAATATTGAGGTGAATTTAGAATACATTAAAAAAAACCTACAGAAGTGCAAAACTGTGGTCTGACTAACTTAATCTAGGAAAACCCATTTGTTAGCAGCTTCCTGGGTGACTGAGCAGGTCGTTGCACTTCCTTTTATCTCATAGTGGTGATTTACAAAGCACTTTGAGACCTTCAGTGTGTTCTTTAATGATACCAACCTTGGAACTGTTATAACAAAAAAATCCTACATTAGTTCCAAAAGTAACTGTGTTGTTCTCTGCTAGTGGATTTATATACACATCAGCCGTGCCCACTTAATATTTTCAGCAACAATGAACATATTTTTTTTCTTTGTTAGTGCTACCTGGTTCTCATACATTTCATTTAAATTAAATTCAGTTTTACCTCCCCTGAATGTCTCATTGTATTTCTTCAAGTAGAAGATACACTAATGATTCGTAATTTCCCTTGATTTTTGATGAGAATTCATCCAAACTCACCTTAAATGCTTTTTTCTCCTCTATATTTTGTATTCAGAGCAATTGAACAATACTTCAATTAAAAAAAAAAAACAAAAACAAAAACAAAAACAAAACAAAACAAAAACCCTATAAAATAATTGGGCTGGATGCAGCACTCGCTTATATTCCTGCAAAACCAGGAAATCCAGTAGTTGCATATGAAGCATAAATCTAACCAAAATCTGCCTTCCCTCATGAAAATTCATATGTTTTATGAAGACCACTCATTATTTTTCCCTTCTGATTTTAAACATAATCTATGTGTCATCTCTGCATGGTTAGATTTTTGTCAACATCTTGGGGGAAAAAAAACACCAAACAAACAAATCCAAAAATGCTGTCTGCAAAAGATCTTTCCTAGCAGCTTCTATAGAATAATGTCAAAAAAAAAAAAAAAAAAAACAAACACACACACAAAAAAAAACAACCCTGCAAACTTCATCACTGTGAACTTGGGAATTGTAAGGAATACATATATATATACAGCAAGAATCACGACCACTTTAGCTTTAGCTAAATGTTACTTTTCATCATTTTCTATAAACGTGAGAACTCAGAAATGCTGATGGAATCATGCCTATGTAAGAACTTTTTATTTTGAAAATACCTCAAATATTACTTTAAGAATGAACAATTATAATCATGTGAGATTTATCCACTGTTACCCAACACAGATTATATTTACTCTGTCAGTAACTTTTATGGTGTATTACCTAGTTCAGAATTCTGACAGAGTGAAAGAGGATTTAAACAAAATAACTGGCTCCATGCTTAGCTAGCATTCAGTTAAATAAGCAGCAATGTAATTATTATCTTCTTAAAAGTAAATCTGTGGTTTCCTTATTTAAACTCTTACGTTTTGAAGTCCACCAGAAAGGCTGCTGCTCAACGAATTATTTGTTCACTTCTGCCTGTTAAATGGTACTAGATGGGGGAGCAGATTTGCAGCACTGGGAAAGATGCCGAGCAAGTGTCAGCACTCCCTATAACTCAGCCGACCTCCCAGTATATTTGCTGCAGCGAACCGGGGGAGCTATGGAGCGGCGGAGGGAGGTTGTGGTCGGGAAGTGAGGTGAAGAGCGCACAACAGGATCGCACCAGATCAACACGACGCTTTAGAAAGAGGAAAGGTCAGCGTGGGCTGTGTTGTTGTGGTGTCATTTCATCTGTTTGTCCCTTGGTGGAGTTCTTGAGTCAGTTTCTTCCTTCCGTCAAATGGCTCTAACTGCTTTGTGTGGGGCTTTTGTCCTTGTTTTCACCCTGCTTTCGAATTTGCTCTCATTTTTACTGTATTTAACCTTTCCCTCATATTATTACGAATATATTACTCTCAAGCCGATCTTTTTTTTTTTTTTTTTTTCCTTTGGAAGCTTTTCCCTAATTTGTGTGCGCGTGTGTGCGTGCAAATAATATGTAATATATATGTGTTAAGATAATGAGCGGTATAGATGTGCAAATAATCTTTCTTTAACCCGAGATGGATTCCCACTGCAGACCCCAGAAGTAATTTTCCAGTGAGAGCCACTGACACTCCTAAACTGCAAAAAAAAAAAAAAAAAAAAAAAAAAAGACCAAATTGTGGACTGGAAACGCCAACTGTGGACATGAGTCCGGACACCGGCGGCAGAAGCGGGACTCCGCCAAGAAATGCAGATGAACGAGCCATTAATTGCATATGCATATTTTAGCCATGACCCCCCTGTCTTTCCAAACAGCTACAACAACGACAACAAAGCCAGGCTGCAGAGCATCGAAAAGAGAGCTTCAGGGGAATGCAGAGGAGCTGGGGAAGCTCCCGGGCTGCTTCAGGATTTCCCCACGTACAGCAGGCTGCGAATGTCAGCAAGACGGATTCCTTCCCACGCGCAAGATGCCACCTCGGTGCCCTTATCAGATGTTCCCTTTAAGGACGCGAGCTCTTATTCCCCTCTGTGTATCTCTCTCATCTCGAGCTATTTTATTTATTACAGCCGATTACATTTGTGATCCAGTTTCCCACTTGATCTCACCAGCTCAGGAGGACAAAAGTCGTGTCGAGTCTGAGTGTGTCACTGTGCAGCTGGGGTGGGAGGGAGTGGGGGTGGGGAGTTACACTGCGCAACAGATTTGACCGAGAGGGACAGACCTCCCCTGCCTGAAACAGCTGGATTGATCCTACCGACACCCAGACGGCTGTGCGCGCACTGGCCGCGGGCCTAGAGCGGCGGGGCTGGGGGCGAGGGAGGGAGGGGGAGGGGGAGGGGGAGGGGGAGGGGGAGGGGGCGGGCGGGCGGTAGGGTAATTCCCTCTGTCCCCGCACAAACGAGCGGGATGCAGGGGACACACACACATACGCCTCACCCAGCACAGCCCCGTCCCCCTCCGGCAGCCATGGCGCGTGGAGCGGGAGCAGCGATGCTGTCCACCATGCAGCGCACGTCGGGCCCATTTCCCACGCCGGCCGCCTGCCCTGGGGAGGAAAGTAGGAGGAGAAAGGGAGATTGGTAGGAAAGGGAAGGGGGGGCTGTTACCTTTGCTCCGAAAGAGGAACCAATCCACAGTGAAGGACGCAGCACTCCCGAGCACGAAAGACATTGCACATTCAGAGAGATGTTGCATGTGAAGACACTGAAAAAAAGAAAGAGAGGGAGGGCTGGGGGGCGCAGGCCGCGTGTGAAAGGCACAGTGTGCTTAAGAGACGCCAGCGAGGATACGAAGGGAAGGGGGGAGCGATTGCACATGGCAAGAGAAAGAAATCACTCATTCGCTTGAAAGAGGCTCTCGCAAGGCAGACCGTAGTAGAAGCAGACATGGGAGATAACGGGGAAGGAGACGTAGACAAGAGACGAGGTGTCCGTGCCGTGTGACAGCGCGGAATCCGATTAAAGTTTATGGCGGGGAGGTTTAAAAGCGCTTTCATCCCGCCTCTCCCCTGGCGAATACATTAAGTTTCCTGGCTGCTCTTGAAAGCACAAAAGGGAAGGGAACAGCGGGAGCTTCGGGTTGCAATTGTATTGTTAGTGCAGGGAGCCAGTGTAATGCAGTGTGCTGGTATTCCTGCCTACTGGTATGTCTAGATCTTACACTGTGGCCAAAATTTCCTCCTCTCGGAGCTCCAGAACAGCGAAGGGGAATTTTGATAAATTCAAGTTGCTTGGCAAATATAATAGGGATTTGGTATTAATCCTACTTAACCCGCTGCGAAGATGCTGAGCTCCCAAGCCCCCCTCCTCCGTCCGGGACTGCGGCGGTGAACACTGAGCCTGCGCCTAGCCGGGCTTTCTCGCTGATGCTGCAGATATAAAGCGGAGTATCTCCAGCGTTGAAGGGGGAGGATTTTCCTGTTCTGGCTAGGAGGGAGCGTGGCCAGAGCCGGTGCCAGGGCCGGAGCCGCCGGCGGAGAAGCGGTCCTGCAGCTCTCCGGTGCGGGGAGCAGGAGCGGTCGAACACCACCCCCCTATCCCCCCCCCCGTCGCTGACTTCATGCGGCGGGACTCTACCCCTCTGTGCCTTTGGACTCCCCAGGGAAAGAGGTGGCAACCTTCCCTCCCTCTCACATTCACTCGCCGCTCCAGATGACAAAGACACACTGTGACCGTTGCTTTGAATTTCCTCGGCATATCCGGCCTCTTTTCGCTCAAATATGTCACCGCGATGAAAGAGAGGCGTTTCGCTACAGTCGTCTGCATGCATCTTTATTCAAAATAACCATGTAAACCGAGGAATGCACACACAGAATCCGCAACAACTTGTTTCTCCACATGTGTTCAGGAGGAGAGCAGCTGGATTCCTGCCTCCCCCTTGCTGCACACACACACACGCACACTCCGATTCTGTTCCCACTGTCTGTCTATGCTCGCCCGGGTCCTCCCTCTCCCGCCAGCCCCGCGGAGGCCAGCCCCGAGGACCCCCCTCCTTTCCCCCCGGGATCCGGGTGGAGAGAACCGGTAGGGGAGTCAAGCATCACCCAGGGCTCAGGGGCACACGCACACAAAAGCCATAGGCGCTTAAATGACACAAAGTCAAGAGAAGAGAGCTAGGGAGGCTAGGATAAATAAAGTTGAGCGGAGAGCTTTAACATTAAAGTTTACTTCCCGCTTATCCAGGTAGGTGACGCTACATTTTAGCAATCATCTAAGCAGCAAGTCTCGGTTCAGAAATAAATCTGTTACTTCTTACATGTGTTTATTCTACTAACCCCTTCGCCCTCGTCCTGATCATCTTCTCCTATTTTTATTTTTTTGTTGATGTTGCTTTCCTAGGAAACACACAAACACGCTGAAAAGGCCCATTCAAATCATGGTAACAGGAAAAACACGAACACAAAGGCTAAAAGGCTCAAATAACACTGGGAAACAGGACGGAATTCTAAGATCTAAGGCAGCCCCCCTTCCTCCCTGGAGTTTTATGCAGTTACAGTGACTGCAGCTCTTTCACAAAAGCACTGACACGTCAGAGGAAGGTGGGAATCTGTGCAAAACGAGTTTTCTTACCAGCGTGATTCCGCAAAATGCAGAACCCAGAACGTGCATCAGCTCTGCTTAAGAGAAAGACGAATAAACATTTCCTTTAAAAAAATGTTGCTCGATTCACAGTCTACAGCGGAGGTGGGGAGGGAAAGGGTAGGAGATAATCACTACAGATCGCGGGTTTGAGGAGGCAGCAGCAGCAACACTCGGGCGTGTAATGAGGATAGGTTTTAGGAACTGAACTGGTGGTGTGATGAGCAGCTATCCCACTTGCAGCACTAGCAGAGGCAGAGACAGAGGGTAATACTGGGCTTTCTGGAGTGCAGCCCTTGACTCGTCCTCCTCTCTCCTCCTCCTTCTCCTCCCTCCCTCACTCCCGCTCGCTCTCTCTTTGCTCTCCCTCTTTCTCTCCCTCTCTTTCTGTGTGTATGCAGCGCAGGCGGCTCTGCTGCTGCAGCGTCAGGGAAGAACTGCTGCGAGAGGCTTCAGCAGCTCCCACCACTTTGGGCAAACTTGCCGGTTTACTGCTGCTTTCTTTTTTTTTCCTTCCCTTCCGAGTGGGAAGCTTCTCAGTTGCCATTCAACATTTTAAAGCACAAGCCGCTCTGCCGTGAAAGCGCCTGATCCACACTTCTCTGAGAGGCACAGGAAGGAATACACATTGCAGATTTCACCCAGCGTGGCGGTGCAGATCACAGGAAACAACTGACTGAAATAATTGTATTGGCAAACAGAACTCTGGGGTTTGTTAGGTTTTTTTTTTTTTTTTTTTTTTTTTTTTTTTAAACCGCGACGCGGCTCTCTCCCCCTCCCCTTTGCTATTCCGCTTCTATGGATGCAATTCAGAATCTGTGTTAATTCACGTGGGGGATCCAGTTACATCGTGTTCCGCTCCGGGTATATTTACGAGAGACCAATAATCGCCTTTGGACACATAGTTTTGTTGCTAACCTTTGAACTGAAAGGATCAAGTTCAGATCTGGTTACCTGCATTGGGACGGGAAGGAAGAGTCGACAGAGGGAGAGACTGCAATCTCATTTATGAATCGCTCTCAGCGCTGCAGATCCAGATTGCTATAACACATGCAGTGCAAATGCAGGTAAGGCACACACACAAACTGCGGATGCTAAACCAAACTTGGGACTGTTGTGTTTGTATATTCATATCTACAGCCTTGCAGATTCTGGGCAAACGGCTTCTGCAGTTTCTGTATCGTTGCTTTGTGACTAATGACCTTGCGCAGAGTTGTTAAAAAAAAATCCTCTCCGGAGAAAGAGCTGAACATTTTAGGCGATCTCTGAAGATGGATTTGGGTGCTTTTCTGCCAACAAAAGGGGATATTCTGTGGACTGCTGTGTAAAACACGGTTTTCTTCTCCTGTGCAGCTACCGACATTATTGGGATTTTTTTTTCCTATTTTTTATTTTATTTTTTAAGAACTCCCCATTGCTAAGAGGATTTGGAGTTTTCCCAAACACAAGCTCTTTGAATAAAGCGAATCACATTTTTTTTTTTTCCTGTGTGTGCAGAGCGGGGGAAGAGTAAAGCTAATGCCTTGGTCGTAAACTGCTGAGAGAGAGAGAAAAGAAAGAGAGCGTGTGAATTGTAGTTAACTCTAGTGCCGAAGAAGACGACCTGGGGGGCTTCGAATGGTATAGTGCTGCTCCAGCTTTTATTGCAGACCTTGCAAAGCGATTACAGTAAAATCAGAGAGGAGGAGGAGAAGGGGGAGGAGGAAAATCCCATCCTGTCTACAGAGATGAATCTTTAAAAAGCAAAATACACTGTCCCGTGAACTGTAAGTATATCGCAACTGGAAGGCAGGGAGAGCAGCAGAGAAGCCAGCAGCAAGGTTTTGACTACCTATTGCACCAGCCATGAGACACTAAGTTTCCAGTAACAGAAGGATTTTATAATTGATAGCCCGGACGCTCAGCCGCTCTGTTGGCTTATCAGGGGAATTAATTCTGGGGGCAGGTGGGAGTGAGAGGAGGGGGTGGGGGTGGGGGGGGCGGTGCGAGGAAGATGAAGAAGATGCGGACTCTTTTTGGCTTTGTGCATTACTGCTGCTGCTGCTTCCTGCTCCTCCTGCCTCCGCCACTCTGGGTCAGCCCAGCATCGGCCAAGCAGCTCCTGAGGTACCGGCTGCCCGAGGAGGGACCCGCCGACATCCGCATCGGCAACGTGGCTTCCGACCTGGGAATTGTGACGGGCTCCGGCGAGGTGACATTCAGCCTGGAATCGGGCTCCGACTATCTCAAGATCGATAACATGACCGGGGAGCTGAGCACCACGGAGCGGCGCATCGACCGCGAGAAGCTGCCGCAGTGCCAGATGATCTTCGACGAGAACGAGTGCTTCCTGGACTTCGAGGTGTCGGTCATCGGCCCCTCTCAGAGCTGGGTGGACCTCTTCGAGGGCCGGGTCATCGTCCTGGACATCAATGACAACACCCCCACCTTCCCTTCCCCAGTTCTCACGCTTACCGTGGAGGAGAACCGGCCCGTGGGGACCCTCTACCTGCTCCCCACCGCCACAGACAGGGACTTCGGCCGCAACGGCATTGAGCGCTACGAGCTGATGCAGGAGCCCGCCGGGGACGGCGGCCGCCGGGGCGGCGGAGGGGGCGGTGGAGGGGGAGGCTCTGCCTCGGCGGGCTCCGAGAGCGCCCTCTACCCCGGCGGCAGCAAGCGGCGGCAGGAGGCGGACGCGGCGGCCCGCAGCAGCGTCTTCGAGCTGCAGGTGGCCGATACCCTGGACGGGGAGAAGCAGCCGCAGCTGATCGTCAAGGGGCCGCTGGACCGGGAGCAGCGTGACTCCTACGAGCTCAGCCTCCGCGTGCGGGACGGGGGCGACCCGGTACGGTCCTCGCAGGCTATCCTGAGGGTTCTGATCACCGACGTGAACGACAACAGCCCCCGCTTCGAGAAGAGCGTCTATGAAGCAGACCTGGCGGAGAACAGCAGCCCTGGAACACCCATCCTGCAGCTGCGAGCCACGGACCTGGACGTAGGGGTGAATGGGCAGATCGAGTACGTCTTCGGGGCAGCCACCGAGTCCGTCAGGCGCCTACTGCGCCTGGATGAGACCTCGGGCTGGCTCAGTGTCTTGCACCGCATTGACCGGGAGGAGGTAAACCAACTTCGCTTCACTGTCATGGCCCGAGACCGGGGCCAGCCCCCCAAGACAGACAAGGCCACTGTTGTGCTGAACATCCGTGACGAGAATGACAACGTGCCCACCATTGACATCCGGAAAATTGGGCGCATCCCGCTCCGAGACGGGGTAGCTAGTGTGGCCGAGGATGTGTTGGTGGATACCCCTATTGCCCTGGTGCAGGTGTCAGACCGGGACCAAGGTGAAAATGGTGTGGTGACCTGCACCGTGGTGGGTGACGTGCCTTTTCAGCTCAAGCCAGCCAGCGAGGGTGAAGGGGAGCCTCAGAACAAGCGCAAGTATTTCCTCCACACCTCGGCCCCTCTGGACTATGAAGCTGTCCGTGACTACAATGTAGTGATCGTGGCAGTGGACTCTGGCAGCCCCAGCCTGTCTAGCAACAACTCCTTGTTGGTGCGGGTAGGGGACACTAATGACAACCCTCCTGTGTTCAGTCAGGCCATGCTGGAGGTATCCTTCCCAGAAAACAACTTGCCTGGTGAGAGGGTGGCCACAGTGGTAGCCACGGATGCAGACAGTGGCAAGAACGCTGAGATCACCTACTCCCTGGAGGCCTCGCCCCTTTCCTCAGATGCACCAGGTGGCATCTTCAGCATTGACCCTGACTCTGGGGACGTGTTAGTGCAGGCAGTGCTGGACCGTGAGCAACGTGACACCTACGAGTTTCAGGTGACAGCCCGGGACAAGGGGGTGCCATCGCTGCAAGGCTCCACCACAGTGGTGGTGAGGGTGGCAGATCGCAATGACAATGAGCCGCGCTTCATGCAGGATGTGTTCACTTTCTATGTGAAGGAGAACCTGCAGCCCAACAGCCCTGTGGGCATGGTGACTGTGATGGACTTTGACAAGGGCCGCAATGCTGAGCTCAGCCTCTCCATCCAGCCTGGTGACCGCGACCATGACCAGGCAGCCAGCATTTTCTCCATTGAGAATGACACTGGAACCATTTTCTCCACTGTCTCATTTGACCGGGAGCAGCAAACCAGCTACACTTTTAAGGTGAAGGCAGTGGATGGAGGTGAGCCTCCACGCTCTGCCACTGCCACCGTGTCCCTCTTTGTGATGGATGAGAATGACAATGCACCTACAGTTACCTTCCCCAGTAACAGCTCCTACACCGTGCTGCCACCCTCCAGCAACATGCGCACTGTGGTGGCCACCGTGGCTGCCACTGATGCTGACACCGGTCTCAATGCTGACCTCAACTACAGCATCATTGGGGGCAATCCCTTCAAACTCTTTGAGATTGACACAGCCAGTGGTGTGGTATCACTGGTGGGCAAGCTGGCCCCCAAGCACTATGGCCTGCACCGCCTTGTAGTGCAGGTGAATGACAGTGGGCAGCCTCCCCAGTCCACCACCACCCTGCTCCATGTCTTCGTCAATGAGAGCCTATCCAATGCCACTGTGGTGGAGAGCCAGGTGGCCCGCAGCCTTCACACACCCCTGGCCCAGGACATTGCTGGTGACCCCAGCTATGAGCTGAGCAAGCAGCAGCTTAGTATAGTCATAGGTGTGGTGGCTGGCATCATGACCGTCATCCTCCTCATCCTGGTGGTTGTCATGGCCCGTTACTGTCGCTCCAAGGGCAAACATGGCTATGAGGCTGGCAAGAAAGACCATGAGGATTTCTTCACTCCACAGCAGCACGACAAGGCCAAGAAGCCCAAGAAGGACAAGAAAGGCAAGAAGGGCAAGCAGCCCCTCTATAGCAGCATCGTCACTGTCGAGGCCTCCAAGCCCAATGGGCAGCGCTACGACAGTGTCAATGAGAAGCTCTCAGATAGCCCTGGTATGGGGCGATACCGCTCGGTCAATGGTGGCCCGGGCAGCCCAGACCTGGCCAGGCACTACAAGTCAAGCTCACCACTGCCCACTGTCCAGCTGCACCCACAGTCCCCCACCGCCGGCAAAAAGCACCAGGCCGTGCAGGACCTGCCCCCGGCCAATACCTTTGTGGGCGCCGGTGACAACATCTCCATCGGGTCGGACCACTGCTCCGAGTACAGCTGCCAGGCCAGCAGCAAGTACAGCA